>CM024583.1:31736461-32936461 GCA_014182395.1 Eucalyptus sp. ANBG9806169 | reverse complement strand
AAATTGAATGAATTTCTCCGAAGAGGATGTTGTTGGAGATATTGTAATAAGTTGTTGATGGAGGTGGAGTAAGGAGTTATGTTTTGAGCCTATTAGAACTAATGTCAAGATAGGTCAACTTGGGTAGTGACAGATTGATTAGATTGTTCCCTAAGCCAATTAGAAAATTGTAAGAAAGATCCCCATGCCACAAGGATTCTTTGCTACCATTGCCCATCCAATTAGGAATGCTCCCTTTGATTTTATTGTTGGACAGATCTACCCACTTTAATCCGCATAGGTAGCCTAAAACCTTGGGGAACTCATGTAAATTGCATGATTCTAAAGTTAACTAGAAAAATTTTGGAAGAGTGGCATTCATCTTGGTTTTGCTGACAAAAAATATGTCTTTGCATTCAAAATGATTCTAAAGTTCTCGAGTTTGTGTAAATCCACGGGTTTTACTCAAATTATTCCCACTATGATCCAGATGTTTGAGATCCTTGAGTTCTCATAATGACTTTGGGATTTCACCTTGCAAATTGTGAAATAAAGGTTGAGCTCAACCAACTGCATAAGTATTTTGAATTGAAGATGGAATTGGACCACTTAGCCGAACATTTGCCAAATGTAAAGAAACAAGGATGGTTAGTTTGGCTACTAATTTAATCTAAACCCTTTTTTTTTTTTTGTTAAAGAACCGTGCATAGTGGAACTATTACTAAAAGGTTACAGATTGGTGAGTTTTGACAAGTTGACAAGCCTATGCCAAATATCCCTTGTGAAATTATTGAAAGAGATATCTAGATATGACAATTGAGTAAGATTAGCAAAGGAAGCGGGGATTTGAACATGAACTTTATTAAATGATATATCTAGATAAGCAAGCTAAGAAAGATTATTCAGTGAAGTGGGAAGTGAACCCGAAAAATAGCAATCCTAAATTGATAATTCATTCAAGAAAATGCTAATCAAAATAGGTATTTCTCCTGAAAAATTCGTGCCCTAAAGAAACAATGATTTCAAGCAATTACCCCAATGTTGTTATGGAATAAAACCAGGAAGGTTATCATTGCCACTGATATCGAGGACTTCTAGGTTTGGTAATTGAAAAATCCTTACTAGAAATTCACCATAAGAAAGAGAATATGCAAGTTTAAGCGACTTCAAAGAGTAGGAGAAGTTTGCAAGCACGTGAGAGAATGATGGTGGCATGCTTACAGAAGAGAGATCAAGTTCTTTAAGCAAAGTTAAGTTTTAAACAAAGTTGTCCACATTGGGCATCTCAAGATCCCACCCACTAGACAAATCAATCAATCTCGTGAGCCATGAGATATATGATGGGACTTTCCCTGAAAAATATGAGCTAGAGAGATTAAGGTAGTGTAACCTGAAAAAATTGCCAAAGCTGTATAGGATTGAGGAAAAGTCGAAGTCATTGGAAGCAAGATTGAGCAATTTCAATGTGGAGTAGGCGAAAAAGGCTAGTGTTAAAAGATAAAGTACCAATGAGACAATTATGGCTAAGGTTGAGGCCTATCATGTGACCAGTGGCCTCATCACGCTTCACACCATTCCATGAGCAACAATCTCCATGTCCATCTAGTGGCCATGATCCAACCTTCAGATAAACACAATTATAAATTGCTCTATTGGTTCTAAAACTTTGCTTGAATTCCATTGAGGTTGAGCTTTAATGCCGATGGCATAATGGCTAAGCAAGCAAAGTATGAATCATCACGAGAAAGACCATCCATGTACAAAACATGTAGAATATCTAGGGTGCCATATTTTCTCTTTTGTTTTTCTGCTTTTTGATAGAGTTTGTTTTAGTGGAAAAACTTTCGCAGGCAGCAATAAACAATTCGATCATTGCACTTTCATGCTGCTTTGGCCATTGATGCAATAGACACATCTGAAATGACACTTGGGTTCGATTGAAGAAAGAGTCGATCTAAGAAATGGAAAAAAACCTATAGACTGGTGTATACACAGCCAAAGTCTTATGATGTGGATTGTTTGGAAATTATGATTCTAGAAGTATGTTGACCACTATGAGTAGAATTTTTTTTTTTTTTTTTTTTTTTTTGTGCAAATGACTCATTCAGAACATTAGTTAAATATAAAGGTGAATTTTCCATCCCTTGTATGGTTTGAAGATGTCGAACAGATGTACCTTCCTGATAGCGTGTTAATTAACACATTTTCGATCCAAATTCTACCTTGCTCTTTTGTATTTCTTTATTTTTATTTTTCAGTGGCTAGGGTGCCACCAAACATAACATTTCATTCTCCTAAATCCAAATGAGAAACTTCTTCAAGAGATAAATTGATGATTAAGGATAACAAGCTATCCCCTTGATATTGTCTTGTTTGATCATTAAAATTCCTTATTGACTTTCATGTTTATCTTCTTGGTCTTTACTAGCTTCCCTAAACTAGATTTTGGAATAAGCATATGTCCTAAATTAGATTCTCTACGACAATCAAGACTACTCGGCGCATAATCACAACAAGCACTAGTATGTGTATCTTGCCCGTATATACGTTGCCTTATATGACTCTATGACATGATTTTCTAGTGGAGAAAAAGCAGTTAGAAGGATAGAATATCGAACAGGAAGATGGCGTCTCCTCAATAGCCCATGGGAACATGAATTGACATGAAGCAAACATAGATAAGAATCTTAATTCATTTGTATCCACTTTCAATTCAAACTAGACATACAACATTACATAACTAATCAGTGTCACATAGATGACTACATGCACAATTCTTGATCAATCGGTGGTTTCCTGATCTTTTCCATGTTGTTACTTTTCTCTTGGAGTAGCACAAGAATTCCTATCTAGAAACAACTGAAAAATCCAGATATTTGGGCATAAATAAAGGCACCTTCAATTGGTCTAGCCGCTTGACTCCTTGACGGCTCTATATTCCCATAACTTCTTGTAAATGAATCAACAATCAACATGAGAAACCATACTGCTAAAGTGATAATTAAGATTGATCATACTATTTGTGTTTGTCTTGCCATAGATATTTTGTAATTTCAATATATTCCATTAAGTATCCCTGTTTTTTTTTTCTAAAGTAATGTTAAAAGTCATAAGCAAATAGGCATTAATTTTTCAAAATAGAAAAAAATGGTCACACATCCACTAGGGACAAATGAGGTCGCGTTTTTATGCATGTCGTGAATAATCGTTCATGTTCTATCAAAATTGCGTTGTCAAACCTCTTCAATAGCTTCTCATGTTTTTCAAAGTAAAGACCAAACTTGAGAGGCCAGCCAACGGCCGCACTTTCACGTTGGCGTGCAAGAGTCATTCTCCATTCCTAACCCTTGAATCATGAGAAAAAGAAATTGTAATCATCGATTAAAAATATTTTCAAATTTTATAAAAAAAAAATACGAAACATTAGCTTTTCATTTCCCATATATTTATTCCACAGTCTAAAAGACATTTTCAAAGTCACTCAAACTTAGCTTCCCCGGTCTAAAATACTTTTCCACGGTCATTTCAAACTTGGCTTCCCCGGCATTCTATATATATACCTCCTATACTAGAGAAACGATAAACCGAAAAAAAAAATCTGAATCTCTCAATCATGGACGCAAGAGCATCTTTTTACCTCCTCCTGCCTTTCCTAGTCCTCCTCGCAAGTAAGCACATTGTCATCATAATCTATCTATTTTCAACTATTAAGTACATTGTCCTCATAATCTATCTATTTTCAATTATTACAAATTTCTACATTAACATTACCTTCTTCCGAAACTAGAAAATAAGATCCTAAGTTTAATTTTTTGTTTTTTGGGATTCGGAAGTTAAAGTCCTGTCTTCAAATTTCCATCTTTGTTATGGAGATTCCCGCGCTGATAAACTCCAGGAGGAAAAATAATTTATCCGCGGACATCAATTTTATGGCTTGCGTGCATGCTTGCAGGAGGAGCCGGCGCAGCCACACTCACCTTCACCAGCAAGTGCCCCTACACAGTCTGGCCCGGGACACTCACCGGTGGGGGTGGCGGGCAGCTATCCTCAACCGGGTTCGAGCTTGCCACGGGTGCAACCTTCTCAATCAATGACGTCCCAGACACGTGGACCAGCGGCCGGGTGTGGGGCCAAACGGGCTGTGCCACTGATGCCTCCGGCAAATTCGTATGCGCCACCGCCGACTGTGGGTCTGGCCAGGTGAGCTGCAACGTGCAGGGGCGATCCCGCCGGCCTCCTTGGCGGAGTTCACTCTCAAGGCACCGGGCTCTGGCGAGAACAGCATCTACGACGTCAGCCTCGTGGACGGTTTCAACCTGCCCCTCTCTATAACCCCACAGGGCAGCGGCAGTGGGTGCACCACGACCAGCTGCGTAGCCAACGTCAACTCCGTGTGCCCGTCAGAGCTGGCGGTGAAGGGGTCGGACGGGAGCATCGTGGGGTGCAAGAGCGCGTGCTGGCGTTAAACCAGCCGCAGATCTTGCTGCACTTTGGGGCGTACGGGACGCCAGCGACGTGCCCGCCGACGAACTACTCGAAGATTTTCAAGGACCAGTGCCCTCAAGCTTACAGCTACGCTTACGACGACACAAGCAGCACTTTTAATTGCACGGGTGGGGCTAGTTACCTTATCACATTCTGTCCGTGATATATTCTCTCTTCTTCTGAACTTGAATGGACCATTTTCCTCTCCGAGGTGAAAATAAGAGGTCCCTTGTCACTGGATTGAGGGATCATGCGAGTAGTTCCATTTTCCACTAGGAAAATTAAATGTAATCTGCCGAGAGAATAATGGATTATACAAAATAAACAATGTATTCGATAGAATATTTAAATATGAAATCAAATTTTCATTTAATGCTTAATCGTCGATTCGAATTGTTTAGTAAGTGATTGATACGAGGACGAAGCATATATTGAAAGTGAATCCAATTGTGTCTTTGGAATCACCATCATTCTTTGACACCACTTTCATGCCTGCTTGTCAATTCGAATTGATTCGGGTGGGTCCGGAGATGAAAGAGATTCGAAAAATCATACAAAGTTTAATCAGATTTCGGGATTTCATTTTCCCTTTTTTCCCTTTGCTCCGAAGAGAATCTTCTTCCCTAAGAGACAACTTTAGTTCTCATACCTAATATTTGCTTAAGTACCATGATAGCTGTCAACATATAATTTTTTCTCTGTTTATCAAGAATACCATTTAAATTTTAAGAACCCAACAAAAAGATTTAGTTGCTCGTAATTGATTCGGCTAGAACCAGAAAAAGGGCATACCATAAATAATTCAACTCAAGCACTCTATATATATTCCATCATCTAAGATACATTCACAAGTCTTTTCAACTTAGCTTCCCCAGCGTCCTTCGTATATCACCTCGAATATAAGAGACAACAACGAGCCAGACAAATCTCAAGCTTTTGATCATGGACGCAAGATAATCTTATATTTTCTAGAGGACTTTGATATGTTCTTTTAGTAAACAAGTACTCACTACAACTTAGAATTTAAAGTGTTTTTATTTCCTAATTAGCAAAGCCTGTATAGAACACCAAGATAAAAGATTATCCAAGTATGAAGCATGTACACTTAGGGGTGTGCAACCGGACCAGGTATACCCTGTTCCCGGACCGGCCCACCTGGAAAACAGGGTTGGGAACCGGTTCCCATCGAAACCGGTCCGGGAACAGGTTCCCAAAATTCGGAACCGGTTTAAACCGGTCCGGGAACAGGGTCCGAATGATTACCCACCCGGAAACCCGTTCCTGGACCGGTTTTGGAACCGGTTCCTGGACCGGTTTTGGAAGTAGAGGTCCAAAACATTTTTTTTTCTTCTGATTTCTATTTTTACTCTCGCAACCACATGATATTTTTCCTCTTGGCTCTCTCAAACACGCATGGCACTTCTCCTTTGTCATTCATCTTCCTCACTTGCTTCCCTCCCTCATTGGCTCCCTCTCGCACCATCTGATGGATGGACGGTGTTTGTCGCCACCAAATTCTTGTGTATCACATGGATTGGCTCGCCTAATTTCTCTTCTGTATAAAGAGTTATGTTTGAATAAATGAGTAGCTTCATGTAGTAGTTGTGGGAATAAGACTAATATTAGACCCATGTTTGATGTTAATTCTTTGCCTTATGATTTTATTTATTATAATTAGCCCTATGGATCTTTAATTTTTCGTTTATTCCAAATGTTCATATATTAATTTATTACCAGTGGTTAATGTTTCAATATAAATTAGGAGAATTACGTTATTTTCTCACTTATTAATATAAAATTCAAAGTCGTATAGGATATCGGAAGATTGCAAAATAGGTTCCAATGGAAACAGGGTTGACCCTGAACCGGATCGGAAAAACAGGTGGGTCGGGTATAGGGTCCAATACAAACAGGGTCGGGTATAGAGTCCAGAAAAGAGGAACCGGTTATAATAGGGTCGGGTACAGGGTCCAGGTCTAGACCCTACCCACCCTGGACCCGATCACCCCTAATCAAAACAATAAATTGACAAGAGGTCAATATACATCGGTGCTTAATAATGTCTCCTCCCACTTCGTATTAAATTATTATTAGAACAATCCAAATCTATTGTTTAATTTGGATAAATGGTCAAATGGGATGGTCAACTTTCTTCATTTGTTTGACTTCGCAATCACTAAATTTCAAACATTTCAGCAGCAGTCGGCCATATGTACGAATCATGACAAAGATCGGTCGTTGCTTTCTCCTTTGACCAGCGCACCATGTTTAATACCTCATTTTCAGTCTATCCATCACTTATATCCAATTTTGCAGCCCGTGTATTGTGACTTTTTATTTTGAATTTTAAACGCCTGAAATTTTAATGATATATAAATATTGACAAGTTACTATGTTTATATTTCAGTAGGAAAGTGAAAAAAATTACTTTCTCTTTACAAATTCAAATAAACAAAACCGTAGTTTATCGATTTTGTAATCTTAACAAACAAAGCATCATCAATACGGCAAAGATTAATTCTATTATAATTAGAAATAGTCTAAGAATTTAATATATCAAGTGATATGGCAAACATTATATACGTAATCATCAAATTGGTAGTGCAATCTTGAACAAGTCTAAACCTGAAGCTCTAGAAGAGCGTCCCCTGGTACCTGTTTTTCCTCGTGAAGGTGGAAAGAGCATTAATTTATTATTATTCTTTTCCGGGACGGAAGATTTTGTTAGAATTTGACATTACTCGGAACCAAGTTGTTTGTATACGTAGTCATCAAGTTGTTTGTTCTTCAAATCTGCGCATTCATGCTTAAGAAGTCGCTTCTTGCGGATTCCATGGCTTCATTCAATAAAGACATCTCTCTCTAACGTCCTTGAATGAACTTGGAATCTTCTAACATGGCGGAAGCGAAATTGAGTGAGAATAGTAATTTATGAGCTTAGAAATGGAGATTAAATCAAAGATTTATTTTTGTCACATAAGTTTAATTTTTTGGATCGTCATATTTTGTAGAAATTTTAGGATTTTTTGGCTTAAAGGCGTGTCCTTTTTACACCTAGAGGATAAAGCCAAGAAAAAGTTTTGTAGATCTATCAAATTGATTAACCCTAATGTCCATCAGTGACTTGAAAAAGTGATTATATTAGTGCCGGAAGTGACTTTCTAAATAACTTGGTCACTCTTGTGTAAGTTGTCCAAAGAACGGGACGATTCTACGTCAAACAAAAACAATCATTCTAATATATCCGTGTCTATAAATTTCTATGATACTAGTTTCTCATATTATTGACAAATTCCTCCAATTGAATCTATAGAGAAATGATGAAAATGAGGAATTTCCAAGCCTTCTTAGAGAAAATAGTGAGAATGTGAAATAGGTGAGAGTGGGACAGAGTCCACCTACTCCACTTCTATAGGGTAACAAACAAAACTGCCCAAAAAGAATATATTTTCTTCATTAGAAAAGTTCTAGCAGCTGTATTTGCCAATCAATTTAACAGCTCGCAACACCTAAGTAACCTAATATGGGTAGCCTTCTTCTCGTTTCCATTTTCTTTTTTCTCTCAATTTCCATTTTCCCATTTTTCTAAAACTAGAACACATTATTGAAAACATCTAATAAAATATTTGTGTTTATAATCTATAATTGATATTGACAAATAAATTTTGACGACCCATTTAGATATCCATTGCATTGAAAAATTAAGGATCATTCATGACCCAAAAAAAAAAAATTATTAGTAGAATTATATATACATATTAGGAACTTTTTTTAGCATAACAAGCCATATGATTGCATTGGAGTTAATGGGCTTAGGTGATTGAGGATCTGAGCTTAATTGAATTAATTGTATTAAGCCCGCAATAAATAAGAATTTGGCTAAGCCCTTTAATTTCAAATTTGTGTATCAGGTTGGGGGGATGCCAAGTTTGGAAGTATAGATTAACTAAAGTCAAATTTGGAGAGTACTTTAATTTCATATTATCAAAATAAGAGATATTAAGAGGGTTTCCTACTGTCAAAGATAACTTATATCTTTTAGAATCCAAGATAGAAAAATAAGGGATAATGTTCTTAAAAGAAAAACCCTAGATTTGAGGCATTAAAATTGGGGTTCACAAAAGGGGCTAGCAATACACGATAGAAAAAAGGACAGAAGAAATACACCTCAAGTGTCAAAACTTAGCACGGAGGGACATTTAAATGCCAAAAGTTAGGAAAGTGACACTTAAGTGCCAAAATCAGAGTAAAATGGATCACTTAAGTGCCAATTTGGTCAAAATACTAGAGTGGCAATTTTCCGACGAAGTAAATGCAAAACGACGTCGTTTTGGATGCCGACGTGGCTAAACAATGCAAAAACAACGTCGTTTTGTAAAAAATTAATTAAATTAAATTTAAACTAAATTTATTTTAAATTTTTTTAAAAAATACAAATATATAAAGATAAACCGATCTTTTTAATAGCAATATATCTTTTTTGGCATCATTCAGTATCCTACTGAGATAATACACTATTTGCTCTTTACGTTCATCATTCTCTTGCGCCAACGTACTACTGATGGTCGTATCAGTGGCCGACACATAGAGTTTTAGGGACTTGCCTGTTTTTTGTGGCATTAGCACAAGAGGATTGGTTACGCATGCCTTTATTCTCTCGAAGATACGTTGGTGTTCTTCTCACCAAACGGATTCTTCATAGTTTTTCAACTTCAACAAAGGATAAAACACTTCTATTTTGCCAGATAGGTTAGCAATGAACCTCATAAGAAAGTTTACCTTCCCAATTATCATTTGCAATTGTTTATTGTTAGTTGGAGGGGGTAAATCCGATATGGCATTAGCCTTATTCTTACCTACCTCTATTCCCCTATTGTTAACCAGGAATCTTAAGAAATTCTCGGCTTTTATACCGAATGCACATTTTAGAGGATTCATTTTCAATTGATACTTCTCTATCCTAACAAAAGATTGCTCGACATATTCGAGATGACTTACCTCTTCTAGAATATCGTTGATGTACACCTCCATGAATTCTCCTATCATGTCGTGAAAAATGAAGTTCATCACCCATTGATAAGTTGCTCCAGCATTCTTCAATCCAAACAACATAACTTTCCAAACGAACTTTTCTATAGCTCCCGAACATCTGAAGGCCGTCTTATGGACATCCTGCTTGGCAATGAAAAATTGATTGTATCTCGAACGGCCATCCATCAAGGACAACTTCTCATTTCTAGCTATGAAATCCACTAACATATCCACAACTGGCATTTGATATTCGTCTTTCAGAGTTGCCGTATTCAGTTTTTTGAAATCAATGCAAACTCGCAATTTTCCATTCTTCTTCTTGACTGAGACTATGTTAGACAACCATTCCACATACCAAGAAGTCTCAATAAATCCTACCTTTAACAGTCTCTCTATTTCTTCCTTTATCTTTGCATCTACTTCGAGAGCGAACCTTCTTGGTGGCTGTTTATGAGGTCTCCAACTTAGTTTTATTGGTAGACGATACTCAACCATATCTCTACTCAATCCCGGCATTTCATAATAGTCCCATACGAAACAACCCCTATGCCTCTGCAAGATTTCCACTAAATCATTTCGAAATTCAGCACTGAGTAATGCACTTACAAAGACAGATCGCTTCACTTCATTATTGCTTATGTCAACTTTTATGAGCGAGTCTTCGGATTCAACTGTTTTTGTATCTTTTCTGAGTTGAGACTCCTCAAAATCTCTTATACAATCGGCGAATCCCAGAGAATTGTCAGTCTCCTCCGCAAGGTAGCGAGAGTACCACTCATCCAGCTCTTGTAACAAACTACTTCCTTCCATGTAAAACGTCTATTTTCCCCTTGGCCAGCTCTCTTTCTTTCAGGATCCACTCAAACCCTATCTCCATAAAGTGGCCACAAGTAAGTTTGTCGGCATTGACGCATGATAGTTCTATCACATATACGACATCATCTTCAAGAGCGTCCATTCCAACCACATCAGCCCAAGTAATGATTGACTCATAATTTGTTCTTACATATTCTACTTTATCACCATTTTAAAATGCTAATATTTGGTGCAACAAAGAAGGTATGTACTAGTTATTGTGTATCTAATCCCTTGCCAACAACAAATTATAAGATCCGTCAGCATCTATTATAAAAAAAAATGTGATTTTTGTAGTTCGTGATCCAATCGTAAGATCGACTACCACTGCCCCCTTTGCATCATGGATATCTCCAGTAAAATCCGAGAGTGTCACATTGATTGGGATTATTTCCTCCTCATCTTTGCCTATCTTTCGAAAGTATCGATAAGGCATAAGATTTAGGGTAACTCCCGCATCAACCAGTACCATATTGACAGGATGCCCTTCAATCTTGCTTATCACCATTAGGGGGACTTAGAAGCTTCTCGAATTCCACTACTTCTTCATCAGTGAACTGAAATTCTGCTTGCGACCAAAAAAAAAAAAAAAAAAAAAACTGAAATTCTGCTTTAACTGTTTTTACAAATTCGAAGGTTTCTTCTTCTGTCGGGATGACCCTCATGACATAAGCTTTAAATTCCAAAGGAAACCTCAGTTGCACCATGTTTGAACCAACCGAAGAGCCAGAGTTGGATTTCGTCCTATCAAACATGCTCTTCACTTTAACTTCCTTCCTTTTAACCTTTCTTCTTTCTACTTTTGAGAAGGGCTTTCCCTACTACCGGTATTACCTTCATAGCAGTTACTATATTCTCCATCCGTTTCGGAAGATTCTCCCTCGTGTTTTACTCATCAAGAGCCATATCTAACCGACTTTCTCCGGAGTCTCCAACCATATACCCAATATCTTCCTCGACAGATTCATGAGTACTTGTCTAACATGGTCTTCACCATCCCAATATTCACCATCCCTACAGTCGACATCACATTATTATCCCCTGAATGATTAACATCGGGAAGCACCGGCTACGAGACACTCGTCTGGGCCTCATTTCCTTGATTTGAAGTATCTCCAACCATCCTTGCAGGATTGGTACCATTTGAGATCTCTGGCATTGACCCGAACGAAGGCAATATTCCAGGCCCCAACTCGTTCACCCTGATTGATCTAATTCTGGTCATTCAAACCATCAGCCCTTTGCATTATCCTAACCGGCGGCACAAGATTCAAGCCATTAACGGGTTGGGTCGAAACATGCATGGATTGCAGAATTGCACTAATATGACCATTATGACTCACATTTGCTTGATTCGACAACCCCATTCTTGAAATCAAATCAATAATCAAATTGGTTAACAAATGAGTCAAGATAGTCAACAAATGATTAGCCATATGATTGGCCAAATCATTTTGTTGCTCTTCAAACATCATTCTTATGATGGCCATCACTGTCTAGTTTGGGGCTAACTCTCTTCTCTAATCCTCGAACAATTCTCGCAGAATGTCTTTAGCATTAGTACCTATATTGACACCATCAACAGGATCTAGATTCTGACTAAAGATTTCGGAACAAATGGTTCTCTCTCCCGCACGCTGTGAGGACAAGTTATCCTCCCATCAGAGGAGCGACTCTCCTGATTCCTTGTGTTTTCCATCAACACCTCCTAAGAGCATAACACGATTATCCTACTGGCATGCCAAAAAGATGTTCTCTGGGGAAAGCTCCTTTGACAAAATCTTTCACCGAAGATGGTAGAGTTTCGGTTTTATTGTTTGTAACGGGTCTTGGGTCGCTCCGAAAAGGAATCAACAGATCTAAACTACAGCAAAAGTAAAGTATAGGGAAACAGGAGAAATGTAAAGTGCGATTCAATGAAAAAGTGCAGTAAAATGAAAGATAACAATTGTAAACAAATTGATCGATTGTCGATTTTGGCAAAAATGTCCCCTACGATCATCCCTCATCGCCTATTTATAATAATATTCCATAGGTAACTGCCTTTTAGCGGTTATCATTTCAATATTTACGATATTATGGAAGCCCGGATTTTTAATCGGAAACTGCTCTACCTTGCCGAGATTCCCGCTGGTACCGACTCCTAAAACTACTCCCATTCTTATCTCTTCAATTTCGGTAATGGCCTAATTGCGTTACTCAAAATCACTACCTATCGACTATGGGCGTTCCGGCCCCCTTCCCTTTGAGTCCTGCATATTGGGCCTGTTTTCCTCTTTACGTCTCCCAAAGCCTAATGAGCTAATTTCGGTGCCAACAGTAACCCCTAAGGACGAGTATCAGATGGGGATGGCAAGTATGTTAGTTGACTCGGCGTTAGGCAATGAAATTATATCTCTAATAGATGGCCATTCATGATACAATCAAATATTTTAGCAAAAGAAGACGTGCACAACTGCGCTTAGATGTCCCACTCTATTGGTACATTCGAGTGGCTAGTAACCCCATTCAGGTTGAAGAATGCTGGAACAATGTACCAACAAGTGATAAATTTCATCTTTCACGACATGATGGGGGAATTCATGGAAGTCCACATCGATGAGATCATCGTCATATCAAACTAGGTAAGTCATCTGAACTACCTTGAGCGAGCTTTCATTAGAACGCATAAATATAAATTGAAAATGAACCATTTGAAATATATTTTTGAAATTAGAGTTGGCAATTTTTAGTATCTCTAGTAAATCATAGAGGAATTGAAGTAAATAAAAATAAAGCAAAGGCCAATCTTTAATTACAGCCACTAACAATTAAAAAATAGTTGCAAATGATAATTGGTAAAGTGAATTTCTTACATCGATTTATTGCTAACCTTTCCGGAAGAATTGAGGTTTTTTCACCCTTACTTAAGTTGAAAAACTAGGAAGACCTCATTTCGGAAGAAAAACATTAAAGTGTTTCGATCTTGTTATAGAATACCTATTTAATCATCCAATTTTGATGCCACCTAAAGCAGGAGGCCTTTGAAACTTTTTTGTTGGTGCCCGATACGACAATCAAAAGTATGTTGATATTGAGATATAGAAGTGGCACTCTAAAAGGGACTTCCGAAATTCTCTCTCGCTGGTAGAGTTTTCTCTCTCCCGTTCCCATGGGAGCTTTCCACCAAACCCTTCTGCGCTCAAGATAGTGATTAAAATCCGGTCTCTTCTGCAGCTCTTTTGATGGCAGCGATCATCTCTCCCGAACCCATGGGAGTCCTCATCACCAAACCCTAAACAATTGTCCCTTACCGTAGCATCAGAATGTAGCGATTTCTCCCCAAATGCCATGGACACCCATCACGCAAACCCTAAATCCTGTCAGCTAATGCACCATCCTCACTCCGAGGGAACTCCATCGCATTGAAGATACAGTATACAGATCTAGTACTTCATCACAAAACCTCCAGAGCTCCCTTCAATCTTTCATCTCCCAAAGCCACAGCTGATGCTATGGAGCAACAGGAGGAGAATCAACGTCGCCTTGCTGCCCTGTGCAAAAGTTTAGGCCATTTATGGTCAGAAAGTGATGTGGTGGAAGTACAACAGGAAATCCCTCCCAACAAACGAATAGAATGCAGTCATACTCTCTTCGGTAAGCTATATTCGAAACCCAACGTGAACTTTCAAGCTTTCAGCAATACTATGAAGAAGGCGTGGAAAACTGAGGCTATAGTGTGCTCACAGAAAGAACCAGGGCTTTTCTCCTTTGTTTTTGAATCAGAAGTGGAAAAGGAGAGAGTTCTTACTTCAGGACCATGGTCCTTTGCTAGCAACCTATTAGTGCTAAAACAATGTGAGCCAGAAATTCCCGAACACTGTTATGATTATTCTAGATATGATTTTTGGGTTCATATTGTTGGCCTACCCCCGGGGTGGATCACAGAAGAAGTTTTCTCGGATGTTGCTGGTAAAGTGGGAATAGTTAAAGAAATCCACCTAGAGGCAAGAGGAATAGGCCCCTATAAAACCGGTAAAGTCAGAGTAGAGTTGGAGCTTTCAGCTCCTCTCAAAACAGGGGCATTAGTAAGAATCGGAAACAAGAATCTATGGGTGGAATTCAAATATGAACGTCTTCCTCATTTCTGCTACTCATGTGGTCGAATCGGTCACTATGCATCATATTGTGAGGAGATACCCTACGAAACTACAAATTGGGCAGCAAACAAGGTTGGAAAGTATGGTCCCTGGCTCAAAGCAGAAGTAAGAGATCATAGCCCACATTGGGAAGCTTTTTATAGCAAAGTTGATCCACAGCAGGAAGAAGAAGAGTTAGTCCCTGAAACTCCACTGACGATGGATAATATGGCAATTGCTACCACAACAGAAGCTGAGACAAACAACAACCTTCGGAACAAAAAAAGAGTAGACAGCCCTTCTTCAAAGGAGGCAGGAGAGGGAGGAAGGAAAACTACAGCAGCTAAAGAGGGGACTGGAAAACATATACTATATCTAGAAGGCCCCAACGCAGCAGGATCAAAAAGTATAGGCGGAGAAGGAAAGAAATTGCTGAAGTATCAACAAGCAAAAAAACAGAAAAGAGCAGAATCTACTAGCTTTGCTCTCCTTGACGAAATGGAGTTATTAGAAACTCCTGTTCATCTGGTACAAGAGGGGAAGGATTGGGCTTTGGTGGCTAGCCCTAATAAGCCACCAAAAACGCCATGAAAATCATGAGTTGGAACTATCAGGGGCTGGGCAACCCCCTGACAGTCCAGGAACTTAGAGCTTTAATGGCTCAAGAAAGGCCCAACATGGTCTTTTTGATGGAGACCAAAAACAAGGTGGCGATGGTGGATAAAATCAGAAGAAAACTACAATTCCAGCACATGTTTATAGAGCCACCAATAGGCATTGCTGGTGGCTTGGCGCTTATGTGGAATGAAGAGGTGGCGGTTAAAATAACTTCGAGTTCAAAAGAGTACATGGATGTAGAATGCAAGGATCCTTCGAGTGGCTATACTATGAGAGCTACTTTCCTACATGCTTCTACAACCTTCACAGAGACTTCTCTTATGGCACAAGATTCGGGATTTGCACTCCAACAACCAACTTCCATGGCTTTGTATGGGGGACTTTAATGAAATACTATATAGTTGGGAGAAGATGGGGAAGCGGGAAGCTGATCAACATCGCATAGCAGCCTTCAGAGAAATGCTTAACGATTGTTCCTTAATGGATATCGATACAAAAGGCTGTGCATTCACTTGGGCCAACAATAGAGTCGGTGAAAATCTAGTGAAAAAAAGGTTGGATAGAGCCTTATGTACATTGGAATGGACAACTACTTTCCCAAATGCTGAAGTGGTGGCCCTTCCAGCAGTTGGCTCAGATCACAGCCCACTACTGATGTCCCTACATCCTGCTAGGGAAAAAAGAAGGAAGGAATTCAAGTTTGAAGCCTATTGGATGGAGGACAAAGAGTGTGGGGAGATTATCAAAAGCTGCTGGGGAGATGACCAGCACCATCACACAACTTTGGCTCAGAAAATACAGCATGTGACACAGGAATTGACAGCATGGAGCAAAACTAAGTTTTCTAATGCATCTATCCAAATCAGAAGTCTCAAACAGAAACTTACTGACATAACAAATGGGGATTCTGATTTTTCCAGCAAAGAGGAATGCCAAGAAATTAAAGAAAATATAGAGCGACTTTGGCAGCGGGAGGAGATGTATTGGGGTATGAGGTCTCGCATAAACTGGATGCGTTGGGGAGATAGGAACTCCAAATACTTCCACGCAACTACGGTTCAAAGGCGACAAAGGAATAGAATCTCTATGTTGCGTATCAACGATGATACTTGGTGTAGGGACCCAAAAATACTGAAACAACACATAGAGGATTTCTATCGCTCTTTATATGAAACAGAGGGTCAAAGAGACTTTCAACCTATTCTAGAAATATGCCCAGCTGTCATAAACATGCAAATGAACGAGAACCTTCTGGCACCTATCTCTATGGAAGAGGTTAAAGAGGCGGTTTTTCAGCTAGGCTCATTAAAAGCCCCTGGCCCGGATGGTCTGAATGGCCAATTTTATCAACATTACTGGGAAGATATCAAGCTGGAAGTGCTAAATATGGTCAGAAACTTCTTTGAATCAGGTGAGTTCGACCCCCTACTCAATAAAACTCACATAACCCTCATCCCCAAAGTCAAAACCCCAGAAAGTATTTGTCAATTCAGGCCAATTAGTCTATGCAACTTCAGCTATAAAATTATCTCCAAAGTGTTAGCAAATAGATTGAAACCATGGCTTGATGAGATAATAGCATATGAACAAAGTGCCTTTGTTAAGGGACGACAAATACAAGATAACATCTTTATTGTTCAAGAAGTGTTGCATCACCGAGAATCGAGAGAGAAAAAGAAATTCCGGGCGGTTCTTAAATTGGATATGAAAAGGCCTATGATCGAGTTGAGTGGAACTTCTTAAAAATGAGTATGTTGAAGATGGGGTTTAGTGCAAGATGGGTAAAAAGCCGATCATGACATGTGTTTCCACAAAGTGTCTTTTAGTGTTAAAGTTAATGGTGATCAAACACAAGATTTTACACCCACGAGGGGATTAAGACAAGGAGATCCATTGTCGCCCTATCTCTTCATAATGATGGCTAATGTTTTCTCCTGGGCTGATGCATAAAGCAATAGAAGATGGAAGTCTCAAAGGCATAAAACTAAATAGGTATTGCCCCATATTGTCTCATCTATTATTTGCTGATGATGCTATAATTTTTCTGGACGGGACAGTTAGAGAATGCCAAAATTTGGCAAATCTTCTCAACCAGTATTGCTATGCCACTGGACAAGCTATCAATCTCAACAAATCAGGAGTATTTTTCAGCAAGGGCTGCCCCTTAACCTTACAGAGAAATATGGCCTATGAGTTAAGAGTGCCTATTATGGACAAAACAGGGAAATACTTGGGAATCCCATCTGATTGGGGACAAACAAGAAAGGAGATGTTTTCCTGGATTCTTGCTAGGGTAAATATGAAGCTTGAAGGCTGGAAAGAAAAGCTATTGTCTAAAGTCAAAAGAAATACCGATAAAGGCCGTGGTACAGTGCTCTTCCTCGCACGCTATGTCCATCTTCAAAATTCCAATCTCAGTTTGCAAAGCCGTGGAAAAACGAATAGCAGCTTTCTGGTGGAAACAAAATGACTCTAAAAGAGGGATGCACTGGAAGAAATGGGAAATCTTGAAAAACAGAAAAGATGAAGGGGGTCTGGGTTTTAAAGACCTAATCAACTTCAACAAGGCACTGTTATCCAAACAAGCCTGGAGACTTGCACAATCACCTTCAGCTCTATGGAGCCAAATCCTAAAAGGAATATACTATCCTAATGGGGACTTATGGAAGGCCAAATCTGGACAACGACCATCTTGGGGTTGGCGCAGCATCCTTATAGGACGAGATACTATACAACCGGACGTGAAGTGGATAGTAGGAGATGGGCACAGCATTAACATATGGAGAGATAGATGGCTTCAGAGGGGAGTGTTAGGAGGCCCGGTGAACAGGGATGATCCTGAGAAGGTAGCTGAATTAATGAACAATGAAAGGAGATCATGGGAGGAGCCAAAGATTAATGCGCTCTTTAATGAACGAGTCGCCCAAGAAATTCTTTCAACTCCAATTAGCGTACAGTCACAGCAAGATAAGCTAATTTGGATGGGGACTCAATCCGGATCTTACACAGTTAAAAGTGGCTATAACAGGGTATGTTCAGTGACCAATCATTCCAACCTAAACAAAAGCAACAACCTCATATCGCCCGCCTAGATCCTTATGGATTCGGTTATGGGATACTCCAATTCCCCCTAAAGTTAAGTTCTTCCTATGGAGCATATGCCAAAATGCACTCCCAACAAAAGAAAATCTATATAAAAGAAGAATCTTACCTGACCCCCTGTGCCCTCTCTGCCTTCGGCTTCCAGAAACAGTAGAACACTTGTTCTTTTTATGCAAAAAGACAAGGGAAATATGGCATGACCCACGACTTAACCTATACAACAACACGAGATCAGTAACTCGTATTGACAAGTGGTTTGCCGAATTTTTCGTTGCAAAAACAGAGTTACCTTCTGCAGCTATGGTGGCGGGCACGTTCTGGTTGATATGGAAGCTCCGCAACGACTACATCTTCAGATCGCGACCCCCCAACACCGAATCAATAGTAGATTTTGCCCACATCCAGGTCCGAGCCTTCTCCAGATGGATCCCTATCAAAAAACAGGCGAAAGTAAGCAGATCAGAACCCCCTGACATCTGGAAAGCACCGAACAGCAGCAGACTAAAGCTCAACGTGGACTGCTCTTGGACGAAGGAAGATGAGAAGAATTCTGTCGCTGGAATTGTGCGAGACTCGAACGGCTTGCTGATTGATGGATTTGCCGAAAAAATCAGAGCAGAATCCCCTCTACACGCCGAAGCCCTAGCACTTCTCCACGGACTGAGGTTTCTGAACCAACGAACAGGAACTAAAGTGGGAGTTCAGTTCGAAGAAAGAGAATGGGAAGTACAGTGCGACAACTTAGTTCTCGTGGAAGCCCTTTTGGGCCGAGCTGCACCCATGGGCCGTAAGCAATTTGCTTCCAGAAATCGAGCAATGTTACACCATCTTCCCTTTGTCAATCTCTCCCACTGTTCAAGAGAAGCGAACTACGCCGCCGATTGGATCGCCAAATCGCACCGCCTCAATTCCCTCGCAACAAACTGGTTATATGCACCACCACCACCGCTTTTGAATATTTTATGTTCCGATGCTAATCTATCATCTACTTGTAATTCGTGCTTTTAGTGAATGAACATCTTATTTCCGACCAAAAAAAAAAAAAAGTATGTTGATACAAGATAACGATGAAGGCAAAGAACAGGCAGTGTATCACCCTAATAGAATGTTGAATTATGTTGGAAAAAGATAACACGCCCCCATTGACATGTCATGTTTGTCCTCATATTTTGCTTTTAATAAATTGTGACACTACATATTGTCGAGCACGGTTCATGTGATATGCAAGAGAGATGAGATAAAATATACGCTGACCCGGCCTATAGTTAGGGGCCGCATAGCTAAGTGGGCTTTTACCCTATCCGAGATCAATTTGATAAACGCTCTACTTAAGGCATTGAAAGGACAAGCAGTTCGAAATTTTATCACAAAGTATTCATGTGTACACATTAAAAAAGATGAAAAAAATAAAAATCAAATGTATGCCCCTTTTAATCTCTTGAAAGGGGCATACATTTGCACCAAAAATTGGTCCAGGTCGTGGATATGAATAAGCGCATGACAAGAGTATCAAGTATTAAACACGTGACCCATTATGGACAATCGCAAGAATTATTATCGATATTAATGCACATCGATGAGCATTGCTGACCGGTTGTCAACAAACGACGATGGATGATCAAGGATAGTCGACCAAAGTATTGGTTAATAAGGTCAACAAATTATCGTTTTGGCATTAGGAGAAAGTTGAACGCGTGAAGGGCATCAAGATGCAATCACAGGGTTGAAGTCACTAGAGAATAAAAGGATGGAGCTTGTGGAGCAACTAACGTGCGATATTCAACATCCGTTTGAAAACAAGATTGTGACATCGTGAGAATATCGGCACAAAACTTTCAAAGATGAAGACACATGACTACAACCACAAGAAAATTGCTCAAATACGGTTATGGCGCAACCCTATAAATACCAATGTACATCTACTGAAAACTCGCCCATACAAACAAACAAATTTACTATGTTTTAGTTATTTTTACTTTCTTGCATTGTACTATCAATTTTCAGACTCACGTTGTTAATTAAATTTCAACGTGTTTCTTAGCTGTAGTATTCAAATATGTGTCATGTCGTCGATTAATTTCCAACGTGTATTTTAATTCTAGGTGTCGCATCATTAATTAAATTATGACATTACATCTTTCCATTCTCAAGCTTCGTCGTTAATTAAATTCCGACATAATTTATTTACATTTATTTTCATGAAAAGGGCTATATTTTCTAAGTTTTGTCGTCGGTTAAATTCCGGCAAGGTTTGTATCTGTACAGTTCTATCTACAGTAAAGTTATCATTTGTTTTATTATGTCTGAAGTGTTGGAAATTTCCTATAATATGGGCTTACATTAATTAATTGATTTTCTATTTTAAATAATCGGGTTAATAGATATTCCAATATTTGATAAACCCTACAGTGATCTGATTAAATAGGGTATTGGCATCTATTGATAACGGGCCCAGTTGAGCAGTAAAGTGTAGGCAATTGTGTTTAACTGAAGCCCGTAATGGGAAGGGCCCAGTTAACACGCTGTTGATTAGGGTTTGTTAGGTCCCCTCTCTAGCCTATAAAAGGGTAAGTTATACCTATCGCCTGCTTTAATCCCATTGAAAGCTACTATATCGAAATAGGTCATAAAGAGGAAGATCTCGGCATTCCGATAGATCCCCGATTATCGAGTGATCTACTTTTCTTAAAGTGAAGCAATGGCTCAAACAGTACGTTTTAATTCCGCCGTGTTTATTGACATCGGTGTTTTACAATCATATATGGATCCGTTTTTCTTGATTGATTAGTTGTATATGTGAATAAATTTTCTACATGTGGTATCAGAGCGAGTCATGTATGATTGTAGAACCCAAATTTTATTTTTCATGGAAAAATTCGAAATCTTCTTTTTTGAGCCGAATATGGGCATTATTTTTTCGTGTGGATTTTTTACTTGATTGATACCAAAACCATAGGGTTTTTGGTCTACATGTCGAGATCTTTCCAACCATATATAATTTGCATAATTTCATTGAGAATTGAGAGAGAATTTTAAATTTGAAATTCTAGGGTTTATACATGAAAAAGTTCTAGAATTTTCAAATTACTTGCAATTGATTGATGTTCATTGTAAATCGTTGCATGGGTATTGTTATATATATGTTTTAGCATCCTTTTGTTGCATTAAAGTAAGCCCCCATCTTCCTCTCCGTTCTCTAGATTTCGAAATCTTAATTTGGAAAACCATTGCTTTATGTTCGTTCCTTCAGTGACATGATTGTTTTGGCGTGATCGGTTCGATAATCGATTTGGTTTTTCTCGGATGGTTGGTATGGGAGGAAGACGAGTATGGATTTGGATTGCTTTGCTATTGATAGCCTCTTATGCGCATGTTTCGCATTCTTGTTTTGGTGCAATGACCCTGCTAGATGCTAACATTCGGTGTTTTTTTGGATGAGAAGCCGTTGTTGCAGCGAACTCGTCATGGTTTCTCTGAATGTCAATTTTTTGTTCTTTGCTCATAAGTTTTTTTTTTTTTCTTTGTCGCTAAGAAGAGTGTAACATGATGAATTAACGGGCTGAATTTTCTTGGTATTGATGAAATTAAGTTTTTTTTTTTTAATCACGTATATGTGGATTTTATTATTATATTTATGGGATATTTATGTATTGAATTTGGTTTGGGGCTTAAGTGATGTTGATCTCGTAAATACTATAAGGACATGCAAATTCGACGATGCAAATGCAGAGCCTCTAGATGGGGTGAAACTAGAGATACTTCTTTTCAATTGTATCTTGTTGATTTTTGAGGTCTAGAAGTTCTAGTATTATGTATTATTGTTTGAGTTTTTGAAGATGAGTAGCAGTAGATTGAAGCTACAAGACAAGATCAATAATTTCTTGAAGCTTGGATATAGACGATTTGGTTCCTTTTTTTTTCTTTTTCTTTTCTTCAATTAATTAGTCTTGGATTTTGATTGGGTGCAAGAGTATCTTATTTATTGAAGCACCATGGAGATTGATAAAGATCCACAATTGAGCCGCTAGCCCCACGCATACAGAATGGTGCAGGGGATGTGTTTCGGGTCCTCTAAGACCTGTTTTGTTTCAATTTTTTTTTTTTAATATGCCTAACTTTTAATTTATGATTTTTTGGTATGGTAAATTTTAATTTTGGCATATTTAAATATTTATTTGGAATTATTTATTGTTATCCATATTAATTCAATGAAAAATAATTTTGTGCCTATATTTCCAATTTTTAATTTATGGAAATTTATTATAGGGTATGAGGGATAAGATAACAATATCCACTTTCCCTAATTTAGTATAGATTATCTATACTTTCCTGGTTTAGTTTAACTTAATAATCTTACATGCTTAATTGTTGAAATAGGCACATAAAATTGTGGCAAAGATTGTTATTTGATAAGTGCAATATGATCATTAGAAACACATGTTGTAAAGTGTTTCATATTGTTTGATTAATTTTGGGCATAAATTATTGGAGTTCCCTATTGATAAAAATTAGTATATACAATTACTCGCCCAAAGGGAGTTATTGTGTATATTAATTTGAAAATTGCATGAAGATAAATTCCAAAATTAAAAGATGGGGATGTATGACTCAAAAGATTTATCTGCCCAAAGGAGATAAAATTTTTAAAGTTATATGTAATTCCCCTCTATATTGATATATTAGAGATGAATGATGGGGATGTGTGACTCAAAAGGTTTATCTGCCTAAATGGGATAAATTTTTTAGAGTTATGTGTAATTCCCCTCTATGTTGAGATAATGGAGATATATATAATTTAAAGGTTTTGTCTGCCCAAAGGGGATTGATCCTTAAAGATTATATGTAATTCTCTTTTATCGTCTCTATATATTGATATCATGGAGATGTATAATTTAAATGATTTGTCTGCCCAAAGGGGATGGATCATTGACAATTATATGTAATTCTCCTTGTTGTTGCTTTATAAACTTCATGATGTGAAAAATAATGGTGCATCATACACTCTGCCCAAAGGGGAGTTTATAATGTACTAATTGTTTTTATTGAAATACTTATTGCCCATAATTGATCTTATTGCATTATGTGTAACAAACAGTTACTTTTGCTATAAATAACAATAATGCCACGTTGAAATGTTAATTGGATCAAATATTATACTATTAAGGACTTGATCAAAAAGGGAGACATTGTGATTGAGAATATTAGAACTGAGTCCATGTTGATTGATCCTCTAACAAAAGGCTTATGACCCATTTTGTTTAAAGAACATGTAAAGAATATGGGTGTCTTAGATTCTTTTGATTTCTTTTGTTAGTGGGAGTTATATAATTTGTATTTCTGAATATTATAGTTATATGCAGACTGATAATGCTTTTATGATGTTTATTAAAGCATTTATTTTCAATAATTATTATTGTTGATTCTATTGTTATTATTTCTCCTATTGACTGAGAAATGGAAGTATAAAACAGTATCTTTAAACAAATTTTAATTTAAAGATGACTGGATGTCACTGATTATGAGATCTCATGTTGGATTGTGACATAGTTGTGCAATTTCATGTTGTTTAGAAATTGCGTTAATACAGTTTCATGTCGTTGAGAAATTGTATTGAGGACCGATAAGAAATAGTGTATATTTTGATCACATGTTGGCACTATTTCTTACTACACTACTAGGCCCATGATCCATGAAAATATAATACTTATTATATGTGATTATGGAAGGTCTTGTGTTGTAGCATTTTCTTAACACATTGATCTCCATAGTCCTATACTGAGGTTATATAGGATTGGATTGGTATTGAGATGCCGCTATTGGAATATTATTTTTTAAAGTTGTGGCCACATAAAACAAAATTTTCAGTTATTAACCCGATAGTGTCGTTTTCAAATCTTTTTCAAAATAAAATAAGTTAATTAATGTAGCCCAAGTGGGAGAATGTTGGAAATTTCCTATAATATGGGCTTACATTAATTAATTGATTTTCTATTTTAAATAATCGGGTTAATGGATATTCCAATATTTGATAAACCCTACAGTGATCTGATTAAATAGGGTATTGGCATCTATTGATAACGGGCCTAGTTGAGCAGTAAAGTGTAGGCAATTGTGTTTAACTGAAGCCCGTAATGGGAAGGGCCCAGTTAACACGCTGTTGATTAGGGTTTGCTAGGTCCTCTCTCTAGCCTATAAAAGGGTAGGTTATACCTACAGTTGCTTTAATCCCATTGAAAGCTGCTATATCGAAATAGGTCATAGAGAGGAAGATCTGGCATTCCGATAGATCCCTGATTATCAGAGTGATCTACTTTTCTTAAAGTGAAGCAATGGCTCAAATAGGTACGTTTTAATTCCGCTGTGTTTATTGACATCGGTGTTTTACAATCATATATGGATCCGTTTTTCTTGATTGATTAGTTGTATATGTGAATAAATTTTCTACATGAAGTCGCCACAAAACCTATCTCCATTAATAAATGCCTAAAACACTTTTCAATAAAAGATATTTCGTTACGAGATTAATTCCAATGAAACATAGTATATATACACACACAACGTTGGCAACATTCTTGTTACCCACTAATGTTGAGTACAAATTCTTATTTGATTGATTTATCGATGTCATTTGATTGTTTTTCAATAACCTATTTTTCTCCTACCAAGCTATCAACCCTCATTTGATTGATTTATTAATGTTTTCTTATTGTTTTCAAATTACCAACTTTTCTAAATAATTTCTTTTGCTAGAAACTTATTAATTTGTAATTGTGTAGCTTATCAACGTTTAAGAGTTCCGATAATAAAAAATAAAATAAAATAAAATAAAAATGTTTCAGAGTATCAACTCTTAGTATCAAATTAGAAACCTTAAATAGAGGGACTTATCGATCTATATTTGACTGATTCCAAAGCGCAATTTTTATACTAACTTATCACCTTTATTTGTGTAGCTTATCAACGTTTTAGAGCTACCAACTCTTGTATCAAATGAAAATTCTTAAATTAAAAAATCTTAATTTGAGGGAATAATTATCTTTTCTTCCATTGAACTACCCACTAGTCTTAGATTATCAACTTTTATTTGAGTGACGACAATCGGCTGAATGTCAGCTACGAGCAGCACCTCCTACACTGACGTCTTCGATCACATTGGCATACTTCTCCTTTGCCTTCTCCGGCAACAATGCCACCGCGGCTGGGGTCTCGGTCACATCCATTTTTGGCCCCATCTGAACTGTTAAATATTAATCGGTTCTTACTAGAACAACAGTCGCGTGTTAGTGAACTTTAGGGTTTTTTTCACGTCCTTTGAAAATGAGGAGTTTTCGGGGCACTGCAAAACTGGAATTCGACCCGCAGTGGGCTTCAAGGAACTGGAGGGCGATGCTTTTTCTGCAAGTATTTCCAAAGTTACATCTCGTGCCACGATTTATCACATCTGGCTTCCTAGAAATTCTATGCTCTAAGACGACGAGATTGTTATTTCGAGTAGCACCAGTCTTTGTGAAGTTTATTGCGGTGCCTTATACAAATTGCATTCCCTGTACCTCCAGGCTCGCTCTGCAGTTTTTTTCAAAGTTCCTTGGTGAGCTACGATTCCTCGCATTTGACGCACTAGCAGTCCAAACTCAACAACAGTGATCATCATTTCGCACAGTTCTGGCCAAAATGGTTATCATTCACCCCTGAGTAAGTATCTCAAAATAATTGTTTGTGGTTGCCGATTTAGGCATGAAATAACGCAAACGCAGCCATTATGATCCAAACTTGCTACAATTTCAAGCCATTCATTCACACCTAATCATTGTTGGAACGTACTAGACATACAAATTGTGTTGTAAACTCTGTCCACTAAGGAAACAAAGCATACGGCGATCAATCTACCCAGATAGTGTCAAAGCCATATCGCAAAATTTAAGCGAGAACTCAGCTACACGAATTTCAAATGTTCCCCGATAGTTTTTTGTTTAAGTTGGTCCTTCGGTTATATAGAAACGAAAATGTTGCTTATTTGGACCGCCATAACTTTAGGTCATGGACGTATCTCGTGTCAAGTAGCTTGAGTCTCTTAAAAGATGTTTGATGTCACATAGGTGATGGGAAATATGTCCTGATATATCTCGGTACGTACCGAATCATGATAGTAATTTGACTATATTTTAACTGATACATCTTATCTACTTAGGAGCACCGGAACGTCTTTTATTCAGCATACAAGGACAACAACGGAATGTAGATGTGTACAAGGCATTGATGAAGAAGAAACAGATGACAAGAAGGAGCTGTATTGCGTCTAGGTGTTCTGCATGAGCACGACGGCCTCATGCGATGCCATGAAGAGCGTGAAGAAGAAGACTAAAGACCATTTCACATTGATGCTGCCTCCATCTGATGAGCTCCCACCTGATCATAAATTTCACAAACATGAGATAAGTTATCAGAAAATCATCACTTCTCTCAAGGAGAATGAGAGAAATTAAGCCGTCCCGTGGCGCAAAGAAATGATGTTTAGCGTGATGTTTAGCGGGTCCAACACGGCACATGACACACTGCATCAGTAGGTCACATGATGCCTCCTTCACAAATCAATATGGTCTTCGACAAGGATATGACCACGATACAAACCCTAACGATGAAACTCCCCTTTTTCTACCTCTGAACCTTCTATGAAAGATATTGATCATCCTAGAGAGAGAGAGAGAGAGAGAGAGAGAGAGAAGCACGTACCAAGTGTGGAAGGTGGCGATCCCACCGGAGACCTCGCCGGAGATAAAGCTGCTCATCAATGGAATGCACAATCTTAGAGAATGTAATTTGACATAACTTATATGCAATAATTGATTGCAAAAGCAGGTGTATATGCTCTTCTTTCTAACGAGTAAAGCCCACATTAGATAGGGAAACTCCGAGCCTACGATGTAGTTTGTGTACGTATGTTGGTCGTTAGTTCTTACCATTGCAGCTGCTGGTGGGCGGCGTCTGGACGTTGCAGGCGGGAGGCAGCTTCAGCGCCTGAGTCTGATTGATGTTCACGCCCAGCGCAGACGAGAGGGTCCCATTCAGGACATCGCAGAGGCACAGCGGATTCGAATTGACGACGCTCGCGAGCTGAGTGCAGCAGGTTGGCGATGGCACCGAGGAGTTGCCCGTGATGAAACTAAGGCACGGCGACAGGCTAATCAACGCGCTGCTGCAGCTCGTCTGGGCCTCTGCTCCGGCCCAGAGTAGTGCCGCCGCCACTGCAACGAGGGCCATGACAAGCATCGCAGAACGTGGGGCCATCGTTGTAGCTGCGGACTAGGATTATCGTCAGGTGAAATTGAGCTGGGGTGGTCAGAAGACTTTGTGGGTCATGTATATAAAGGGAAAAAAGATTGAATTTCTCTATTTGAAAAGCGAGATTTCAGACAAACTTGTGCAATGGTTACGTGAATGATTTTTCTCGCTGGTTTACTCTAATTGTCAAATGGAAAGCTGCGAACGATGTGAAGCCAGGTGCCATTGTAGCGGGTCACCTACTTGTTCGATGCTCTTGTAAGCAGGCTGTAAATGGTGGACTCCGCAGATTTTTCATTCGTCTTTCAACGACAAAGTCAGATTTCTTACGTTTGCTTTCGTCTTGCTTGGCATTGTTTATGTTGCAGTCGAGAAGCTGCTAGTTGAATCAAGATATAACCTTGATGAAGTGGTTACTGTCTCAATTCATATATGCATGGTCAGCGAGGAGTGTTCGGATATCAACATCTGTATGTACTTATTTAAGCAGTTGATGATGATTTCATCTGTGCACATCTTCATATCATGACGTTATCTACGCAATTTGGCTCCCTTTGTTTTGTTGCCAATGGGTCTTGTTGAAGTTTAATACTAGGTCAGCTCTAGGTGGATGCTTTGGATGGAAGAATCGACCAGCTATCTGAAGAATCTGCAGGACTACTTGGAGACAATTCATGCTTTAGTTGCTGAAATTACAGGTCCATTTAGGAGCGATTCATAGACCGTCAACAAACTTATGAACTCCAAAACTCCATTTGGTTGGCTAATTTATCAAGAGGACGAGCAAAATTATGGCACCAAGAAAATGGTTACGAGCCGAAACACAAATAATCTGCAGGCTGCATAGTACTAACAATATGCATGGTTCTTCAAATGTAAGTGAATGGACCCAAAAACTGTAGAAATTATCAACATAAACAACTAATTAATCAAAAACAATCAGATCCATATATAACTGTGAAACACCAAAATCGATATGCATAACGGAATTAAAACGTACATATTTGAGTCATTCTTTTACTCAAAGAAATATAAATCAATCTGATAATAATCAAATGTCAAATCTTCCTCTTTATGACCTATTTTAGTATAACAGCTTTTAATGGAATTAAGTGACTAATAGATATAACCAACCATTTTATAGGCTAGAGGGGAGACCTAGCAAGCCCTAATCAATAGTGTGTCAAATGTCTCCCCTCATTACGGGCTTCAGTTGAATACAATTTGTCTACACTTTACTGCTCAACTAAACCCGTTATTGATAGATGCTAAAACTCAATTCAATAAGATCACTTAACGGTTTAATATATATTGGAATATCCATTAACTCGATTATTTAAAATAGAAAATCAATTAATTAATGTAAACTCTTGGAAATTTCCAACAAAAACTTCATCAAGGTATCGAGATGGTCGAGGTAATTTATCTAGTTCGATGCTTCTGTTTGGCCTTCACTGTCGCAATTCGCATCACCTAGCTGGTGGTGTCTTCACATTGGAAGCGCCTGGCAGAAGCGACAACACATACCCCTCTATCAATCTTTTCACATGATTAGCCACCGATAATGTGGGAGGATAGACTTCGGTTCCTACTTAGGAGTACATATTCAAGATAGTTTTCCTCCAATACTTTAGGCACAGACGTTATGCTCTGCGACATTTTAAGGTTCCTGCACATTTGTCGCGAGAAATAGCGAAGATTCGTACCCTTCAAATGGCTTCGTCATTTTTATTTTTTGTCCTCTTTCATAGAACACATGGTTGCCATCCTTTCCTTGTTCATAATCGTAATCCATTTTCATATTGCCTACTTCTATGAAGCACTTATTACTGAAAATCTCTCATTCGATGTAGGGTCACTTATGTAATGATTTATCATAAAGGTTCCTAATAAGATCCACCACTTGATCAGGGATGGATCATCTGGTGACTTCGACAAACATGTTTTTTAGAGTTCTAGGCATACCAGAGGAAGCACAAAGCCGTACTAAATATTCAGATGCAAATGGAAATGGTACAAATAGAACCAATTGCATAGCACTATATCCAATATAGCAAACAATGAATGGATATCAGAAGCACCCACAGAGTACACAAGTGCAAATGACAGAGAGTGAGCACATGCCAAGTCTCTTCCCCTCTCGCTTAAGACTTGAGAAGACTTGATCCAAATGACGCCAGCAAGAGCGCAAACGCGAGAGATCCGAAGGACGCTTTGATGCTCCTGCTCGCACTGGTTGCCGCAGGCGTAGCCTTTGATCCTGTTATAGCATCGAACCCCGCCGATGAGTTACTACCATTTCATTAAAAAATGGAAAGGACAAAAAAATCGATAACGGAGCTCGTAAAGTAAAGCCATTTCGTTAAGAGGACAATTTTATTCATACCTGAGGGAATGTTTGGGGTTGAGGATGCTGCTGGAGTAAGTGGTGTGTTGTCTGACGAATCTGCAGGAGGACTTGCGGGAGAAATTGATGGAGAGAGTGCTGAAATTTTAAGGTCATTTTTAGCGAGCAAATCATCAATTGGTATTCTTACATAAGTGTCGCATATTAGAATAAACAACTAATCACAATTCACATGCACAATGACTGATTTAGACCGTACCATTGCAGAGGCTGGCCGATGGGGTCTTCACGCTGCAAGCCCCGGGGAGAGCCAGAGCGAGGGTCTGATTGACGTTGTACCCAAGCGACGAAACGCCGCCATTGAGCAGCAAGCAGAGGCACTGGGGTTGCGACTGGACGACCAAGTTGAGGGTTGAGCAACAAGTGGAAGACGGCGCAGAGGAATTCCCGGAGACATAGCTCAAGCATGGGGTCAATGTTATCAGCGTTGTGGTGCAACCAGATGTGGACTGTGCCGAGCACGGATGAGCAAGCAATGCCGCAAAAACAGCCGCCAGGAGACCCATCTGCATTCTCTTCGAAGCCATATCGATTATGAAGCAATTTGATACAGCAAAAGTGAATTAAACAATGCCCACAGAACGTTTTTGTTTCTACTGGACCTGATCTCGATTGCTTTTGGGGAAGGACAAGACGTCTGGAGGGATTTATACAGGAAAGGAATCAGTACAGGCAAGTAGAATTGGTTGCCTCTGGGTGGCCAAACTTCCTAAACAAAGACATTCGTGTCGTTGAACAGATTACAGAAAGGCATCAACTCATTCATTTTATTTGTGGATTATCTTTATGTAGGACTTGCATATGGGCAGTCTGAAAATGATCTGTTCTTGATAGCATGAATATTTGTGCGTTCAACATTGGCTCATGCGCAGATGTGTCCTAGGCTCCTGCTGGGGTTGGGTGTTGGTGGATTTGGCTGATGGATGTTAATTATGCTAAAAGACTAAGGTAGAGAGATTCAGTGATCAATAGTCATCATTACTAGTTTTGGTACTTTGGGTGGCCTAACTGTTTTGGTGTGAATATAGTCTTAAGACCTCTGAATCTTTTCTACTAATTTTTTATGTTTAATTTAACACGATGGATTCTGCTTTCCCAAATAGACCCCAAATATACACGTTTTACATTCAAGACAGCCCGTGAAAAGTATGTTTTATGCTAACTGGCGGGCATAATAAAATCCGAATATAGTAAGGTTGGGTCAAGTATAAAGAGACAAATACCGAGGATCTGGGAATTCATTTTTCTCTTGAAGGAGCATACAACTTCCTAGAGGCTTGACTTAATTCTGCCCTAGTGATAATTTCAATTTTATCTGAAATATAAATCGTTAGATTATATATAGTTAATAAGTTCTGCCAAAAAGCCCCCAACGAGGTTTTTCCACCAAAGGAGTGTTCCTGCAATTTAACCCAAAATTAGGAAGGCAAAATGTAGTGATTGTTTAGTGAACCATAGTACGCTCCAAACAATCTTTTTTAATCTTATAAATTGAGGATGCACTTTATTGGGAAAATACTTTATGTGAACTAATATGTGTATTTGAGTATCAACATAAAATATACTCTGCTTAGACAAGTTCATATGCAAATGACGTTAATAACAGGACGTCTATGGTAGTGAAGAGATTTCTTACTCAGCAAATGGAGAACAAGTTATTAAGTGGAAAGAGTCAAAAGGACCTTTTGATTTTGGTGAACAAGCGAGAGTCGTGGAATCACTGATGTGCTTGGATGGATCAAATAGAAGGAAAACAACTTAAACATGACTAAATTGATACACTTGGAAGGACTTGAGTGCAAAAAGTGCATAGTTTGGGATTTAGTAAAATCGTCAGGTCTCGATGGATCGTGTTACAGAGGAAATTCAAGCTCCATGAGAAGTGGATGATACTCTAGGTACTTGGAAATGAAGACCCAACTTTAAATCGATTTGATTCAATCTCAGAATGGTGCTTTGGAGCCAACTTCGGGCCTTTAAATCCACAAAGAAACGTTCTGGATAAATCAAATTGGCTAAGTGGGAGAAGTGTTAGGCAAGTTTGCAGAAGCAATTTGGTTTATTTTGGGCAAGGTTCATTAGTTAGCTCTATGTAAATGTCCTAATCTAAAAATAGTCTTTGCAATGGCTTCTTTGACCTATTTAAAGTGTCCATGTATTGAGCAAGTTTGGAGGGCTATATAGATGCATGTCAAAGTGAGAGTTGAAGGTGATTGGGGCGATCAAAACGCCCTCAAACTTGTTTATACGTCTTGTGCTTATTCTTTGAGGAAAAAAACTTTTGGATCCGGTTGTATTATCATAAAGAGAATCGGCATAATTATTGTGAGTGCATGGACTTGCAGAGTGAGTTGCAATACCTTGTGGTAACAAAGGTTTCAAGAATTGAATTAATGGATTTTAACCTTGTGAAAAGGCCAAGCGAAAAGGCCGAAATACAATAAATTGCTTTGCAATATCGTTTATCCATTACTCTCTTTACAATTTTATTAGTAGAAGATATTTGTTTTGCACTGACATATTTCGTCTACAAATCACTGTCCACGCGTCGTTTTGCACGAAAGTATTTAAGAGAATCATACAACTAATTTATATTTGATATTTTTTATGAGACAGAATTGCTATTATCATATATAGGTCCTTGAAAAGAAATTCCTTTTCTTCTCAGGTCCTCTCTTACTTTATCATTGATGTCGGGGCTGCCTGTTGCAAAACCCCCGGACTGTAAGTTTGTCTTTTGTTGCTTTTATTTATGCTTCTGCCATAAAGAAATTTATAACACAATCGAACAAATAAAATAACTGTTATTAATTTTTATTACTAGAGTGAATATGAGGGGAGAACGAAAATGTAAGTGAATAATTACTGAAATCATTAACTGAAATGACAGTAACTTTCTTCTCAGCATAATTTTTATTTTAACAGCGGGCATATAATGTGACAGCTTAAAATTTCAAATTTCGTTGTCAATTAAATAAATTGGACTTTTCGTCAACGCGCCTATAGTGCTATTCTCTGAGCTGATCACTCATGAGATAACTAGATTATCTGAGGAAGCAATTAAGGGATTTTAACGCAATAAATTTGAGAATTCGACCAGGAATCGACTGCTCGACCATGTTGATTTGCAAGGGTCATTACAGCACTATCAGAAATTGATCAGAGACCGGAAATAGGTCGATTCGATGGAGATATGTGATTAGTGCGTGGATGATCCCACCTAATTGCAAAATTCTCGTCGAACGGTTCTAAACCGATTTTTCTATCATTTCGTATCCGGTATCCATATTTGAAACCTCAAGATTTTCACGACAACCGAGGGTCGTCAATGTGTCGAAGATGCACTATGTAACTCGAGATAAATCGATCATGGGTCAATTGCACTAAAAATTCCTAAAAGTTACCTAGTAGACTAGGTCACGCTAAAAGCACGCCGGATTGAAATTAACCACGAAATTGAACCCGATTTCAGAAATCGAAAGTTACGTGGTGTCACGATCTATTTTAGAAACGTCGACTCATCCTCCGAAAAATTTTCGGAGATTCCGAGATTTTTTTGGAAAAACGATTCGAACGTCACGGAAAATTAGCGGAAATTCGGATGGGGGGTTGGATTTTGTCGGGGATATCAAAAATAGTTCGAATTATTTGGTGAAATCGGAGAGGAAATGAAGTTCTATTTGGTTAAATTCGGAGCTTGGGAAACAAAAGTAAATAAACAATGGGGACAAAGGGATAAGCTTGAAGACTTTAGAGGCCAAACCATGATGAAATTTTGGATATTTTGCTCGACTTATCTTCTCCTTCACTTCTTCGGTTTCTACCTTGCTTTTCACTTTCATTCCTCTTCGTTCGAAACCGCAGCTTCATCCCCTCAATTTTTCTCTCTCTCTCCGTTCAATTCTCCGCACGTTCTCACCGAAGCACCGTTCCTTTTGCCTTCGCACGCGGACTCAACAGCAGCTTCTACCGGTTCTGCTGCTCCACCGAACTCTTCAACGCCAGCGAAGCAGCTCCGGATCAACCCATCTCCAAGCCCAGCCCACCTTCTGCCGCTCCATCCCACCGTCTTCACGCCAACTGCCTCGGATCCACCTGCTTCTTCTCGGTCATCCACGCCGCACGCCTGCACGCCGCCAGCAACCTCCTTCGTGTCTTCTCCACAGCCACGGGTCAACGAGTGAAGCCCATCTTTGACCCGCCAGCTGCCCATTCTCTTCCGCCAGCAACGAAGACCGCAGCTCACGTTTTTTCTTCAGCCCACGACGAGCCCAGCAGCCCAACTCCCATTCCAGCAAGTCCACTGAAGCTCACCACTTGAAGCCTGCATCAATTCGGCCCAAGAGTTTAGCCCAATTTCAGCCCATCTTGGGCCCGCAAAGCAGGCCCAACCTGTAGCCAAGCCAAAGTTCAGCCCGAGCCCAGCAATTTGTTTTGGGCTTGCAAGGCCTTTTGGGCCCAGTCCGAGTGTCCGTCGACACCGCCGAAAATTTGGATTTCGGCTGCCATCATCGCGGTGAACCGGTTTCCGTAATAAACCGATGAGTTTATGCACTAAACTCTTCTTAGTAGACTAATGACGTTTAAGGGTATTTAGTTTAATTTAATTAGGAATTAGGTGGTTGTTAGATTAAATTAGTAATTTAATTATTCAATTATACATGTTGGGTGATTAGATTAGATTAGATTAAGTGAAGCCTACAATTTATCTAGAAGGGTTCGGGAATTTTCTGGGTCTGTATTGGTATTTAATTTAGTGATTCTGGCCTAGGTTGGTATTTTTAGTATTTAAATTGATTTATTTAATTAATTTTGGTAATTATTTATTAATTAATATTTTCCGAGAATTATACCAGGAAAGCCGCTCGATAGAATTTCGAGCTAATCGCAATGATGTGTTTAGTTTCTATAATTGAATGTTGTATTGTTGAATTGAGTGATGGTTGTGAAATATTGGTATTTTAATTAGAAAATACCGAGTGTCGGGTGTTGACATCGAGAATGGTTTTTAAGTACTAATTCAGCTTAGGTGAGCACTTTAGATATCAGCTTCGGCGAGCATTATGGTGATCTAGCAACTTCGGTGAGCAAATTTAGACATCAGCTTTGGGGAGCAATGATATATGAGTATATCTATTTTAGCTTAGGCAAGCAGTGTTCGAATCGACAGAATTTATAGATGGCGTGGATGACATGGAGTCGAATGAGTCAACTGATTGATGGTTGAGTTGCAATGAATTGAATTGAATTTTTTGGTCGAGTAATTGATTGTACTGACCTATAGGGTGGAACTAAGGTGAGGTAAGTCATATGTGCTAAATGTATGATTGTGTGGTTAGGACGTTTTTGGGCGTATTTCCCTTCTAATCAGGGTTTAGAGCGTGAACTTGCTAAAACATTATCTCACCGGTTATTATATAACCATTTTCAGGTCCTTAGAAGGTGGTTGTGGAGGACCAAAGTGCCGAGTCTGTGGAGGTGGAGTTAGAAGGATTGGTGTTTATGTCCGACTAGTATGTCGTAGGACAATACCTTTGTTTTTGAGAGCCGACCTTCTTGTAGACTTTTAACCAAACTCTTTTTGTATCCAAACCCATTGTTTATAAAAGCATGTTTGGTGGTGAATGTGTTATCCTACTTTTCTATCCCGAGGGGGATTTATTTTCACTTCCGCATGTGCAATAAAACAAAAGGGTCGGCGACTCGTCCTTGGAAGTCGCAAAATATTATTGACTAGAGAGGAATGCATGCGCTCGGGATTTAGGGCGTGACATCTAATTTTTGGCAACTATATGCTTCATTGATGTGTGGCCGAAGGAAAGTTGTTCATGCAAATTATTGTTAAATCACCTGTTATTTTAACACTTGCGGACTGTATGTTTGGACGAGGATGAACGACCCTTCGCTCTATCGCGCTGGTTATTAAATGAAGAATTTAAGGAAACATGATGAATCATGTTAATCCTTGTTTATAGCCAATTGAAGACAGATTAGCAGTGCAAACGGAGTACTAGACTGCTAATATACTTCAATCTATTTCGTCCCCATCTTAACCATTTTCATATAGAGCAAATTGTGTCCATCCTCTTCTCAGATTGGCCGCAGAAAACTAACCTGATCTTGACATAGCAATAAAGTACACGCCATAATGGAATTCATCTAATACATTTGGAACAAAACATGGAACCCAAAACTCTCACTCCATAGGCTGAAAATTACAGACAGGACATAGTCCTATTCAATAGGATTTCTCGTTCTATAATTTGAAGAGATTCGATCCGAACGAAGCCAAAACGAGGGCGAAGAGCAGAGAGCCAAGGGACACTCCAATGCTTTTGCTTCCGCTTGTGGTGGCTGGTGTAGTCTTTGACCCTGATTTTTCATTTGATTAAACAAAAAGAAATACCATACATCATGTTTTAATGGGGGGAAAACCCAACATTTTTCGCTCAAATTTTAATTTAATGCAGAATTATCGTTGGCAATAAAAGTGTCAAACTAGTGAAATCGTTACCAGAAGGAACGGTTGGGGTTGACGATGCTGCCGGTGCAGCAGGTGTGTTGCTGTCTGCAGGGGGACTTGTTGTTGGAGCACCGGATGGAGACAGTGCTGGATTTTATAGGTTTAATTAGCATATTGTTAATTAAGACATCATCCTACATTCATGTCCAGAACACAAAGATGAGTTTTTGTTTTTTTTTTTTTTAATAGATTTTTACCGTTGCATATGCTCGTCGATGGGGTCTTCACGTTGCACGCGCCGGGAAGCGTGAGGGCGAGCGTCTGGTTGATGTTGTAGCCAGCCGACGACATGGCCCCGTTCAGGAGCAGGCAGAGGCACTGCGGCTGCGACTGGACGATGGAGCCGAGCGTTGAGCAGCAGGTCGCAGAGGGCGCGGAGGAGTTCCCCGTGACGTAGTTCAGGCACGGGCTCAGCGTCATCAGCACCTGCGTGCAGCCGGACGTCGACTGAGCCGAGCCTGGCCGGGCAAGCAACACGGCGAGTGCGGCGAAGAGAGCTAGGCCCATCATGATCTTCATATCCTGGGGTTTAGGTTTGGGTTTGGGTTTGGGTTTGGGTTTGGGTTGAATGTGTTGGGCAATGGGGGGATTGGGAATCTATATGAGAAGCTAGCCTAGGAAAGGACAGAGGGAACAGGTGCTTCTGGTTGGCCAAATTGACCAAAGACAGAGGGACCAATCCTTCTCGTTAGCACTATGAGTAAGCGATTGATTTATGACGTCAGATGAATTATTGCTTTGATAACGAATTCGACATTATAAAGATGGGTTGCTGGTGGGGTTTGGTTGGTGAGTTAGAGAACCTAAGTGTGCCCATTTGAGTAGTAGAAGGGACATGGAAATGGATTATCTAACGTAAGACTTATATTATATTGCTTTTTTGAGGAAAATTCTGCAGCTGGAGCCCTTTTGGTTGGCCAACTTTTCCTAAACAGAGCATGCTTGGAAGTTGGAACAGCCTACTAAGTACTAAAACCCACCTGCTACTTTTCTAATTCCCAGTTTCGTTTTGTGCTTTTTGAAGTCATTGCATGTCGCCGCATGTCATACATGTTGGAGTTGCCTCCCTTTATAAACAATTCACAGATTATTTAAGTCTTTTAAATGCATATTAATCTATTTAATTTCATTACTCTTGTGAGTCCCACGTGAGACCCACATGATCTAACGCTTGAGATGCGTTCTCCCTTTCTCTATCTAATAATGAATGATTAAATTTTTAGCCACGACCACCACCGACCTTCAATTGACTCCATCACCAGCCGCCATCTCGACACTCCTCCGCCGCCGCCACTGCCGGGGCTCACAAGGACATGAACTCCCCCCACAAGTCAATAGGGCCGTGACTACCCCCGCCACGGCGTGACTGCCACAACGGACTTGGCTACCGTTGTCGCCTCTGCGCTCCAACACCACCACCACCACCACCACGAACTCGGAGGGACGTGACCACCCCCCACGTGTCAACAGAGATCAAAGCAACCCACCATGCGCGACCACCATCACCAGCTGCATCACCGCACGTCAATGCTCTGTTTCTCGCTCTCTGGTCTGATGTGGGGCACAGATGTGAGGTCGCTTGACGTCGAATGGGCGGTCCGACTTCCGATTCGAGGTCGCGACACCTTGAAGATGGCCGCCGCGAAAGAGAGGGAGAGACATAATGATTTTCCGGCGCCACGAAAAATGCAATCGACGGAGATGTGCCCGATAAGAAGAATGCACTCGATACAACTATACGGCACTCGATATCGTCTATGCAGAGAGCTTTCCTCGCGATCGTTTTCATCGCAGTTCGTCCCGTAATTTTCATTCAACCCGAGAATGTTTGATTCGCGTCGGCTCCATAAAATCTAGATGGCTTCAAAATTTTCGTCATTCCATTTTGTAATCGACTAATCTCTCCGCGATCGCCATCGATACACTTCAGCCCGATCGCGCGGTTCCAAGGATCCGTTTCGAGTTCTTCATGCATAAGTGAATGGAATTGCAGCAAAATGAAATCACTGAGACTTCCATTGATTGAACTAGCAGAAAAGAATCCATTTCGATAAACGACAAAGCCACATACAACCACCCAGAACTGCTTCTGGCGCGGAGTTACAGTACATTGCACCGCCGTAAGTGGAGGCAGCCTGAATAATTCTCAATACATACACACACAAGGCGAGCGACGCCGTAAAGAATGATTAAACAAGCGAACACAGCACGATCCGAATCTTAGAACTGTATGATTCAGAATCTCTTGAAGATCGAAGCCACGAGGACGACCAATGCGGCGAGATGGAGTTGAGCTTTCGCAATGCTTCCATCAGATGTGTTCCCGTTCGTCGACGGCACGGCTTTAGACCCTCCTGTTCCTGTAGTCCCCGCACCATCAAAAAAGAAAAAAAATTTGTGCAAATTGATCATCTTATACTCCAATCGTTGAGGCATCTTTGGAAAACATTTAGATTCATGAATGATTCCAGCTATGATGTCTTTCGAATATACCTGAAGGAGTAGTTGAGGCAGCTGGTGCTGCAGCATTTGGTGTGTCGTTGGAAGACTCCGCTGGAGAACCCTCCGGCGAGGCCACAGGAGGCTCCACTGGCGCACCCACGCCGGCCGCTGTCGGCGCATTAGCGACCGCTTTCCAAATGAATAAAATGTGAGAAATCAAGCAAAATGCACAAGGGGACATGGCTATCGGCTTTAGGCCTAGAGGAAAACACTCACCATTGCACTGGCTGGCCGGTGGGGTCTGCACATTGCAAGCGTTGGGTAGCGCCAGGGCGAGGGTCTGGTTGATGGTGATGCCAAACACCGGGGCGGCGCCGTTCATGACCGAGCAGAGGCACCGGGGGGACGCCTGGACGACGCCGGCGAGCTGGGAGCAGCACGAGGACGACGGGGTGGACGAGTTCCCGGTGATGAAGTTGAGGCACGGCGCGAGGCTCATGAGGGTGTTGGTGCACCCGGTCTGGGCTGCGGACTGGGGCCACAGCGCCGCGGCGGCGAGCACGAGGACCAGGCCCATCATGATCCCTCTGGATGCCATGTCACTAGTGTTGTTGGATTATGATTTGGATCTGATGATGATCGGCTCAAAAGACTTTGGAGTTGCAAGGACTGATTTGTATGTCTGAGTGCAAAGAAATGGAGGATTTGTGCACAATTTATAGGTGAGGACAGACAGAAGGGACCAAAAAAAAAATTTGAATTGGTGCTATTGGGTGGCCAAACTCCTAAATTCAAGGTTCAATTATTTTCCCAGAAATAAAAATAAAAATAAAAAATCAGTTTGTTAGTTAGATAACTAAGGAAGCAACTAGACCGTACAAATTACATTTCAAGGTCAGATTTTTTTTTTTAAAATTTTCTTTGGGTTAGTGCAATTGGGACAATTATTATTTAGCCACTTAATATTGTGTTCAATGATTAAATATTATTCTACTGCGCAAAATCATTAGGAAGTTAGTTATAAGTAGTTGAACTCCAATACCAATTCGAATCCACCTGACAAGTGATGCTTCTTGAATCCTATGCTGTTTTAGTCTAAATGTCAATGGCTTCTGGCTTTACTTGGCTAAAAGAGATCCACAAACCCTGAAATGAGTTTTATAAATGATTAAACACTTTGTAGTCATGATTAAAAGAATTTTTAGTTATTTAATATGTAATGTCATTTATAAACTTTTAATTTATTTAATATGATTGGTATATTACTACTAAATATTCAATGGACTATATTAAGAAATTTAATGTCCTCCTTTCGTTATTGCGAGTCAAACTAAATTTTTTGACATGCCCTTCAATCCGTTGTTAATTATTAATGGTAGGTGGCCAAAAAGAACTAACGTCTACAAAATTCGATGGATAAGAAAATGGAATTTGTGGTCACATATTCTTATATCGTATTTACCCGTCACTTCAAAAGTCCAACTCGGCGTTAAATATATCATGCCATCAAATAACGCCGGATTCGTTGTTTGATCAAACATTAGGACTACATTAAATATTTGAAACTATATTAAACGAATCAAAAGTCTAAAAAATTTTATTATATATTCAGCTAAAATTTAGAGATTATTAGTGCAATTTCCTCTCAAATTTATTGCAAGACCAGCAAAGATTGTGTCATTTGATAATTAAAAAAAAAAAAAAAAAAAAAAAAAAAAAAAAAAAAAAAGATCTCCACTTATAGCGTTTTAGCTCTATACTCACGCGTTGGCCTATCTTCAAGCAAATTAGGAATGGTTTTGAAATTTCTTGTCCTTCAATTTGACTTTTGAACATTAACTTGAAAAAACTTATCATCTAATCCATAGGCTGTTGGAAATTCTCTGCTTTCCTCCTGAATAATTGGCGAATTTTCTGGATCTCGCCTAAGACGACGGAGGGCACAATAAAGTAAAACAATCTCCGGCGACTTCTACATACGATAACGGCACGCGGCACCGTGACGCCCGTCAGAATTAGCGAGTTTATATGATTGTCACCCGGATCGATATGATTATTGCTTGGATCGATAACTAGATATACGAAATGAAAAAGGGAATTAAGCTTTCAACATAAGCCTTTTATTAAAAGTTCTTCAAGAGTATAATGGTGATGGAATCAGAAGAATGAAAATCAAATCCGCTGATTTATTACATCACTAATCTCCCCTCTTCTTTCCCTTGAAGGACTTTGCACCGGTCATGGCCGCTTAATGCAAATTTAGTTTCTCTGCACCAAAAAAAAAAAAAAAAAAAAAAAAAACAGCATAAATATGAATATTAAAATCTTAGTGGCAATAAATCAAATGCGAATAAAATTTCGTAAACATTTTCTAATAATGGCATTTCCATCGCTCGATAAAATTTCGTTTTTTTTTTTTTTTTTGTTCCCCCTAATCTTCTTACCTGCGATTTCCTTCTCGGTGCAGTCGGTGTCGCACTTCACCTCGCAGAAGCTGAAGCCGTGGCCCTCGGCCTTGCACCCGTCGTGGCAGCCGGTGAAGCACGACTTGTAAGAGTCGACGGTGGCCTCGGCCTCGCGCACGTGCATCGCTCCGGCGAGGACGATGCACATGAGAAACACGGCGACAAGCTTGTTGGCCATTTTTTTTGGTAGAATAGATGATTAATGTGCTTGCCTTTTGAGGTGTTTCTTGGAGACCTTGGTACGGTAAGAGACCAGGAACAGGGGGCGATTTATACACGATTGAGGAGCTTATTTTTAGGGTTTTTCCGGTGCTAAAATCGTGGGTCTGTTCTGCGGTTGATGTTAAACTTTGTTGCACTCCTCTGATGGCAACCGCTGGAGGTGGAAATGGTCGTCAAGGACGCTATAATAGGAAACAAGTTTCTTTTATTTTTCACGCATCTAACATGTAAAAATCATTTTTTTTTTTTTTTAGCAAGGTGGGTTTAAATCGATTTTCTTTTTAAAATATTTTTGGTTGAAATGAGAAGGATATGCAGATTCATAATTTTGTATGAGTCGCAATAAATCGCTATGTTAGGGGGATAAATTAGTCAATTAATTTAAAAGGGTCCCAATAATGATTTAATCTTTTTCAATAGCCCCCCTCATTTGAAAGCTCAAAAATATCATTAGGCAATTGATCCAGGAAAAAATCAAACGGGCAGGCGAAGGATAAAATCTCTTCCATATATTGGTTTAATTGCTATAAGTTTCTTCTCTTTGTCATGTAAAAATTTGGACATCAACCGAAACTTTCAATACTAGGTCGCATTGAGTAGAGAATTGAAAAATTCGAAGGGTTGGCCTATATACAACTTGTATCGTAGGCTCTCGCTGATTTATTATTCTATTCTCACATAAAAATAAAAATAAAACAATTCAATATGGTAAAACAAAAAATTAATTGTAATAGGAAGAAAAGGAAATAATTTATCCTCTCTTTTCAGTAAAATAAATGAAACAGGTCATCCGAGCCTGACTCGACCCCGACCCAATGGGAGATACCCAGACCCAACCCATCAAATAATAAAATATGGCTAGTTGCCTTTCTCGCCCTCAAAATACTATCAAAATGTCAATACTACCCCCGTTTAAAAAGTTAAAAACCCTCCCGACCCCTAAAAAAAAAAAAAAAAAAAAACTAAAACCCTACGTGCTACCTGGTTTTACGACTGCCCCTGCCTCTCCTTCGCTCAACTGCACCGTCTTCTGCTTTGCTCAGTCGTCCTCACTTCCCTTACCGATCGCTCGCTCGCCCGCTCTCGCTCGCCTTCAATCTTCGCATCTCTCTGCAGGTTCAAATCTCTCTGTCTCTTTCTCCGGTGGATATGCGTTCGATTAGGTCATAGGGGTTGGGTTATTTTTGCGTTTTCTATTCGGTTGCATTGTGATGTTTGAGCTTGAGAAGTAACCCCCGGCCCTCGCGCGGCGCGCTCGCCGTTTCGTCTGCGGGGCGACATTGCGCCAGCGCTTGGTGAGCTCGGGCTCGTTTCATTTCTAGTCTGGAAGTGGGCAAGTTTGATTTGGTGCTCTAGTTTAATTTTGGTCGTGGTGGAGTGTCGTTGTGTTTGGATTAGAAGCCCTGAGAGAATTACGCGGTCTTGTGTGTTCCTATTCTGGTTTGGGATCTGTCGGGAATCCGAGCGCGTGGAGGATCCGTTGATCGGATGAGCTTTATTCCCCTTGCCTTTGATTTGTCATTTGTCGGCTAGTCTTCGCACGGATTAGCACTGTTCTACTTCTGCACTTACTGGTTCCAATGCCCTGAGACTTCACTCTCGATCCCCTATTCCTTCGTCTTCTTCTCCTTCATTGCTTATCGCTCTCTTCGCTGGTCGTCAATCCTGCGGCTTCGTGTTCTTCTTCGCCACCACAAGGTTACTCTCTCTTGCTTGTGAGCATAGCTTCAGCGGTTTTCCTCATCCTGGAGTCTACACATCTGGTTAGGGATTTGGGAATTCACGACATCAATTGGATATATTTCGAGTGTGTAAAAACAATTTGCCCCTAATGGTTATGAATTATAGATTGTGGAAACCTAGCCATCGAATGTTTGAGGAGATACGTCTCACATTATGTCGCCCAGTCCGATAACTCCATTCCTGTAGTAGTGAACTAAGGCACTTACAATGACTGATTGATCGGTATCTGTATCGAAGGCTGTAACTTTTGCCTCCTGAGTCGGTCTCTTTGTCTATTACTTGGTGAGTTGTGTGGTCTTTGAGTTAAATTCCTCATTTTTATTTGTTTGTTGGTGCTAGTAAAGAAATGCCTCATTGTTTTTGCACATTCTAGGAAAATATTTAGGAGATGATTCTAATTTGGGCTTTTGATGCAAGGAGAGTGCCCAAAGTAGACTACATCATCTGAACAGGTTTAGTAGACTCTTTTTGGATTGGTGGTAATGATTCAATGTCTTTTGAGACAATGCAATGCTTGACCTGCTAGAAGTTTAAGTCAAATAGAAGTGCAGTGAGTGCAAGACATATTACACCCAAGTCTTCTCGATCTTCTAGTCTTTTGCAGCATTTTTATGGAGTAAATGGTTGATTCTTTGAGTAATCCTCATTGGGAATGTAATGTTTCCTATTATTTCTCGCCATGACTTGACTTAGTGATGGCTGGCAGGGATACTTGCTTCTTGGCAATTTGACTGTCCCGTGAACTTTCTTTCGCCCTCAATGGTTTGGAAATCAGCTCAGAAGCTCATCCACAACTGGAAGATCCTTAGAGGAGATAATGTGTGCTTCGATAAAAGAGTTAAAGTTTAACTCTTCCATTAAAATTTTTAAGTGGGAATTACTCATTTTTTCCTTGTCCTGACTGCTCGCAGGTAATGATTATTAGGGGGAAGGATAAGGGTGAGAAGGGTGTCGTTAAGCGTGTCGTCCGCTCTCAAAATCGTGTGATTGTCGAGGGAAAGAACTTGGTGAGAGCGATTGGACCTTATTCTGCCTTTTCATATGTGCCATCTTCTCCCCAACTCTTATGTTTTGAACTTATCTGTGGACAGTGGATATGTGATAGATTTAGCTTCTTCTATTGTGGCAAGCCGCAATTGGGCACTATGTTGTTACCTTTGTTTAGTGTCTCCTGGCATTTAGTAAGAAAATGCTACTGATTGCAAAAGCTACAGGTCTAATGGAAGTGTCGTTCCTACACGGGCCTTTGTGGATATATCCTCTTCCCCTGCTTATCCAAGTTATCTTTTTATATTTAAGAGGAATATGAATACCTACAGATGCTTTGTGGTTGTCATTTGAGAAAACATGAAAGGCATTGGAAGCAAAGTATGTGATATGGAATGTCACTGTGGTTTGGCATGATAATACGTATGGCTTTACCATCCTCATATATGTTAGTGTCATGAGGTGCATAACACGTACTGGTGTTATGAGTCATGCAAGTCCGCGCAACATGTAGTGTTTGTCTTGTAAAACCAAACCTCATATCAATAGCTGCACTATTATATCCATATCCATTCTTTATTTGACCAAGAATTACCAAATCTTGAGCAGGTCAAAAAACATATTAAGCAAGGCCAAGGTCATGAAGGGGGGATATTCACCGTGGAAGCCCCTCTTCATGTGTCAAATGTTCAAGTTGTTGACCCAGTCACAGGGTATATATACTCTCTGGGTTGCACTGTTTTCTGGTATTTTGTCTTTGTTTATTGAATATACTTTTTATTGCTGTTTGCTTTTACAGGAGTCCATGTAAGGTTGGAATTAAATATCTTGAAGATGGCACAAAAGTGAGAGTGTCAAGAGGTCAAGGTGCATCTGGTAACATAATTCCTCGTCCAGAGATTTTGAAGATACGGACTACACCAAGACCAACCGTTGGTAGCTACCTAGAGCTAAACTAAGATGCTATATATTATTAATGTCTATTTTTGGAACATGTGCTGTGAATGTGCATATCTGTCTGTTCTTGTGCATGGAAGTGTGTGTGGGTGAGCCTGGACCACATGCATCAGTGAGAGACTCAGTCATGAAGTTAATAATCTAGTGAAATTTAATTGTTGTAGGACCCGTTAATTCTTCAATGACTTGCTATTGAACTTGTTGGTCTTGATGCCTCTTCTTAGCCAAATCAGTAATATATGCTTCTTTTTTCAGCTGGGCCAAAAGATACTCCACTGGAACATGTGTTGGAGAGGACTTACGACGCCAAAACGGGAAAGGGGATGCCAGAGCTTTAAGACGACAGTTTCTTGTTCAGGTCTACGGTTGGCAATGGACTGAGATGTGTTTGGAGGGATTGTGGCACCTATTCATAGCCAGGTGCATGCCAAGATTGCTGGGTAGAAGATAGATCTCTCTCTTTTACATGGTGTTGGCTTTAGATGCAATAAAATGTATTGGCCAGACAGATTATTTGCACCTCAATATCAGTGCTCTTGTAACAACAACTTTACTTTCATGCTCAATTCAGTATTCTTCCTAGTAGGCTGATCCAAATGTGCCTTCATTCCTGACCTACAGCTTCATTCTGTAGTAATTCATTTGTTCATTCATCTGAAATTTCCATTACCACGTTACCCACCCCTAGTAGATCAGGCACTCTACCACAACGGAATCTTGGATGGAGTTGCCCTCACTGTTGATCAAAGTCTGAATCCACCCATATGATGCATAATCGCCAACATATATTAGTTCTTGCCCTTCAAATGCACGGGTAAATAGCATGCCAATGTTGTTGTTATGCCTAGTTGGCTTTCAGCATATTTCTGGATCAAGTCTCTGTAGCTCTGTTTATTCATTTTATATTTTTGACACTTGATGGCTGTTTCATCAGCTGGGGCTAACTGTCAAGAATGTGACATTATCTCCATCATTAGTTTCGCATTGTTGCAGTATGAAGAGTTGAGGATTGTTAGATTTTTAATCTTCTTTTTTTAATCATGGTTTCATTTCTATCGTTGTGTTCATCCTCACCATCCAATCCTGTTTACCTGTAATTCTTGTAATTATATCCTTTCTTTTTCTTCTGACCAGAAATGACATTTATCCTTCACCACTGTTGCAGTTGGATCCTGGGGGACTTTTAGACACTTGAGTTGGTGATAATGAATCTTTAGTAGCAGAACACTTCTCCTTCATGGCACGGTGGACATCGGTCCAATTAGCACAACTACTAGCAGTTCGAAGGGTTGAATTAGAACAGTGCAAAACTTGTCTTGCAATTGCCTACAAATGTTTATGACCCAAAAAAAAAAAATTGCTTACGAAGGTCCCATTTGTAAGTCCACTAGGATACATTAGCATGCGTTTTATGTGAAGTTTTGTAAAAATAAATCCAATGAAAATTTTTCAGTTAATGAAATTGTTTTCCCTATAACTGCCGAGGCTTTCTAGTCCTCAGCCAAAAAATTTGTTCGTAGAAACTCCTTTTCTACTTTTCGAGTTAATGTATTTGGAGTTTGTTTGTTTCACAAAAAAAAATGAATAATTTGAAAACTATTTTTCTAAAAATAGTCTCTTGTATCTCTTGAAATTATTAATCAATAAAAAATATTTTTGTTATCGACAATAATATATTTAAACATCTCCATAGACGACAAAAATATTATTTATTTATTCATTTTTTTAAACGATATCCATGTCCTATTCTAGTACTATTATACCTGCTCCAAGATAATAGATCGGAGGAAAACAAGAGAGAAGGAGCTGCTATTGAATCCGGTCTTAGATGGTTGGAAGACAGAAGCAATAGCATGATAGGAAAATGAGGTTTCATAGAGATGACATCACAATATGATGAAGACGAGACTGATTATCTGCTTTCATGTTGAAATGGGATAATGTCAAAATACCTTTCAAAGGCAACTAGTCTTACAAGCAATTTAAAAAAAAAAAAAAATCATCCAAATCATTTATCTTTCGGTGAAATAAAACTTGAAATTTGAAAATGTCATATGTGAACTAAGAAAGCTGTACACTATTGATTTTCGGTTTACACTCAAGACAAAATCAAACGCAGGAATGAAATCAAGATGAACACCGAGATTCGGAACCTTCGTGTAAAATAATTCAGGAAACCGAAGAATCAATATCCAAATCGAAGCTAGTTTTCACGGTCACGGGCCGAGGATTCCGGAAATTCCCCGATCGAAGATCATCCCCCTTAAAAAGCATCAGCACACAGCGCGAAAATCATGAAGACAGGACCGACGCTACTCGAAGGAGGACGGCGGAGGAGAACCGATTCGACCGCTGCTTCTCTTTTGACCACGATATTCCCGAGGCACAGCCGAATAATCAGACGACCGAAACTCTCGCCGGTCACGACAATCACGGCGGGGGCGTCAGAAGCCCCGCATCAATCCCCGGAGATGAGACGACCTCCTCCTCCCGGAATCTCCGTCGAATCCTCACGTCCGCAATCTGCTCGCGGACGAAGCCCTCTCGATCCGCCTGCCCGGCGAGCTTCCGTTCAATCACCGTTCTCGGGCGACGGGGAAGGTCGGTCAAAGAAGGGCGAGAGCAGTTTCCGCTTTCTTTATTCGTCTCTACTTTTCGAGGAAGGGAAGACGGAGGTCAAAAAAGCGTGCGGCCGGGGGGCGGTGCGGGGATGCTGCCAAAAACGAAGAGGAAGCTTCCGCGGGGGGGACCACCGTAGCCTATATATACTCCCTCCCTCACTCACTGACTCCCTCTCTCTCTCTCTCTCTCTCTATCTCTACTTCTCTCTCTCTCTATCTCTACTGTTCTCTGTTCTTTGCCGTACGACTTTCATACGCCCTTCATTTCAAATCACCAAAAACCCCCTCACTCGCAGTCCACCTAAACCCACTCGCCATCCCTCCCCTCCTCTCTCTCTCTCTCTCTATCTCTCTCTGGCTCGCTGTCAAACCCTAGGCTCTCTCCCCGTCCGGCGACCGATCGGCCATGTCCGTGAAGCGCTCCCGCAACGCCGCCCGCTCCTCCGGCTCCGCCGACGGCGGCGGCGTCGCCAACCGGCCCTCCTCGCCCGCCCCCGACTCCCCCGAGCTCCGCCGGCACGTCCGCACCGCCCTCGCGTCCCCTTCCGCGCCGCCGCCGCCGGGGATCCTGACGCTGGCGTCCCCCGGGGCGGAGGACTCGGGCCAGGAGCGGATCGGGAACTTCCTCGAGAGGTGCTGCTACTGCCAGAAGAGGATCGGGGAGAGCGACGAGGTCTTCATGTACGGGTACGTCGCGAGGACGGGTGTCCGCGTTTCTACTGAATCTCGTTCCGTTTCGGCTTTTGCGCTGCTTAGTTTTACGGAATCCGAATGGGAGATCCCGAGAAAGTAGTACACTGTCGTCTACAGACGATTTTCTCCTGTTGCAAGGTTTTTGCTTTATGGCTGTTTTAAACAGGCGGGAGGACGTGATGTTAGCTGATGCAGATAAACAAATACTTAACAAGTGCAGGACCGGCATCTCTCGCTCGACTAGCTGTTCCATATAAATGCATTAGCTCTTTCCCAGGTCCATCTCGGGATGATTGCAATTCCTGGAGTAGAAGGACAATACAGAGCAAGTGGTGTGCTTGTACTGGCTGCAGAAAATATCCGATTTTGTTGGACTTTGTTAGACTGTGAATGGCAGGGTTGGTACAACCTCTGCCTTAAGGCAGTTCAGGTTGCCTACCTAGTCCTGAATTGCCCATTTTTTTTAATGTTTTGCCTAGGTTTCTACCCCGCGATGCCTTCATTGTTTAGATTATTTTGTTTACACTCTGGTTGCGCTGCTGGTGAACTTGTTTGCCCTGTCCGAGATGAGATTCGACATTTTGGAGCATGATTTGAACTTCAAAATTGTAAGTCGAACTAATGACGAGAAACGTTTGCAATATCTTGCAGCCACTTGAGGGCATTTTGTACGGCTGACTGCCGCGAGAAGCAGGTTGCTATGGACAAGTTGAGAGAGAAAAGGCCTGTGGAATCGAAGAAAGTCAGAGGAGGGCACACGACAGGATGATCAAGATGGTGGATGGCTTTTGACTTTGAAATGATGAAACTAGTTCTTCTGAAAGTGTAGGTAGTTAACTAACTTCGGTTGGTGCAGCTTCTGGGTCTTTTTTGCTATGAGCGTGCACTTCTACGTAGGGTAGCATCGATTTCCAAACTGTTTTTGGGAACTTGTACAGTTCACTGCTCCTTCAAGTATCAACAATGCCATATTTTGATGTTGAATTGTTGATCGATACGACAATCTGCTTTTGGGTATAAGCAGATGTTTTTTGGAACTATATATCGGGTATTATACTTAATGAACTATGATTGACACCCTGTGATGTAACTAAATATTCGTCAAAAGTTCCTTATGCATGGATTCGGGGAGCAGGTGCTCGGTGAGTGCTGTGCACGACATTCACGGCAACTAATTACATACAGTTCAGCGAATTATCTGAATTTGTTTGTGTAGCACCGGAAGCATATCATGTGTTGTGCAGCAATCCTTCATTGTTCTGATCCAGTTCGCGATTGGAATTTGTGTGGTCACGCCGAGAGCATGTTGCTGAATCAGTCTTCTTGGCTACGGGTTGTCCTCCCCTGAACTTTCCGAATTTGCAATTTTGATGAAGTTTGGCCGGATGAATGCCGCCATCCGTCTCATTGGCCAACCCCTGCTCTTAGCTTACGGTAAAAGATGAGCCGAGCGGTATGCTCATCAATCCTTTTGACCTGGGTTATACTTTGATCCAAGGGAAGAACTCAGGAGCAGCTGCTGGCTGTGGCTGATGCTTTGAAATGGATTAGGGTTCTTATGTCAATGTGAAGCTACTTATGTTTGGTTTCTGCGTCGAAGTTGATGTCTATAAAACGTAGCTTGGCACACACATAGCGTGAAACATACGACATGCAATGAAACGTAGCTGTCGTGGTTGGACCATGCTATGATAAGGACCAGATCATGCGACGTGCATTGGCAACTTCCGTGTGGCTAACAGCGAGAGCTACGGTCAAGGTTGGCTTTTCCCCCTATCCTATCGATCTATACGGTAGTTGTCGAAAGTTCGATCCAGTTCTGATCCGATACGGAATCTATCCGTCGAGAACAGTTGTGGATAAGGTTAGGCCAACGAGAGATATTTCGCCAATGGAAACATCGAGATTAGCTGATGAGCAGTATCCGCGTAACCGACGATTCTTTTTTCTTTTTTTTTTTAATCTTTCAGTTACTTTAACAATTAATTAAGTAGTTCGCCAACAAAATTACCGGATTTGGAGGATAATCACTTGAGAACAATTTTGGCAGTTATAAATTCAAAAAATTAACAATCTTAAGTTCACTTCTTTAGTATATGAATGTTCATTCTTTTTTCTCGGTTGTCTAGTCTTTTTTTCTAATTGCATTATAAGTAGATTGCAAATTTGAAATTTGCTCACATCTTGGCTTTTTATTTTCTTTTTTTTTTTTTACAAAATTAGTTCAGCTATATGCATCAGATTCGAAATTAAGCTATGTAATGAAAAACTAAAAACTAACCCAAATGCACTATTCAAGAAGGGGAAAAAGAATCTTCAATAGAGAACCATGACTGTAAATCTGTATAATATCAGTCAATAAAAGAAAATTATATCATCTATTCAAAGGGCTTTTTTTATAAAATAAAAAAAAAAATCCTTAAATATTTTGGGTCTTATTTGATTTTTATATCCGTAAATATGTTCATATTTGCGGTATCTGAAAGGAGAAGAAAGAAGCGGCAATGGGAAGATAAGAAGATACGTGGAAATAATAAGGTATCATTACGTAGATATACTCTTTGGATAATACTGTTATTGAAATTTTTATAATTTTTAACTTTTTCATGAACATGATATATATTCAAAATGATAATGACGGCAATTAAGGATGAAATGAGAGAAACGTTTACCTGAAGTAAAGTAAAAATTCTTTTTTTTTCTAGTATTAATAGTTAGCATGGACTTTTTTTTATTGCTCGTGAAAAAACTTGCATTAATTGAAACCTTCTCTAAGGATGAATTTTCCAATTAACTTTTTGCACTTGATGATTATTTTCCAACATGTCAATTTTTGCATGGAGTATTAGGTGCATTTAAATGGAACAGACCCTAAATTTCCTATTTTTTATTAAGTCAAAATTGTCCGACTTAGTTGGATCTACATTAGAATTTTCTCCCGTTGACACTTGAATTTTTGCCAGGAGGTCAAACATACATTTTTGAAATAAAATAAAAAATGTAAGCAAATAAATAAATAAATAATAAGAGCTCCAGCCCGGTCCGACCACTCGCTCCAGTCCAGTCCACCAGGCCCAATGAGCTCCGGTGCACCATGCCCATCAATAAAGCTCATTAGATCTAGCCCAATGAAACCCATTAGATCCAGACGCTCAAGCCCAGTCCAAGAAGCCTGAACGAGGGTTTGTATTCAACCTTCTCTTGAAATCTAGCTATGCCCTAAATTGTAGTTTTCCTTCTTTTTTTTTTTTTTTTTGAACTTTGACCTAAACTGAAGTTTGCTAGAATATGATCTACCCTTGTTGGCCGAATGCAACTACTTTTTGTCAGCCCTAATTGATAACCAGAATATGTCCTTACATCAGAGAGTTCTGACCGAACAAATACGTCACGAGGGCTGATTATGTTCTATGTCTACTTAGTATGCAAATTGAATTTGCAAGCTGATATGTCCTACAAAGCACAAAACATGATGGACTCTGACTAGTTAATTACTCGTCATTAAGAGACTACATAAGACTAACCCTTTGAAGACGTGATCCTCGAACTTGTTAATTCACTATAAAAATAAATCATATAAGTGGTAAATAGAAAATGTTGTCACTATATTGCCAAAGTGTAAAGTCTATCAAAAAAGTTTGATCGATGTACATAATATTAAGAAAATCCATGCAATGCATCAATATAAGAGTAATGACATTATAAATCTTGTATCCACTATCAATTGTAACTTATCGCACAATGAAATCGATTTGATAAAGTTAACTTATTTAGTATTGTTTGTATAAAATTATGTTATAATTATTTTGTGAAATAGTGAAATAAATAAAATTTTATGTGCACTTAATTATGAATGATGGCCACCCTTCCATCTTGGAAGAGAGTCCCCACCTTCTCGGGGGGATTGGTGTGGGGAAGCGGATTAGATTAATAGCAAGGATAAATAAAAACAAACTAAAAAACACATTATTTAAGATATGAAAGTTGGAAGGTTCGACAAAGCTAATTCATGCTACAACACCTATCTCAAATAAAACTCATGATTTCCCTTAAGTTTTAATGTTATATTTATTTTTTGTTTAAAAGTTTACCATCTAAGCTTAATACAGAAAACTCTAGACATGTATAGATGATCTAAAACATACAAAGGCATGTATTGATAATCTAAAACATACAAAGTAAAATTAATTTTTCTAAGGTTATTTATGTTCATTTCTATTTTTGGTAACAAAGAGATTCACATGTACATGAAGTTCAAAAGGCATGGCAACTGATGGAGCTACCCAAGATCGTTGCAGACCTGCTAAAGGTTTTGCCAGTTTTAGCTTATAATTTTGTTTTCCACAAGTCTCATTTCATGCATTTCAACTTTTTTTAACCCTAAGTATTTGAAATTTCATAGCATATGAATGCCGACAAATACATTCAAATATAATATTTTCGTAGTTTTTGAAACCAGAATATTAACTTCAATTATAGTTGAGAAAGCCAAAAGAAAAACACTTTTTTTTTTTTTTAATTTCCAAAGAGTAAACAAACTTGCTCATAAAAAGATATTTAAGTAAAGGACCGCTCCTCCTTTTACGCACATCAACTAGTCCATCTTCTCTGGGATCTTAACTGCATATGCTTTCACATCCGCAAGGTGCATTCTGAATTTTACCATCGAAGTAGTCTCAACAAGACTTGAAAACTATAAGGAAAGGAGCAAATTCTCTATCCATTAAAACCAAGAACTCGTTGACGAACACATTACCATTAAGTCACATGTGATAACCAAGTCTTTTAATTATCTAGCATTTGTTACTCTATAAATGAAGATTATTTCATCACACTAACATGCCAAAATCATATAGTTAGAAAGGACGAACCCAAAATCGAAATAACAAGTGTTCAATCAAAAAAGTTATGTAAGGACTCTTTTACAAGAGCTAGACCATTAATCCGCACTTTTGGAGAGTATATTCATGTATATTTTTTCATTATTTTAAATGCCATAGATTCAGTATGCAAATTAGATATTCAAAACATATATTTTCATTTTTAAATATTCATAAATACAAAGTCAATGAAAACTTGTAATCCCTAACGTTGGCACCATTGGTTGGGGCTTTGTGAGATTTTCAGTTCCGGAAATGAAGGCCACCCAGTCAAATCCTGCAAATTGCATCCAGACAGTAATCCGTGCCCCTGCCCTTGGACGAAGAGTCACTTATTAAATTCCAACCAACAAAAACTAGCTCCATACACACCCTAAAAAATTGGATGATAAAAACTTTTATTAGTCATGCACCCCTTTCTCTATCACTCAACCTACTTGAGTGTATGATGCCGCCATTGCTAACCTTCGCCAGGCTGCTGCCATTATACGTCACTTGTCAATTGCCTCCATGCCAGCCTACATCTTCGTCCTCAATCTACTCTCTCTCTCTCTCTCTCTCTCTCTCTCTCTCTCTCTCTTTCTCTCTTGTGCGCCTCCATCCTCCATCCTCAACCAGGCACATGGGACTGTGATCGCTCGGATCAAGGTTGTTTCAGGTACTCAGGTTGGCCTAGGACTGAGGTTACGAGGTCTAGTGACAACCTGCATCATCGAGCATAGGGCACTGCAAGGAGGCAAAAGGGAGAGATGGAGGAGAGTGAGAGATCAAATACCAATTCCAATCAACTAATTCAAATCGATGGAAAACCCAACAGTGGTAACAAACGAATTGTGGCCTGGCGCGGAAGCAATGGTGCTAGTCAAAGGGATGTGGCCAGCCAAACCGTGACTCTGCATTTGCACCTGTGATAACACGGTGCAACTACGGTGCCCACGAAGATAATGAATTTGGTTGGAAATTTGAATTTTGGTGATCAATGAGAGCGAAAGGCAAATTGACAATAATTGTCACGAATATCTTAATAATCATGAGGAAATGTGTTGTAGTTGGTATTACGATGAATGGAATTTGCTTGTGTGAAAGGTAGAATTTATAGATAATCATGATTTTTGAAAGATAGTTATTAAAAAGAACTATAAAGTATTCTCATGGATCTTAGATGGACGAAAAATAATAGATAAACATATATCAACTTTTACATATAGAACTCCTTGAAATGGTTCAACTGTGTTGGAGGACATTCACTCATTCTAGCCATCATTAGTTCAAACGCTACTTATAATGGAAGAAATGACAGAAAACATATGCCAGAGCACAAAACTAGTAAAAACCTTTACCCTAAAAATCCATTGATTGGCCGGGGAGAAGTTAGAGAACAAAGGAAGAAGATGAACAGTACCAATTCATGGATTTTTTTATCATTCTACTACTCATTAGAGACTGGATGGAACCAATCTTGGGTCGAGCTAGGGTGGCCCTAATATTATGAATTTATCCAAGGAGAGATTGAAAGGTGACGAGTGATGGAACATCGAAAGAACGAGGGGTTGACTGAGGATTCTGTCTGTTTCCTGATGATGCCTCGAATGAGAAAATCATTTCCCAAGGAAAAAAAAAAACAAAACCCTGAAACAGAAAATCTGCAGAATTCTGAGAGAGAGAGATCTGCAACTGCAGTCCTCTCGAAAAAGATACCAAAATGACAAATGCTCTACGCCAAGCATGACTCGCAAGTGAGATCACCCTACTCATTGCAGAAAGCTCCTGCTTTTTATTCATCTATATAGTTATTTTCTGCAAATTCTTTTTTTTTTTTTTTTTTTTTTTGTCAAACTGAGAAATTGCATCAGCAACTACCACTGAATCTCGACCTCGTGTGACATGGGAAGTGGGAATGCTCTGTGAGCCCTCCCACTGATACCTTGTTCTACAAGAAAGATGAACTCAGAGCTCGTGGGGAGCTATGAAAAAAGATCACATGACATCACCCTCGTCTCTCCACCTAGTTGAATTCTCATTTTGGCTGATCTCCCATTGTAGTAACATTCAAGGCCCAGCTTTTCTTCTCCATCTGCATTTCTTGACTCTTTTATCATGACTATGGGAATCATCATTTACCCATTATTATGTATTTACTTATTAAATAATTTATGTTCACTAATTGAATATCTCATGATCTATTCACATCTTCTTGTTTCTTTTCCTTAAGCCAACAATTGAAAATAATGTAATAAAGTTCATCTAGCCTTTCATATTCCAAAACTGCATTTATATTAAAATTCAAGATCTTCCCTATATGTATAGACTTGGATTCGACCTAATATAGGGTCACAGAACTTTACCCGGATAAGGAATGGAAAGCGCGATTAATAATATTTTAATATGCCGACGAATGCATTATGGTACTGTTGATCCTTTGATGAGTCGTCAAAAGCAACCAACACTAATCAAAAGAAAACTTTTAAAACCTCGAGCCGTTCCATTGCTTACTGATTATCTTTGTCCATGGTTGACGATGTACTGCTAAGTGTGAATGGAATAGAATGCTCCCAATTTTGTTGACAATGCGAGGAGGTCAACTTGTCAATATGTGTTGGCGCCAAATAAAGTTCTCAATATAGAAACCTAATGGTAATGGTGTAGATTTGCAATTCGGCGAAGTGTTCCTCCTTAACAACAGTCCACCATTCTTTTGCGAGGATGAAGTCGAGCCGAAAGGCTCCAGTTATCTGGTGTTTATTTAAAAAGCAACGTTATTCCATTCGGCCTGAACGAATTTTCCAAGGCATGAGTTAGTTCAGAGGGCAAAGACGAATTTCACATAAAATAATTCCTAATTTTCATCGCTGGTCTTTCTTAAACCTTTTTGAATAAGCTCATTCGCAGCAAAGGAGGATGCCTGGCGATTGCTGGACGACTGTCTCCTCCGGAGGATAAAACGGATGCTTTTCGAGTACAGCTTTCGGTAGTCGTGTTAGGCAAAAAGCAAAACAAAGATAACATCAATTAAAGAATCGAGAACACATCTTTTGATGAGCATTTATCTGTGCAATTAAGGCCAACGGGGAGTCAGAGCTGTCCTCGACCAGAAAAATCAAGTCAAGCGCTTGCTTTTGGAAGATGCCTGAGCTCATCCTCCTTTATTTAATCCTTGCTGAATGTGTTTTACTGGCCAGGACACCAGATTTCTTCCTTCTGGGTCATCGAATCGAATGGCATTTTAAGTCAAGTTTTCACATGGATCGAATTCCGATCTATGGTCCGGTGGCACGCTACCATCTTAAAACTTATCTTGAAAATATAATATAGTGTTTTGGGATAAATATATAAAAAATCTTAAAACTTATCTTGAAAATACGATCGAATTTTAAAATTTTCAAAAAATATAATCAAATCCTAAAACTTATTAATATTTTTCATCTATAAAGTTGGATAGAGTTAATGGGAAATCTTGATTGCACCAACTTAACTAGTTCTAAGACTTGACTACACTTTTTGAAAATTTTAAGACTTGATTACATTTTTGTAATAAGTTTTAAGACTTACTTATATTTTTAAAAAATTAAAATTAAAATTCAGTTGTACTTTCATGATAAGTTTTAGAGTTCTCAATATATTTATCCTTATAACTTATAGCTAGCCAATGATTGTCATATGATGTGATATCACATCAATTTGAAACATTACTTGAATTACGCATGGTATCATATTCGGGTTTTGTCTTTATATTTCATGTCTTGCTTCAAATGGGTCGTGTATAATATCATCAATCCCGGAATCATCAACAATCCAAAGATAATATTAATATGTCGAGGACATCTATTTTACTCAAAAACAAGAATTTGAGCATATCTTGAGATAAATTCACAGCGACAGCTGGAGGCCCACGAGTCCCCCAAACCATGGGTGGATGGAGCCACCAACTTTTGGGCACATGTGTGCCGAACAAAAGTCGTCAAATCTTACCATAAGAGATCTTATTTTAATACCGGTCGATACATGGTTAAGACCAAATATAGATATAGAGAAAGGAATCAAATCGTACCAAGATTCAGGCGGGGGGGGTCTCGAATTCCAGCTCTCTTATCATATTCAAATTTATTTTTCTAAACCAATTAATTAATTAATTGCTTAAGGATTTTCCCTGTCTGTCTCCATCAACCTTTGATCAATGCTGTCCCCTTCTAAGGCAGCTTGTCTCTAGCAAAAACATGTGAGGTCGGCTGCTGAAAAAGATTAATTCTTTTTTAATCCATTTCTTTTTCTTTATTCGGTTTTATCCTCAAGAGGCCAATTAAACAATTCCAGTTTGGCCAAGTGGGCCACCAATTGTTGGCTCATGTTAAGGAAAATTAGGGTTATTAACTAGTGCTCGGTTATTCATTTTTGAAAAGAAATATTGGATGGTAGGTAAGAGCAGATAAAAATAAGCTAGTTAGGCGAAAGCGCATAGGGTTTGTCAATGGTGGAGAAGTATTTAATACAAAGTAAGACCGGATCTGATTTAGTTTGTACGTACACGGCAAGTATACTCGTACACAGGCCGGTCCAAGTATTAAAATGATTGCAATACTGAAATAAGAAAACTTAACGAACATAAATATGTGAAATACATTGTTAACTAAGTTAAAAAGGACCATGGATGCTTCATATTTGTTTATGATTTTCTTGATCTTGTTACTTTAGGAATTTTAGGACTTAGATAGAGTTATGTAGTTTTTGACCTCATTCCATCTTTAGATCTAGAAATATAATATTGCTAAAGAAGCAGGTCGTTTTGAAAACCGTGTGCCATGCCCCGTGTAAGTGTGACATAATAGTGGTTGGACACACCCAACTTAAATACGTAGTATGGAAGCTGATAGAATAATTAAATATTAAATGACGTCTTCTTCTAATATTTTAAAATTTTAAAATGGTTGAAAATCTAACACGGTATCATAATCGAAGGTTTTGAGTTCAAATCTTTCTAGACCTCATTTGCCACTCCAATTAAATATATTTAACCACAATTCCACAAAATCTCACAGAAGCAATGAAAGCTGAAGTTTTATTTTTTCCATTTCTCGTAAAAATAATTGCTAGATAAGTAGGCCACAAGGAGTTTCAACCTAATCCCCTCTCTTCAGTTGGCATAAGTGTGGCCTTTGCTTTGGGTTTACAATCCATATTTCTTTAGTATCTCAAGCGAATTCTAGTGCATTCAAATATCCTAAATTTTAAATCAAATTACAAGTCTACCTCAAAATTTTTTGTTTTTATCTGAAAAAACTCATCAACTGTCACTTTAGTCTCTAATCCGTCCACGCATCCAAGAATTCACCACCGATTTCTTCAAAATTATGTATATTAAAATGTTGCTACAATTCCAAACAAAAGCGGAGATATTTATAGTAGTGCGAGTTCGATAATAAAACTCTTGGCCCTGATATTGATAATTTTGAAAAAATTAGTGGCGATTTTTGGACACGGACAGATTCAAGACCAAAGTGCGAGTTGTGAAGTTATCTTAGACAGAAGAAAAACGTTCGGGACATAATTGAAATCAAACTCAAAATACAATTCCGATTCGAACGAACGTACGACGGACAAAAGGCCGTTTCCCGTTTGCCTGCACGCGGGCGTCCTTTCCCTGAAACTTAATAAATACTTTTTCACCTCGTTGTGAAAAATTGTCACCCTGATTTTCAGCCTCTGTAAAATTCATGCAATCAATATAAAAAAGACAGTACAGAATTTCCTCCTCTTCTTTTTTTTTTTTTTCTTTTTCCCTTTTTGTGGTGGGGGCCCCTCGTCTACTTCGGGACAATCCATAAATGTGTGACACGTCGACAGACCAGGAGTCCTTCCCCTTTTTTTATGTAAGAATAAAAAAGAAAGAAAACGAAGAAACCATTATTATTTTGCGATGTCAACATGGTAAAACTATTTGCCCCCTGCAAAATTATTGGCTATTACATCTGTCATTGTCAACGCGCAAAAATAAATTATTCGAAAATATAAAATTCTAAAAAAAAATGTGGTTCGGGTGCAATAAATGGATTATCCAGCTGATTTTCCTCTACATATTCTCGTTAGTTTTATTCAAATATATTTTCAACTTAGCGTTTTAACTCCAATTTTCTTGTGTTTTTAGCTTTGATATGAATAATTTCTCAGTCCTTCCAAGATTGGTAATAACTGTCCCTTTGGTGAATTTTGTCTAAATATTATTGACATTACTAATTACGAGGTTGCAATGACCTATTTCGGCCTAAATTTTATCATTGAAATGCCACTAGAAGTTTTTGATTGTTCTATTTCCTTGACAATTTTAGGTCATTTCTATACTTGCCTATGTTTAACCTATGTCGAATCTTTGTACGATGGACCAAATGTGATTTTCCGCAAAAAAAGGATAAATAGACAAATGCAAATGGGGGACTGGTACTTAAACTTTCTTGAGGTGAATGTGTTTCAATTGAACTTTTGCATTTTGCAATTTGATTTCAGCACCTTTTTTCTTCTTCTTTTTAAGTTGTAGTGTCTGGAATTTGATTTTTATTGGCATCTGACTTGTTAAACTTTTCAAAACACATAAATATCAATGGCTAAAATTAATTTAATTTTTTATAGTTTTTATAAATTAAAATTAATCTTCAAAACCTTCGAGGGAAAGATAAGGGAACCCCATAATAGGCTCTAGTTAACAGAATTATGGACGGCTCTTCTGGGCGACTCTGAAATATCTTCTTTTACCAATGAAAAATGGCCAAAGAAAAAACAATAATTAAGACCCATTGTCCTATCTACGAAGATAGGAAACCTCATCTTAAAATAGATAATTTTCAGGGAATATTTTCAAAACAGGTCTTTTATATTTGTGTAAATATAAACATAAACTCGTATAATCATGTCCTATTGATCGAGAAGGTTTGAGATCCTTGGGATGTGTTTACTTTTCAAATGTTTGGTAAATCGGAATAATAATTTTTTACTTAATATTAAAAGTTACAATGGAATTTCCGTAGAGGACCCTCTATGTATTTGACATTCCATATAGACTGTCAAACAGCAATGTCAGGTTACGGATTGCGGGAGATTGTTGACCCGTGCCAGAAGCAAACGCAATTTGACAAATGGGTGGCTCTATTGAAGCAGCAGGATAGCTACACGTTCATGTGCACGTCTCGTTTCGGGAAATCGACCGTCCACAGGTTTTCTTTCTTCACTTGTGCTCAATTTAATGACCGCCAGTAGTTCATTAATAAGTGGCATGCAAGTTACGGTCTTGCAGAGTACCAATGCCCCAAATTTTACTTTCACTTCCCATCCATCACCCTCGCATATATATATATATATATATATATATATATATATATATATATATATATATATATATATATATATGCATGTGTTATGGGCCGACAGTTTCCTTGACCTCGGAACGACCCATAAGGCGCCTGGCGAGAGAAATTTGTCAGGCCAGCCTTCCTTCTATAACTGTTCCAACGAACAATACAATGAATGCTTCTTCGTACGAGATCCTATCACGCCCAGCGTCGCTTAGGCGTCTAGTTCATCGAATGAGACAGTAGATCTCTTTAGGCTCAACAACTGGTTTCGGCCTACCATGGTCTCGTCAGAAGAGCAGCATCAGCTCCCGATCATTTTGTGCACGGGAGGCCAATCCCGCCTTCAGAGCTCTTAAGTGATATAATCCTTCTATCCTAAAACTCCTAGCACCAACTGTCCTGACGCCACTCCCACTGATCTGTTGTGTTCATCCCCTCTGCATCCTCACTTTTCACTCAATAACCCCAAGCACCACTCACAAATGTCACGAGTACGAGAAGATGCATGTATGTATATACAATCATCAAACATATTTTAAGCAAATGATTATGGAAAGTTTATAATTTTCAATGCGCTGGTTTTCTCTCATGTTATGTTTAATCGCCGTCTTGAAAACTAAAATATTCATAATTAAGCATGTTTAACAAGTGCTCTGAGGCCATTCGATCACGAACAATCGATGCATCGACAAATTTGTGCTATTCTCCTTATGCTTGACAAATATCTCTGGGCACCCTCTGATAAAAAGATTTTCTTTTTGTGTGTCCTAGAGCACTCGCTAAACATTTAAATAGATAAATAAAAATTGTCTTTTTCAACGCATTGTACCCTCGTGACAGAATAATTGGTACATCAAAAATGCTAATCTTTCTTTATTACGTATGATCAAGAAGTGTTCAAAAGGCATTCATTAACGAAATCATCTTTCCTCTCATAAAAGCTTGAGAATTCATTATGGACATTAGTATGACTCCTCCTATGCTCCCCCAATTTCCCACATAAGTAGCAATCCGCGCTCCTCTTAGTTTGTTTTAATTCCTTTCTACTATAATATAAAGAGGTGCTAAATGAAATTTAAAATAAGCAACTCATCTATCCCACATTGACATACCTTCTCACATTGCATGTCGATTATCGAGAGGTCAGGTTTTCCCCCATCCCTGATTGGAGGAAAACTGTCATTCTAATCAGTAGTCGCAATCTATATGAACGTGGGCACATATATATTTAGTTAAGTTTACATGTTAGTGATGTCCCTAAATTATAACTCCCCCTATCAAAGATATAATTAGAGAAAAATATAGTTCATTATGATGGATAAATTCGTAAATGAAAAAGAAGGTGAGTGCTCACTTAAGTACAAAGGTCATTTGAGCATTCGAATGAAGAGTAGATTTGGCTGTTTACAAATTTATTCATGGAGACGAACTTCAATCGCAAATTCAAGATTGATTCGGTTATACCATAGTGTTTTTTTTTGCTAATATTGGACATTTTCCATGCAGCCCAAAGACTCGAACCAAGATCGAGTCCTAGACAAGTATAATTTAAATTAAAAATTCAGAGACAATATTATATGTTACACAGTGCCGTACAGAGCCCAACATTGGAAAAGTCGAGATTTGGATATCATGTGTGCTTTGCCAAAATTTCTGGATCGAAAAAAAATGGCTGACGGGGGGGATGCACTGCCCTATTTTTATGGGCAGTCTTGTCCTAAAACGTTACTGGCTGGCCCCCCCTCGTTGACATAAAGAGACCATTCGACAAAGGAGAAAACAAAAACGGAGGGATCTCGCAAACAATGATTCGCTGTCGAAAAAAACCTGACAACCATGTAAGCAGGCAGTGCGAGGACTCTTGCAGTTGCAGAGCTCTTTGCTTTTCAACACACAACAAAGATAGTGAAACCTGCAAAAAACGACCCTTTATTTCAAGAGCCCTCGAGGCATGACAACTTGACAAGCCCTGGAAAAAGCTCTTCCACAGCATATTCATTTTCAACTGCTACAAAAGAAACGGGAAGAAAAAGAATGAAGGTCCAGAACAATCATATGCATCAAGCTTCTTTTATTCCACTATCGACCTTTGAATTGCTTGCAGAGACGCTCATCACATCTCGCTATCTCTCTCTCTCTCTCTCTGGTAAAAAGTCGCCAACGAATGAGAAATGATCACGATTTGAATCAGGATGTTGTGCCGTGCTATGCTGTGTTCTCTTCATCCCAAAAATTCCCCTACTTTGATCTGGAGAAGCACTTTTCAGAAAACTCCAATGCTTCCCACTAGGCTGAGCCTGGATCTTTCTAAAGTCTATCCTGCATATTTTGCAACCCTCAAATCAGTTTTCATGGAAAAAAATATTCATAAGGGTGACGTAACATTTGTTCAACAGGTAGGTACAAAAACGGAATTTGAAAAGCTATTGTGATTATTTAAATGAGGACAGCTCATCACCTAATCACAGGTGATTTCTTGCCAAGCATATTGAATTTCTCCCGATAGATGACTCCAGAATTCATCAAGGTAGTGTCGGTGGCAAAATGCAAATTAGGAACCTGTTATGACATGGCAAAGTATAATGACTAGTCATGGAGTGCCCAGCTGAGGAAGAGCACTTGAGGCAAAATGAGAAGTGAAGTAAAAGGAACCAACCCTGATATTCAATTTAGGGGCAGTGGAACGTGTCTCCGTCATTGTCTAGGAATGCTAAGGTCCATCACAGCATTCACCTGCAAATTACACCAGATTAGAGATAAGAATGGAAATGAGTGGATATTTGTTCCAACAAGATGATTGTCTAAATAGCTAAACAGGACTTGTCCAAATTCTTATTTGGCAAAGAAATGGTTACAGAAGTCCAAACGCTGTTATAATACACCTCATCTGAAAGGTAGAGACCAATCTATTGACATACAGCCCTCGCTGATAAAATGAAACATCATAAAATTTAAAGAAAGGAAATTTCGGTCCTTAAAGCAGAACACACGATAGCAATAACATTAAGCAAGATCATATTGTTAAACAATTACTTATAGGATGGAATCAATATGGGGATTGGAATCACGAGTAGATGAAACAAACTGAACAGATGTTTCTTCATCTTCATTTAACTGTGATACCTCAATAGATGCTGCAGCTGTTTACTCTTTGTTTTCTTGGTGAAGACTCCTAGTCTCCAATTTAAGTTTGATGAAGATTTCATCCCTCAGTAGAAATTGACATCTGTGTATCCATTGGAATAGGGCAACAATTCTTCTACCTCAATCCTGGAACTAGCGCAGCTCATGCTTTTTTTTATTCGATGCCGGTTTATGTATTCAACCTCAGCAAAAAAAACGCCATACACCGGTCTATGGTCAGAGAACTTCGACTCTCCGCGCACATAAGATAACTGATGGAGGCCTCTACCGTACCACAATATACGATCACACCTGCATGTAACGGTAGTCAAGAGATGATGTGAAGATGGGAAATACAAGTCTAACCCGTTGAGGATTCTGCCATATAAACTGGGACAAGCAAATTACCATGCTGGAGTCCTTCGCTTTTCCCGTGGGTGCCTAATGTCTCCAGCATATCTATCAGAATTGTTTGAATACTTGTATGTCGGAGGAAAATATATGTTCCCTTCATTCCACCCCACAAAGACACGCCCATCTCTCTGTTCTCTATGGAGCTGAGAATTGGGCAAAATCTTAGATTGACCGAATTCATAGTTCTTGGCATATAAAGTAAACGATAAAAGGAATGTTTCATTGGAAATAGCAAGGCAACATGCCTGATCATTCTCCAGCAGTGCTCTCCAGTTTCGCATCTCGACGAGAGCCTTTGCAGATCGGTATGTTAACGCGATCCTGTAATTCAAGTCGCCCAACCAAATAATTCTACTGCATTAAGATGGACAATGCAAGAAAGTAAGACAAACTGGCAAAGGGTTTTAAATGATAGGGACTCAATCCACCGGCTACTACAAAAGCATGCTTAAATATTTATTCTAATTGTGACACTGAATCGGCCTTGATATTCGGTGGTAATTAAGAGGCAAAGAGCCTTACTCATGCTCGAGAATTGTTTGTGGAGAATTTTCATCGCCCATGCCATGTACTTGGGGAAACCTTGTTTTCCTGAGAATCTCCATGACATCCGAGTTTCTCCTCAGCTCATCCCCTTCCTTCTCTCCGGATGTTAAATGACTGCAGATGAAGCAAAAGCTCGTTTGGTGCACAGACATGCTAATCGAAATCGAGCCCTGAGAAAGTCCAGTGGAAAAGAATTTGTCACACTTTATCCTAGACCCTTAGCTTACAAATCAATAAATGTGTCAATGATCAGAAAAAGCACCTTGTTTCCAAGATAACCCATCAATCCTCTTCCTACACACGAAACTTTCAAATTGCGAACATGGTCTCTAAGCTCGCTTCTCACCCATATTGTGAGGAATATCCCCACCATTTGCTTACTTGCAACCAAACAGTACCTAGATTGGACCATCTGATTCTCTCTATCCTCAATAAAATTTGACCTGTTATAGGTCGTTGGTGAGTAGTAACCATAACCCGGGGAATCACTTGGCCCGGTTTCATCATCAGAGGAACACCATCTGTAGTTGGGATCATAATCACTCGGCCTGTGTCCGAACATCACCCGATCACAAACGCTGAATCTTCGGTCGAGCTGGGGTTGCTGCGGCAATGACATCTCATGATCCATTCTCATGCTGTGACTCAAGGATTGAAAAGACCGGCGGTGGAAGAAGGATGAAGCCTTCTGTCTCATGGACCCTTCGAAGTCGACGTCCAACTCAACGATCGGGTCAGGAATTGGTGAAGGCGTGTGGCAGACACTGCTGGTCCCAGGAAGGCTGTTCAAGGTCCTCCTTATGAGAGCTTGCCATTTCTTGGCCGGGCCATTGTCTTCTGTTCCCAGAACATTACCAGCATTTAAAGGTACTATTTCTTGAAACCTGAGAGCCAGAGCAGCGATTATGATAGCACCACATTTTTGGAAAATTCTACGACATGGATTAAATCCAAATTGAGTCAAAGAATGTACCCAAGGACATATATATCTGCAGGAGGCGAAGTGTGGAGCCACTCGTCAAGGTTCAAATAGCTAGGAGGAGATTTTCCAGCCACATTCCATGTAGCTACAAAAATTCTGTCTTTTAATATTAGCACAATGTAGAAAGATTCATCTTTTGCCCCTGGGAAAACTTTAAGGAAAAGACGAGACATACCGATAATTGTGCACGTCGGTGACCTGCGAGGCATCAAGGTCAATCTTACCTCGCCGGGCTCGGTCGGAGTTTCTCTTGTTAGATCTCTCTGTCATCCCAAGTGGGGTTCATGAGAGATTAGTAAAAGTTCAAGGGAAGCCATATCATCTCAAAAGAAACTAAAAAAGGGTTGAGTTGAATTAAAGCATTGACTGGGTTGCTAGATTAAGGTGTGGAATAAAGGTGAAGTGGTCCTCCATAAAGAAATTACAGAAGATTGTAATGCAAGTGCACCTGTTCTGCTTTTTTTGATTTTGCATGCCTCTTTCCTCTCTGAATTGATGTCCCCTGGTTCTTCATCAACGCCTGAAAAAGAAAAACGATAAAGTTATTAAAGCTGCTCTCTCTCTCTCTTCTTTCTCTCTCTCTCTCTCTGGCACTGTAAGTTTTGTGGCATAACGCCTAATGAATATTCATCAGAAACAACCAAAAAAAAGATGGTTCATTAGTTACAACTAATGGCCACAGATGAGTTCCAGAGCAAAACAAAGAGAGAGAGAAAGGGTATAGAAACAAATGACAAATCTTGAGCTGCATATGGAAGGGCAAAAGAAGACCCCCTCGTTAGAACAGGACCAAGAAGTAGAGGAACGAAAGCAATAGTATTAATTGTATAAAGACAAAACCCAGAAAAAGAAGGGGAAAAAAAAAAAAAAATATGATGGGTCATCACCTCCATAAACGATGTCATCAGCTTGAAAGTCCACGGCTTTGCTTTTGATGTTGAACCATTTCTTCACCAATGTCTTTGGCCATGAAAGCTTCGCCATTTATAGTCAGCATTAGCAAATGATTGTAAGGAGAACAGAGGGAGCAAGGGAAGGAGAGTCACTGTACGATCATTTATCTTCTTGCCAAAAGGAGTTATAGCGACTTCCCTCGTTCTTGAATTGCAGAGGCTCAGATTGAAGAATTTGAAACTACAACCCGAGGAAGAAGGAACGAACAGGAATACAAAAACGAAGGCGGTCCGGAGTGACTGTGACTTGTGGGCGACCTTTTAATAGACGAAAACCAGACCAGAAAGAGACAGAGTCGGGGGGCGGGGTGGGGAAGGGAGAGAGGGGAGATGTACTTCCCTCGATTTCAGGTGATGGGGAAATAATGCAATAACAAGGATTTTACATAGGAAATCTCAGCTTTTGGACATTTTCAACTTTCTAGGTTTGATGAACAGAGCAAAGGAAAGAAAAGAAAGAACAACCCCACTTGGGTAATTTGGGCCTCACTTTCTTTTCTAATGTTCACTGGTGGATGAAACACTAGTCAAAACAGAAGTAACAAGATGAACAAAGAAGGAGAACAGAGGGGTAATGAGAAAGGACGACCACTGATGCGTGGGAGCAAGAATATGAGATTCTCAGAGTGGAACAAGACAATGCGAGCGAGCGAGAGAGAGAGAGAGAGAGAGTTTCTTGCAACTAAAAACCTGGTCGAGTTGAGGGTACAGAGGCAGGGCAAAGTATCGAATTTGAAGAGGAATAAAGTGCACAGAGAGAGAGAGAGGGAGAGGGAGAGAGAGAAAGATGTCTTAGCTCGCTCAAGGTTTTTGTTTTTTTCTAAGTTCCAATCCAAGAACTGGCCCAAGCTTGGGGACTTGGGAAGAGACAATGGTCTTTTTTCCCTCTTGTTCTTGTTTTTCTTTTTCCCAGTCAAAAGAAAAGATATAGGGGACAAAACAATTTCCTTTTTTTTTTTTAACTAATTTTGACATTTAAAATGGCTTGACTGCAGCTCAAAACAGGACACATATATATAAAGTATTTGATGTCAAGTTTACTCATTTAATGAATCTTATGATGTAAGAAGTAACTAAATTACTAATATGTGATTCACTTAATCTTGTGAAACAAATTCAATTTAATTCCCGTCATTTATCATAACTGGTCAAATAGATCGGATCCATCAAGTCAACTCTTTTATGTACTTTTTTTAATATTTTTGGTGTCTAGATATACCTCATTATCTCTAACTAGATGAATATGTTCTTTCCACTCTCTTTTTCTCGCTTTGGTCGGCAAATCAAGTCGGGCTAGCTTCATTCGCCATGGCACAAGGGGAAAGAAGAAGTAATAAAGTACCTAAAAGATTTCATCTTGTTGCTTAAGCCCCTCTTTGAGATTAGAAATTAGATTGCAAAGTTTAGTCTTTTGATGTCACTTTTTAGGGAGAATGTTGGCTTCGCTTGCAAAATTGCAGTGGAATGTTGAGGACAGTGTCCATGGTAATGTCTCGGAAGTTTCTTGAGAGAATAGAATTTTTGGGGTTTGAGCTGTGAATGGTTGAACCAGACCAGAGAAGAAGACATATCAGCTACATGCTTGTGCTTTGTGAGAGAGATTCAGAACTCCTAGCGGTCTCATGTCCAACTTCACCTTCTATGCATTTGTTTCTTTTATTTATAGTTCAGACAAAAAAAAACAAAAAAAAAAACATTATCTGTTGCTTCCAAGCAGAACAAATTCCATGTATGCTATGGAATTTTGAGCCTCTTTCGACCCAATCTAGACGTGTGTCCTGGAGAACCAAGACAATGGTCCCATCTTGTTTGGTTCTATGCAAACTCCATTAGGATTTTGCAACCAGCAACATGAGAAAGTGCATGAATTACTGGGGGAGTTTCTGTGCACAGGAAGCCGCAACCCCTCCCTGATGGGAAAAAGTGCTTAGCCACATAGAAATAGGATCTTGCTAGGGCATTTGGAGTTCAAGGCCACTGCAATCTTCTTGGGTATTGGAGAAAGTAAGTATTTTTTTATTTCCTTCAACCCAATATATGCATATTCATTAGCTTATGAGGCCAAAGCAATTTCTTGGATTTTGCTTCCAGGCTTGCCGTCCCAATTGACTAATATTAATCCACACATGCTGCATGTGGGAGACTGTGTCCGGTTCCCCTAAACTAATTTTTTCCTTCTCTTTTTTTCATATTTCAAAGCTCTTTTGCAATCAAGTAGATTAGTTGTTTAATAAGTCCAAGAATTGAGTTTTAATTAATAGGAAGAGACAGCAAAGCTGTCCAAATAAAGCCCTAATCTTCAAAATTTACCAATCGGGAATCCCTAACGAACCATGTTGATAGGGTAAGCAAATCACTACTCTTAGAGTGAAGCTTCCACTAGTAGCAATTATAGCCCCTTTGAATAGTCATCGCATCAAATGTTATAGATAGATCCATTTTTGCTATCTACATGTTATTATCCAATCAACAAGGTCAGAAATACATGTGGCCTGACATTTTCTTCGTAAATAATCGTCCCCCGTGTAGAGAGAGAGAGAGAGAGAGAGAATGCGCTCCTTTTGCATGAACTTCTTCTTCAATCATAGTGTCAATTTGTTTCCTAATTATTACCGGGGTTTATAAATATGCCACCAATAATTGAAAAGGCAAACATGCCACGATTGTTAACTTTTACCGCTTGAAGATTAAACGGGGTACATGCCCATCCAATTTACCATAATTATCGGATCATATGGGTCCATAAGGAGGAACTTTTTATATGGACCCAAGACTTGTAGACATTACCCAATTTATGGAGTGCTGCAAGGTCAACGGATGTGATAGCATGCGGTCCATGCCCTGGATCCAAAGGAGAATTTTCCTTATTGGAAGCTTATATGATGTGACAATTATGATGTATGGGGTCACATTCATTGGTACTATTCAAGAAAAATATATTTGATGTGGAAGGAGGGAGAGAGAGAACAAAGTGATTAGGCATGATAATTCTTTAGATGCCATTAAGTTCATCTTAAAATCGGATTTGAAAGAATAAGAATCATATTACAAGGTTTTCGTGTTTGCACGACCTGATTTCAAAAGGTAAATTTTTTATCTACTAAGCAAGAAATTGGGGGTACATGGATCTTCTTCACTATATATTAAATTAATTTGGATTAAGGTCACACCTCGAAAGAATCCCACAAACTTTATGTGCGCGCGCATGACAATTCTCTCTTGGGCTTTGTCAAAGCTTCAACACCAAAGCCACCACTCCTCCAATGACAACAGCCTTGAGAAAGAGATGACAACCATTCAAATAAGGAGCATGATCTCTATGCTTCTGTGGGTCAATGCGATTCTCCGATGTTGTTCAATCGAAATTAAAAAACATCATCCGAACAAGGTTAGTATGCGTTTGGACAGTTGAGAGAATGCAAATGCTAGCATATAAACAATGGATCCTAAGGTTCTAAGGAAGTGGCCACATGATCGATTTAAATGGAGAGACGCCATGAGTCGGTAATGCTTCAATTTGTGCCTTATCCCCTTGCTAGATCATGCCATTGCTTGAGATTCATCTCAACTGATCAATATGTGAGCCTGCTTCTATTCAAACCAAGCATCTCCATCCTCTTTTCTTTGGGCATCGCATTTTTCACCGACTAGGTATTTGAGAATTTTCGATCGCTTGACTAATCCTCATCAGACAAATCAATATCGTGACTCATGCGAAAAGATAATCAACGAAGCATGTAAGAGATCCGTGATGGGATCTATAATTTCATGTCAACCACGAAAATTTCTAATATGTGAAAAAGAAAATCTGATCTCAAAAGGTACCGAATGTGGTCACGCCTCCACATGGGAACAACAACCATTGTTCATTATAAGTCGGATGGTTAGAATTGGTCAAATCATTGTAGCCTTGTTTGTATTTCATTCGTGGTTGGTTTTGTGGCTTGTCTTCAAAAAGAAGGAATCTGAACAGTGGAATCCAAGTTTTGACGGCTTGAATTTTCTTCATAACATGACAATACGCATAGCCAAGTCGGCACGGCCATCAGACAGGGAAAGGCCCTCTCTATCAAAGATTAAGGGATCCTCTTTTGACATTGACTTGAGACTTCGTCAGTCCCCTTTGCCTTACAACAGCTTTCACTCGTTCTTTGAGTCACCTTATTGTCAATCTCATGAGCCTTTACCTTAAGGTAGGCCTCGACGATGGACGGGTTGGGTCGGATCAGGTAATGGACTCAAAAGTGATAATCATTGCTCAAGCTCAAGGCCAACAAAATTATAAAACATGGACTTAAAAGGTGCTTATTGAACATAAGCGGATGGGCCTGGCCGAGTGAAAAAAAGGATATGCTTATCTGAGTTTTTGCTCGATGCTCAAGGCCAACAAAAATATAAAATATGGACTTAAAAGGTGCTAATCGAACCTAAGCGGATGGTAACCACTGGGGTTTGCCCCAGTGGCCATCTTTCCAATATAAAAGGGAGAGGTGGGAAATTCAAATCTCCACCTTTTTAAGGAGGTTTGGGGTGGGGACGATTTAGTTTTAGGATTGTGTTTCGACTTTAACGCCCTACAATGAGGTAGGGTAAAAGTCTGAGAATGAGAGTTAGAGTAGAAATAGAGTAGGATCAACAACAACAACAAAAAAAAAAAAAACCCTAAATGGATGAGTCCGGCTGAGTGGAAAAAAAGGACATACTTATCCGAGTTTTTGCTTGATATTATGCTTCAAGCCTAGTGGCTAAGCCACGGCGGGCCAACGGGCCACTATGCTCATAATCGTGTCTACGTGGAAGATCTATATGCAATTAATAGTAAAATTACGTGAGGTAATCGAGTTTGGCGTTATTTATATGATCTAGAAAAGGTATCTTAGTGAGTTTTACTTCAATTGCGTTATGCATAAGAGAAACTCACATGTAAAAATAGGACTTACAAGATGTATTAAGTTATCGGGTTCATATTATCATACATTGCACAATCAAATTGGAAATCAAAAGAGTACATATTCTTTTGTGTGATTATTTGATGATATAATTACGATTTTGTTACATGAATGGTAATTTCATTGTCACATTATTAATTGACTAGTGATAAGATTTGTAATTAGTTAAAAATTAAAGTATTTCCCCGAAGTATAACATGGCAGAACATATGTGCAATTCGTTTCTTTTAAAAAATGACTATCGTTAAGTTCAATAAATGCACAAGAGATGGAAGTGTCAATGAAAATCATGTAATCTCGCGGAAGATTGTGAATGGGTGTTTTATTAACATAGATCATAAACTCTTTTCGCTCATTTATCACTATGGAGTCTTGTTTAGGAAAAATTAGCGATTAAAAATATTTTTAACATCGATAAAGAAATTTACTTATAAACTCGAAATACTTTCACATTCACTAATTATCGACCAAATCAAGCTGTAGCCACCCCGCCGGCCATCCTGGGCTGCCCCGGCAGGCAAACCCGACACCATATTGGCCTCGTGACCGGGCCGAAGCTCCGGGCAAACTTTCGGGCAGGGAGGTCGACCCACCAAAAAAAAAAAAAAAAACTACTCGGTGCTCAGCCGTTCCTAATGTCGTTTAGGCTTGGCTTGAGACTTGAAAGGGTCAAAACGACATGTCGCGCCGCGCCGCGGCAGTCAACAGAAATATAACAAGCCACGCCATCGTCCGTCGTCTCGGCCGTTGCTTCCCGAAGCCCTAATCCAATCTTGGCTCGTGGCCCGACGAACCCTAATCCGGTAAATTGATTTTTCCTCAGATTCTTGCACGCTTCGAAACTGCAATTTCTCTCGTCCCCAGCAGAATTCGCGTCTCGATTACGCGCTTGATCGCAAAGCGTTTAGCTCTTTTCTGGTTTAATTGCTCTCTATCTTCTTTTGGCATGTGATTTGACATGACCTTCCTGAATATTGAGGAAAAAAATTGAATCTTTCCTGTAAATCGGCAGCGTAAACGTGGTCAATGAAGTGGTAACAGAGCAAAAGAGTGTCCTTTCAATTCATTTGTTTTCAAATTTCTTATCAGCTGTGACAACTCTCTTGGCAGAATAAAGGAATCGAGTCTTTGTTAATCGTATTCCGAATCCCAGTACTGCTAGGGGCGGTTGATGGATGGATGGCTACTAAATGTCAAATTGCTGAATTACTTGTCAAGAAGTTCGCTGGTAGCGTTTCGGATTGTCGTCTTTTGTGTTTTGGCGTTGTAAAGGAAGTCTAGTGATGTATTAGACCAGAAATGGCTTAAATAGATTTCGCGTATTAGTCCGTCTACAGTTTGTATTCAAAATGATAGGGGCGGTGGAAAAATTTGATTTTGTTGAATATGGCATACTTGTTTGGACTTATGTGTTCTTTCACTTTATTTGACATTTTGATTTTCGCTACATGGTTCTTATACCTTTCTGTTCTTCTTCAGAGCTCAAACATGAAGAGGGCAATGCCTTGGAGTGATGAGGAAGAGGACTCATCTGAAGAATCATCATCCCATTCAGATAATGAATCTGATGATGGTGTTGGGAAGAAGAAAGAAAAGAATAAATCTAGGAGTCAACAATCTTCCAAAGGTATTAATTATGTGTTACTTTCGCCATTTACATATGTTAAGCTAGCTTGTATGATGAGTTCATCTTTAGTAGCTTACATAAGGTGACAAGATGTATCGGCGTGTCAATTACATGCCTCTAGTTCGTGCCAACACATTTATAATTTATAGGTGTTCCGTTACTCCTGTCCATTTTATGGTAAAGTATCTAATTTTGCATTTAATGCATGCTCTGGTGAATCTTTTTATTGTGTTCATGTGATGGCATTGGCTTATCTCCAACATTTTTGACCCTCCTAACCAGATATGTTCACCTCAGTCAATCAGCTAAGCGTATCTCTACAGGGGGGAGAAAACGAAAAGTTATATTATCATGTCATAAATGTGCTTATTGCGTGCTTAATGAGATGATATAGCCGTTTCAGAGGTATATATAGAAAATGTATTTGATTAGTGGTGAATATAGTTTATCTGCATATGAAAACAGATCGATGAAGTAATTTTGTCGTTAATTTGCACCATCATCAAATTGTGGGTCCTATTGATTATGGATTTCACTCCATTTGTGGCTTGTCCAAAGTTCAAAAGTGTTAACTTCCACCAGAAAATTTAACATTGGTTTAGATGCTTAAATTCAGGGAAATCTGGAAAGCAGAAGAATAGTGGAATGAGTTTTGAAGCATTGAAGCAACACGGTTTCAAGGGCGGGTTATCGGTCTTAGGAGTGCCCCCTCCAAAAGACGATGATGCCCAGAAAGACTGGTCGTGGTCCACTGGGAGGGAAGATCGTAAGACTGAGGATGCTGATGAATCATACAAAGAGCGGCAAAGAACAAGAGCTGCACTAGCATCTGGAGAGCAATTGGCAGATGTTCAAACCCGGAAAGAGAAGAATCTTTCCTTCTCGCAGAAGGAAAAGAGGAAGAGAGAGCTTGGTCAGGCCAGCAGGGGGAAGAATTATGTCGAAGAAGAGAAGAGGCTATTGAGAGATAGCGGTGTTTATTCTGGCTTCGATTCATGAACCTTGATCTCAATCTGAAATGATGTAATTTTGAAATATGGATTTGCTGATTAACTTCAAACTGTTGGCCTGTACTTCCTTTGGAATGTTATCTGAAATGTAACAGAAGAAAGCACACTCATTCATACTTAGTAGCAAGGGTGGGGTGAAGTGATTAACCATCGTGGTTTTCAGTTTTCACTTTGCCGTTGAGGTGGTATGAGTGAGTATTAACAGTAAGAAGAATAACGCAACCATTTCTAAGGTTAATGGTTGAAGGAGTTTGTGCTAGGAGTGAGCATGGTTCCAAGTATTATCTAGAATCAAAGAATCGAATCAGTGGGAACCTATCTGGTTCTAGATTGATTCGGTTCTTTGATTCTAAGATATGTAAGTAGTTTACAAATTCCAAAAATTAATGAATTTGTTTTGATGAGTAGGTTTTTTTTTTTTTGTTCTTGGTTTATATCTCACGTGATCCGGCAGTTTTCCATGACATGACACTCAATGTTAAGTGTATAATTTGGAATCGGGAGAAGTGTTAAAAAAGTCCTAAACTTTTTGTATTTATGACATTCTAAACTCAACGTTTAAATATTTTTATATTTTGGTTTCTATTTTTCTTTTGCTAATTTCTTTGGCCCGATCAAAACTAACGTGAACAACTTTTAATAATATTTTGGTTATTTTTCTTTTTCTTTTTCTTTTTATTTTTCTTTTTTTTTTTTCCTCAACCTCGCCGGCCACTAGTGAGCCTTGCCAGCCACCTCGCCAGTGGCCGCGAGCACGAGGCCACTCTCGCAGCCTGGGCGCCCTTGAGCTAGCCTCGCCACCAAGCGCGAGGCCACCCTTGCAGCCACTGGCAAGGTGGCCGGCGAGGCCGAGGTGCGAGACTGAGGTCCGGCAACCAACTGGAGGAAGGAGGAGGAGAAGAAAAAAATAAAAAATTCGAAAAATTAAAATATTATTAAAAGCTGTCCATGTCAATGTCGATTAGACCACGTCAACTGACGGCGTCTAGTCAGCAAAATCCGGCTAAAATTAGCCAGAAATGACTAAATTGGCACAAAGTAAAAAGTTTATGATTAAATTGGCACCAAAAAAATGTTTAAGACTAAATTTGCACAAATACAAAAAGTTTTAACACTTCTCCCTTTGGAATCATTAGTTTGAGCTTCCATTTTATTTTACTTTGTTAATATTTCATATTCTTCTTATGTCTAAATGTAAGTTGTAATAAAGAGATTGCAACAGCAAGTCGTGATCATTAAAAATGATAATTCATAACAATTATTCAATTAATAATGTTTGGTGGAACTCGGGTAGAATCTATAACCAACCTTAGAACTTTTGAGTTTTGACAAAATAGGTTTCAGGTTTCAAGATATGCAGATAGGTTTCGAGTTTTAAAAAATAAGAAACTTTGTTTCAACAAATAGATTTCAAGTTCCAAGTGAAAACTATATGGAATCTAGAAACTTGAAATATGAAATTGCTCACCCCTAGTTTGTGCAACAAAGATATGTTTTGCATACCCAGCTTAGTAGGTATTTTGTGCCTTAAAATTGGATCTTCGTTCATCTATTATGAAAATTTGTTCTATCAAGTTCACTTGGGGTGTAAATTTTCTTCCATAATGTGCTTTTTCACGATACATGGTAAATACAGCTGATAAATGACCAATATATAGGGGCCAGCATTCCACTGGATTGTGATTTAAAGTAAAAATGATTACCACAAGCAATTGGACCGGCTCTCTCTTAATAGCATTCTCTTCTATATTTGGGTCATATGATCAAACAGGGGTTGGCTAAATGATGGAACGCTTTGGTGAGACGTATTACAATTACATTCCACGCTCAAAATGATAAAGGATCGTGCCTCATCCTGAGGATGGAGATTATCCAATATATATAGAGGGCAGAATATGCAGCATCCATGATTATCGATCGAGCTGAAAGTTAGATTGCTCATCTTGTGCTAAAAAGGATAAAAAGAAAAGAGACTACCAAACAGACATGTCCCTTGACACCAAGGAGGACCCCCCAATCAAGTGTAATAAGCTAAGATCGCACTTTTCTCCGTTACAACCGGGCGTGGGGCCTAAAAGAGTCGTTTGATCTTTTGTTGTCTAGACAGACGGCGATGGCAAAAATGTTTACAACAACAAGGGCGGAAGAAATCATTTCAAGCTGTGTGTTCCTTCATAGTGCAGTTCAGGTCAAAATAGGGGGATTCACAAAATTTGAATCAGTAAATAATTGCCATACATGGCTCGCCCCCTCGAATAACTTAATGAACCTTATACATCTTGAACTAACTTTTATGGTTGACAAATCTATGACACCTTAAATTTAAGGGGAAAAAGAAATGGAAAATTGAAAATGGAAAAAGAACCGATAAAGCCACTATCTTCTGCTGGCTGTCGCTTTGCCTTTACTTAGACCGGCGAGCTGCTCAACAAGTTTCCTCTCTTCGCTGCTCAATCTTTTCGGGATTTCCACTTGCACCCGGACCAACTGATCACCTCTCATGTTGCTTTTGTTTAAGTAAGGAACTCCCTTCTTCGCCATCACAAGAGTCGTGTTCGGCTGTGTCCCGGCAGGGATCTTTAGATCAACCATGCCATCCACGGTCGGTACCTTGATCGCGGTCCCTAAGATCGCATCAATGTATGATACCTTGCAGGTGTACAAGATGTTTGTGTCGTCGCGCTTGAGGACTGGGTCTGAAATCACATCAATCACAACAAAGAGGTCGCCAGGTGACCCGCCTCGCCTACCTGAATTACCTTCAGATCGAACCCTCAGGCGACTACCAGAGTCCACCCCAGGGGGCACCTTCAGACTTATCCTTTTAGTCCTCCGAACCCGACCATCACCCGAGCACGTGTTGCAAGGGGTAGATATCTCGCCAGTACCACCGCAGGATGAACATGTCATTACTTGCTGGAAGACACCCAATGGAGTCCTAGCTGACGACACAACTTGGCCTTGGCCACCACAGGTGGTGCATCTGGATGGAGTGGTGCCCGGTTTTGCACCAGAGCCATTGCAAGTGCTGCAGCTCTCAAGGCGGGTTATTTCTATCTCTTTTTCAACACCAAAGACAGCTTCCTTGAAATTCAAAACGAGATTGTAATATTCATCCTGGCCATCAACGGGTCTGTTCCTGGAACCTCTGCCTCCCATGCCCATTCCACCCATCCCACCCATGCCCATGCCCTCAAAGAGAGACTCAAATATATCCATAGGATTGGTGAAATCCTGGCAGCAATGAACGATAAACAAATATAAAAATGCAAATGTTGGAGCAAAAACAGAACCTTTTAATGAATTTACACGAGGTTCAATCACGACCAGAAAACTTACCCCCATTCCCATTCCAGCACCTTTAAGTCCAGCTTCTCCATACTTATCATAAAGAGACCGTTTCTCATCATCTGATAAGACCTAAACAAAGAGCAGTTGCTCAGTTACAATTGCCGGCAAAATTGCTGTAGCAGATTTGCAAATAAAGGACAGTCGCCAAACGAGAATTTGCCAGAAAAGAGGTGAAACATAGTGTATACATGACAAGAAGTCGAATGCCTTATAAAGGAGCGATGGAATCAAACCAACAATATAAGCAACTGAGCTTTTTGTAATGGTTCCCCAAAGAAACGATTTTCATATCATACCCCTCTACCTTTTGAAGGAAGAATTTACACATGATACCTATATTGGATATTGCATGAATACTACTCACTTCAGTTAGCTAAAAACTCTCTTTAGATGTAAATATTGTGTTAAAGAGCATAGATAATCTGTGCATATGTTGAAGTCCATTTTATCTAAGGGCTTTCCAGAATGTAACATGCGGTTATCCCTCCGTGCCCATCAGTGAACTTCCACTGAACCCAAAAGGATTTTAAAACAAAATGAGTTTGTTTACCTCGTAAGCATTGCTAATATCCTTGAACTTCTGTTCTGCTCCAGGCTCTCTGCAGCAATAAAAATAATATCAATATTGTTGAGACAGCAAGGCAGAAAAAAGGGATACAAGTAAGAAATATTAGGAATCCACTGCATATTCACCATCTCACTCAATAGCTAAAGAGGACCTCCAAAAACTTGAAAGAACAAGATTAAGGCCCGTAATCTAAAGCTAGCAGGTAGATTTATATCATGGGTCTCAAAATCAATTCATCATCTGCCCGTGCATCCCCAGAATTAAACTCACTAATAGAGATAGGAAAGCACATGAGTATGGACATGCATATAAAAAAACCCAAAGATCGAAAATGGCCGCTTTCAGTAATATTTACTTTAAAAATCATTTTTCCCTGGAAACTAATTCCAATAGATAATGATAAGATAATCATACATAAAAATTACGTGAGGATGACTGATTTAAATGCAGAAATGCAACTAGTCACAAAGCATTAAAATTGTTAAAATGATTAATGCAACCATTCTTCTTCCTTTTTTTTTTTTTTTGTAGTTGTGTGCGTGCATGGCGCGTGTACATGTGTGTGTGCTAGAGAAAGAGGGACAGAGCACAGTCAAAGTCTATTAACGCATGACAAGACACTACAGGTGCTGGATATTTGGTGCGACTTTTAGCAAGTAAACAAACCGCGGCAAGAAATTCCAAGTCTAACAATTGTGGAACTATTGAACCACAGTCAACTTTTCGATGGTAGACAATATGTAACAGCAAGGCACGACATTAGAAATGATTCCTCATCCCAGCAAAAGTTACAAAACATCATATGGCATTGACGGAAGAATTGAAGGAACTGGGAAAAGCATACAAGGGAAATTAAAAACCAACTCACTTGTTCACATCTGGATGAAAATTCCGAGCAAGCTTCCGGTACGCTGCAGGGCAATGAAAGGAAGGAAGGATTTAGCTTGTTCAATCTTCAGAAAGCAAGTTCAGTTCAATGAAAGAACCCCCCCCTTCATGTTTCAGAATAGACATGAAAGAACCAATAAATGCATGTGTGTCACAGAGAGAGGGAGAGAGAGAGAGAGGGAGGGAGGGAGAGATTTTGCAAAAGAAAATGCACCAAGTTTTCATAATTTCATAATTTATTCTTTTGTCCATCACGGAATCTAAACCCAGAGGGTGTATCGTTCTAGCACGGACAAAAAAAGAAAACCCAATAGCTGTATCTAAAGTAGGAGCCCCAAATTAGTCATTACAGTCTCCTGATTGACACAAATGTTAATTTTTAAGAAACAAAGTTTCTTGCGAGTAGGAGCTATAATGAAGTTGTCCATTTTAGCCCGTCCCACACCAACATGGTTTTGACCTTTGGTGTACTAATAAAGATCCAAGGTAAAAATGGAGCAACGCTATTGATTGAAAGCAAAGTGTACCCAAAAAAGAAAAGATTTCAGTTTCTTTAGTCAATTGAAGGAGTAAATAGCACGGAACGGCATGCAACTTAAAGACTAAATGGATTGCATGAGAAACGAGGGTTCATATTGGACATGGTAAATCATAGATTTGGCTCAATCTTAAGTATATTGGAAAGTGGTAGACCAAGTAAGTTCTATGATCAAACCTTTACCATTCAAAAAGTGATTTTAGTCTAGGTAAGGGTACTTTGCTGGATGTGGGCATCCAAAGGAAACACACTCCGAAATGAGTTGGAGTGGAGTTGTTATAGGTTTGATTGAGTGGAACCACTTAGGGTGATTTGAAAATGTAGAAGAGGATCAAAAAATGATCTGTGAAAACTGTGACAGTGAGGTAAAATAACAATTCAAATGAAGAATTTCCCCAAGAGACATGCAGGAAACCATGAAGCATAGGGAGTTTATACACCTTTAGGAGAAAATGGTACTTTTCAGATTGCACCACATAAGAAAGTCATTGTCACCTACCATATTTAGTGACAAAGTCTTTGGTGGCTGTTTTAAAAGTCTAAACCTTGCTTAACAAAGAAAAAGTGAAAACAGTTGCTCTAGGACAATCTGATCAAACTGAACCAGATCCGGAGATACTGAGCGGTGCATTTCAGATTGCAACCACATGAGAAAGTCATTGTCACCAACCACAATTTGTGGAAAAGTCTTTGATGGTTGTTATGAAGGTCTAACCTTTGCTTAACAAAGGAAGAAGCGAAAATAGTTGATCTAGGAAAATCTGATCAAATCAAATCACATATGGAGATCCTGTTTTTGGGCAAAGACACAGTAACCATAAACAACAATTTGGGATTTAAGCTGGCTAATGAACTACAAAGTATTAGATAAACTGAGAAAATAAATCAAATTCTTATCTAACAACAAAATACAGAGAAGGATGCCAGTCAAAGATCCTTGTTGTCACATAATCAACTGGCAAAGAATGTCTTGTAACAACCCAAAATCGGTCTTGCATAATAGAGATGCTGACAAGACCAAGCACTCCTCATGCATAACTGAGGAGATATAAAAAAAGTTTAACTTAATAAGTAAGCAGAAGAAAGGAAGACTTATAGAACCACCAAACCAAAACTGACCAGATATTGTGATTACGCACACCCTTCCTGGAGGGATGTATTATTCTAGAGGTTCAGTATCATATACAATCTTTTGTTTGATTTAGACAACAATGTCCTATCATTCCACATCGGCAATACACCTAACTCTCTGCAGAAACCAAGATTACAAGATATGGCACGCAGGAATTGCGTAATGGAGCAAACACCAAGGAACATGTCATGGTTCCACTCTTTAGACTCTCCCTTTCCATCGCCTAGTTCAAACTTCAAAGGGATGCTTTGGAAGTAACATATACTTTATCATCAGAAACTGAAATCACTTGAAGGACATCCAAATAAACGATTTGATTCGTATTTTATTTCTGGGGGTTCTGTAATTAGTATCTTCTTTTTAATAGAAAACCCAAAAACACAAACCGCTTCCTCCCCCACCCCCCCTTTCTTTTTTGGTTAAAAAAAAGGCCTCGGCCTAATTTATTATATCATAACTTTCCAAATGTACAAAAGAATTCACTCGATCACCCAAAAGAAAAGTTACCAAGTGTTTTGGTGGGCAGAAATCAAACTCCCAATTCTCTCTAAGATGTAAAGCAAAATTATTGAAAAATTCAGCAGATTTGTTGTGCTCCCTAAACAAATGTGCTATCCAAATTGTCACATGGTTGTCCAGAATTTGACATATTTTCCTCGCCGGGTTATTTCCAACAATAGTACCGTTACGCCTTGGATGAATCACATGAAGAAGATATACCATGGAAATGAAGAAGATAAAAAGAGGGGAAAAGAAGAGCAACAATGCAGAGTATTCAAATTTTAAGAATAAGATTCACTAGAAGAGTTAGAACCCAAGTTGAAAGCCATGAGGCGGAAGAGGAATGAAAGATGTGGACATACCACTCTTGATTTCGGATTTGCTGGCATTTCTTGACACACCAAGAACAGAATAATAGTCCTGAAAGTGTGAAAAAAAAGAAGGTGAGATGTTAGTTCCTTTGCATCAATGCTAGCAATAGGATTTACAGAAGAAAGCATACTAGCACTAGCTTAAAGTAAACGACAGTGCCACAAAACAGGATTTTTATGGTTAACTCACAGAATCAGCTCTAACTACTAATCTTGCTCCCCGACGATGAGGTGACCGTCCACATGACCCCACGTAAAAGGACAACGGCAATGTGCCTTGAGAGAACAAGCTCGATGACTGAGCCGCCAGTCGCCGCACATCCCTAGTAAAATTGCCAAAAAAATACAAAAATAAGTCTCCGAAACACCGCATGACAAATGAGTGCTTTATGAAATCAATGCTCACCCAAAATGTGATGAAGGTGCCCTATTCGCAGAGTAAGGCCTGAGCATGAGCTGAGGACGAATACCCCATTGAACGAAGCATGTATTTCCAGAAGGTATAACAGCCATCCGATATACTCTGGAAACTTACAGAACTTGAATTGTAGCTCCTTGGGGTGCCCTTCTAAAACCTGGACTGCAACACAATCAGTATCCGCTCCGAAAGGAACAACACTCCACCAATTCCCCATAAAAGTAGACCAGAACAGGCAAAATAAAGTTACGTAGAAGCTATAAAAAGGCAGAGTCCCGCGACATTTCCACTACAGAGACAACAATTGCAGCACCCAAAACCTCTTCTTTCCCCCCCACTTCAATTACAGACCGGGCGTGACCTAAAAGAAGAACTCGAAAACATCGAAAGTTCGAAGCTTGGCGATTGAATGGCGCGCAGGAACGGCCATGGAGGATGTCTACGTTCGTGCCGAGCGACTTAGAAATCGAAAACACCAGTACTAGGCGAACCGAAGGACAACCACGTCAATCGACACTCGACCAAATGGCTCTCCAGACTGAACAGCACCGAGAGAGAGAGAGAGAGAGAGAGAGAGAGAGAGAGAGGGGAGGGAGGGAGGGAGGGAGGGAGGGAGAGAGAGGCGTGCCTTGTCTCCGCTGTCGTCGTCGTCGTCGCCGTCGCCGTCGTCGCCGGAGCCGAAGAGTGGCGGTCGACGGCTGGGGGGTTTTGCGGGGGCGGTGGCGTTCGGCTTCGGCTTCGGCTTTGGTTCGTTCGTGGTAGGAAGCACGAGACGACGAAACGATTATGGGCAAATGGTGAACCTGATCTAGAGATTTCTTTTTTTCCTTTTTTTTTTTTTTCTCTTTTCATTTTTCACGAGCTTTGCAAAGAAGCCCCTCTACTTAATCGATTTTGCGCTGGCGACCTCCTTTCGCACCCGCTACAAAATGTCTAGTTTTAATCTATGGTTAAAGAATATTTTTATAATACGCAAATGAAAGTTGATAATTTAGGAATAATCGAATAAAATTTCGTAATTCACGTAAATAAGAGTCGATAACCTAAATCTAGTAAGTATTTTAATTGAAAAAAAGTTGGTAAGGCATTCAAATTAAGGTTGACAAATTGATGTGAGAATCGATAACTTCTAATAAGTTACACCAATAAAAGTTTGTGAGCTACTATAGACAGCATTTGCTGTCAGCAAATTGTTGGCAAGTCATTTAAATAAGATTTGGTAACCAAAAACTATTTGGTAAAACGATCAAAATCAACATGGTAAGACATTCATATTATGATTTATAGTTTCAAATAAATAAAATAGAGATGATCTTTTGTATTAATTTAGTTGATTGATTTCAATAAATAGAAAATCACTCCAATACAGGATTTTAATGCAAATATAATTAATTACTCAATCGGAGAAAAGCCAGTTGGTCAATTAATTAGAGGCCGATGAGTGTATATTATGGTTGGTTAGTCCCGAACAAAAGTAGGCAGAGTTCGAAATAGGGAACAATAAATAATTGTTGGCAATTTGATATAAAAGTTGGTGGGTCACCAACTAGTTACCAAACAAACATTTTGTTGGTCTCGTAAATTTACAAACCTTTATAGCAATTACCAACCACGGAAGCAATTTTACCGCTTTTTTCATGCGTGGATTAATAAAATGTCGCCCTTACACGACTCCTCTAGAAACTTTGAGACTAGCCCAACTCCTTAGTAAGGCTACGTTTGAATAGACTTTTAGGAAAAGGCTTTAGAAAGATATGCAAAAAGCTTTTTTCCCAAATGCAAATTGTATTTGGTGAGTTGTATTATAAAAATTCATTGTGAAGTACCTTTTAAGTAAAACAATGTTTGAATAAATTATATTTACAAAAGGCTTTGGTTATTAAAAAAAAAAAAAATTGGCTAGCTAAGAACAAACGGCTATTGTTTGAGGTTGCAAGAACTCAAGTAGCGTCTGGAAACCATTGATAAGAGCCACCTAAGGTTGGGTGACCCCTTGCAAGGGTGGTGCGATCCCTCATAGAGGTTGCCGTGACTTAGATCGCATGGCCCCTCGTAAAGGTCGCAACAACCCATATCGCATAACCTCACACGGAGGTCGTATTGCCCCTACAATGGTCACCTATTTCACCGTGACCATGTCGACCCCTCTCTAGCCCATCTTTGACCCCTCATAACCACGCCAGTCGACCTCAATGGAGAAGAAGATGTACAATCATTGAGGGCAAAACTAGAGAAGAAAGTGAAAAGTAGCGAGGGTAAAACAAAACAAAAGGTTAGTGAGGATTGCTTTGGAATAAACTTTTTTTTACTAACCCTAATTGAAGGTGTGCCGAGAAAGCTGCAAGCCCAAGGAAACCGCTTTCTTGGGCTTTTGGTCTTATGAAGGTTGACATTTTCATAATAGGGTTTCAAAAAAATTTGCCAAACACCTGCAATTTAACTCAAGGGACTTTGGATGTCCAAAGTGACTTGAAAAAGCCATTCCCAGACAAGGAAAGGCAAGAGCAACAAACGTGACAGTTGCACCAGATGCCATTGGCACATGGTGCAACTGGCCAATTGAAAGCTCGAGTTACAAAATCCAAACATATAATTTAATTGGTATGCTAAGAATCAAGCAATGCAACAATGGGATCAGTCGACTGCGCCGCACCGGCCTTACAAAGGAACCGGATGCATAAAGGTACCCTTTTCCTCTAGAAGGCCCCTTTTGACACACTCCTCCTACACGGACTCTTGGGCGTAAAAAGCCCAATTCGGCCAACCAGCCCACCACATATCGTGGGCCCAAAATAAGGAAAGTTACTCCAGGAGGGCTTGGGCTTTAAGTGCCCCACTTGTCCAACAACACAAGGCATGAGAATCTGATATCTGAAACATGTAGTTTTCTCCCTTCTTCTAGCTCTATCTTCCGGACGCGATCGAGAACATTCCACCAGCTTAATGCCCCAGTTGGGTACATGCTCGGGTTCCCGAACTAATTATCTCTCCTTTTTCTTTTTCTTTTCTTTTTTTTCAGAAGTTAGATTTCTCTTAATTATTTCTCACGGAAATTTGAAATTTTTCCCAGAGAGATTTTTAACGCCTGCCAGAACAAGTTTGGATATTCTTTCGTGCACACTTATAATCATAGAATTCGTCTCTGGCTTTAATTGAAATAATCGCGCGCATGTGACGACATGTCAACTCTATGTAATTTATTGTTTACCAGCATATTTTATTTTACAAACATTGAATGAATCCATGGTAATGCGAAGGTAAAATTTTTATATAATCTCTTGTACGTTATAATATTGATTTCGGTCAGGCCCGCACAAATTATGTGGATGGGTCCAGAGACAGTAAGACAATGCAAGATCCGATGGCAAGATGTCGTTCTTTTGTGAACTCAGTTCGACTGAACAAGCTTCCCATAAAGAATATATATATAATTTATAACTTCTATTTTATTTTCATTTATGGGATAACGTAATTTTTGGACCAATTATGTGGTACCTACAGTTGCGAGGAGCATAAGTCAAGCAAAAAGTAATTATAATGGTGGGGTCATAGTTGCAGGTATCAATTGAAGGGGAGACATTATTAAACTAAACTCACGAACCATCGCAGTTTTAATTGTTAACGTCTTTTAAGGGGGGCTGCAGGCGAGGCCACCCCTCGCCAGCGATGACTGTGGCGGATGTCATCGAAAAAAAAAAAATTAAAACTCAAAAAAATTATTAAATTATCATTAAAAATGTCTATGTCAATGATGACCGTGCCACGTTGAACAGTCGGTATCTACATCAATAATTTCCGATTTAAATTGAAAATATTTAAGATTAAATTAGTCAAATTAAAAAGTTTATAACTGAATTGATATAAATATAATAGGTTTAAAACTTTTTTTTTATACTTTTTCCCTTATATTATCCATGAATAAGTGCATCTAAAGTAGGTAAATTTTAAATCTACAAAATATATTGTTAATCTCCTCGATCGAGTATAGATTATAAAGTTCGTGTGGCGTGGTCCACGTGAATCTTTCGATTTTTCCCAAAATGGAGTGACGTGGCACGTCGACATCCATCGATTTATTTCATCAAGCGTGGATGCAAGGGTGGATGCACACCCGACACAGTCCGAGCCAACTCTACTTGAAAAGGATTTTCACAAGTCCATCCTTGTCACGTCCTCCGTACATCAACCCAACAAAAAAAAAAAAAAATCATAAAAAAAAAAGTAAAAGTGAAATTGCCTCTCCTGTTTTTTTCGTTTTTTAACCCCTTTTATTTTTCAATCGATTTGATTGATTTGTGCGTTCGCTCCACCAAACCAAAGAAAAATCCAAAAATTTTTTGCTCATCTTCTCTCCAATAATCCAACAAAAGACGTCCCTTTCCATGAACATAAGTCCAATTCGCAACGCCGGCTACATACATAGACTTTTAAATCAGGGGCCTAACTTTCAAAACATTTCATGATAATCTCCCCTTGTCCTTACTTAAGTAGAAAAGGACATGAACATGGCCTATGATATGACCCCTTATAATCTCGTGCCTGACCTTTCTTTCCTATCATATCACTCCGTACCATTAATGCCCCTCTATCAGTTGACATATAATCGTTTTGGATCTATTTCGTGTTGCGGTTACTTTTAGCACCGCTATTGCAAATTAAATTCCTAAGTTTTGTCATATTTTGATGTAATTTGTTACATATTCTTTATATACTCGTAGTCTCCCTTCATTTATAAAATTCAATTTTCAAATTAAACATTTTAATATAAGAATCCGTTTCGTTTTGCGGAAAATGGCCCATTTTCTAAAAATTTTTCCCATGCTCATTTTCCGAAAAATATATTTTCTAAATGCGAATGAAAAAATATGAAAATGTTTCGAAAAATATTTTTCAAATGTTCGAAAAAAATATTTTCCGCTTCCTGACGAATTAAAAAAAAAAAGAAGATGTGAAAACAAAAATAAAAAATAAAAAATAAATAAAATGAAAAAAATAATTTGAATTAAAAAAAGAAAAAGAAAATTAAAAAAATAAAATGAAAAAGAAAAGAAGAAAAAAAGGAGGAGGAAGTTAGAATTTGTAGAGGTGTGAGATAAAAGAGATTAAGTGAGGAAAATGTTTTTCACTTTTGAAAAGTGGAAAACATTTTCACCTACTTTAAAATACTTTTTTCCTTTGATGAAAAACATTTTTCGATGGAAAATATTTTTCTCAAGAATTCATTTTTCGTGAAATGAACGTCGAAAAATTCGAAAACATTTTCCTAAATTATTTTCGCGAAACGAACGGACCCTAATATTGAAGTCAGATTCCACCACAATTTATTTGATTTAAGTAAATAGTGATTCGGAGAATTACTTGTTGGTACTAGAGGTAACATTTAAATAGAAAAGCTAGTTAAAAGGGCCGTGAAAAGCAAATTTGCGATTGCTTTTTGAAAAGGTGACCTTTTATAATTTACTTAGAGGTACAATCATTGGTAATAGATTGCGTCCAAACGAATGAAATGGAGCTATTCATGAGGCATCATTAGTCGAATTTGAATAAAATTTGGCTCGGCTTTGATGATATGCCGCCGGGCATGCTGCATGCATGTAGGCAATTTCATGGTTGCTAGGAATTTTCAAAAAAAAAATCATCAATTTGATTATCATTAGTTCTCTTTTCAAGTTTAAAAGCCTGTGGTTTTGTTGTTCGGTGGGATAATTATTAGCAGATATTCTGTTTCGCAAATTAGGTAAGGGAGCAAATTCATTATTAGGAGCCACATGCATCAATTATAACAGTTTACAAAGGTAGGGCACATCAACTTTTTCAGACCCCGAACCATGGCCATTATTGGACTGGACCCATTAGCATCAACACGCTCTCCCCCCTCTTTTCTTTCAATTTTTGGTTTTCTTTTTCCTTTTTTTCCTTATATTTTTTTGTTATTTAATTCAAATAATTGGATTATAAGTTTTGGAGGTCGATGTGGGTGGGATTTTGTAATCAGGATTGGAGATGGGGCTACTTTTTTTTCACTATTGATGTCATATTAATGACGTTTGATGAGAGCGAACGTGGGTGGATAAAATGAGGTAAAAACTGAGAAGTCAAAAGCGCCATGATTTTCAAGAACAGTCGAAATTAAACCCCCCTCACCTGATTCTGTAATCATGCTTAATTTGAAAGGGCTTAATTCACTTCGTAATTCTAACCCATCTTGTCCCTCTTTTGTTGAGTGCGGTGCGGCTTGAATTCCTCTGGAGTCGTGTGGATTTGAAATTGTCGCGGGCTTTAGGTTCCGACTATTTTGTGAAAATTCAATGATTTAAAAAAAAAAAATCTTAAAAAAAAATCATTAATATCACTTAAAACAATTAATTAATGCAAAATGTTTCATCGTATGTATGTTTTTAATGAATGTTGAAAATATTTTTCGTTTCATTTATTTTTATCAGTGACACATGCAGCATTTTTTAGGAAAATGTTTTCTCAATCACTCGTTTTCCGCTAAACTAATAGAGTCTCATTGTCTCGACTTTGTAGTTGTTGAATTGTCCCTTGTCATTTTCTTCGAGAGTGGCTAGTAACTTGAAATGTAAACTCTTGAATAGTGATATTATTGTCACTTTCCTAAAAAGTGGATGCACTTTTGAAAAAGTAAATTCGCGAAGCAGTAATCTTGTTGTCTTCTTTTGAAATATTAAATTCTTTGCGATCTTAGATATAGCGACCACCTATTTTTTGGAGGGCAATTCAATAGTCTTTAGGGGAATGGATTCTCCGATTGTAAATTACTATAATTTCTTGCATTATTTTGTAACTCCTATGTGGAACGTGGTAACGCGCAAAAACGTGAAAAGTTTATGATTAATAGCAACATTTTACTCCTTTTTTAATTCGAGGACCATTGAAAGGTTAGGGATATGTTTTTCAATGTCCTAAGAAACATCTCATCTTGATGAGTGATAATGCAGGCAAACAATAAGAACGTATTTGAAAAATCTTTTAATCCTTACGAGGACGATGCATCATTATAAAGATTAGAGAAATAAAATTAATCAAATAATTGTGTTTGCGACAATTAACCGATGGTAATATGAAAAAGAGAAGATGCTTGATCAAATTTCTAAATAGATAAAAATGAGAGATAATTATACTACTGATGTATATTTTGCATAATTTATTTTCAAAAGATTATGTTTTGTATGTCGCGATTTTCTAGGCAATTGAGCGTGAATTTTCGAGAAGTAAGATATAGTTTTCTTGAAAAAAATCAAGATATAAGGTATAGAATCAAGAGAATTAAAAGGACGACCCAAAGAGTAGTTAGATAGGAACTTGAAGTCGAGGAGGGTTTTCTCGTTTTTGTAATTTATCCACAAAAGGAGAAATGCAGGGAAACCGAAGAAATCGGGCCAAAAGGAAAAAAAGGAAATAAGGATTAATAATATAAATAAATAAAAAGAATGCGGTGCACGTGGTCGCAATTGAGCAGCGGAAGGACGAAACTGGGGCGACGACTCGAGACCGTCCTTGTCACACCCACCGGCCCATTAGCCCTGATTTTTCCCCTTTAATAAAAGCAGTGACACCGTGGCATATACATCGACCCTCAACTATTCGATGTTCTTCTCGTGCAATTACGAATTTACCCTTCCCCTTTCCTCTTATTTTTTTTATTTGTTTATAGATCTTTTGGAGGAAATTATGTATTGCCCTTTTTAGGCTGGGAAGAATCACATGAAAATCCCAAATTTTCATTCTCGGTTAATGTCTCTATGCGTATTTTCGATGACTTAAAAGATTTCGTGATTCTCTGAAGTGAATGGGTAAATTAGGATTGATCAATGAATCAATTCAATAAATTTCAATGCGATAGACGGTTTTTGGTTAAGAGGAAATACTCGAATAATGGAACAAAACTAATGAATGTTTTGTTGGCCAAATCGAGGAATTCAAGGAGCAACAAAACCTAATGATAATTTGAAGGGAGATCATGCAAGAGAGATTTTTTTTTTTTCTTGGTAAATAAAGGTCACAATCACAATAAGAACAAGTACCCAAATTCGAAATGAAGAAAAATGGGTTATATTGATATAATGACATACCCATTCGTCTAGGCAAATGTTGAATTAAAGAACATATCAAAAATCATAAACATCGATCCGACCCATTTTGCACGGGTCAAGTTATCAAAATGAGTCCATCATTCATATTACATACAACCTTAAGGCGATGCGGCGAATATCAATCAGTTAGGTTCATTGGTACTTTGGTAATACTGACAAATCAATATTATTTTGCAAGGCTGCTTGGATCCAAAGAAGGAGAGGGTGAAATAACATATTTTATCTTATTCAATTAGCATAGTACCAAAAGTTAGTAAAGAAAAAGAACATTCTGGAAGGTCATGGTCAGAGATGAAGACTTTCTCCTCTACCTTGCTCTTGAATCATCCACGTTGAAGGCCATGTGGTGGATAGGATCCTAAAACAAATATATTATTGTTGTGATAATTTAGTTTTTAACGCTAATTAAATTTGTTTTTGGGTCTGAACAGAATGAAATTAGCTAATCAAATCAATGATTAATCAACGAGTCGTACTTGAGAATCATCCATCTTCACACGCACCCCAACCTTGCCTTAATCTAGTTTATCAACTTGACACTTAAGGAATGAGCAAGAGATCATGAGATCTCTCTTGACCTTTCTATACGCACGCGCATCAACTGGCCACCATTCATCATATCTCCCCAGAAAAATAAAAAATAAAAATAAAAATCTGTTTGATTCATACTCTCGAGACATTTATTATCTTATATGAATATTTCGATATTTATAATAATGATGACTTATAGCACAGAAAAATGTACTCTGGATTATAATGATTTTATTTGATTGTTAAGAAATGTCCGAGACACTCCTCATATGCGAACGATATTACCTATACAATTATAGAAAGTAAAGAAAACATCTTATCCTTTCTTTCAAAAAAAAATCATCAATTATTCTATTTTGTATGTAAATTCATATTACTATCTTATTTTTCATCCATTTTAACTCTTCACTTTGAATCTAAAGAGTTCAAAATTTCGAAATATTTGTATTTTTCTTCATATGCACGTACAATATCTTTATGTTGTTTCAATATAGACTATTCAATAATTAAGGGTATGTATAGTAACATTTACGTTTCAAAAAACAATTGATGTTTGGAAATAAATATTCTATTTTTGTTTCCTGTACAAGTTTTTGAGTAGAAGATGTGTTTAGTAACTGCACAAAATAGTTCAAAATAGAAATACGTTCGACACGACTATCAATTTTTTTTGTGACTTTAAAAATTTCATTTTATTATAATTTTCTTTTTTCTTTCTTTTTCTTCTTCTTCCTCTCGTCAGTGAGTTTGGCCTCATTCAGCCAGGCGACGCGGACCTTGCAATGGCTAGAGGGGTCGCCGGTGGTCAATGAGGCTTGAGGCAACCTCATCGGTGGTTGGTAAGGCTCCAACGATTGGCTTGGGAAAGAAGAGGAGGAAGGGAAAAAGAAAGAAAAGAAAAGAGAAAAAAGAAAATATTATGAGCTTACTTATTCAGTTGTTTTAGGAAACAAAGAAGCAACATTTTTTTCCTTTCTAATTCTGTTTAAAAATCTACTTCCGGAAATAAAAGCTCACACAAACGGATTTTTATTCCGTCGAAAAAATAGAAAAATAGAGAGACCGGAAAGTTACCAAATGTTCCCTAGTTAAATAATTAGCAATTAAGTGATTCTACAATTAAAAAATTTAATGCCAGTTTTTTTTTTTGGGGGGCATTCTTTTGCAAGTTGACAAATTAAACAAGACTCAATTTCTTTCTCCCCATTTAGGCCAATTTTTACAAAAAGAGAATTATTCGGGAGACACAAGAAAAAACATCGTTGGATTCCCCAGGAAAAGGACAAGGTTGTCATTTCCGGATCCTCCGCATCGCATAACAATGCCAAAGACAGCAAGTGAACTGTCCCAAAAAATTTTCCCTTCAATGAATGAGAGAGAGAGAATGAGAGTCTCTGCAGTTACCAAAGTTGAATATTAGTTTCCAAACCGATATGATTCATGCGCTTGTTCTCTTGTCCCTGCCAACCCTTCTTCCTCCTCCTTTTTCCCTGTCTCCTTTCCTCTGTCCTCGTCATCATCATCAACGGAGGCTCCTCCGGAGACGCAAGCAGCAACAGCTAGTTTTGTCTTCGGACAGAAGCAGAGAGATCTGAAGCAACGGAAAAGCAAAGCCAAAGCAAAAGAAAAGACGAGATGGGTTGAACGGTTGAAGTGGGGAAGACTTCAAGGGGAAGCAAAGGCAGCTGCGAGTTATTTCCGTTTCAGCTGCTCATCGAATTCCAGAGCAAAAGCCCAAAACATGTAAAAAAAAAAAAAAAAGGAGAAGAAAAATTTCGGTTCTTGATTTCAGTTTTGGTGAGCTTCTTTGGAGTTGCGTTGTCTGTCTGTCTTTTTTTTTTTTTTTTTTTTTGGTTTCCTAATATGGAAGTAGAATCAGATATCGATCTTTATGGGCGACCCAGAATTTAATCTCGATGCTTAGCTCTTTTGGTGGCTGATTCTTTTATCTTTTTTTTTTTGGATTCGGAAACGTGCTTTCTTGATTTCTCTGTCATTTCATGGAGCTAAAAAGGTTGCAAATCTGCTCCTGAGTTTGAGTTGCAGTTTCTGCGGGCTTTCTTGGATATGGTTTTCCAATTATGGCTTGCGATTGATTTTTCTTAATTATGAACCTCTTGTAAGCGTGTGAAGTTCTGTTTCTTTTTACCAAATTCGCTCGTATATATTCTGCGGTTCTGATTTTGACTATTGGGTGGATTCTGATAGGTAGTTCGGTCGCGTAAGAGAAGTTCCAATCTCTACATGATTCTCGGACCTGTGTTTTTATCGATCAGGTATCAGTCATCATGTGGAGTTTGATCTTTGCCTTTTTTTGCTTTCTTTTCGCTTGAAAATCTGATCTTCATTCATCTGAAACTGGATTGAGGTGTTCTATTTGGTCGACGTTTTGATGGCCAGGTACAAGAAGATTGAGATATAAGGCTATTAGCCCTGTATATAGGAATAAGTCGGTCTGACATCGAACCAATTCTTTCGCATGCTGGTAATATAGCTCAGCATATTTTCACTGGTTCAAGACTCAGAGTGCACTTTTTCCGGGAAAGAGAGAAAAGAAAACGAAGCTGAAAGGAGAGTTGTTGTTCGGTAGAGATATGGCGGCAGCGGCTCCTCATGCGAATTCTAAGGGCATGTACTGTTGGTGGTGGAACAGCCACATTAGCCCGAAAAATTCCAAATGGCTTCATGAAAATCTTACAGGTACTATTTAGTTCCTAATCTGGATTGGAAGAGTTTAATGATGCTGTGATCACTGCTTGAATTGCTTTATTGCGAGTTTTCTGTAAGTATTTCAGAAACATATGTTTCTGAATTCTCTGAAAGAGATGTGTGAGAGAAGGCCATGTGATGACTTGTGTATCCACTATTTAGCTCCTGAAATGCTCTTTTCGCTGATTCTGATTCTTGAGACCAAACAAATGGTTGCTCGCTCTTTCCTGCTGAACAACTAGCTTAGAATGGAAATGGGGATATTCTAAATTAAACTATTTTTTTTTCAACATAATTGCTGATTATTGCGATGCAAATGTGCCAAACTAGGATACAACTCTTTTGACATTCACGTACTTTTGGATTGTTTAATCTGCAAAAACCAACTTCAATTAGCTTGCGTCGTTTCCAGTTGTTGGAAGTATATGGGCATTAACAACTTCAAGTGAGGTAGAAGTGGCAGGCATGATCAAGTCAAAGTTGGTCATTATAGCTTATTCCTAAAATGTTTTGTGGGCAGCATGATGCTTCAGCACCCCCTCCCTTCACAAAAAGCTCATGTTGGCAGCAACAAGATTCCTCTTTTAATTTTGCTGGACATCAGTTGATGCTCAGCAGGTGAAACAGAAAACTGATGCAGGTGGTGCTTCAGCCATCATTTAAAATGACCTGGGATTTTTCCTCATTAATTTCATCATCACAGTTGGTGCATAATGACACTTTCTTTCTATATTCCACAAAAGAGTAGCATCCCTGACAGCGATCTATAAAAATGAATATGAGAACACTCCTACCAGTGTGGTTTATTTGCCTTTTCTGTCAAGACTGGACCCTTATTAGATGAGAACACTCTGGCGCTTATTTATGTTTATATATTTGATTATGAATGTCATGTCATGCACTTTGTGCTTTCTTATGCCTTCCACCTCTCTCTCCTTGCTTTTCCATGAGATTGACATTGCATGTGTCTCATCACCTTGAACAGATATGGACGTAAAAGTTAACCAAATGATTAAGCTCATTGAAGAAGATGCCGATTCTTTCGCTAGGAGGGCAGAGATGTACTACAAAAAGAGGCCAGAGCTTATGAAACTGGTCGAGGAGTTCTATCGAGCCTACCGTGCATTAGCAGAGAGATATGACCATGCAACCGGTGTACTTCGCCAGGCTCAGAAAACCATGGCTGAAGCGTTCCCGAACCAGGTCCCACAGATGCTCTCAGATGATTCGCCTGCTTCTGAGTCTGATCCTCGTACACCCGAAATGTCATTCACCGGGCGGTCACTTTTTGATTCGGAGGATTTCAGTAAGGACTCTGGAGACCCTGCTTCCAATCTAATAAGAAGGAATGGAGCTTTCACGGAAGAGTCTGATTCCATGACTGGTGGGAAGAGCTCGAAACAGTTTAATGACATGTTTGGCTCTGCAGAAGGAAGAGTGCGGCGGGGTCTCAACTTCCAGGAGCAGAATAGTGGTGGTGGTAGAAGTTCCAAAGCTGAAGCTGAAATTCAAAGCTTGAGGAAAGCAATTGCAGAATTAGAAGCTGAAAAAGAAGCTGGCCAAGTTCAGTACCAGCAGAGCTCGGAGAGATCATCTAATCTGGAATTAGAATTATCTCGTGCACAGGAGGACTGCGAGAAACTTAAAGAACAAGCAAGACAAGCTGAGGCTGAAGTGGAATCTTTGAACGAAGCCCTTGCGAAATTAGACGTTGAAAGGAAGGCAAATCTTATTCAGTATGAACAGTGTCTGGAGAAAATGAGTAACCTTGAGAACGGTGTTTCTTCTGCACAGAAGGATGCTCAAGAACTTAATGAACGTGCTTGTCGAGCTGAAAGTGAATCTGAAACCCTTAAACAAGACCTTCTTAAGGTAGAAGCTGAAAAGGAAGCTGCACTTGTTCAGTGTAAACAGTGTATGGAGAGGATATCTAAGATAGAGGATAAGTTGATGCAAGCTGAGGAAGACACCAGAAAGATTGTTGAGAGAGCTGATAAAGCCGAAAGAGAAGTTGAAGCTTTGAAGGAAGAGATTGCAAAATTAGCTGCAGAGAAGGAAGATGTGGCTATAAGGTGCAATCAGTGCCTAAAGACGATTTCTGATTTGGAGCATAAATTATCTATTGCCCAAGAGGAGACCCAGAGGCTGAATTCCGAGATAGAGGATGGGGTCGAAAAGTTAAGAGGTGCAGAAGAAAGGTGTCTTCTGTTGGAGAGGTCAAATCATACTTTTCACTCAGAGCTCGAATCTTTGGCGCAGAAAACGGCCAGTCAAGCGCAGGAGCTTTCAGAAAAGCAGCAGAAGCTTGGGGAACTTTGGACGTGCATACAAGAAGAGCGCTTAAGATTCATGGAGGCAGAAACTGCATTCCAGACTCTGCAACATCTTCACTCCCAATCTCAGGAAGAACTCAGGTCTCTCGCTGCACAGCTTAAAAACAAAAATCAACTTCTTAATGACATGGAAGTCCATGATCGGGGTTTACGAGATGAAATTCAGAAGATTCAAGAGGAGAACAGGAACCTTGGCGAGCTTAATTTGTCTTCATCTCTGTCGATTAAGAACTTGCAGGAGGAGATTTTAAGCCTGAGGGAGATGATACAGAAACTTGAGGCGGAGATTGAACTTCGTGTGGACGAACGTAATGCTCTTCAGCAAGAAATCTACTGTCTGAAAGAGGAACTAAATGACCTGAACAAGAAGCATCGCATTGTACTTGATCAGGTGGATGCAGTTGGCCTTGACTCGGACTCCTTTGGGCAATCTGTGAAGGAGTTGCAGGATGAGAACTTGGAGCTGAAGGGACTGCGTGAACAAGATGCAAGTGAGAAGGCAGTTCTTCTGCAGAAGTTGGCAGTCATGGATAAGCTTCTTGAGAAGAATGTTCTCTTAGAAAATTCCCTTTCAGACTTGAATGTCGAGTTAGAAGGGGTGAGAGAGAAAGTGAACTCACTGGAAGAATCCTGCGAATCTCTCTTGCAGGAGAAATCAAATTTGGTTGCTGATAAGGACATGCTGACTTCTACATTACAGGCCACAATGGAGACTTGCCAGGAACTTTCAGAGAAGAACAAGATGCTGGAAATTACACTTCATGATGCAAATACAGAGCTTGAAAAGTCAAGGGAAAAATCAAAGATGTTAGAGGAGTCTTGCCTGTTGCTTGGGAATGAAAAGTCGGTTCTGATCACGGGGAAGGAATCTTTGGTGTCAGAACTGGATTCTACTCAGAAAAGAATGGAGGACCTGGAGCGAAGATACAGAGGGCTGCATGAGCAAAGTTTGCTTTTAGAGAATGAGAGAGCATCTGTCTTGAATGAAATCTCGAAACTGAAGGATATTTTGGATGCGGAAAGGCAGGAACGTTCCCATTTTGAGGGCCTGAGTAAAAAGCAGTTGGCTGATTTAGTCTCTCAGATCCTTCTCCTCCAAATGGAAATGCAGTCCAAGAACAATGAACACCATGAGGAATTGGAGAAAACTATGTGTTTCCGGATTGAAATCTTTGTCTTGCATAAGTTCATACAGGATTTGAAGGATAGAAATTCTTTCCTCACATTAAATTGTCAAAAACTCATGGAAGCATCCAAATCCTCAGAAGAACGAGCTGCTCAGTTGGAGCATGAAAATTCTTCTCAACAAATCGAGCTAAAGTCTCTCTCTGATCACATTAATGTACTGTACTTGGGGCTGTCCCAGATATCCAAGATGCTCGAAACTGGTGCAAAATTTGGCTTCCAAGATGATCTCAAGGAAGATCAACCTCTTCTAGATCCTATCATGCAGAAGGTCCAAAACTTGCAGAGTTTGCTCACTGAAACTGAGGAGGAGAATCTTCGGATGTTCACTGAAAAATCAGTCCTTGACACAATGCTGAGGCTGAGGGAGCTGGAGGTGGCTAATCTTGTGGCTAAGATGAGTAGCCTTGGTGACAAGCACAGGGTTCAGTCTGAGCAATTTGTTTCATTGCAGAGGGAGACCCAAGAACTGACGGAATTTAGCGAAGATCTGGTACTGAAGGTGTTAGAGGGACTCTGCAGAGAGGAAGTGCTGAAAACTGAAATGAAGTTTTTGCATGTACAGCTGTCAGATGTGCGAGGGGCTTTCCAATGTCTACAGGAAGATAACCACACAGTGCATGGTGAGAGAAGATCTTTGATTGATCAAGTCTCGCACTTGAGTGGAGAAACACGTAAACTGGAAGAGGAAAATAGCATTATTTCTGACCAAACCATAAGTGAAGCTACCACTTGTCTCGTTTACAAGAGTATTGTCCTTGAAAAGTTTTCAGAACTGAAGGAATTGAATAAAGCATTGTCAGAACTTCACTTGGTCAACATGGAACTGAAGGAGAAGCTAGAACTTGTGGAGCACAATTTGGAGAAAATGCAAACAGAGAAGTTGCAACTTGAGGGATTGGTGGCGATTTCAGAGAATGAGCTGACATCTGTTCGATCAGTCAATGACCGTCTGAATGACGAGATAGAAAGTAAAAAGGAGATGTTGTACCTGACAGAAAACAAGCTTCTGGAAGCAGAACAGATGGTAGATGCAGTTGCCTCCGAGAAAACAAAGTTACAAAATGAGTTGGACCATCTGAAGACTGAATATGCTGAAGTTCAGGCGACGGGAGAAGATCGTCTGCAGCAGATTCTCAAGCTCTCTCAAGACTGTGATCATCAAAGCAAGGAAGCCAAAATTCTGTGTGAAGCAAAACAGCAGTTGGAGATGGAACTGTCCAAGTTACTGAAAGAGCACGACAATTATAAAGTCAGGGAACAGAGCCTAAGTCTTGAACTGCAAAAGCAAAGGGATGAAATTGTACAGTGGGAGGACAAATCGATGGCACTTCTAGGCGAGCTAATCTTTTTGGATGTGCGAGAGGCATTGCTTGAAGAGAAAATCTGTGAACTCAGCGAGGCTTGCCGGAGTTTAAGTGAATCAAAGTCTGCAGAGATTGAACAGCTAAAGGATAGGGTCTCCACTTTGGAAGGGGAAAATGAAGGGCTAAATGCTAAGGTTTCTGGTTGTATGTCAGATATTGGTTACTTGAAGAATTCTGTTTCTTCTTTGGAGAGTCTTGCCGGTCTGTCAAAACAACTCAAGAAACCTGCTGATCACGATGTTAAGGTAACGTGCTTTGCGTTTTTATTGGTTAATAGGTCACCTTTAACAGAATTCACTTGGGAATGAGGAAAATTTCTAGCATGACCTTTTCATTTTCTCGCCTCTACCAATTAGGCTGTCACTATTGGTTACTTATGAACCTCTCCTCTATCGGATGTTTGTTGCACCTCTGAGCTTTCCCTCTAATAGGGATAAAGCCTTTGTTTTGTTGGTGAATATCCTATGCAATTTTGCTTTAGGAAGTTCAAGCAAGCATTCCTTACTTTCTTTGATCCCAGTGGAGTTCATACATCTGCCTTCTTGTGGTTTTGATGAGAGTTTTTGAGCTTTGAAATATTTTCTTGTGCTAGATATTTGTGATTGTTGATGTCATTCATGGTTTTTTTTTTTTCCTACCTATTTTCAGGATGCCGATGCGACCAGTGACCTGGAGATTGATAAAGATCTAGAGGCTGTTGAAGATAGTACACCCACTGTACCAGACGGATCATCAGAAATCCAGGATTTGCATAGGAGAATCCAGACCATTGAAACGGCACTTCTGGAAATGGAGAGGGCTGCAACCCTAGAAAAATCACAAACTAAGTCTGAACTAGAGGCCGCGATGGAGGAGATTGAGAGGTTAAAATCCAAAATCAGCTTGGATCAAGAAAACAGTTCACTTAGCCATAATGGACCTGGTGGACTTAACAACGGTATTTCAAATGGTGTGATGCTGCAAAAACCCAAAACTGAGATAACTGAAGCGGAGAATGAACTTTTGACTAAGGACATCATGCTCGACCAGATCTCTGAGTGCTCGTCAAAAGGTTTGAGCAGGAGAGGAACTTTGGAGGCTGATGATCAAACGCTTCAGTTGTGGGAAAGCACTGAAAAGAATGTGAGCCCTGAGGTCAAAATCGGGAAAGCGCAAAAGGGAACTGTCTTGCCGAGTGACTTCAATGAAGTCAAAGCCCGTGGGGAACATCGGAGCCTGAATCCTTCTACTGAGTCACTTCTTGAGAAGGAGCTGGGAGTCGACAAACTTGAGATCTCCGGGAGTTTTGGAGGGTCCCAAACTCAAGGAGGCAACAAGAAGAAAGTACTGGAAAGGCTAGATTCAGATGCTCAAAAGCTGACAAACCTGCAGATAACCGTGGAGGACTTGATGAAAAAGGTGGAAAATACCAAGAAGGCCAAAAGGGGGAAGGGCTCGGAATATGATGTTGCGAAGGTTCAGCTGGAAGAAGCCGAGCAAGAGATTGCTAACTTGTTGGAGACTAATCAAAAACTTTCGAAGAGTGTTGAGGACGGTTTCTATTACTACGATGCAAAATCTGCTAAAGAGTCGGACAACAGCGGGAACATCAGTAGGAGGAGGATATCCGAACAGGCTCGGCGAGGCTGTGAGAGGATCGGGCGGCTACAGTTGGAGGTGCAGAAAATACAGCTGCTTTTGTTGAAGCTGGACGGGGATAAGGAAAGCAAAGGCGGGAAAACCACCATGCTGGAGCGGAAAACAAGTGTTCTTCTGCGAGACTATTTGTACGGCCGAAGCAACCAGAAGGGTAAGAAAAAGCCCTTCTGTTCGTGCATGCAGCCGCCGACAAAAGGCGACTGAGCCTTTTCTTATAGAGTTAGTCATTGGTTTTTACTAGAACTAGTTTCTGTCTATAATCTTTCTACAATAGAGTTGCGAAGTCCGTATTTTGCTGGTGTTTCAAGAAGAGGCTAGGTCTCTTCAGTGTAGAGATCTTTTTTGTACATGAAAGGCCCTATCCTACCAAATGTTGCTGCTTTTTTCATTCTGTCTTGCTGTGATGTTTTACTCTCTGGTGTTTCTCTGCATATATTTTCTTCTTCCTCATTGTTGTATACTCTCACTAGATTGCCGTTTATTTAACTCCGTCGAAATGGAATATGCCAAACTTGGTCTGACCATGGTTGGAGACTATATCTTTCGCTTCTATAGGAGTTGATTGGCCAGACAGGAGTTTTAAAAAAGGAAACCTTGAATTAACTGAGTCCTCCCGGTTTATTCGGCGTGTCATCGTAAGACCCGAAGGATTGTGCATTGAACAAAAAGCTTGAGCCGATTCTTGCTTGGTTGTGTTGATCTGAAATAGGATTATCAATCAAGTGCGAGGTAGAATCTCGCTTTCTATGCGGTATCAATTTAGTTCAACTTGTTAGTTTGAATTTGAAACCAGTGAAGGAAATCTCATAACTGGTCAAATTGTGATGTCCTTAATTTATACACATCTCTTATGATTGAATCTACACTATCCAAGTACTCAGCCAAAAGGAGAAATAGGAAATTCCTCCGCATCATCCTTGACCGCAGGGAGAAGTGCCAAAAAATCCTAAACCTTTTGCCTTTGTGCCGATTTAGTCCTAAACCTTTTTTTGGTGCCGATTCAGTCCTAAACCTTTTTACGTTGTGCCAATTCAGTCATTTCCGGCCAATTTTGGCCGGATTTTGCTGACTGGACGCCGGCCAGCTGACGTGGCATTACAACTTTTTTAATAATATTTTAATATTTTTGATTTTTTTTTGGATTTTTTTTTTTTTTTTGATTTTATTTTATTTTGTCTTCTTCCTCCGAGGTCCGGTCACCGAGGCCGACCTCGCCCGGCCACCTCGCGAGCGAGGGTCGAGCCTCGCCGGCCATGGGCGAGGCCGCCGAGGGCGGCGAGGGGGAGCCGCCCATGGCCTCGCGGCGGCGAGGCTCGACCTCGCGATCCGGCGAGGTCGAGCCTCGCCGGCCATGGGCGAGGCTCCCCATGGCCGGATCCGACGAGGCGAGCCTCGCCCATGGATCCGACGAGGTCGAGCCTCGCCCATGGCCGGCAGGCTCGACCTCGCCCGCGAGGTGGCCGGCGAGGGGCGAGCCTCGCCCACCGGCCTCCGGCTCGACGGTCGCCGGACCTCGGTGACCGGCCGGAGGAAGAAGACGAAAAAAAAAAAAATAAAAAAATAAAAAATTCAAAATTCAAAAAAATTCAAAAAAATTCTAAAATATTAAACTATTAATAAAAGTTGTCCACGTTAGTCGGCCGGCCGGCCCAGTTAGCAAAATCTGGCCAAAATTGGCCGGAAAGGACTGAATTGGCACAACGTAAAAATGTTTAGGACCGAATCGGCACCAAAAAAGGTTTATGACTAAATTGGCACCAAAAAAAGGTTTAGGACTTTTTTGGCACTTCTCCCCTTGACCGCTTGTACAAGGTTAGAGCGTCTAACTTCAAGCCTATCAAGATGCCCACAATGAGCAAGTCTGTCCACACGAGACTTGTCGCAATTACACGACACAGCACGGTTGTTTAGAGATCGCTTATGACATGAATCGAATAGAATGTCAACAACTATGTGAAGATGTAGCACCGCATATTGAGATTGCATATGAAAATGGACATGTATGATAGGAAAATTGGGAAAGAGGACTTTGAACACATAGTTGTCTGTTTTTATTTTTATTTTAGAACATGAATATCAGTGCCATATTTTTTGGGAGAAGTGCCAAAAAAGTCTTAAACCTTTTGTCTTTGTGTTGATTTAGTCCTAAACCTTTTTTTGGTGTCGATTCAGTCTTAAACATTTTTACGTTGTGCCAATTCAGTCATTTCCGGACAATTTTGGGCGGATTTTGCTAATTGAACGCCGGTCGACTGACGTGGCTTGATCGGTGCTGATGTGGACAAATTCTAATAATATTTTAATTTTTTTGATTTTTTTCATTCTTTTATTCTTTTTCGTTTTGTCTTTTTCCTCCAGCCGGTTGTCGAAGTCGGTGACCGGCTAGAGGCAACGGCCGACCTCACCGGCCACCTCGCGGGCGAGGCCCCCTCGCCGGATCTAGCGAGGTTGAGCCTCACCGAATCTAGTGAGGTTGAGCCTCACCAAATCTGATGAGCCGAGCCTCACCCATGGTCGGCGAGGCTCGACCTCGCCAAATCCGACCATGGGTGAGGCTTGCCCTCGCCGGCCATGGGCGAGGCCCCCTCGCCGAATCCGGCGAGGTCAAGCCTCGCCGGCCATGGCCTTGCCCTCATGGGGTGAGGGCCTCACTCGCGAGGTGGCCAACGAGGTCGGCCTCGCCCTCACCGACCTTCGCCTCTGGCCGGTCGCCGGACCTCGGTGACTGGCTGGAGGAAAAAGACAAATAAAAAATAAAAAAATTCAAAAATTCAAAAATGTTAAAATATTATTAAAAGTTGTCCACGTCAGCACCGATCAGGCCACGTCAGCCGGCCGGCGTCCAGTCAGCAAAATCCGGCCAAAATTGGTCAAAATGACTAAATTGGTACAACGTAAAATGAAAGTTTAGTTCAATTCCTCATTCAATCGAGATGGGTATGCGCGGAATTGTGCATAACAAAAAAAAGGATATATATGTTTAGGATTAAATCGGGGAACACAAAGGTGAAAGGTTTAGGACTTTTTTTAGCACTTCTCCCCATATTTTTTAGATGAAAGTTTAGTTCAATTCCTCAATGACCAAGTTCAAATTCGAGATGGGTATGCGCGAATTGTGCTCGTCTCCTTGGCCGAGCAATCATGAGTGAATGTCAACTGTAAAGGATATATATGTACAATAAAATGATAAATAACTAATTCCTAATAACATGTAATTTAAATAATATAAATAAGGGCGTATTTCAAATTTCGAAGTACTGGAACTATTTATTTGACCTTTTATTTGTTTTTATTTTTTTAAATTTGGCATATGCACTCAGCCAGCATTAGGGATACGATTTTGTTCAAATAATATGAGATACAAATGATCGAGTTCAATACATTTTCTATAGATGACGTCCTTGTATTTTTGATCATTTATCGGCACCGACGAGTGATACAATGGAGAGTTCTCAATCATTACATTACAACCCATCAAATTTCATGAAAGGAAGGTGTCAAATCGAAATGCAAGTCATAAATTAAATGTCCAGATCTCTTTCAAAATCAAATTGATTTAGCATCATAATGAAACTAAATTAATAAATAATTTATCAGATAATTCAACATTCCCTTCTCGTTTTCCAGATGGGTATCCAATAAACAAATCAATCAAAATAGTATATTGAGGTTATGAAATTCATGTTCACAAGGTTTATCAAGTACTTTGACTTCATGTTGAAGACTTGACATCATAATTTACCCTTCCTTTTTGCGATTGCTTAAATTGCAATAAGTACTTGCATGATTGGTGGCGAAGCTTTTGATTGATGGACGGGTGGGTATCAGCTAATTGAAACTCGGAATTGTACCGGTTAAAGCTGCTTCGTTCTTTGGAAGATTAGGCAAAGGAAGCTCACCTCAATGGACCCTCCACTGGTCCAATCTGCTTTACAATCAAATTGAGGGTAGATAAGGATTGGACGTGCATGGGTGAACTGATTAAGGTCGCCATTAAGGGAATTTTCAATTGATCATAGGGTCACATGCCCCAGTTATTCAGGGATGATTGGAAATGGATTTATGTGGGGGAGTTGGTGGGGGGTTGCGATCGTTGTGCCATGCCGATATGATTATGAATTTATGATCACGACGGTGATTGGATTGCGACTTTTGCTTTGGGGGGCATCGGGTGAATGGCCCATTAATGCTTGTCAAAGCCCCCCAAAGGGAATCGTTAGGACAAAATGGGCGCATTCTTTTTTGCAATAAAAAACGCGAAATTGTGCACGCACGCCATTATTGAAGAGGGTAGTTGGCGTTCGCTCTGCTCACTTTTTAGGTTTGGACCCTAACTTCCGCGTGTTTCGCTGAAATGTGTCTAGGAAAATGCCTTGGAAACGTGGATTTGGCTGATGCGAATGGACAAAGGTTGTGAACGGTTGTTCTTTGTTGATTCAAAAAAGTTTTAAATTTATTGAATTGTAAATATTTTAATTGGACTGATTTAATTTTAAATTTTTTTCATATTGATACAAATTCAATTTATCTGATTAATTTATGTCATGCATCCTTAATGTGGACGTCGGTCATTTTATGTGATGTGGTTGCCATTGATGTGGGCATTTTCAATATCTTCCTTTTTTTCTCTTTTCTTTTTGTAGGTGGCCAGTCACCAGTTCGCCTATCTCGCTAGCCACAAGCGAGGGTTGGCCTAGCTAAGTTGCGCATAGACGAGACCCCCCTTGTCAGATCTAATGAGGTTGATCCTCAATCAAGTGGCCATGACTTGTGGCTGGTCGCTAGCGATTGACAAAAAGAGAAGGAAAGGAAAATAAAGAAATTAAAAAAAAACGAAAAAAATGAAAAATTACTAAAAAATGTCCATGTCGGTGTTGTTCATGTCATATTAAACAATCAGTGTCCACGTTGGTAATTTTTAATGTAGATTGGTTGGATGGTACAAATGTCAAAATATTTATAACTGAATTAACTCAATTAAAAATTTAGGATTTTATTAATATCAATGCTTAGCTTATAATTTTTTTAGTGCTTTTCGAGGAATCAAAAGATACTGATTCCAGGAAGAATCATCATTAGTCATGTAAAAGTACTGCAAATGCAAAAAAAAAAAAAAAATTGAAATAAAGATGTATAACGTGGGTTTTTGGACAGATCGACGCATCACAAATAATACAACTTGGATATTTGTGTTTTTTATTTAACGGTTAGTAAGAACTAAAAACTTTCTACGTGGTTCCTATGATTCAGCAATACTTATTTACAAATGGTTACGACTTCTGGGATCCTCACATCTGCTACTTCGACCGTCGCATGGGCTCTACTTCCTTAATGGCGTCCTTCCATAAACTAAATTCATCATTTCTTCATCCTAGCACTTAGCTGAATGACATCTCGATCGGTCAAACTTGGATATTTTCGTCGACTAGTTACACTTCACCGACCGATAATCATCAACACTCAGCCATTTCCGGTTTATTTTGTCATTCAAGCAAACTCCTATCAACTAGGCTGTCGACCGTACCGATTTGAATATTTTTGGTATGAACAACGTGTTTGTGTATTTTTTTAAGGAATATCCCATAAGCAAAAGACCTATAATTATTTGAGAAGACGATGGCATTTTAAGTTTTTATGTTAGGTATGTTTTTGATTTTTTTTTTTAAATAACATTCTATCAATTCAATCCGATCCGGTCGATCCCATCCGATCATATTTTAAATATATATATATGCTCTTAGCCCGAGAATCCGCAGCGCGTTTTCTTGCGCGGGGGCCAGATACGGAGACGGCCCTACTTTCCTACCGAATGATATTGATACCCCACGCCCGCCCGTGCACCGCCGTCGTTTTCAAGAATCTCTTAAGTAAATACGGAAGAGGCAAAGGAGCAGGACAAGCAAAATTCAAACCGAACAGGAGAGAAAATAAAGGGGAAAGAAAAAGGGAAAAAAGGACGGGGGGGCGGATGGTGCCAGTTGACCCTTCTTCCGGGTGCCAAATTTAATTTGGGTTTTTTGAACGTTTGAATTCTCATCTCGGCGTTCCGCTTTCGCTTTCTCTCCAGTTCTTTTTGCCGCTACGCGTCCCTGTCTTCCTCACCTTTGCACGCTGCGCAGAACGAGAGCTTCCACCTAAATGGACCCGTTGATGGTTGAAGTGCAGTTGTCGGCTGAGTACCGGGCTTGTGTTCTGGGTTCTCCGTTTTCTTGAAAGACCCGACACTCTGTTCTTCGTAATCCCACCGTCTCGACCTTCAAGGTATGTTTTTTTCCTTTTTTCTGCACATTCTTACTATGTTTTTCTCTGGTGGTTTGCTTCTTCTTGTTAGTTCTTGCTGCTTCTACGAGAAATTTGAGTGTCCTTGTCCTTTTTACCCTCGTGTGTGCTGAACATGTCTAGTGGATTAATGGAGCTTAAGTGCCATGTTCTTCATTTGATCCCCTCTTCTTTTGCTGGCGCTTGAATTTAGCATTTCAGTAATTTCTGTTGGAGGGTTTTGGGCTTTTAACTGCCAGTTAACTATGCAACCGAATGTCGATGGGTTTGAGATAAGATTATTTTAAAGGTATGATGCGGTTTGCAGACATTTTATTTCCCAGTAAGGAGGTCGCTTGGTAGTGGTTCATTTCATTGTGAATTTGGTTTCTTGTATAATATTAGATGCCCGCACGAATTTTTTTTTCTTCTTAATGAACCAAGTGGAGTAGGACATCATATTCTTTTCCTCTTTCTTGTGACATATGTTATTTGGGGAGAGCATCGGAATCGGTGATCTCACGTTTCTTTGCTGTGCTGAATACATGCTAGGCATCAACTGAAGTTCCCATTTGTGGAAGAGCTAAGGATAAGGAATGGAGCAGTATGAAGTTTTAGAGCAGATTGGAAAGGGTTCCTTTGGGTCTGCTCTTCTCGTGAGGCATAAGCATGAAAAGAAGAAGTGAGTTCCCCTGACTTGTGCATCATATACAGAAGAAAATGGTTCACATGCTTACTTTTGATGATTCAGAAGATGTTAATTTTCTTATGGTTTTTCATTCTTCTTCCAGATATGTCCTTAAAAAGATTCGTCTTGCTCGCCAAACTGATAGGGCCCGTCGATCTGCTTACCAAGAGGTTAGTCATCTCTTAAATTCGTGGATCCGTTCTTAGCATTTTTTACAGTGGTTCTGATGCATTCTTTTGTTCTTAAATATGTAGATGGAGCTTATATCTAAAGTACGTAATCCTTTTATTGTGGAGTACAAAGATTCCTGGGTAGAAAAGGTCAGCTACTTGTATCAATTCTATTAGTTTCTGTTCCTACCCCTTTTGAATAGCTATTTTAGCTTACTGTTTCCTCTTGGTATGTCACATTGCAACTAATGTTTGGTTCTATAATTAATGACTCCTAATTGCACTTTCAGGGTTGCTATGTTTGCATAATAATAGGTTACTGCGAGGGAGGAGATATGTAAGCACATCCCATTATTTACTGAGAAGATCATTTCTTGATAAATCCTTTTGCAATTTTGGTGACATCAGCATACTGCTACTTGTTATTTAGGGCAGAAGCTATAAAAAGGGCTAACGGAAACCATTTTCCAGAAGAGGTTGATACTCCCACCTTAGTTTTTACGTTATAATCTCATATTCATGATCATGGTATCTGTCTGATATCTAAGTGTTGTACTCTATTTCAATCGCATACTGAAACCTGAATGATTTGCAGAAAATTTGCAAGTGGCTGGTGCAACTGCTCATGGCACTTGATTACTTGCATTCAAATCATGTTCTCCACCGTGATGTCAAGGTATTTTGGCATCTTTTACTGCAGTTTGTGAGAGGGTATTACTTGTTTCATGTCCCAATTTGCAACTTGTCCGATGAGCTAAAGATCTTCCAATTTGCTTCAGTGTTCGAATATATTTTTGACAAAGGATCAGGACATACGCGTAGGTAAGTAATTATTTTTGCCAGCACTCTTTTTCTTTTGCTCGAAGATTCTCACTAAATGAATTGGTTCCGTGTATGTTTATATTCCGCGATTATGGTGTTGCAATTATGTGAAATGAAGTACATGCTGGTGCAGGTGATTTTGGTCTTGCCAAGCTGTTGACTTCTGAAGATCTTGCTTCTTCAGTGAGTATGATGGTGTAAAGGAGCTTAACTTTCTCTTCTTTCCTGTGAGGATTTTATAATTAGTTGTTTCTATCAATTGCAGGTCGTTGGTACTCCTAGTTATATGTGCCCAGAGCTTTTGGCAGATATACCATATGGTTCAAAATCAGATATTTGGTCTCTAGGTATCGCTTTGTGAATATCCAAGCACTCGCTTGCACTTTCAGTTAAATTTCTGGTTTTACAGCGAGGCTCTCTTTGCAGGATGCTGCATATATGAAATGACTGCTCACAAACCTGCATTTAGAGCTTTTGTAAGTTTTTCCTTTTTGATGACAAAAAGCTTACATAGGTTCTCAATTTGCTTTGCTTTTCAGACATCGTTTCTGATAATATTATGTTAGTTCTCTGTGTTACCACTTATCTCATGTCCCTCTTGAAATAAACTAACCTCAGTAAAGCTCTTCTCCCTATCAGTTGTCAAATTGTGTGGTCCTTATGTTAACCTTTCAATCTTGGCGAAGTTCTTTTTTTTTTTTGAAAATTGTATTGTTGTAAGGTTTTCTGCATAGACAGAGCAATATTTCCTCAGTGCTTTCCGATCTTAGTGTTGTTTGGCCTATTTCTCTGAATTGCAGTGGAGCTCATGCTCTCAGTATTATTTTAGTGCTTCAGAATGCAGAGAAGCCATGTTATATATGGTTTGGTTTGCTTGTTCATTTTCTGAAGAGAGTTAAATAAGTGCATGTTGAGCTCAAACCATGAACTGCAATTAATAGTTTAAGATGCATGGAGAGCTTTACAAAGTTTTAAGGATTCATTAAATTTTCTTCAAAACTTATACATGTCCAAACATTTAAATTTTCCATTGTCTCCTTTGCTGAACAGGATATGCGAGCTCTCATTAACAAGATAAATAAATCTATCGTGGCTCCATTGCCAACAATGTACACTGGTGCCCTGTGAGTTCTCTCTATGTACCTGTAGATATCTTGCCCTTACAGTCCATATTATGGAACGCCATTATGCATCAATGGCTACTTATCTCTTCGAATTGCTTGTAACTTGAAGTTATTGGCATGTTTTGAATTATTAAATTGGTCATGCTGTATTAATCTGGTCTTTCATCCTGTTTATTGTTCTTCAGGCGAGGGCTCATCAAGAGTATGCTGCGGAAAAATCCTGAGCTAAGGCCCAGTGTACGTCCCTCTTCCCGCTTCTTTCACACTTACATTTGTTGTTGTCTTACGCGTTCCTGTTGAGGTCGACTTTGTCTTGAAGATAATGTTTTTATTGTACACTATTTTTATTCTCTATTTCCATTTGATTGCTTAGTTTTAGGTTGTTTCAGCATGACATGGGGCATTGTTCACCTCTATCTTGTTCTATTTACTCACAAAGTTGAAGCATGCTGTCTTTCACAGGCTGCAGAGTTGCTCAATCATCCCCATCTTCAACCTTATGTTCTTAAGGTTCATCTCAAATTGAGTAGTCCGAGAAGGAGTACTTACCCTATGGAATGGTGTCAGTCTAATTATATGAAGAAAATTAGATTTGTGGAGCCAGAACCTGTTTCCATTTCATTAGATAGAGAAAAGAGGTGGTCGTTCAGTAATGACCGGACCTTGAATCCTAGCATTTCTGGAACTGAACACGATTCTTTCTACTCTATGCGAAGAGCACGGAATTTCTCCATTATTACTGATAAGTTTGCAGAGTTCTCGGTCGACCATTCCTCAGAAGAAAATGTGACCTTCGACTCCATATTTGCAAAGCTTCCAAGCATAGCCAAAAGCCCAAGATTGAACCCAGCTAAAACTACTGCTGCTCCCAGGAAGCAGTCAACTCTGTCAAAGACATCCCACGTGGCTCCAAAACGCGAAGTGGTGAGTTATAAACAAATTATGAAGACCTAATGAACTCATTCTATTTTCTTCAGCATATGCAGTGTCCTCTGAGGGCTATCCATCTCCAGTCATCAAATTCATAAATTAGTAGCTATTTCAGGAAATTTCCTTGATGGGCACTCTTTTTTTGGTTTTTCTTTTTCCCCGGCTTCTGTTGTATTACATGCGTGCCTTGTCAAACTTGACAGCTGTCAGCCTTTGTCTATATCTATCACATTGTTGCTATAGTTATTCATATGACATTATGCAAGACCTAAGCTTTTAGTGAAGGGGAAGTGCATCTTACAAGTTTTCTAACTTGATAGAGAGAATTGCTTTGACATGTTAAAAGCATAGCTGATTTTCCTTTTTTTGTTTGCTGTATTCATAGCTTGTGCATAAATTTAACTCTCCTTTTTGGATCTCGTGTTCCAATAATTTTTTGCATCTGCAGTCACGCCCTCCAAGAAATACTTCTCAACCATCACGCAGAGTCTCTCTCCCATTATCAGCAACATCCGTGGCTTCTGCAACTCCATACAGGACAAGTGCAGGCTTCCTTCACAGAATCCAGTCTCCAGATGTTTCTGTCAATGCCCCACGAATTGACAAGATAGCAGAATTTCCCTTAACATCTTCTGAAGACTCCCTTTTACCCATTCCAAGAAATTCTTCAACGTCTCCTCAGTGCTCATCCGCCTCACCTGAGACCGTCCGTTCAATCACTAAGGACAAGTGCACAGTCCAGATTCTTGATAAGGCCCACCATGCTAAGCATAACCATGAAGTTGATGTTGCAAGCCATTCATCTTTCGAGTTGCAGCAGCACCGGTTCGACACCTCGTCGTACCAGCAGCGAGCTGAGGCATTGGAAGGGTTGCTGGAATTCAGTGCGCGGCTGTTGCAGCAGCAGAGGTTTGATGAGCTTGGCGTGTTGCTAAAGCCATTCGGACCGAGAAGGTCTCGCCCAGAGAAACTGCTATTTGGTTGGCCAAGAGCTTTAAGAATACCACAGTGAAGTGAGCTGCTGGTTTTGGGTGAATGGTAATATACTTGTACATGGCCTCTTTGGCGTCTTTAGGTTTACGTGTCTTAGATTATGAGGTAGTATGCGGTATGTATGGAGTGTGGAGAAATAGAAATTCGCGGGTATGTGCTGGGAACTTACTTCGGGTGGTCTTGTTGATGTGGGTTCTTGAATCTTGATGTATTTGGATATCTGTATCCATTGAATGTGATGTTCTTGGATTGCCTTTGACATTCCTAGATGGAAGGTTCAGTCATGCCAGACTGCTGGCCATGCATCAAGGGGGTGATCTAAACTTCCATCCGTCTAAGGGTTGATATCTTCCCGGAAGCGATTCTATTCAGTAAATCGTGATTTGGAGCTTGAATAATCGTCGACCATCGGTGTCTATGCAGAGATCTACTGTTTCTTGCCGCGCAACATGCAAGACTCGAGCTTCATACTTATGTTCATGCTTTGTCAGTCGATCATGGTCGCGACTCATAATGATTCCTGAATTTTTGAAAAGAACCAGATGGTACATGAAGATTCACGTAAAGGTCCATGGAGAAAATCTTTGTTTCGGTTTCAGATCTTCGCTACATCTCTAATTTTGTGGTCCCAGCACGAACAATGGCATCTTTCCTATTAAATTCTGTGTCGATCCTTCAATGAATGATTCAATTCCAGTGTGTTTCATTTTGGATTTTTTTCTCTGATTGGGCATAAAATTGTAAAAACTGTCATAAAAATGATAAAAAAAAAGATTAATATTATGAAAAACCCTATACATATATTATAATTTTACTTAAACTTAATTCTTTAATCATCAATCATTCTAAATTGATATATTCTTTATTTTGATATATTTATGACAAATTTACTTTTTATTAATTTTGGTTAAATTGGATTAATATTACCAAAGTCATAAATTGGTACGTCTGTGAACTATTACATATTACACCAAACTTTAAATAATGCGAGAAAGTAATTTTAAGTATATTTTTGCTTCAAGTTTGGAGACTATTAATATTTTTTCTTTAAATTTGAAGGGTTTTGAATACTCATTAATTTCTAGAATAAGAAAATTGAAAATAAATATTAGCAGAGGCGTCCAGAGACCCAAAGTTCGCAACGCGCCCTCCGCCGGAATCGCTTCCCGGTCGTCACTTCAGTATCTCCGGCGGAGGACGGCGAGATACGTACGAACGCGATGGAGCGAGCGGAAGCCGAGACGGCGACGGCGATGCAGCCCTACGAGCTCTCCTACTCTGACCTCGTCCTCCTGTCGTCCCCTCGCCGCCGTCCGCCGCCGCCGCCGCCGCCTTCTTCCCCGCCGGAGGCGGAGCTCCGGCGGCTCGACTCGATCCGGGGGAGCGTGATGGAGGCTCTCGGCCCCGGCGGCGCCGGCCTTCTGTGCGTGAGGGACGTCCCCGAGGCTCCCGCTCTCCGCCGGGAGCTCCTTCCCCTCGCTCGCCGCCTCGCTCTTCTCGATCCCGAGCGTCGCCGGCGCGTTCTCCAGGTATCCTCGCCGATCACTGGCCTTCCTTTTGTTTCTAGGAATATGTACTTGCGCGGCAGTGGTTGGTGATTATCTGGTGCCAATTCCGCAACTCGTATTCGATAAAAGAGAGTGGAAAAAGTTAGGCCGGCCGCAAATGGTAGTTTGTAGACTTGAGATTGGATTGTTGGTGAGCTATCATCTCATGCCGTACGCACGATATACTTAATGACTTATCTGGGCTCGGAAATGACTCTGTGTTGCTTTGGTTATCGCGCCATTTGGTTGGCAATTTATCAGCGTTGTGGATGCTTCTGTGGTGTATTGGAGGAGCTGAAGTGGAGACATTGTATGAAATACACTCGAAGCGCGACTTTTGCGAATTTGTTTTGCATCAATCATGGATATAACCTGTAGGATATGTTGGGATATTGATCGTGTTGCTAGAATATAGAGATCAGGAAGAATCGGGTGTAACTAAAAAATTCAAGGTGGGAAAGAGAGTGGAAGGATGGGGTTAGCGAGTGGGAGGACAGGGATCAGCTCCCAAAACGTCAAAAGTCAAGGATGACTTAGAATTTGTTGTCATAAAGTTGGGTTGAGCTTTATCTAAAGTCCAAATCCTCAATGTTGTGTTCTGTGTTGTTCCTTTCTCGTGATGAGAACTTCAGTATTTGTTATCTCTTGTGTAGTTGTTTATCTTTCCTTTTGGGTTTGAGGTATCTTATTCTCTTGTTTTATATATCAGGCTCATCAACTTGGGACTGATGTTCCCATGAAGGACCCCCATAGGAATGTCTCCTCTTTTGCTATGCAACTGAAATATGCTCAAGGTGCGGAGCTTGCTCAAAGCAAAGCAAGTGGTAACATAAATAGTTTAGATTCAGAAATGGACAATCTTAACATGGATCTTACAATGGAATTTCAGGACAAAGAGTTTGATCATCTTTGGTTTGTTGTCAAGAAGCTAGGTTCCCTGATGATGGAACTTGGGCTGGGTCTTGCTCGAATATGTGATGAGGCCATTGGTGGCCATGAGTTAGAACAAAGCTTAGTGGAATCGTGCTCTGCTAAGGGGCGTCTTATTCACTACCATTCAAGGGCAGAGAACCTTGTTCTTGAACAAGATGGGAGAAGATTCGGATCCAAGCAAGGAATTGCTAAACAAAAGAAGGTAGATGAACATGCTTTCTGTAATGGAAGAGAACCACGACTAATTCCTCAGAAGAAGACAAATGGTGGTGAAGCCAGGTCTTGTGGGTCCAATTCCAATCTATGGCAGCAGTGGCATTATGACTATGGCATTTTCACTGTTCTAACAGCTCCTATGTTTCTTTCACCTGCTTTTCCGCCAGAGCCAAATTCTGATCTTGAAACTTCAGCAGCCAGTGTTAAAGAGTGTCCTTACCCGGATGGTCTGACATACTTGCAAATTCTCAATCCCATTAGAAATAATGCCTTTATGGTGAATACATCTCCTGAAAGTTTCATAATTCAAGTGGGGGAAGCGGCTGATGTCTTGTCCAGGGGGAAGCTACGCTCAACCCTTCACTGTGTGTGCAGACCACCAGAAGTTGATAATGTGAGCAGAGAAACTTTTGTTGTTTTCTTGCAGCCTGCATGGAGTAAAACTTTCTGTCTATCTGATTATCCGATGGATCAGTTACTGTCATACCCTGAAGTAGCTACTGATAATACTTGTCTCGCTGAGCAAAACAGGATGAAACTGATTGATGAAATCCAGAAAACAGTCCCTACCCTTTTCTCACGATTGAAAGATGGGATGACTTTTGCTGAATTTTCACGGGAAACTACGAAGCAATACTTTGGCGGCAGTGGCTTGCAGTCCAATAGATTGTCGGATCTTTGATGATGATCTACTGCATATTTTCAATATAACATTTACCTTCTCAGATTTTCTCCCTTTCATGTGCATGGGGATCTTTTTTTTCCTCATATTATGTTACTCCTCTCGGTCGATGCGAGGCTTTTTACTGACATTTTCCCTTTCAAACACCTGGAAAACTAAATATTGTCTAAAAAACCATCGGAGATGATGCTTGAAAAGTTAGCTTTTGATTGGTTGGGAGGATTACGCATTCAGGATAGTAATATTTGCACTGTTGATTTCTTCTGCAAACGCTAAGTTCTGGTGAATCTTTTGCCACTTATCATCTATTTTGTTCATTAGTCACTTACATCATGATTAGCCTTACTTCCCATGGACAGAGAGAGTTGACCGTGGAAAAACTTTATTGTTTTGAGCAATAATTTTTTCACTAGCTTTTCTGGGTGACTGATACTGGACATTAGTCATTCATATCATATTTACTACAAAGATTGGGAATCAAATTCCAGCATGAGTTTCTTTAACTTAGTGCAAAAAGGGCTCACAAATCCACTTGCTCACATAGATACTGTGTTCTCAATTTCTCTGCCTTCCATTCCCTATTTACCTTGTCGATAAAAGCTTCAATTCTTCTTCTCAATTCATCATCGTCGTCATTACTACTTTTGCCGTCATCTTTGTGATCATCTTCACACTCATTGTTGTAGCTCCTGCCTTCCATTTCTAAGTTTTCACTGATGCATAACTCCATAACCTGTGGCGATGTCTCCTCATGTTTGGGTGGCTGCTTAATGTCTATTCTCTTCTCGTCTATCTCACTGACGTGGGTGAGAATTGGAAGATGAAACTCACTGCCTTCTTTGGAATTCGAGCTGGGTTTTGGGGCCATGAGGATGATGACTATGAGTAAATTGCAGAAACAGAAGATGACGAGAGAGTTGGATGCTGCCTGAGCTACCAATTCCGCAGTGAGATCCAACATTGCTCCGAGAAAATTCGGAACAGAAAGGAACGGGAAAAGAAGGAAAAATGCTTCAAATTTGATAGCAGAAGATATGTTGCCAGGCCCTTTTATAGCTTGCTTCTGTGAGAGAGAAGTGTGCTGGGGAAGCTTTTCTAGCATAGGCTGTTGACCTGATAAAAAGAGATGTGGTGTTGAAGCAACTGAGAATTGGGATATGATATGCTCGCTTCGTTAGAGCACATATATATATTTGTGGTGGAGAAGTGTGACGGAGAAGCCTTTTAAGCATAAGCTGTTGACCTGATTAAAGAGGTGTAGCGTGAAAGCTACTGAGGATAGGGATATCATGTGCTTGTTTTGTCAGAGCGTTTATTAGTACTTGTGAAGCCTCTCGCTAGGTTGGCCATCGAAGTTCTCTCAATTTTTGAGTATCAAGTGCATTGTCTGGAGAGAGACCCAGATGGCAATGCAATCTCCCACCACCTCGTAGCTTCTAATGTTGTCAGATGACATAACTATTACGGTTTGGGTTTGGGTTTGAGACTTTTCCACGAGGATTGGTTCAGTTCGGGCTGAAAGTCTTTCTAAAACAAACCGAATCATGCCCTTAAATAACGTCTCGAATCGACCTTTAGGTCAAAGTGAAAGTACCAAGTGAGCCTCCAAGAAACGAGAAGCACGCGATGTGATGACCATTTGCTACGTCATCGGTTGACATCACCGGACCGGATGGTCGGCAAAAACAATGATGGTAATGTAGTTTAGTTGGGAGACCCTTTCCAAAGCCCGTTGCTTGTCCACCAACTAATGGGAAAAATACCAAAAAAGTCATAAACCTATTGCATTGGTATTAATTCAGTCATAAACTTTTTAATTGGACAAATTCAGTCATAAACCTTTTAATATTGGTGCAATTCACCCATCCGGTCAATTTTGGCCAAATGACATTGACGTGGACGCCATACGCTAGTGGCCGGATGCGATTGACAATTTTTATAATTTTTTCGAATTTTTATAATATTTTATAACTTTTTTTTTGCCTTCTTCCTAGCAGTGGCCGGTGAGCCTCCGGCGAGGGCCATGAAGCCCTTGCCTACCGTTGCGGCCCTCGCCTGGCCTCTCTTAGGGCTGCCGGCGAGGCGGCTTCGCCCGAATCTGGGCGATCTGGGTGAGGTCGAGCGAGGGTCACGACCCTTGCCGGTGGCTAGCAAGGGCCGCTTGGCCTTGCCTAGGGCCGCGGGCGAGGCTGGCCTCGCCTAGATCTGGGCTAAGCTGCCTCGCCCGCGGCCCTGGGCGAGGCAGAGCGAGGGCCGTGACCCTTGCCGGCGGCTGGCGAGGGCCGCTTGGCCTCGCCCAGGGCTGCGGGCGAGGCTGGCCTCGCCCAGATTCGGGTGACCCCGCCTCGCCGGCGACCTTGGGAGAGGCCGGGCGAGGGCTTCGCGGCCCTCGACCAGTGCTCAGCGAGCCTCACCAGAGGCTGGCCGGCCACCGTTAGGATGAAAAAAGAAAAAAAAAAGAAAAAAAAATTAATAAAAAATTCGAAAAAAATCATAAAAAAATCATAACAATTGCCACATTAGCATCCGGTCATCGGCTGACGTCCATGTTAGCGTCGGCCGGCCAAATATGGCCGGATGGACTGAATTGGTACCAATATTAAAAGGTTTAGGACTGAATTGGTTTAATTGAAAATTTTAGGACTGAATTGGTACCAATGCAATAGGTTTATGACTTTTTTGGTACTTATCCCCCAACTAACACATGGAGGAACGGAGTGCGGGGTAATTTCATGCAACGACTCTGTTGACTCTATTTTAATTTTTTTCTAGGGAAGTTTGAATTCTATGTGTTGACTTCTATGTGAGGCATTAGTAAAGCAGGGTTCACATTGAATAGAAAATGTGGAATGATACAGTTAGTTGGGTCAACGAAGAACTTTGGGTCAATGAAGACTTTAGGTAATGTCATGTTTTTATTATAATTTAGGGGGAAAAAACACGGAGACTTGGCTATCTAGAGTGGAACAACCTACAAATTATATGAACCAGTTAAGTTCGAGACTTTGCTTTGTGTAGTATCTTGACTTAAAGCAGTTTTGCACATAATTAATGAGATTCTAACGAGTGAAGTCCAGTTCTTGTGCTGGCAATCCCCTGACACCTCAACCAACGGCACCAATTGTGAGGGAAAAGCTCATGACATTATCTGGGGACGAAGAGGTCGTGAATGAGTTTGTGCAGGTCAAGCGATTTCTTTTGCGCGTCTTCGGACTCATACGGTCATACCCATCGATTTGTCATATACTTCCAACTTGGGCCTAGCGCTCATGCCCCCCAAGCCCCTCGGCCCCCAGAGCTAAATGAGCCCAAAGAGTAATGTTGCGTCAATCTTTGACAAGATCATTCATAAAAGTCCGGTTAAAATTAAAAGATTTATATTAAGATGACGAGCTTGGACAACATGTTAGGCCTGATTTTAGGGTCCCATCCACTTCAAGGTCACCGTATGATCACTTCTATTGTAAACTGATGTTTGGTGTTGGGCAAAATGAATAGGATTGATGTGAAATTCTTTTAAAGAAATCGAAATTGATAGGTTAATAACTTTGAAATATGAAAGAGAGGAAAAAGAGTCATTGTCGAAACTAGGACATATCATTTGGCTTATACTCAAGCTCACCCAGGTTAGTCAAGCCTGGAGTACTTCATCAGACATTGGAAAAGGTACAAATTGTGCTATTCATGCTTATCTTGAACAAGAAAAAAAAAGGGAAAATTTCTAATTTAATCATAAATCTATTGTATGGGTACCAATTCGGTTACAAACTTTTTAATTTTTATCAATGCAATCCTAAACATGAGTGATTTCAGCTGACAATTGGTCAGACTGCATTGGAATGTATCTGTATGAGATTCGAGGGATTGACATCTCTTTCCCTATCAGGAATCTAGCTGATTTCGAAACAACTATAGAGTGTCTTGGAAAACAAGAACATAAACAAGCAGGCTTTTAATAAGAAACTAACAAATCCACTTGCTCTTGCGCACATGGATAGTGCGTTCTCAATTTCTCTGCCTTCCACTGCCTATTTACCTTGTCTATAAAAGCTTCGATTTTTCTTCTGAATTCATCGTCGTCTTCATTATTACTCTCGCCGTCGTCTTCGTCACCGTCTTGGCCCTCACTGTTGTAGCTCCCGCCTTCCTTTTCTAAGTTTTCTTCATCACCATCTTCGCCCTCATTGTTGTAGCTCCCGCCTTCCTTTTCTAAGTTTTCTTCGTCACCATCTTCGCCCTCATTGTTGTAGCTCCCGCCTTCCTTTTCTAAGTTTTCAAAGACGCATAACTCCATAACCTCACCGTCTTGGCCCTCACTGTTGTAGCTCCCGCCTTCCTTTTCTAAGTTTCCATAGACGCATAACTCCATAACCTCCGGCGACGTCTCCTCATCTTTGGGTGGCTGCTCCATGTCTATTCTCTTCTCATCCATCACTCTGTCGTGGGTGACTACTGTAAGATGAAACTCGCTTGTCTCGTGGAAATTCGAGCTGGGTTTCGGGGACATGAGGACGATGACTATGAGTAGATTGCAGAAACAGAAGACGGCGAGAGAGTTGGATGCCGCCTGAGTTACCGACTCCACGATGAGATCCAACATTGGTCCAAGAAAAGTTTGGAAACGGACGAGGGAAAAAGGGAAAAAAGCTGATCGAATGTGATAGCAGAAGATGGATGCCAAGGCCATTTTATAGCTTCTGTGATGGAGTAAGTGATGGGGAAGCTTTTTTTAGCATAAGCTGTTGACCTGACCAAGAGGTGTAGTGTGAATACTATATGCTTGTGTCTGTTAGAGCATTTACTAATGTTGGTGAAGCTTCTTGCCTGCTGGGCCATCGGAGTTCTGTCGATTCTTTAGTACGAAGCGCATTTTCCGGAGAAGAGAGAGAGAGAGAGAGAGAGCCCATCACCAGATGACATAACCATCGCCCTCTCTCTGCCTGTCTCTCTCTCTCTCTCTCTCTGCCTGTCTCTCTCCCGGACAAGTAGAGAAAGCCCTTGTGTCGGAAATTCCGGAAATTCCGGTTATTAAATGCTAACTAACGGACGTAGAAAGAACGTGAGAAATTTCATTGGACTACACTTGTTGTCTTTAATTATACATTTCATATCAATAAGCTCAAACCAAATCGATGTATGAAATTAATAAAACTTCTGTCTTATTGACTATAGTCTTTCTACAATTGGATTAAATGTGGGTTGCTAATAGATATGTAGAATCTTGAATAATCACCACAAAAAATTATTGTGCCTTTTCGTGTTCTTAACTTTGGCTAGTTGGATAGGTATCTTATATGTTAAGGATACTTAATTTGATTTTTTTTGTGATTAAACTCCTTCGCTTGAATGCTTTTATAAAATGCTGTTTGCTTTTTAATGGTATCCATTTTACATAGAAGTTTTATAGCCTTGGTAAGTATTAAACTTCTTATTTATGGGTCGGCTTGGTTCTGATGGTGGGAAATCAAACCAAATTATTATTGGTCCAGTTTGAATTGTGATTTTATTGATTTGATATTGGTTTGAGCTAGAGATTTTTCTAGACAGATTTGTTTGGCTTGGGCTGCAAGTACCACAGGACCGAACTAAATCGATAATTAACATATGCAATCGATTCATAGCTAATATTCGTGACAGCAAAAAAAAAAAAAAACTTGTAGATAATATTTGTCAAAATGAAAATACTCACCTTTATATAAAGGCTTGAAAGAATTGAAGTTAGAACTTCCTATTTTAATATCATGTGAAATTTTGTGAAACCACTATCAATCATTCTAAAATTTTAAGTTATTAAATAAAAGTGTGATTTATTATTTGAATATTTTAACATCCATGATGTTATATAAATAAGAATTGATTGTGGCTAGTGAAAAATCACTGGATAGGTCGGCAAACACAACAATGGTAATGTAGTTCAGTTGGAAGGTTCTTTTTATTGCCCATTGCTTGTCCACCAACCAACGCACAGAGTAACAGAGTACTGGGTAATTTCATGCAACCACTCTCGATTGACTCTATTTTTGCTCTTTCCAGGTGTTTACATTAAAAAAACGATCGACATTTGATTATTATCAGAAAGTAATAAATTGAGTTGATAAAAACAATTTGGTTATAACTATTGGAATAAAATATGCAAAAACGACTTGATTTTACAATTTATGTCAATGCAAAATCATTAGAGAAATAAATGAGAAATAATAAGGATACCTAAAATTTACGTGATTCGGTCTGAGTATCCGTACCTACGTTCACGGGGAGAGCCAACATAAAATAATCCACTATAATAGGAGAATTAGAGTTTAAAATTACCCACACACTTGAGTGTTTCTCACACCTAGATTTAAGCCCAAACCCAAAGTGTATATAAATAATTAACTCACAGCACAAAATCACCACGCGTTCAAGCTCAAAACAAAAACGTTCTACGTACGCCAAAATCAAGAACTCCAACATTTGTCTTTGGTCCGCGTAAGTACGGCTTCGCGTTCTTGTTCAACGCTTTGCACGACTTCATTCTGGACGTCTTTCTCACGTGCGACTCATTCTGCTTTTTATATGTGTGCCCAAGGTCAAAAATTTGACTTGGGCCCACCAACTTAAATCTTCAACGTGAGCTAGGCTTCTTCTTAGGTAAAGGTTTGAAACCCTTACTTTTTCTGTCATTTTATATTATTTCCTCTTTTATAAACCTTCATGGAGTCCAATGAATCTTCTTATGTTGATCGAAGACATCCAAGACCCAAAAAGAATTTTGAATTTCTTTTCTTGTGCGTAATCTTGAATATTATTTTTATCAGAAAAATATCTTCACGATTAAATAATAATAAAAATTATCCAAGCAGACCGCGTTTTGCAAACGCTCAAACTTAAGACATAATTTAACAATTTTCCACCTTGGCTCGATGTTTGAAGCCAAATTATAATGCTCATCATACATGCCACTCTCCTAACTCCGACGGGCATTCACTCTCCACAAACGCCAATTGAGCTCAAGCAAAACTTGAGCTTTGCCAAAGGAACAACTTAGTCATCATGTTTGTCGGGTTATCTGTTGTAGCAATCTTTTTGACAATAACATTACCCTTAACTAAGACATTTCGGATGAAGTGATATCTGATATTGATATGCTTTGTTCGCTCATGATAAACTAGATTATATGCCAAATGTATCACACCTTGGTTATCATAGTGTATATTCACACTTTTATGTTCTAACTCAAAGTTCGAGAGCAAATTTTAGTAACCATATTGATTCCTTTGCTATAAAGGTTAGTGCCATGTACTCAGTTTCAGTCGAAGACAAGGCAATGTGACCCTATAAGGACGTTTTCAACTAACTGTACCACTTGCTAGCTTAAACATGTACCCTGCTAAAAATCTGTGATCATCAAAGTCACCGGCGTGATCCGAATCCACAAAACTAGTGGTCTCACTACCATTGCTTTCTCTTTGGTACACTATACCCAAATCTGTTGTCCCTTTCAAATATTTGAGGATCCACTTTACAGCTTCCTAATGAGCTTTACTAGGACACTTCATATAGCGACTAACTACGCTTACAGCTCGTGAAATATCAGACCTAATACATACTATAGCATACATAATACTACCAATGGCACTAAAATAAGGAACAAGAGACATATGCTCATCCTCCTTCTTAGTTTGCGGTGATAGTTTATCTGAAAGTTTAAAGTACTTCACTAAAGGTGTACTTACAGATTTTGTCGACTGCATATTAAAACGTGTCACGATTTTCTCAATATATTTCTTATGAGATAGACAAAAAAATCCTGTAGTCCGGTCACGCAAAATCTCAATACCCAATATTTTTTTGTAACACCTAAATCTTTCATCTCAAATTTAGCATTTAATCGCCTCTTCAAAACATTAATATCAAACATATTCTTAGTTGCTATCAACATATCATCAACATATAAAAGTAGATAAATCAAATAACCATCCTCCAATCTCCTAAAGTAAACATAACTATCCATCTGACTTTTCAAGTAGTCTTGACTAGTCATAAAAGCATCAAAATGCTTATACCACTGCCTAGAAGACTGTTTTAGCCCATACAAAGATTTTTTAACAAGCAAACATGATCTTCCTTACCTAGTATAGCAAATCCCTTTGGCTGCCTCATATAAATTTGCTCCTCCAACTCATCATGAAGAAACACGGTTTTTACATCTAGTTGCTCTAACTTGAGATCTTGCAAAGCAACTAAGGTAAGTTAAACACGCATTGAAGTATGTCTTACCATAGGAAAGAACACCTCATTGTAGTTAATGCCCTTATGTTGTGTATATCCCTTTGCCACAAGTCTCACCTTATACCTCGCTGCCTCGACACTAAGAATGCCATTTTTCCGTTTAAAGACCCATTTATTTCTGACAATCTTTTGGCTCTTGGGTACTTTGACCAGCTCTCATGTCTGATTTCGATGGAGTGATTCCATCTTTTTACTCATAGCCTTTAGCCATTGTGATGACTCAGAACTAGCCATTGCCTCAGAGTAAGACAAAGACTCAGTTGTCTCCACCTCATCACCTACAGTTAATGCATAAGCAATATTTGTATAACAATAACATACTGGTGATTTAATTTGCCTTCTTTATCTATCTGCGGCTATAGTTTGCTGTGGCTTTGTTGGTTGTTCACTATCACCAACTTTAGGAATTGCAGCCTTATCTGTAATCTCAACTTTTGTTACATACGAGGTCTCCGAGTCTTCACTTGAAACTCTACCTCACTAATGACACCATGATCTGTCTGTTTTGCTGGTTGTGTTATAGAACTCCTTTGTTGAAGCATTCCGGTCTCGTTGAAGATCACGTCTCTATTGATTAGAAAATCGGGTGATCTGGGATCAGTGCACCACAGCCGGTAGCCTTTCACCCCATGTGCACAACCTAGTAATATGCACTTCTTCGCCCTCGGCTCAAGCTTACCATCACTCGCATGAGCATATGTAGGACATTCAAATATACGTAATCCGGAGTAATCAAAAGGTTTTTCGACCATACTTCCTCAGGAGTTTTCCTCTTGATAGCAGATGATGGAGATCGATTAACTAGGTAACATGCCATGTTTACTGCTTCGGCCCAAATTCATTGCCAAGTCTTGTATGTGAAAGCATGCATCGAGCTCGCTCAAGCAAAGTTTTGTTCTCTAATTCTACCACGCCATTATGCTGTGGTGTCCAAGGTACTGTGTGGTATCTCACAATATCTCATTTCTCACAAAAATCGGTAAAATCTTTACCATAGAACTCCATGCCATTATCGGTTCTCAGGCATTTGATCTGTTTATCTAATTGTTTCTCAATCAATGTCTTAAATTTTTGAATTGATCAAACACTTCATATTTATGTTTTAGAAAGTATACCCATACATTCCTCAAATAATCATCGATAAATATCAGCATATATCGGGTACCTCATTTCGAAGGAATCAAAGATGAGCCCTAGACGTTTGAATTAATATATTCAACCGGTTATTTGGTCGAATGAATAGCTGTAGTAAACTTAACTCAATGCTACTTCCCAAAGATGCAGTGCTCACATATGTCTAGCTTCCCTATTTTTTGACCCTTAAACAACCTTCTTTCACTCAGCATCATCCTTTCTGCCTCACGCATGTGCCCTAAACGCATATGCCATAATCGAGTCAAGTTAGAATTTGACTCACCTGATGAAATTGCAGTGGTTCCGATCATGGTCTCTCCCAGTAGATGATAAAGAGTATTCATTTTCTTCCCCTTTATCACTATCATGACACCTAGAGAGATCTTCATTACTTTATCTTTAGCGGTGTACCTATACTCGATGTCATCGAGTGTCCCTAGATAAATAAGGTTCTTCTTGAGCTTCGGTACATGCCTCACATCTATCAATGTGCACACCACCTCATCGTGCATCGATTGTCTCTATCCCTATAGCCTTGCAGGCTACATTACTCCTTAAAAGAACGCTACCGCCATTTGCAATTTGGTAAGCAGTAACTCAGTTCTTATGAGGCGTCATATGATAAGAACATCCTGAATCTAGCATTCATTCGTCTCCTGACTAAGTAGTAGTTATACATAAAACAACTTTTGCATCGCTAGTGCTCCTCTCGGCAATGTTTGCCACACTGCTTGTGGTATTCTGCCTATCACCTTTAATCCTCCACTTTGGATAGTCTCTCATGATGTGCCCCTCCTTGTGATATTCAAAGTACTTCACGCATCTCTTGGACTTTCTATAGCGTGATTTCGATTTGCTTTTACCTCTGCTGTTACTAGGTTCTCGATATTGTTCTCCACCTCGAATCATTCGTGCTTGCACTACTCCTTGCATCAAATCGTCATCTCACAACTTTCTTTGCCACTCTTTAGAGAACAAGGAGGATTTTACCTTTTCTGAAGTAAATGTAGTACTATTGACACCTAAATTTTGGTTAGGTTTTTTAAATGAATTTACATAAAAAATTTAGGGATCAATTTGACCCTAACAAAAATGATTTTTGCATCAATTAGGCCTTAATTTCTATTTTGCATCCATTAAGCTTTGTTTCCTTTATTTTGTCACTTTTTCAAATAATTTAAAAAAAGAAAAAAGAAAAAGAAAAGGGTGTTATGGGGTTGGGCGTGAAAGCCTAGCCCCTTCCTTTTGTTCTCCCTCACGTGGGCCCCTTAGGCCCAGCCTTTGCCCCGACCCAACCCCCATTTTCCTTCTTTCTTCTTCTTCCTTTGTTCTTCTCCCATTCACCTTTGTGCCTCACGCGCAGTGGCCAGTGACTTGCGCAGAGGACGGCCTACTGTAGAGTAGGCCAACAATGGAGGAGGACAAGCTTTCAATGCGAAGCAGAGTACGCAAGTGGGTAAAGGGGGACTCCGCTTCGGCCGCACCAAGGGTGGTCGGGATGCCAAGAACCACTAGGCCAAACCTCTATCCACCTGTACCCCTCCACCTATAAATAGGGCTACCGACAGAGGCCAAAGAACACATTGAGAGGGATCAATGGCAGCAAGCTCCGATCACCTCCCCGAGAGACATCAAGGGAGGACCGAGAGCGAGCAAGTCGGAGATCTGAGGTCGGCCGGAGAGGGAGGGCCAGATCTGAGGCGGAGCGAGAAATCAAGGCTGAAGGAGAGAGACACTTGAGGAGAAAAACTTCCCGAGCGAAAATGCGGAGTCTCCATCGCTGCCATGCTAGGTGGGAGCATCTCCGGTCACTCCTCCCTCCCCCTACGCCTTGTTCGACGTCTCTCTATTATGGGTTTCCCATTGCCGTTGTCGTTAAAGCTTGGGCAATTAGAAGACGTCGGAGCTTGTGCCGCCACTTGTTCGTGTCACTCTTGTCACCATTTGTCCACCATCGTCCGTCGTCGTCCCTGCCAGCGTTGCCCCATCAAAGACCTAGCAGCCACCTCCTACATCTCGGCTTGGATTGGATGAGCTAACTGCTCACCATTGCCGCTAATCTACCACTACCTCGCCGATTCACCACCATTTGCAGCTATTGCCTCACCGTCGTGTTTACCGACGCGAGCTACGATTGATTTGCCGCGTGCGGTTGCGGACGCCCTTGTCTCGACCAACCCCACTAGGGTTCATGGTGAGGAGAACAAAGATGGAGGCTAATCGGATCGGGCATGGGTGGCCAACTAGGTAGGGTTTTTTTTTTTTTTTTTTTTTTGAATTATAAGTGAGCTCCGGGCCAGCTGTGGGTGACCTAGGTTGGACCTAACCTAGGAATTTGACTCGGGTCGTCTATATTATATAATTTTTTAAAAAATTAATAATTTAATATAAAAATAATAAATAATAAAAATAACTTATTTTTCAGAAATAAAAAAAAAAATAAAAAATATGCTATGTTTTCCCAAAAAATCAGAAAAGAGTAAAAACGATTTATATTTAAAAAAAAAAAAATCCAAAAATATTTTTATTAAAAAAAAAAAAGAAGACCAAAAATGTTTTTCTCCACAAATGTATGGAAAATCCCTTAAAAATCCAAAAATTCTTAGGGTTTAAACAAGATTATGTACCGGAAGGGCATTAGTGATTAATTAGTGTAATTAAGTCCTAAATTCTAGTTTTTCTGGTTGCGCAGGAGTGAAATATTTCTCCCAATATTCCACTTAAGTTTCTAATCGACTCACCCCAAATTGATTAGTGGCGATTTCTTTTTAAAATTAACTTACAAATTAAAAATTTGAACCATAAGTTGTGAAGATGTGGGCTTGGGAGAGCCCGGGCTAAGCTTAATTGACCTAGCCGAACCATTAACCTTTGTTGGCGTGCATACATTGGGCACTGAAAAAAGAGGTCGCGACAAGTACGCCATTGCAATAGTGAATCAATAAAGTGCTCCCATGACTTTGGTAAAGAGGCTAACAACATCATGCCATGTTCTTCATCATCAAGTATCTTCCCAACGTTCTTCAAATCCATCATGAATTTTTTGAATTCATCTAGGTGGGTTCTGATAAACGTACCTTCAGTATATCTAAATTGAAACATCCTCTTCAACATATACAAGCGATTGTTCAAACATTTCTTCACATAAGTGCCTTAAGTTTTGTCCATAATGCTGTGGCATTCTTCTACTCAGTAACCTTTATTAAAACCTCATCCGACAAATTTAATAGAATTGTGCTCTATGCTCTTTCCATTAGCTCTACCCTCTCAAAGGCTTTCATTATAATTAGCAACTCATTTTCACCATCCAGTGCCTTGGCCAAACCTTGGGTTGTCAATAATACCCACATCGTGATGCTCCATAACCCAAAGTTATTGCTCTCGTTAAACTTCTCAATTTTAGATTTCCTCTTAGACATAATTGCAATAACAAAATATCCAGATAATAATCAGACAAGCAAAAGCTCCAAATCACAATCAAGAAATCCGATCCTAAGCTTTGATACCAATTGTTGAAATATAATATGCGAAAACGACAATATCTTGCAATTTATGTCAACGCAAAATTACCAGAGAAATAATAAGGACATAAGAAATTTACGTGGTTTGGTCCGAGTATCAAAACCTATATCTATGGGGAGAGCTAGTAGCAAATAATCAACTATAATCGGAGAATTATAATTTACAATCGCTCACACGCTCGAGTCTTTCTTATACCTAGATTTAAGCTCAATCCAAAGTGTTTATAAATAAATAACTCACTTGGACATATACTCACAACACAAATCATCATGCGTTCAAGCTTAAAACAAAAACACTCAACGTACGCCAAAATCAAGAACTCCAACTTTTGATTTTTGTTTTGCGTAGGTACAGGCTTCGCGTTCTTGTTCAAGGCTTCATGCGGCTTCTTTTTAGATGTCTTTCTTGTGCAGCTCTCAAGTTTTGTGGCTCCTCTTTAAGGAGGAACGTGTTTGCTTTTTGTATGTGTGCCCAAGGTCAAAAATTTGACCTAGGCCCACCAACTTAAATCTTCAATGTGGACTAGGCTTCTTCCGCAGGTAAAGGTTTGAAACCTTACTTTTTATTTTATTTTATATTATTTCCTCTTTTGTAAATCTTCATGGAGTCCAACTGTCGCGACCTACCCCTCGGGGGAGGGAATAGGTTTAAAGAACGGATCTAAGGCCCATGATTAGGCACGGGCTCTCCCAAGTTTATATCTCACGCGATGTTAGGGTATTTTAAAGAATTTTGCAGTAAGGAGTCGCCACTAGCTTATTGGGGTTAACTAGAAACCAAGTGAGGCACGAGAGTGTACCTCACTTCCTACGCAACTAGAGAATCTAGGGTTGGAGACTTAATTACACTAATTAATTAATTAGTGCCATTTCGATACCTAATCTTGTTCATTTTAAAAAGATTTTTGTCAAGCAATTTGGATTGATTTTATACCTATCCATTAACATGTGAGGTGATCATACAGGTACGCAATCATTATAGTGACAATTAGCAATTGAGCCCCTAATTGCAGTAAAATTAGTGCATACAACTAAAAATCGCAAACGTAATTAAACATGTAAATTAAACCTGCGACATAATTAATGTGTGAGTAAATAAATGTCTAATTACACTAAGAAGATAAGACATGAAAATTTCCAACCAAACCCTACATTTATTTTAATTTTCGAAATTTTTTTTTTTTTAAAAATATATATTTTTTTTTTTTTTTTTTTTTTTTTTTTTTGTGAATCGGGTCGGGTCCGGTTTGACTAGACCCGAGTTTAACTCGGTTTGGGGTGGGCCGGTCAAACTTGCCTGGGTCCGGCTCGGTTGGGGGCCGGGCTGATCAACCCACTCGAGCAAGCCAAGTTCGACTAGCCTTGGTCAAGCCTTCACGTGGCCTGCAATAGGGCCTTCGGCAAGCTTGTGCGAAAGAAGGCCAAGTGGGCCAGATCCTTGATGTGGCCCAACTCGGCCTGGACATCCTGGTTGCAACTACTTAGACGTGACCGGGGACACCGTGGTAGCGGGCGGGCATTTTCTCCGGTAGCTGCGGGGTGCCGACTTTTAGGCCGGTTAGTGACGCCACCCCAGTGGCCAACCGACCGGGTTGGGGCTTCACATAACATAGGGAAGATGGGGTTTCGGCTGGACATTTCGGCGAGTAGGTGGAAGGTGTTCTGGGAAGCAAGGGTTTTGGCCGAGGCCGAGGCTCGAGCGCGAGTCAAGATCGCCGGTGAGGCATGCGAGGGCAACAGGAAACAAATCGGGGATGGGAGGAGGGCTAGAGCTCGCTCAAACGGTTCGAGGAGCTTCGGCCAGCTCGGTACAACACACGCACACCAAGTGTTTGGTGAAATGCCTACGTGGGTTCCGAGGAGACGGCGGTGGTGGGGCGTCCTCGGCTCCTTGGCTAACCTCCACGAGCTTCCTTTCTCTCTTCTTCTCCTCTCAGTTCCGTGCCTTTTCTCCCTTTGTTCTCTTCCTTCTCTGCGTTCTGCTCTGCTAGGTCCTCCCTCTGTGGTGCCCCCTTGTTTCTCCCTTCTCCTCATTCTTTTCCCCGTGTTGTCCCATCCTTCCCTGCTCTTTCCGTTATCTTCTGTCTTGTCCGGCCCCTATTCCCTACTTTACTCTCTACTCTCTACTGTCTTTCACGTCCCCTCTGCTGCTGTGTTTTTTTCTTTTTCCTACAGGTCCGTGCATGGAGGATGGAAGGAGGAGGAAGACTAGGCTGGTGTGGGCCGGGCTGAAGGGGAAACGGCTTGGGCCGCAGGAGAAAAGGAAAATAGGAGAAAAGGGCCCAAGCCTAGCACAAGGGGAAATGGAAGAGAGCCGGGCTGGGCCAAGGCCGTATCCGGCCCGGCCCGACCCGACCCGACCCCTAAGCATTTTTTCTTTTTTTTTGTTTTGTTGTTTTTGTTTGTTTTTTGTTTTTTTTTTTTTTTTTTTGTTTAAAAGTAGGTGTCAACACCAATGAATCTTTTTCTTCTATTGACCAAAGACATCCAAGACCCAAAAAGAATTTCGAATTTCTTTTCTTGTGCATAATCTTGAATATTATCTTTATTAGAAAAATATCTTCATGATCAAATAATAAATTTTTTTATCCAAGCGGATCATATTTTGCAAACACTCAAACTTGAAATATAATTTAATAAAAATAGTTGGCAACTTGAAGAGATTCAATAACTCTCCAATAAAGTTATCAATCGCGACCTCCTCAAAGTGGGTTGGATCACCTAAGGATTCGGCTAATGGACTGCTTAGTCTAGACTTAGCTTGGGCTCTTTCAAATCTATACCAATTCGTGACTTAGGTTCAAGTTTTTAGCATACAAATGAATTTTATCTAAGAGTCGCCACTAATCAGTTTATGGTAAGTTGAATCTACCAGAGACTTTGGGTACGGGGACTTGGTTACATTAGATTTCTCTAATGCCTTTTTGGTACAATTCTTTTTATTTTCAAAAATGTTTTTGCAGGCTGTTTGGATTCATTTTAACCTAAATCACTATCATGCAAAATGGTGATCACACGGATGCTCATTCATTATTATTAAACAATAAACAAAAGATTTTTTTTTGGGTTTTTCTCACTTTAAATAACATGAAATAAACACAAGCAAAAATGAACCTAACATGCAAACTATTTGATTATTAATTAAACTTCTAAAATTAATTTTCTATTTTTTTAGGGTTTTTGACTCTTATCTTGAAAAACTTTTTTAAAAAAAAAATGAACTTTCTATTATAAAAGAATTTTTTTTTAACAATGCACTTTATTTACCTAACACACTATGATGCAAGATTTAATTTTTTTTAATGTTTTTCAAAATAAGTAATTACCATATAAATATTATATCTAATCACTCAAGATATTCATTAAATAAATGATTAAAACAATTAATCCATCATCAATTATTCTAATAACTCTAAACATCACAATATATGAGAAAGTTCAAAATAATTAAAAATTTGATCCGAAGTCTTACGGACCAAATTAATAATTATAATGATTTAATAATCAAAACACCATTAAAATTCCCAAAAAAATCAATATAATTAAAAAAATGACCCGACATCTTACGGATTAAATTAATAATTACAGTAATTTTGAGCAAAACCTTGTGGATAATGCCTAGAATATTCATAAAATGAACCTTGACATCCGGTGTTTCAATTTAAGCAATAATAACTAAACTTGATAAAAAAAAAAAAAAAAAATAAACTACCTTGACCATTTTTTTATTAAAAAAAAAAAAACGGGCACAGTGGTGAGTTGCTCCGGGTGTAGGATGTTGGGTTGCGGTGGTGGGCAGCGGCGTCGGACGCTGGGGGCGTTGCGGTGGTGGTACGACATGGGTGGAACGACGAGGGGCGCGTGGGCATAGGTGATGCACGAGTTGGCTGAGGCGTGGGCGGAGTGGAGGCAATGGTGTCGGGGCATCTGGCGGAGGTGCAGTGGCGGGCATTGGCGCTCGGAGGCGTTGCGGGTGGAGGTGCTACGGTGCGCTGGCGCGGTGGTGATCCGGGGGTGCGGCAACTGGTGAGGTGCAGGCATTGGGCGGTTAAAGGCATGGCGGCAGAGGCACGGGTTGCTGTGGCGTCGGCGACGGAGGAGGAAAGCAGTAGTGGCGGCAATCGGGGCGACGGAGCGGTTGTTAGTTGCAGGGGTGCGTCGGGCGCTAGGTCGCGGTGACAGAGCTTCGGTGATGGATGGAGAGCGACAGCAGGCAGCGGAGGTGAATGGTGGCGCTCGAGGACAAAGGGGAGGGTCACGGGTGGAGGTGAGTGGTGGTGGCCAGCAGCAGCGACGGCGCAGGGGTGCGGTGGCGTAGGATCGGGGCTGGGCGGCGAAGGAGCCGCACGAAGAAGATTAACTGTTTCTCTTTCCCTTTTTTTTTTCTCTTTTTGCCTCACATCCCTTCTACGTCTCTGTCTCTCACTGTACCCACTCTCTGTCTTTTCTTCAGCAAAAGGTTGACTTTGACAAGAGAGAAGAAAATTTCTTTTGTATTTTCTCTTGCCTTTCTTCTGCTCGAATTCTCCCTTTGCCGACCTTGCACGATTTTTTTTTTTTGAATTTTCTTTCACGAAAATTGTGGCCCTCTTTTATAGTGATTCCAAACGGCCACTTTCTATGGCAATTTTTGAACTTCCATTCTCTGTTGCCTTAATTCGTGGCTGCATATTATAGCATGATTTCGCAATCAGCTCGATTTTGGTTCGATTCCTTTCCTTTTATCAAAATTCTTGCTTTTTATTTACTTGATTTCCTAACTCTTGATCCTCGATTGGGAATTGCTTCCGCATTTACTATGATTTGAATATTCGCTAGAATTTCCAACTTCCATTCGTGATCAATTAGATTGATTTTCCCTTGTTTTTCCTTTTATTTGCGATTTTTATTTTATTTCCTTAGGGTTGCCAAAATTTAGGTGTCAACAAATATATAACATCAATTGTCGACAAGATCCTTTATCGAGGATGAAGTCATCGACACTAGCATGTAACTACCAAGTAGCAATATTTTTAGATATATACCTTCTTGTAGGTAAGTGTTGCTTATATAGGAGATCATAGAGTAACTTCTTGTTGTTAGGAAGTTTTTTGTTGTCTCAAATTTCGTAACCACTAGATATAGGTAGAGGGTCATAAATGCCCCAGTACCCCCTTCCAAATGTTCAAATCTCGATTTGGGGTGGGGAAAGAAGAGGCCCAAGTATAATAGGATTACAACTCCAAAAAATAAAAATACAACTTTTTTTTTGCAAATTTATCTTTATATTTACTTTTCTGTAATTTACATTGATTGGCAACGATTATTTCCAGTTAAATTCTTTATCATTTACTTTTCCATCCAAAGTCAAAAAAGGATTGTTCCAACTTTGTCAATCTATTTACTTGAAGGATATTTTATCATTTTTGGTGAAACATTTTATTTTATTTTTTATTTTGCACTCCAGTTGGACACATCTTGTTGATTTGAGGAGACTACGATGGCAAAAACCAAAAATCAACAAGAGTCCCAACAATGTTATTGGCAACTATAACCCATTACCACAAATTGGTAATGAGACAACCGTGCATTCTAATACTTTAGTCAGATAATCGATGCAAGGAAGTTGATCTTTGATGCATCACACTAAAGAGCAATTAAGAGATGTTGCTCCAAATTCCAAAATGATGTCAACCATGAGAAGATTGTTCGAAAAGTAGCAAAATGATGTGGTCGTTGTGAGTCACGTGTTGATGTGATCAAGTGATTGTCATTGATGTTGTGAATGACGCCCTATCAAGGTCATGATCATCCAATGAGTACATTCCTAGTCCTTCTTCTCCATCTATTGATGTTAATAATGTTGTTCAGAGTAGTCAGCCCTTTATAAGAATTATGCAAAAGTGAATCTTCTAATCAAGTTGAGAATAATGGGAATAATTGCGCTAATGTTGGTTAAAATAATCAAATTAGTAATAATAATTTGGCAAATCAAACCGGTTGATAGACCGGTCAACTGCAAATATTGAAAATGTGAAGTTATTGGCTCCATTGGTACTACTTTATATGAAAATTCCTATTGGGCTTATTTAGTCGATTAACATAGATAATTCGGCAATGTTAGCATCATTGCCTAGGGGCAAGATGGCTAACCAAATCCACACTTGAACTCTGCATAGTTTGCTAAAGAAGTTCAGCAACATTTGGGGCTAGATAAGGGTGTTATCATACCTATTTATGGGAAACCAAATCCTGAACATATTGATAATTAACTTTTCCAAGCTTCAAATGCCTGACTTTGCCATTTTTATTGGCGAAGATGAACATCGACCATCGAACACATTGTTCGATTTGTAGCCCAATGTGGGGAAGCAAGGACAAATGAGTTTATAAAATTTAAGTTAGTTCATTTTTCTTTGGCAAAAACTACTTTCACTTGGTATACTAACGTACCACGCAAGTTTATTGGTAACCAGGCTGAGATGGAAATACACATCCATTCTCAATTTTAAAAGGATAAAGAAGTATTGGTTGCTAATTTGGCTAGACTTTATCAAAAACTGTGAGTTGGTCTGTTAATTTATTACTTGGCTTAAAAAGGGCTAAAAATAGATGATTAACTTCACTCTCAAATAAAGAATTCATGAATTTGGCTTTCAATGGGTTAAATTTAACTTGCGAGAAAGATTTCTTTATCGATTTGTTTCAATTGGCAATGAGAATATGTAAGTATGACTAATTGAATAAAAGATAGAGATGAAGGGCTACATGAAAACTCTACACAAAATGTGGCTTTAGTGGAAAGGTATGAGTCAAATGATGAATCTAACCAACAAGAAAAATATTGAATAGCCATGACAAAAATGGTGCTTGACAAGCCTTATGTTTGTCACTACTTATAACTTGCTAAAATAGAAGAAATAACCATGGATAGGGTATAACTTGCTAAAATACAAGAAATAACCAGGGATAGGGCTGAAAACACTCAATTTTACTTGTTTTGAAAGACAGCCTAATTAAATTACCCAAAGGTTACGTAATTCCAATAAAAATATTAATTAAGATATATTGCAAGTGGTACTATTCATGGAGTGATTACATAGTCAGTCGTATTGTACTTAGGAAAACAATTCACGAGGCAATTTGGTAGGGAAAAATCAAATTTGTTGATGATAAGGGGGCAAACGATGGCTCTTAATTATCTAATTTTAAAAAATTGAATGATTGATGAATCACTTAATTCTTTGAAAAAGGCATAGGGTTGGTTAAAATAGTCAATAACTTTTGGTTATTACCAACAAGTAACAAACTGAGTCAATATAGACAGTTTGATTAGAACAGTCAACAAGTTGAAGAGAATCGGCTACTTTGATAAAGTTATCGACATCAAACATAAGCTATTGATGAGAATAGATTGAGGATGCAGTCATCAATGTCAACATGTAACTGCCAAGTACTAAATTTTTTGGATATGTAACTTATTTTAGATAAGTGTTACTTAGAAATAGGAAATCGCAAAGGAAATTCTGATAACCACAGACACGATTAGGAAGTTATTTGTTCTTTCAAATTCAGTGACAGTTGAATGTAACTACCCAAGTCTATTAATTGCAAAGAAGACCCTCAATTCACATAACTCAATGTTCTTATACAAATTCATTTTTATCTTTACTTTCCACAATTTACATCATCGGTAACGGTTGTTCCCCGTGATTGTATCTTTAATTCCTATAATTAACTTTCTTCTCCAAAATCAGTAAAGGACCATTTGCAATTTTTGTTGATTCATACCCATCCGTCCATATCTTTGATGGATATTTCATCAATTTTAGGGCACGTTATTTTTTTTATTATATCTAGAGGTACGAGTGTGGAGACTTGGCTGTCTTGTGACCTATGCAACACTCTACAAATCAAATGAACCGGTTAAGTTCACGACCCGTACAGGTGTCCTCATCTAGAGAAGTTTTCAGATTTTTCCCTTTTCTATGCAAGTGGATTCTTTTTCCTTCTCATACTACGTTGCCCCTTCTTGATTGATGCAATGCTTTGTACTGACATTCTCCCTTTCGAGCACTCTAGATAGAGAACTGAAGATTGGCTAAAAAAAACATGAGAGATGATGTTCAAAAAGTTTTTTGATCGGTTCAGAGGATTAGTTATACGTGCAGGACACTAATGCTTCCGCTGATTTCTTCTGCAAACACTAGCTTCATGTGAATCTTTTGCAGTTGTATCATAACAAGCGTCACTTCCCATAGACAGAGAGAGCTGACCATGGAGAAACTTTCTTAGAGCGATACTAATTTTTTCACTGGTTTTTTGGGTGACTGTGATACGCAACGTAGCCTCATCAGTCATTCAGATCATACTTATTACAGAGATTGGGAATCAAGTCCCAGTTGAGTTTATTAGTACAAAAAGGGCTCACAGAAATCCACTTGCTCACATAGATAGCGTGTTCTCAATTTCTCTGCCTTCCATTCCCTATTTACCTTGTCAATAAAAGCTTCAACTCTTCTTCTGAATTCGTCATTGTCGTCATTATTACTTTCGCTGTCTTCTCCGTTATCAGCTTCACCCTCACTGTTGTAGTTCCTGCCTTCTTTTGCTAAGTTTTCCCAGATGCATAACTCCATTACCTCTGGCGTCGTCTCCTCATCTTTGGGTGGCTGCTCAATGTCTATTCTGTGCTCATCCATCACACTGTTGTGGGTGACAATTGGAAGATAAAACTGGCTCCTCTCTTTGAAACTCGAGCTGGGATTTGGGGACATGAGGATGATGACTATGAGTAGATTGCAGAAACAGAAGACGACGAAAGTGTTGGATGCTGCCTGGGCTACCGACTCCGGGTTGAGATCCAACATTGCTCCGAGAAAAGTTTGGAACAGAAACGAACAAGAGAAAAGGGGAAAACGCTAATTAAATGTGATAGCAGAAGATGTCTGCCAAGGCCTTATTATAGCTTCTGTGATGGAGTAAGTGTAATGGGAAAGCTTTTCTAGCATAAGTTGTTAACCTGATAATAGAGGTGTAGTGTGAAAGCTAATGTGAATTGGGATTCTATATGTTTGTTTTGTTAGAGCATTTACTAATATTTGTGAAGCTCCTTGCTAGCTGGGCCATCGATGTTGTCTCGATTCTTTGTACGAAGCACATCGTCTGGAGAGAGAGAGAGAGAGAGAGAGAGAGAGCCCACATGCAGCGCGATTCTCCCGCGACGTGGCTTCTGATATCATCAGATGACATAACCATTGCATTGGATTACACTGGCTGTCTTTGATTAGAAGCTTCCATGGAAACCAAAAACTAAAACCCGAATGGAAAGAACCGAACTGATAAGAGTGGTTATGCTTTGATGCAAGAATTAGTCATCAGTCTGTTGCTTTGGTTTCAGTGTTATTCGTTTCAAACTGATAAAATCAAACCAAATCGATAAATGTAATTAGTAAAGCTTTTGTCTTATTGACTATAATGTTCCTACTACCGGATTGAAAGTGGGTTGTTATCTAATAAATATGTCAAATCTTGAATAATTACCATAAATAGTTATAGTGCCTTTCATGTTCTTAACTTTAACCGGCTAGAATAGGCATCTCATGTGTGTTGTGGATATCTAATTTGATTTTATAATGATTAAACTCCTTTGCTTTAATGCTTTTATTAAAATACCATTTGCTTTTTAATGATTTCTGTTTTACAATTAAGTTCTACGGCTAAGTAAGTGGTAAACTTCTTATTTGTTGGTCGGCTTGATTCTGATGGCGGGAAATCAAACCAAATTGTTGTTGGTTCGGTTTTGAATTGCAATCTTATAGAATTGGTTCAGGTTTGAGTGAGGTTTTTCCACACCAAAAATTGTTCAGTTTGGGCTGAAAGAACCTCTAGAAATCAACCATTAGCATCTCCAATCGACTTGTAGGTAAAATGAAAGTACCAAGTCAGCCGTCTAAGTCAACTCCATCACCTCCAAGAAAAAGAGAAGCACACGGATATGACGACCAATCGCTACGCCATCGATTGACATCAGCATTGCCAAGGTATAGCGAGATCCCTTCCTACAAGATGTTGTCCAATCAAGAATTAATAAGAACGAGTGAAAGTCACCAGATTGGTTGGCGAAAACAACACCGATAGTGGTTCAGTGGGAAGGCCCTATTTAATGCCCTTTGCTTGTCCAGTCTACCACCTAACACGTGGAGGAAGAGGGTACTGAATAATTGCATGCAACCGCTCTTCGTTGACTCCATTTTGAGTTCTATATGTTGACTTCCACGCGAGGCATAAGTTAAGCAGGGCTTCACACTGAATAGCACGTGGTAAGACTTAGTTGGGTAAATGTATAACTTTTGATCATGTCTTTTTTTATTATGATATAGAGGTACAAGTATAGAGACTCGACTATCTAGAGACTCATGAGATATCCTATAAGTCTTATAAATCGATTAAGTTCAAATTTTTGACTGTGCAAATATCGTAATTTAAAAAGATTTTCATATTTTCTCCCTTCTCTATGCATGTGGATTCTTTCACCTCCTCATATCACGTTACCCCTCCTTGATTGATGCACTGCTTTATACTGATATTCTCCCTTTCAAAAACCCTAACTGGAAAACTCAAAATTGGCTGAAAATAGTGTCAAACACGATGTTCACAGAGCTTGCTTTTGATCGGTTCAGAGAATTAGTCATGCGTTCAGGACACCAATGCTTCTATTGTTGATATCTTTTGCAAACGCTAAATTCTGGTGAATCTTTTGCAGCTTATCATCTGGTTTGTTCATTAGTGACTTGCACCAAGATTAGCCTCACTTCCAATAGACAGAGAGAGATGATGACCCTGCAGGAACTTTCTTGTTTAAAGCGATACTGACTTTTTTCACCGGTTTTCTGGGTGACTAATACGCAACGGAGCCTCATTAGTCATTCATATCATAATTACCACAGAGATTGGGAATCAAATCTCAGTTGCGTTTCTTTAAATTGTACAAAAAGGACTCACAAAAATCCACTTGCTCACATAGAGAGTCTGTTCTTAATTTCTCTGCCTTCCATTCCCTATTCACCTTATGAATAAGAACCTCAATTCTTCTTCTGAATTCGTCATTGTTGTCATTATTACTTTCGCCGTCATCTTCATTATCAGCTTCACCTCCACCATCGGAGCTCCGGCCTTCCTTTTCTAAGTTTTCACAGACGCATAACTCCATATCCTCTGGCGCCGTCTCCTCATCTTTGGGAGGCTTCTCAATGTCCATTCTGTGCTCATCCATCACACCGTTGCGGGTGACAATTGGAAGATGAAACTGGTTCCTCTCTTCGAAATTCGAGCTGGGTTTTGGGGACATGAGGATGATGACTATGATGAGTAGATTGCAGAAACAGAAGACGACAAAAGAGTTGGACGTTGCATGAGCTACCAACTCCGCTGTGAGATCCAACATTGCTCCGAGAAAAGCTTGAAACAGAAATAAACGAGAGAAAAAGGGAAAAAAAGCTGATCAAATGGGATAGCAGAAGATGTTCGACGGCCTTTTTATGACTTCTGTGATGGGGTAAGTGTGATGAGGAACCTTTTCTAGCATAAGCTATTGACCTGACGAAAGAGGTGTAGTGTGAAAGCTGATGTGAATTGGGATTATTATATGCTTGTGTTCGTTAGAGCATTCATCTATATATCTGTGAAGCTTCTTGCTGGCTGGGTCATCGAAGTTCTCTCGATTTTCTAGTACGAAGTGCATTGTCTAGAGGGAGAGCCCACATGCAGCGCGATTCTCCCACGACCTCGTAGCTTCTGATGTCATCAGAGGACATAACTATTGCGCTCTCTCTCTCTCTCAATTGGAGAAAAGCCCACACGCAATGCTGCCTTTTGATTAGAAGCGTCCATGGAAACTAAAAACTGAAATTTGAACCGAATGAACCGAACCGACAAGATTGGTCATGCTTTGATTTGCAAGAATTAGTCATCAGTCCGTTGTATTGGTTTCAGTGTTATTCTTTTGAAAACCAAAAAATCAAACCAAACCGATAATGTATTTGATAAAGCTTTTGTCTTATCAACTATAATGTTCCTACAATCGGATTGAAAGTGGGTTGTTAAAAAATATGTCAAATCTTGAATAATCACCATAAATATTTATTGTGCCTTTTCATGCTCTTGACTTTAGCTAGTTGGAATGGGTATCTTATATGTTAGGGAAAATTGTCCAAAAAAACTTAAACTTATTGTGCTTTTACCAATTTAGTAATTTTTTTTTAAAAATTTTTACCAATTAAGTCCTAAATTTTTTCACGTTTTGCCAATTGATTCTATTTGACTAGTTTTGTCCGGAAATTTATAGCTGGTGAGCGGATGTAAATTTATTTTGTGAATGTCAATTATCCTATCGTCGCCCATCATCATGATCGATGTCAGCCGTGGCAAGTATCAAATCTAAGCTTTGCAGATTCGTAAAACGGCGTTTTTACTAGGAAAACGTTTTCCGTTGACTCTTTCCCCGAGATCTAGACAATTTTTGATGATATTTTTGTATTTGAAATTTGATTTGTTTTCTCTTTCTCTTTATCTTTTTCATCTTTACTTTTGCTTTTCTTTTTATTACTATTAATGGCATGTCGGGGGCCTCGGCGAGCCCCGTCGGGCACTAAGTAAAGGCCCACAAACCCTTGTTGGTCGTGAGCGAGGGTTGGCAAACCTTGCTCGACCACAAGCACCAGCAGCCCGCAAGGGTTGTTGGGCCTTAGCTAGTGGTCAGCGGCCCCCTGGTGGCCCTTAACAATAATAATAAAAAGACAAAAGTAAAGAAGGAAAAAGAAAATAAATAAATCATTTTGAAAAAAAAATATTAATTACTATAAAAAGTTATCCATGTTTGTGATTTTCAGCCAAGATTGGCTAGATGAACTCAATTGACAATACATGAAAATGTTCGAGATTCAATTGACAAAATTAAAAAAAGGTTTATAATTGAATTTGCAAACGTGTAATAGGCTTAAGGCTTTTTGGACAATTTTCCCTATATGTTATGGATACTTAATTTGTTTTTATCGTGATTAAAATCCTTTGTTATAATGCTTTTATAAAGTGCTGTTTGCTTTTTAATGGTTTCCATTTTGCATAGATGTTTTATAGCCTAAGTAAATAGTAAAATTCTTATTTGCGGGATGGCTTGATTCTGATGGGGTGAAATCAAACGAAATTGTTATTGGTCCCGTATGAATTGTGATTTTATTGATTTGGTATAGGTTTGAGTTAGAGATTTTTTCAGACTAGTCTGTTTGGTTGGGGCTACAAGTACCCCAAGACCAAACTAAATCAACCGTTTAACATCTCCAATCGGCTTGTAGGTAATATTCGGCAAAATGAAAGATACCAAGTCAGCCGTCTAAGTGGATTCCATCTCCTCCAAGAAAAGAGAAGCACACGGATATAACGACCAATCAAGAATTAATCAGAACGAGTGGAAGTTACCAGATTGGTCGGCAAAACAACACTGATAATGAAGTTCAGTGAGGAGACCCTTTTCAATGCCCTTTGCTTGTCCAGACCACCAACTGACATGTGGAGGAAGAGGGTACTGAATAATTTCATGCAACCGCTCTCTGTTGACTCCATTTTTAGTTCTATTTGTTGACTTCTATGCGAGGCATGAGTTTAGCAGGGTTTCACATTGAATAGTACATGTGGTAAAACTTAGTAAGTTAGGGAGCAACTTTTGATCATGTTGTCTTTTATTATAATCTAGGGGACGAGCATTAGGAGGCCAATGGGATCCTGCAAGTCCTATGAACTAGTTAAGTTCAAGCCTTTGACCTGTGTAGGTGTTCTCATCTAAAAAGTTTTCGAATTTTCTCCCTTCTCTATGCATGTGGATTCTTTCATCTCCTCATATCACGTTACCCCTTCTTGATTGAGGCATCGGTTTATACTGACATTCTCCCTTTCTAGCATTCTAACTGGAAAACTGAAGATTGGCTAAAAATACTGTTAGAGACGATGTTTACAAAGCTTGCTTTTGATCGGTTCAGAGAATTAGTCATGCGTTCAGGACACTAATGCTTTCATTGTTGATTTCCTCTGCAAACGCTAAATTCTGGTGAATTTTTTGCAGCTTAGCATCTGGTTTGTTCATTAGGTACTTGCATCAAGATTAGCCTCACTTCCCATAGACAGAGAGAGTAGACCCTGGAGAAACTTTCTTGTTTTGAGCGATGCTAATTTTTTCACGAGTTCTTTTGGGTGACTAATGCAAAACGATAGCCTCATCAGTCATTACTATCATGCTATAGAGATTGGGAATTAATCCCAATCGAGTTTCTTTTAATTAGTACAAAAAGGGCTCACAAATATCCACTCGATGTCTATTCTGTGCTCATCCATCACACTGTCGTGGGTGACAACTGCGAGATGAAACTCGCTTCTCTCTTCAAAATTCGAGCTGGGTTTTGAGGACATGAGGATGACGACTATGAGTAGATTGCAGAAACAGAAGACGACGGAAGAGTTGGACGCCGCCAGAGCTACCAACTCCGCGGTGAGATCCAACATTGCTCCGAGAAAAGTTTGGAACAGAAACGAGCGACAGAAAAAGGGAAAAACGCTAATCAAATGTGATGGCAGAAGATGTGTGCCAAGGCCTTTTTATAGCTTCTGTGATGGCGTAAGTGTGATGGGAAAGCTTTTCTAGCATAAGCTGTTGACCTGATAAAAGAGGTGTAGTGTGAAAGCTAATGTGAATCGGGATTCAATATGGTTTGTTTTGTTAGAGCATTTACTAATATTTATGAAGCTTCTCGCTAACTGTGCCAGCGATGTTGTCTCGATTCTCTAGTACGAAGCGCATTGTCTGGGGAGAGAGAGAGGAGCCCACATGCAGCACAATTCTCCCGCGACGTAGCTTTTGATATTATCATATGTAGGGGTGAGCATCGGTCTAAGGTCAATCTTGGACTGATCTTAGACCAACCCAACCTTGTCGGTTCGGGTCCGGTTTCCAGGGAGACCGGGTCGGTCATTGATCTTGAGATCCCTGAACTAATATTGTGCGGATTAATCCTCAGTCCTAAAAATTTAGGATTGATCTAACCCAGACCAACATTGACTATATATATTATATATAATATATCATATTATATATCTAATATGTTATTTATAACGTTTTTGCATATGGTCCGTTAAATATGTCTTGAGTTTAAGCCCGAAGCGAATTATTGAATTTTGAAATATAAAATAAAATAAAATAAAGGAGGAAAGTGTTTTGCTGTGTGATGGCTGCGGAATCCGAATTGAAGAAAAGGAAGTTACAAAGAAGCAGCGTCCCACTCGGCTTTGTAGAATTAAAAAGGGAAAGTCAAATCTTTCTCTTTTGTTGACCAAATCTTGGATTATTCAGTTTCTTCATGCACGCAATTCTCTGCGGTGGAATAAGGAATTATTTTGCAGGTCTTTTTTTATTCGGTTAGTGACCGCTTGAAACCCAACGTAAAAAGACGCTGCCGAAGTCTACGTACGTATTGAAGCACTGTTCTTACTTTGAGTGCCGTGGTTTTCTCTGTTTGTGAGAGACATCCATAGGCGCTGGGTGCTTGATAGCGAGTCTTCGTGTTTCTCGTGCGGCAAAGCTTATTCGTGATTTACATCCAAGAAAGATTTGTGTATTGGGTGTAATTGGGGCTTGGGAAACACCGAGAGAGTGTTTGAGTGACTTGAGTGTGTAATCTCCTTGTATCGCTTGATCTATAGTGAAATTCGCTGCTACGTAGGTCTTTACGACTGAATCACGTAAATCTGGTGTCCGATTTATTTTTCTTTTTCTGTCTATATTATTGTTCGATCGCTCGCCCTATCGCAACAATTGGTATCAGAGCCAGGTTTGGCTAAGTTGAAGCGAATCGATGGCGACAGAAGAAGTAAAAGTGAGAATCGATAGATTTGATGGGAAGGATTTTAGTTTTTGGAAGATGCAGATTGAAGATTATATTTATCAGATGAAACTGCACTTGCCTTTATCTGGGGAGAGACCAGAGACGATGAAGCAAGCTGATTGGGATTTGCTGGATAGACGAGCTATGGGTGTTATTCGGCTGACGTTGGCTCGTAACGTCGCGTTTAACATCTTGAAGGAGAAAACCACTGCTGAGCTGATGCAAGCCCTATCGGATATGTATGAGAAGCCCTCTGCGATCAATAAGGTCCATTTGATGCGACGTTTGTTTAATTTGAAGATGAGCAAAGGTGCGTCAGTTGCAAATCATATCAATGAATTCAATGTGATTGGTAGTCAATTGAGTTCAGTTGAGATTGATTTTGAAGATGAGGTATGTGCTTTGATTCTGTTATCCTCATTGCCTAATAGTTGGAATACTACATTACTGCTGTTAGTAATTCCTCCGGGTCAACAAGTTTGACGTTTGATGGGGTTCGAGATTTAATTCTGAGTGAGGACATTCGTAGAAGAGAATCTGACGAACCTGTATCTGCTGCTTTAGTAGGTGAAAATAAAGGAAGATCTATAACACGTGTGGGTAATAGTAGTACTAATATAAACAGGCGTAGTCAGTCTAGGACTGCTAATGTTGTCTGTTGGAGCTGTGGCAAGAGGGGCATCTTAGAAGGGATTGCCTTAAGCTGAAGAATGAGAAGGGTAAGGGAACTATGGTTGATTCTGCAGATAATGTTGCAGCTGTAGCAGATAGTGCCGATTATGTCTTGTCTGTCACTAATGATTCATCGCTTGATGGATGGATTTTGGATTATGGTTGTTCTTTTCATGTCACACCAAATAGAAATTGGTTTATCACTTATCAATGCACGGGTAGTGATAAAGTCCAATTAGGGAACAACGCTGAGTGCGATGTTGTGGGTGTTGGTGATGTTAAAATCAGAATGCATGATGGTGAGGACATTGACTGGAGTAAGGCATGTTCCAGAGTTAAAAAAGAACTTAATTTCCTTGGGGGCTCTAGATTCAGCTGGTTGCAGGTATTCTTCAAAAGGTGGAGTTCTGAAAGTTGTTCGAGGTGCCTTGGTAATAATGAAAGGAATCAAGCATGGAGGCCTGTATAAACTTCAAGGTGAGATAGTGAAAAATTTCGCTGCAGAGACGTCGGATGCATCTATTCGAGAGTCTTTTGACTGCTCGAGAAAGATCTCGGTGTTTGTGCCAAGGCACAAGTTTGATGCTAGTGTCAGGATCACGCAATCAAGAGCTTTGATCGAGATGGAGACTGGTAAGTCGATCAAACATGTGAAGACTGACAATAGCATGGAGTTTTGCTCGGAGCTGGCAAATAAATTCTGCATGAAAGAGAGCATAGTGAAACACCGCACTAGTGCCAATAAATCACAACAATTTGCAGAATTGACGAGAAGAACATTACTAGAGATGGCCCGTAAAATTATCTCTAGTACTGGTATTGCTAGGAGAATTCTAGCTGACGTGCTAAGTACGGTAAGCTACATGGTGAATAGATCCCATCAACTGCTATTGAATTGTGGACTCCTAAAGAAGTATGGTCAGGTAACGTTGCTGATTATTCTATTCTTAGAATGTTTGGTTGCCCGTGTTATTTTCAAGTGAGTGATGGTGAGCTTGATTGGAGGGCAATGTGCATATTCCATGGCTATGCACAAGGTGAGCGGGGCGATCAGTTGTGGTGCCCGGATATAAATTCACCTGTTGACAGCAGAGAAGTTACCCTTGATGAGTCTCTAGTACTTTTGACTAGGAGTGATTATAGCAGTATTCAAACGGATCTGAACGGTGTTCAACTTGAGGTGGAGTTGCAACCAGAAACTCTTGAGGTAGCGTATACAGGTACTAGGAAAGTAATTGACACAGATGGTGCTCATAGCGAGGTGGAGCCTATAGAGCCAATGGTTGCTGTAACTGCTGATATTAACAAGGTACGTATTCGATCTCTGACAGATATGGATGCAATAATGGTTTTATTTTATCTGCGGTTGAGGAGGTTATGTCAGAAAATCCTTGCGGAGCAGTTAAAGGTCATGTGGAGTTGGTATTCTGATGAGGTCCTCGGTTATGGCGAAGTTCAAGCGAGGCTTGGACTTGGATAATATCTGTGGCAGTTGAGCCTATCAGGGCTATGGGAAAGTAGCAGCAGAGTTTGAATTTTTTACGAAGCGATTGTAATTTGGCTCAAACGTCAAGCCAAGGTGGAGATTGTTAAATATGTCTCGAGTTTAAGCCCGAAGTGAATTATTGAATTTTGAAATATAAAATAAAATAAAATAAAGGAGGAAAGTGTTTTGCTATGTGATGGCTGCGGAATCCGAATTGAAGAAAAGGAAGTTACAAAGAAGCAGCGTCCCACTCGGCTTTGTAGAATTAAAAGGGAAAGTCAAATCTTTCTCTTTTGTTGACCAAATCTTGGATTATTCAGTTTCTTCATGCACGCAATTCTCTGCGGTGGAATAAGGAATTATTTTGCAGGTCTTTTTTTATTCGGTTAGTGGCCGCTTGAAACCCTACGTAAAAAGATGCTGCCGAAGTCTACGTACGTATTGAAGCATCGTTCTTATTTTGAGTGCCGTGGTTTTCTCTGTTTGTGAAAGATATCCGTAGGCGCTGGGTGCTTGATAGCGAGTCTTCGTGTTTCTCGTGCGGCAAAACTTATTCGTGATTTACATCCAAGAAAGATTTGTGTATTGGGTGTAATTGGGGCTTGAGAAACACCGAGAGAGTGTTTGAGTGACTTGAGTGTGTAATCTCTTTGTATCGCTTGATCTATAGTGAAATTCGCTGCTACGTAGGTCTTTACGATCGAACCACGTAAATCTGGTGTCCGATTTATTTTTCTTTTTCTGTCTATATTATTGTTCGATCGCTCGCCCTATCGCAACATTGTCTTACAAGTATTATTGATAGATGATTACAAGAACTTCCCATCTTGTCCTATATCTCTATAAGCGGTCTTAATCATTTTTTTGGTTTCTTGCTTTTAACAGGTGTAAAATTTCTATTATTGCCTCATCTTAAATTTGTTGAATATGTATTTATATTTATAGTTTAGTTACACAACGTCGCATTGTTGATAGATATATAATTTGAAATGGTATGTTTGGCTTTTTAAGGAGTACAAAAAATGAAACAAAAAAATTATCGGTTGGTCTCGGGCTAACCCTAGAACTAGGTCGAATCCATTGAGTTAGTTCGGTCCTCGATTTCAAGCTCAATAGGGTTGGTCCTCGGTCCCAAAAACGGAGGATTGACATTATGCGGGTTGGTTCTAGGGTTAAGAGGTGGATTGGCCCAACCTGGACCATGCTCACTTCTAAATAAATGACATAATCCATTGCCCCTCTCTCTCTCTCTCTCAACCTGGAGAAAGATCTTGTGCTAGAAATTCCGTTTATTAAATGCTAACTGACGACCTTAGAAAAAACATGGGAAATTTCATTGGACTACACTAGATGTCTTTTGATTAGAAGCTTCCATGGAAACCAAAACTGAAACCCAAATTGAACGAACCAAACTGATAATATTGGTTATGCTTTGATTTGCGAGAATTAGTCATTAGTCTGTTGCTTTGGTTTCAGTGTTATTCGTTTCAAATTGATAAAATCAAACCAAATCGATAAATGTAATCAATAAAGCTTTTGTCTTATTGATTATAATGTTCCTACTATCGGATTGAAAGTGGGTTGTTAATATATATGTCAAATCTTGAATAATCACTAGAAAAAGTTATTGTGCCTATTCATGTTCTTAACTTTAGCTAGTTAGAATAGGCATCTCATGTGTTATGGATATCTAATTTGATTTTTTCACGATTAAACTCATTTGCTTTAATGCTTTTACAAAAATGCCGATTGCTTTTTAATGATTTTCATTAAATTTAAAAGTTCTATAGCCTAAGTAAGTAGTAGTAAACTTCTTATTTGTGGGTCGGCTTGATTCTGTACGGCAGGAAATCAAACCATATTGTTGGTGGTATAGATTTGGTTTAGGTTTGAGCTAGAGGTTTTTCTGCACGGAAATTTGTTCCGTTTGGGCTGAAAGTATGTCTGCACCAAACTAGATCAACCATTAGCATCTCCGATCGACTTGTGGGTAATATTCGGCAAAATAGAAGATACCAAATCAGCCGTCTAAGTCAACTCCATCTCCCCAAAGAAAAGAGAAGCACACAGATATGACGACCAAAAGCTACGCCATCCATTGACATCAGCATCGCCGAGGAATAGCGACATCCCTTCCCATATGATGTTGTCCAATCAATAATTCATCAGAACAAGTGAAGGTCACCAGATTGGTCGGCAAAAACAACACTGATAAATGATAATGTAGTTAAGTTGGAAGGCCCTTTTCTATGCCCTTTGCTTGTCCAGTCCACCAACCAACACATGGAGGAAGAGGGTACTGAATAATTCATGCAACCGCTCTCCATTTTGATTAAAGGAGGAAGAGGGTACTGAAAACAACATTGACTCCATTTTGAATTCTATATGTTGACTTCTATACGAGGCGTAAGTTAAGCAGGGATTCGCATTGAATACGCTAAGTTCTTGTGAATCTTTTGCCAATTATCATCTGGTTTGTTCATTACTTACTTGCATCAAGATTAGCCTCACTTCCCATAGACAGAGAGAGTTGACCCTGGAGAAATTTTCTTGTTTGGAGCGATACTAATTTTATCACTAGTTCTGACTAATACACAACGTAGCCTCATCAGTCATTACTATCATGCTACAGAGATTCGGAATCAATCCCAATCGATTTTTTTTTTTTTAACTTAGTACAAAAAGGGCTCACAAATATCCACTTCCTCACCTAGACTGTGTGTTCTCAATTTCTCCGCCTTCCATTCCCTATTTACCTTGTCAATAAAAGCTTCAATCCTTCTTTTGAATTCGTCGTCGTCATCATTATTACTCTCGCCGCAATCTTCGTTATTATCTTCACCCTCGCTGTTGTAGTTTCCCCCTTCCTTTTCTAAGTTTTCATAGACGCATAACTCCATAACCTCCGGCAACGTCTCCTCATCTCCGTGTGGCCGCTCGATGTCTATTCTGTGCTCATCCATCACACTGTCGTGGGTGACAAGTGCGAGATGAAACTCGCTTCTCTCTTCAAAATTCGAGCTGGGTTTTGAGGACATGAGGATGATGACTATGAGTAGATTGCATAAACAGAAGACAGCAAAGAGTTGGACGTCCCCTGAGCTGCTGACTCCGCGGTGAGGTCCAACATCGCTATAAGAAGAACTCGGAACGGAAACAGAAAGAAGAGAAAAAGGGAGAAACGCTGATCAGATGTGATGGCAGAAGATGTGTGCCAAGGCCATTTTATAGCTCCTGCGATGGGATAAGTGTGATGGGGAAGCTACCGCGAATTGGGATATTATTATATGCTTGCTTTGTTAGAGCGTTTACTATTATTTGCGAAGCTTCTGGCTTGCTTGGCCATCGAAGTTCTCTCCATTTTCAAATATAAAGCCCATTGTCTGGAGAGAGAGATCCAACACGCAGCGCAGTTCCCCAGCTACCTCGTAGCTTCTAATGTCATTAAGGTGACATAACTTAGTTTTTTTTTTTTTTTTTTTTTTTTTTTTTTTTAAAAATCATCTATGTCGACGCCAGTCGTACCACGGAAAATGACTGGTGTCTTCACCAGCATTTTCCAACAAAAATTTATCGAAAGGATTCCACTGGCAAATTGTCAGATAGTTTAGGATTAAATCAACCACCGTATAACATGTTTACGGCTTTTTTGGTTATTTTCCCTGACATTAGTTGATTTTAATTAGAACCTTCCGTGGAAACTAAATCTGAAAAACCGAACCATTTTTGTTATGGAAAGTGAAAATCTTTTCATTGAGCATGAGATTGATTTACACCTCGTGGCGCTTACACCTCTCGCCTATCAAGATTTTGTTCAAAAATTTCGTCTGAGAACTGAACCGACAAGATCGACTTTGCTCTGGTTTGCAGAAATTATTTCTTGGCCCATTGCTTCTGTTTTAGTGTATATGTTTGAAACCGATAAAATCAAACAAAATCGAGAAATGTAGGTAATAAACCTTTTGTCTTATTGACTGAATTTCATAGTTTAGCATATAGCCGTGAGTCTTCCTATTTAAGAATTCTCACAGTCGAATTAAAAGTCCGTCGTTGATAGATATTGAATCTTGAATAATCACCATAAAAAGTTTTAAGCTTTTCAATGTTCTTAACTTTAGCTAGTTAAAATAGATATCTTTTGTGTTAGTTGTATTTTATTTGATTTAATTATGATTACGATCCTTTCCTTTAATGCGGTATAAAAATACCGTGCGCTTTTTAATGTCTTCCATTTTACATTGAAGTGTACAGCCCAAGTAGTCCTTAAACTTCTCATTCGTGCTTCCGCTTGAAACCAAATTATCGGTTAAGTTTGAATTGTGAATTTATTGATTTGGTTCAGCTTCGGGTTTGAGATTTCTCCACAGTGATTGGTTTGGTTCGGGCTGAAATTACCTCAACATCTCCAATCGACTTTTAGGTCAAAATAAAAATACCAAGTTAGCCGTCTAAGTCCACTCCATCACCTTCCAAGCAAAGAGAAGCACACGGATATGACGAACTAATCGCCACGTCGTCGATTGACATCAGCATCAGAATGCGTGAAAGGCACCGGAGAAGAGGCCGGCATAAACGACGATGCTTACGTTAGTTCAGCTGGGAGGCGGTTTTCAATGCCCTTTGCTTGTCCAACTAAAACACGGAGGAAGTTAGGAACGAAGTGCGCGGTAATTTCATGCGACCACTCTCTGTTGACACTTCATCTTTTTTTAATATTTTCTAGGGAAGCTTGAGTTCTATTTGTTGGACTTGTACGTGATGCATTAGAAAAAGCAGGGTTTCATATTGAATAGTAAATGGGGAATAATTTAGTTAATTAGGTAAATGAAGAGATTTAGGTCACGTTGTTTTTAGTTATAATCTAAGAACACGAGCATAGAGACTTGGAACCGGTTAAGTTCGGGTCTTTGCCTTGCTTAGATGGATTGACTTGGAGTAGTTTTCCATGCAGTTGGTGGGATTCCAACAGATGACCTCTAGTTCTTGAGCTGCAAATCCCTAACACCTTAACCAACTACACCAATCTTGAGGGAACAGGTCATGTCATTATTTAGGGATGAAAAGGTTGTGAATGAGCATGTGTAGGTGTTTGATTATCAAGATTATTTGACTTAAGAAGAGATGCCATTTCAATCCTAAGTTTAATTAGTTAAACGAATCATATTGTTTTCATTCACAAACTTCATACCTTATCTGAAAAATGATCCATATACTATCAACTTAGGCCTGGTGCCCATGGCCCATGGGCCCCTTGGCCTCCTAAGCCAAATGAGCCCAAAGAGTAATGTTATGTGTGTCATTGACAAGACCATTATAGAAGTCCAGCTATACTTAAATATTTATATTAAGATGGATGAGATTGGACAACAATTTAGGCCTGACTTTAGGGTCCTTTCCAAACTAGGCCCACTATGATCACTTCTATTATCAATGAGTGCATTTGGCAAAATGAATAGAATTCGACATGGGATTCTTTTAACATACCTAAAATTGGAAACTTAATCACTTTGAATTGATATCGTAAAAGAGAGCGTGTGTCACTCTTGAAGCTAGGACATCTTATTTGGCTTATATTCAAGCTTACACAGGTTTATCCGATCTGGAGAACAGTACCAAGATGTTAATCTAGGTGTTATGTGCAATCCATGATTATCTTCGACAAGGAAGAATCTTGGATGGCCAAATGACCAGACCAAAGTAACTCAGAAAGGAGAGCCCAGCGAGTTATCACATGCGACCTCGATGTTGAGTTTGACGGTCACAAAATTACATATTTTAAAGGCATCGACGATCTAAGAACCCTTAAATATCATCTGTATTAGTCGACAATGTTCCCAACGAGAATACAAACAGGCAGGCATTTAAGAAGAAACTAACAAGGAACTGATGATAAGAAGACAGAAACGAACGTAAGTGGCAACAGAGAAGAGATAAGAGGGAAAAAAAAACCAGAACCCTGCTAAGGAAAAAGTGGCCCCAGCCAGCCAGACACAACCACAGAACTGCAAAGGCAGATAGACAAAAGGGTACGAACGAATAAGAGAAGAAGAACCTACAGAAAAAGAGGTTGAAGCGGATGGAATAAAGAGAGAGCTATGCATAATATTACGTATGGCTTAGGGCTCCTTTTACTAAAGCGATGATGAAGTAGAAGGGCGAGGGCAGAGATTTTAAATAGCAAAAGCTGACAAGCTTCTGTATCATCATCTGCGAGTGAGGAAGATGATGTTCTCGAGGTGGGGAAGGGGGGAAAAGGAAAGAAGAGCGGAGGCGACGTGATTCAAAAGCACGCGCACTCCGATACCAAACAAAAAGAACCCTACAGACCCTCCTCCCAGCTCGCAGCTTTTGTGCCCACAACAGCTGTTCGAACGAGCTGGGAAAGAAAGGGAACGGTCCTTCCATGGTGCCCATCGTGCCAGGCACCGTCTTCCCTCTTGTCGGAGAAACTCTCAGCCTAGGTTCAAATGGAATCGCGATCGTTGATCACGTGGACTTGCGTAAAAGGGTCCATCAGGTCCTCACATAAGTAGTCGTAAATCAGTTCATTCTCATCGTATGAAATGCTGCAAAACACGACTATAGTGATTTCTCTTATCTATTTCATCGTGAATGAACTTCTTGCATCTTTCGTAATTCGAATTCTTTTCATAAAATGGTTATTTACGGTTCTCTACATTGAATCGCAGTGCAATAAGTTGATTTAAGAAAATCTACGGCACGGGGAATTTGTGGCACCACAAGCATGCGCAAAAAGAGAGGGCCCTCCTATGGTGGAAAAACGTAATACAAACCTAGTCCATATGGACCAAATGAATTGCAGAGCCCCGTGCAAGATCGACATAGTAAAGATTTACTTGGTCCATCAAGAATGATCCATGGTCTAGGCAAGAACATTCTCTTCTATGGTCCTTTCTAATCATAATACATCATAGCCCGCATGGTTTGTCATGATTCCAATGCACGCAATTTCTAATTAGAGAGCATAAATATTTTCAATTGAACCCGCCTTTATGATGTTAACATTATTGAAATACAAGCCAATTTAACCACTCCATTTCTCTTTGTTTATCCAACACGGGATCTCTTGTGTTGTTGATATATTTATGCACGTATAAAGAAAAAGCAAAGCCAAAGTTTTCAACTCATTGAGTTTTAATATTCTCCATGGTCATTCAAGGTCGTAAACTGAATCATTGAAGTACTCATTTTCCACGGTGCTCATTCTGAGCAGCATGAACATTGTGTACTTCAACGTATCTATCACGTACGCATGGAGACCGGAGACTGCTACATCGAGCCACGACCTCAAGACATGTCGGGTCTTATGACAACGCCAAGTGCTCCAGCCAACGACGTGCGATTTCGTTGTTGGCGTTTGTTGGGAGCATATTCAAATCCCTCTCCTCAGTCAGCATCAGGTCAAACTCAACAGGGTCTGAAAGTTTCCTGTCCGGTTCTGCATCTTCTCCCTGGGACGATGGGGCTCTTCACGGGATCGTGCTTTCACAGCTACAGGGGGAACTTATGCGAGTGAAGACAACAAAGTAAAACATTCGCGTTACCACAAAAGCACGAAGACCCTCATTTTTATGGAGGATATTGTCTGAAAAGAGAGAATTTTATTCTCTCGTGAAAGGCCATAAAGTAGCTAAACTTGTCAACCTTTTGATGCACCTCTATGGAAAAAGCATAATCCTCGAGTCTCTTTTGTTTATCTTTCTTAAAACAAGATCAAGATCAAGGTGGGGCTTTCGCAGCAGCGCTGGCGACTCTGCCAGGCACACCGCAGGATCGAAAAAGCACAATTCCACCACATGCTTCCTCTCTGCCATTGGTTGATTCCATTTCTTTCCTCCTCCTTTGACCAACACTTGCATAGACCATAGGAAATGACAAAAAATAGACACTACATCATAGAATGGGACAAAAATTGCACATCCAACCGATTAATTATTAGTCTAACAAATTCACATGCCTAGTCGAATGAGAAGAGACCTTGTTGATCAATGTTGAGTAATTCATTAGTAAACACTCGCCCGAATTGACGCCCCTTCTCGTAATTATTCAAAGCACTCCTTTTGGGACTTGATGGGCCATACACCATTTTTCATATGATGGACTGGTTCATATGTTGTAACAAGGTGTTGAGTTGTGATTGGAGGCCACGAGAAATCAAATTTGCAAAACTAAAGTTATCACATTGAAAATATTAGGGAGACGATAACTTTAGAGACACGAAAGTTGATTTCCAAAGTTGACATAATCAAGAACGAAGTGTTCACGTATATGAACATAACATGCTATTTTTTACCAAATCCGATGCATTGATTAGAAATTGATCTTTTCGCATCACCCTACAATGATACCACTAAGATCTTAAATTATGCTGACAGTGACCAAGTATGCCCTTCGTGACACTAATATCTTGATTTTTTTGCATTATAGTAATCCCTAAATATACCCACTATGACATAAAAGTTCAAGATATTAGTGAAACCAAAAAAAGTTTTGAGTATTGGTATCACAATAGGCAAAATTGAGAGCTTTTGGTAGGAGATAGTATATATTTTTGTCATATTGATACAGGTTTAGGAATTTTGATAATACAATTAAAGTTTCGATATTGGTATAATAGTGAACATAATTAAGGTTTTCAGTGGCGTATTCTCTTCAATAAACAAGTTCCTAGTGCCCCAAAATCATGCGGTCTATATAAATAGTATAATACTAAATTCATCTCCACCATCGATTCCATGGTCCTGCCAGAATTTTTTTTTGAAATTCATCACTTGAAAGGACAAATATTATTGCGCGAGTCTAATTCACGTGAACATGGTACATGTGATGTGAGTCCTTAAATAAGACTGAGGGTCCAAACATATGCCCCAGTGAATTAATCACCCTCCTCTATATATTTACTTGCTTTGAAACGTCAACCACCCTCCACAAAGAGTGCTCGCAACACACACATCCATGGACGCCGCTACCTTCCACCGCCACGCCCGTCGGCAGCCGGAGCTCGCGAACGCAGGCGGAGCTCAGATATTGGAGAGCCCAAAGCAGCCGATGGAGTTCCTGTCGAGGACGTGGAGTGTGTCGGCGCTCGAAGTGTGCAAGGCTCTCGCTCGTCACCATCGTCGTCCTTCTTCACCTCCTCCTCCCCCTCTTACCTCCGCCACCACTCCTTCCATGGCTTCTTCCAAGTCTGTCAACGTCTCCTCATGCGCGACTCCGACAATTAAAGAAGAGCTGATGATGGACGAAGAGCCCATCGTGGAGGACTTGGCGAGCTCTCTCCCTGCGAACCATCGCTTCTCGTTCAATTCCACCGCCACTTCGCAGCTCGTTCTCGAACGCATAATGTCGCAGTCGGTGAGTACTGGGATGCTAAACATTGCATTCTACTTACTTTCTTTCGTTCTATTGCTACATTTATATGATTGTACCTTCACTGAAGAATTTTACTGGTTCCGCTCTGACACAGTGTCGAAGCACGCGCCATAGGGTCGAATGCAGACGTTGCCTCTTGTGTTTATGTTCTGGCTATTGTTCATGCTATTTCGGTCATTCCTCTGTCTCAATGTTTGATTTGACTACGTGCATAGGTAGTGCGGCAGAAAATGAGCTTTAGGTTCCATATGTTTACGGTCTTTTTGAGTTAAAGTGATGAAAGATTCGTCTACCATATGAACTGTTGCATTCAAACTCCGAGCTGAAGAGTCTCCTGTTTGACGTGTGAATAAGAGAGCTGCAGCATGGTCAAGTAGCTGTGGTTTTCAAGTGGGTATTGAAATTTGCAGGAGGTGTCGCCATTGACGTCCGGGAGGCTTTCTCATAGCAGTGGCCCGCTGAATGGCGGCGGCGGTTCTTTGGCGGAGGACAGCCCTCCCGTTTCTCCTCCCGATGACTTTGACGACATCGTTAAGGTCTCTCTCTCTCTCTCTCTCTCCCCGCAATACAGTTTTTTCATTTGTCTTTTCCACTGCTTTTAACTGCAGAGAATTTTTTTTTTTGTTACATTGGGAAGTTCTATTCTTTCTTGATAGCAGTTCATCTGCTTCGAGATTGTAATTAGATTACTCAAAACTTAAATTAGTTTAGGAACCCAAGACATATAATCTACTATTGAATTGGGAATGAAAAGAGTGAATCACAACCATTGATTTTGTGGGTCTCACGTGAGCCTCTCATGTAAATCTCACGATATTTATGATTTTCATACATTAGCTTTTCTGGGTATTTTCCCTTCATTTAAGGGTTTTATACGTGGGATATAATTAGTTACTAAAAATGAAAAATGCACGAACGTGGCTCTTTGAATATTGCCTTCACAAAGAAGGTTTGCGGTTTGCCTCCTTCCGTAGACGAAATAAGTCAAGTTCTCTAAAATATGTGAAAATATTAAAAAAAACTGTCAGTCGAGTTGGTAGAGATGAGCCTTTGCGTGGCGAGAAAACAACTTCTGGCAAGAAGGCATGTAATTCATCATGAATCCTTTGCACTGAGAGCCACCCGCACTCAATCTGATTAGAGATGTCGATTTTTATGATGCGTGAAAACTAGCTCAAATTCCATATAAGTGTGACATCAAAAAGAGGGAAAGGAATTCTATGAGATATTCGATGTTTTAGGAGATCTTGAGATCTTGAGCAACAGTGTTCTGAACAGACATAGGCGTGCTGCAATTGCCACAATAACTCTGGACGCATTTCTTGTCATTCATTGAAAACAAGAACCGTATTCCTAGACGCTGACATGTTTTCTGACAATCAAAATAACTTGTCAAAGTGTTCTCAGATAAATGGACTAATCGATGTTTCTAATACCAAGTTAGTGCTATTCGTAATCGATTACTGTCTATAATGATGGCAGTACTTCCGCTCCCACAACACCCTGCAACCGTTATTCACAGGCGGCCGTTCCGTCACTGCCAGCACCGTCACTACACCGGGTGGGGGGAGAACTGTCGGGAGGTGGTTGAAGGACAGGAGAGAGAAGAAGAAAGAGGAAGCCCGAGTCCAAAATGCGCAGCTGCACGCTGCCGTCTCTGTCGCCTCAGTGGCATCGGCAGTAGCAGCGATTGCAGCTGCTACGGCTGCCTCCTCATCTTCGAGAAAGAATGAAGAAACAGCGAAGACCGACATGGCAGTGGCGTCAGCGGCGACACTGGTGGCGGCACAGTGTGTGGAGGCTGCAGAGACCATGGGAGCCGAGCGTGACCATCTGGCTTCCGTTGTGAGCTCTGCTGTCAATGTCCGTTCACACGACGATATCACGACCTTAACTGCTGCTGCAGCAACAGGTACTGCTGGCTCTTTCTGAAGATCATAAACAGTTTTATCATGTTAAAGTTAAATCAATGCAATTAGCTGTATCGTACGAATCCAAAGGACGCTCCAGCTGCGTAGTTCGTAGATCATATACACAAGCACCATTTTAAGCTTGGTCATATACGAATTATGGAATCATTTGGATTGCTTAGGACCATGAAGGCAGGATGACGTACAAAAGAAATATGTTCCATACGTAATATATTCAACAATTGAGATTGCTGATACACAATAATTCTTTTCAATGGAATCTATTTTACTCTCAAGTTTCTACATAGTGCTTACGCAGTATGGTGCTTTTGTCCTTGCCGAGCAGCTTTGCGTGGAGCAGCGACACTTAAGGCTAGAACAGTGAAGGAGGTGTGGAATATTGCAGCAGTGTTGCCATTGGAAAAGGGGGTAGGGATCGGATGCAGCGGTAAAGCCAATAGAAACACCAATCATCTTAGCTTCGGCAATAGCGGGGAACTTGTTGTGGCTGGAGATAACTTTCTCGGTGTCTGCATCCAGGAATTTCTTGCCAAGGGAACTGAGCTTCTGAAGCGCACCCGTAAAGGTCACTTTCTGAATCTGGAAATCTGGTGATGATAACACTGGGGAGTCATATGCATATTGATTGGATTTTTGCGGTGCAGGTGATCTTCACTGGAAAATTGTGTCTGTCTATATCAACCAGACCGGCCAGGTTCGTGCTGCTCTTTTCAAGTGTGTTTTAACTTAGTATTGTGATTGTGAAAAGCCCCTAGTCATTTTTATCACGATTAGCACCTTGAATCCAGGACAAGTCAAGGGCTACAAACACGAAATTAATCTATTGATCGCTGGATGTAGTCACAGTTTTGTCATCGTTCAATGGAACTGCCTGTAGAAGGCGCTACAGTTGATCCAATGCCAGTCAGCGCACATAATATCGTTGACGTTTAGTAAATCAGGAATTTCGAAAGGATTAGATCATTGAACTAGCTGGAAGAAAATATGACCGATTTCCAAGACAGTTTTCGACAATACAGGATTTTTCTGGTTTCATCATCAGATCGTATCTTCATCTGAGCTTTACACTCTTTTCAGGTTGTCCTAAAGATGAAGAGCAAACATGTAGCTGGAAGCATAACCAAAAAGGACAAGAGTACGTCTCTCCTGCATCAGATATCATGCATTTCCTGATCTCAAGTTTTTATTCAATTAGATCCAGGGAAGAATGAAAAGCATTTTAGAAAAAAGAATAAATTCAACAACCCATATTAACCATTCCCTTTGCTGGAAAGCCAGATGTCATCGTGGAAGTCTACAAGGATGTGCCAGCGTGGCCTGGGAGGCACATCTTCGATGGTGGCGAACAACGCCGCTACTTCGGACTCAAGACAGCAACGCGGGGCGTTGTAGAGTTTGAGTGCAAGAATAGACGTGAATACGAGATATGGACACAAGGCGTGACGAGGCTTCTGTCTATGGTCGCTGAAAGAAGGAGCACCTCTTGAACTCAGTTTGCACGTTCACAGTGGGAAGCCTTCGATCTTCATTATTAGATATTCTCCTTTTTTTCACTTGTCTGCTTGAGGTTTACTTGTCCTCTCAAGCAGCTAAATCGGCAGGACTCTAGGTTTAAGCATATATAGGTTTGCTCTGAATGCGCCATGTCTATGGATTTTCGCAACATCCCCAGACGGCGAAGCATCATGAACACTAACATATACGAATGCCTTGGGATGGACTCGTCGTGGATTTTCTTATGGAAGGATAAAACATTTGATATGTATGGAAATGAATTTCTCACTTCGTCCATAGATAATATCCAAATGAGCATCCCCTTGATATGAAATAAAGAGATGCTCTCCCCTTCTTACAGTATGATTGACTCTGCAACGAGAGGCCGAGGGGACCAGCTCAACGATTCGAGAGTGTACTCAGATTCTGCTGATGACCGAGACCGCTTCATGTATGCTGGGACACAACTAGTTGAATGGTTTGACAAGGGAGGATACATCCATCTCCTAATCGTGCACAAATTTGTAAAGGTAACACGGTCAACGTTCTATCACGACTTCAAAATTAGCACAAGTTGACTCCGAGCATGGCCTACATTAACAGGACACCACCATCGCAACAAACAACAATCGTTCCTTGTCTCATGACTTCGTTTTTCAAATTGTGGAGGTCATGCACTTGCTCCAAGTGAATTTAGCTTTGCACGTTCATTCCGGGAAACAGTGAACATGAATTCTTCTCCGAGCATGTCTTTTATTTCACCTTTTGGATCGAGGCAGCATCCTACAGAACTGTTCCAGAAGCTAGAGTAGTGAAATTTTTCAATCCCAACAGAATCTGTCGATATGGGGTTCCTCACGAAATCATCACAGATAATGCGCCGAACCTGGACAGTGCCATGATGGACAGAGTTTGCCAACAATTCAAGATCACTCATTGCCTGCCCCCAGGAGACCTAAGACGAACGGAGCAATAGAAGCAGCAAACAAGAATATCAAAAAGATTCTGGGAAAAAAATGGGAAAAGGCTATAAGTAGGCCGTTTGCTATTGCTGCTATAAGGGCTGCTCGCCTTTATACGGCTTGGCTTCGCTATCGCTCCTATGTATGTAGTGGTCGGCCTAATAAGTAGTATTTTTACTATCGAAGAATGCTTATTATCTAGTTCTAGAAGCTTCGCCAGAAGCAAGCAAGCCGAGGTCGCTCTGCTTCGTAGACAAGGCTCGTTCCGTACTTGACTTACGAGCTCGTGTAGTACTCCCCCCTATCTCTAAAGGGGCTTCTGCACTCCACTCGCTGTCTCCTAAACGAGCGTTAGAGCGAGCGAGTGAAGCCTTCAATTTAGTGGCTCCCCCCCTTTCCCTCATCCTATTCTTTCATGTCTACTTAAGCTTCCCCGGATTGGGGGATTAATTGATTGGATACCCGAGAACCATAATCTTTCCTAGGAACAGCTTACCTACTCTTAAATCTTTAGTTTTGATCAAACAAGCACTCACCACTGTACAGGTGATCGAGCACAAAGCAAAAGGCTATCAGTGCAGCACCACAACCCCATAATAGCTAGTTATCAAGAACCGATATCTAGCCATTAACCGGTTTGCTCAGGCAGCATGGCCCCGTCTTTTGCTATCCAATCTAAACCATAATATACAAGTTGGAATTACTTTACGCGGGCACCACATTTCACATCCAGTAATTCATCCCCACAACACTTACTCTAGCTTCTTAAACTATAGAAAGAATCTATTGTCGCACCTCCTTAAATTTTTTATGTATTCAATAGGCATGAACATGGACAGATTATGAATTTCCTTAAGGAACCAAGATATCAGAGAAGATAGTGTTTTTCTGATTATAGAAAACACCTCCATTCTTCCATTAAAGTTCTCTATGCAGATTTATTTACAGCTCCATCTGCACTTCAAATCCTCCCTCTTGCGATTCAACTTAATCGCGAGCTTTCCAAAATCGATATATTATAAATATTCCCAAACATAGCGAATCTGTTTGGAATATATTCCATTTTGAGAGAGTTGAAACATAAACCCTATCTGTGCGATTGTATCAAAGATGCCATCTCCATGCCCTATTCCAGTAAGCAATCGAATGTTACGAGTAACGAAAATCCGAAACACAAATAAGAGAACAAGGCTCACCGCTCGTGAATGCACACGTCAATCCAATCGCGAACGCCAAGGTAACGGTGAAAATCCCGAGCAGGAGATAGTTCACAGGATGCCGCTGGTGATAATAGTACAACGGACACAGAACTGCCGCAAGAAAAGAATAAAAAACCGTCACTCAACCGATCAAAACCGGCGCCAATCGCCGCGCGCCGGGAGAAATTCGAAAAACCGAGAAGAGTCCACCGCGGGGATTCAGGAAAACGCACCGATGAAGGGCGTGATGATGAGGACGATGTAGAGCGCCAAGCCGGCGGTGGTGCTGACGAAGAAACGGGCGATGGGGTGGACGGAGACGACGACGGCGCCGACGGCGATGGTGGCGAGCAGCTGGAGGGCGACGATGGAGTAGATTTTCCGGATGAAGGCCCACCGCAGCTCGGGGCTCTCGAGCATCATCGGGTACAGGGGCCGCGCCCCCGATTCCACGTCCTTGCGGTGCGGTTGCGCCCACATGATCGAGACCTGCTCCGGCGGATCCTTCTCGGAACGGGGAGGGGATGAGGATTTTCTCGATGGAGGGAAACTGCCGAGAAAGCGAGAGAAAATGGGAGCGGTTTTCGCGAGAATCGTATCGGCGAGATAGAAAACGAGAAGGAAGACGATGAAGCAGAGGGGGCGTGAAGGGAGTTAATTAAGGAGAGAGAGAAAGTTCGGGATTCTTCGCGTGCATTTGAGCGGTGGAGGGATTCGCCGCCCGGGGGGGACACGTGGCGCAATACGGGCGTCGCACGAAAAAATGATTTAAGGAAAATCATTACTTTGAATTTTAGCTTATACGGATAATTTTGCTAAAATATAGGGGTTAATATATATATATATATCCATTTTTTTCTTTTAAAAAAATTAGCATGACTTCAACAGATCTGCACGATAAGTAATTCTTTTTTGTGGATACTATTATATTCTTATTCAATTACTCACCTTCAGACTTTTATCCTATTTTTTATAGAATATTAAAATCGAAATCTACATTTAAAACTAAATTATCATCACTCTAATTTTTTGAGAAGATGAATCCCTATCTCCCCTTTTTCACGTGGGAATGATGGCCATGTGCAACAATTAATTTGAAAGCCGTGAAATTAGCGTATTTTTTATTAAGTCCTATTAAATTAATGGTTGCGATATATTATGACCACCACGAATTTTGACAAAATTGAATTCCTCCACGTCACGCCAAGTTGGCCGTGGGTGACTTGGCCGCTAAGGAGGCTTGCCTACACGTTTCTTTTGGAATTATTATATTATCCGAATATTCGTAAATCGAACGTGATATTCGCCGGGCATAAATGAGCTCGTGGGTCCCGGCTTTTTTGGAATTTTCCACATAAATGGAAATTTCTATCTAATTTCCGCCGCTGTTCTGTTGGGGACAATGATAATTATCGGCGAAGACGGCGTGTTAGTAAAGAATGTCAAACCCGTGTCATGATACCGCGACAGTGCTCGATTAAGGTTTTGCTTTTGGTCGAGAAATGGGCCCAAGCCCAAACTAAATTAGGCGATTAAAGTTAGGAGTGGCAAATCCCGATTTTATCTCTTATCGAAAAAAACGAGTTGATTGCGATTGGTCATGCGGATTTGAATTGGAATATGATTGGATAAAGATGATTTAGAATCCTCCAAATATCCTCACATTGTAAAAATATTTAATCGTATGTTTGGTGTAGCCTAAAATGAGATTTGAAATTTTTGAAAAAAATCTTTAAAAATCTTTGAAATTTCCATCTCCTATGGAAAGTCGACATCGGGGCATGACGATTCTCAACCGACACGAGTTTACATAATTCCAGGATAGCGACAATTGGACCCACTTCCTATGGATTGTACGGCCGGAGTTCATCGCCGAAGAAAGCGGTTCCTCCATCACGGAGGAGCTTAAGAAGCCAGGGGTGTGTTGGGTGTTCTTTGTCAACCAATGGGTGAACAACCAACTTGCGGGTCACGCGCGAAAGTCAAACTCGACGTGAAGGACGTATGCAATTGGGGTGTGGAAAGGATCATCTACGCAAACCTAGCACGACATTATCCCTAAACCCCTTCTCACCCTCGCTCGTCAAAACACGATTGCCGCCCGTCACCCCTTGCCTAGTCGAAGGCAACGATGATACTGCTGTGGTCGAAAGTGGTAGTGATTGACTATTTTGGTGATGTCCTCGTGTGAGCTGTCTGTGTTGCTTTTTAAATGTTATATTCAATCTGGGTTTATCTCATTTCTTAGGCCGAATTTTTTATTTTTATCCGAATGTATCTATGTTCATCTTATTCGGAGAATATCACCAAACATAAATGGGATAATTTGTTATCTTATATGCAGCGGTGTAAATGGCTCGATTCGGTTTTTTTGGAAAACCAAACTAAACCGAACCGATAAGAAAATTCATTGAACTGAATTGAAATCCGATTCAAACTAAAACCAAACCGAATTGAACTTCGGTTTTTCAATTTTTACTTTTGTTTTTGTTTTTTTTTTTTTTTTTTTTTTTTTTTTGCTGTTACATGTTTTAAGACTGATTTCCAATCAAATTGTCTTTGGCCTAGCAAGATAAAAACTTCATTGATTTTCATAAGAATTTCATTATTTTAATTAGGTGAAAAAATAAATTCAATACACCACTATCACTTTTCCAAATGTAAACAATTTTACAAATGCTACCATGTGGAAATAAATAAAATGCAATATTAAATTCCATAGCAATTCAATTACCTTAATATTAGCATTTTAATTAATTTTTTATCACTTCAAAAGACACTAAAATCCTTATTTTTTGCATAAAATCTAGTGTAACATATTAGGTGTATAATACATATAATAGATAATGAAGGCTTGAGGACACAATCCATGGTTGCGTGCTTTATTTTATGAATTCGCATAATAGGCTTGGAGAAGATTTGGTCTTACATATTTCTGCGGATATAATTAGAAATATCAATAGCACCGATAAATGAATTTTAATTACGAAAAAGATGAATGAATGTTATATTATCTTAATTTATTAATTGTACACTGGACAAATTATGAAATGGTGGAGTGCTCTAAAATTAGTAAAACAAACATTAGAGCCCAAGCAAATTAATGTTTCAGGCTCCATTTGTTTCACAAAAAATATGGCTTTTTTAGAAAATATTTTCTAGGAAATCATTTTTAGGAAAGTAACTATATTTTCCATTGTTCGATTGAAATCTGAAAATGAACTAGAAAAATATTTCGCTGTTCCGTAAGAAAAATCTTTTGCTACATGCACCCCTTTCGGTAAAATTTTTATTTCTTATTTTTAAAATTAATTTTATAATTTTTTTTCATTTTCTTTCTTTTTCTTCTTCTTCTTCATCGATTGATCACCGGCCACATCATTGGCCTGTGGTGAGGCGAAGTTCACCCAATGCCAGCGATCTCAAGCTTGCCAAATCTAGTGAGCTAGGCGAGGCTCAAGCCTCATCGGAGGTCGCCAGAGTCTCGCTGACATATGGAGACCTTCAATGAGGCTCGAGCCTCGCCTAGGTGGCTAGATCTGGAGGGGCTCAAGCTTGCCAGCATCGGGTGACCTTGGCCTCGCCTGATCAAGCGAGAATTTGGTGAGGTTGAGCCTCGCCGGCTTGTGACACCGGCCACCGGTGTGGCTAGTGACTGGCCAATCAAGAAGAATAAGAAAAAGAAAGAAAGGGAAAAAAAAGAAAAAGAAAAAGAATAAAAAATATTTCAAAAATTGATTTAAAAAAATAAAAGGAAAGTGAGGTGAAAGAAGGCATGAAATTTTTTAGATTTTATTAGTTTGGTTCGATTAATCAAATTGATAAAAATCAAACCGGTTAAAAAAATTTCAGATTTTTATATTATCCGAACCAAATGAGAACCGAACCGAAAAAAATCAAACTTTTTGGTTCAATTCGATTTTTGACACCCTTACTTATATGGACTCAAATTCAAACTACCAACAACCCAATATATTAGGTGGGAGGGGGATAACTTTTCTATATATTCACCTCTAGGCAGATGCGAACGAGTTGGCCTTGAACCAATGTGGTGTAAGCATGGCGTGACATGCTTGTCATCTGATCAATTTTTTTATACATTGGTGTCGCGACCAATTTTTCGGGGGTGAACCACCTAGGGTTTGGCTAATGGATTGTAAAGCCTAGACTTAACTCGAGCTCTCCCAAGCCCATACCAATTCGCGACTTAAGTTTAAGTTCTTAACATGCACATAGATTTTATCTAGGAGTTAGTTCATGGTAGGTTGATTAGACACCTAAGTAAAATAATAGGAGAATTATTTTACTTCTACGAACCAGAGATTTTGGGTACGGGGACTTGGTTACATTAGACTTCTCTAATGCCCTTTTGGTACCATTCTTTTAAATTGATTTTATCTATTTTCCTAACATGTGAGGTGATCATGCGGGTGCGCAATCCACCAATCTAACACCCAGATAAACAATAAATAAATTGCAAGACTTACCTCAAAGCAACGAAAGCATCTACAATGTTAAATTAGAATCTACATCAACAACCCTAGATATGATTTCTAATTAACACATAATTTCTTTTTTTGTTTTCACTTAATTAATGAAAATCATGCAATATGCAATGCAATATTAATTAAATGACTTAATTCTAATGACATGCAATTTCTAATTAAATGGACTTTATAGCAATCTCTAAATGGGATGCATCTGAATTAATCTAATCATAAATGACATGTTCACGACATTTTTTATTTTTTCTCTTTCCTAAAAAAATGCAATTTATCCTAAAGAAAAGAAGTAATTTATCGTAAGACTTTTTTTGGATTTTTTATGAAATTCGAAATTAGGTAAATGTTGAAGTTACCTAACTAGATTAAGTTTCTATCTAATTTATATTAAGGATTAGGTTATGTTAAACCCTAATTTAAACTAAGATGTTGTCTTAACTTAGCAATCTCTAATCCTAGATGCGGTCTATCTAAAAAAAAAAAAAAGAAACCAATTTATTCTAAGGCATTTTTGGTATTTCCTTTTAAATTCGGAATTATAAAAATGTGGAAATTATCTACCTAAATTAAAATGTCATCTAATTTGAATTAGGAATGAAGTTATGTCAAATCCTAATTTAAACTAGAATGTTATCCTAACTTAGAAATCTCTACCTAAAATGCAATCTACTTAAATTTTTTTTATCTAAACTTATAATAAATTAAAAACTATTATCTAGAATTAAATTACGTGCAATCTTACTCTAAAATGCAATGACATGCAAAAGATGCCTTAATCCTTTATGATATATACATGATGATTTTTGTTTTTTTATTAAATTTGAAATTAAAAATTGACACATAATTAAACGTGCAATTACCAAAAAGAAAATCTAACATCCTAAATGAATGCCCTTTTTTTGGATTTTTATTTCAAAAATTCGAAATAACTAAATTTCCTATTCTAAACATGCAAAATAACCCTAAAACAAGCAAAGAACCTAATCTAACTCAGAGTTTTTTTACGAAAATAAAATCGATTCAAATAACACGACAACAAATCAAATGAGATGAGATTGATATCCATAAATTAAATTGACGAATCATATCCCGCGCATTGGGATCGGATTGATCAATTTTAAATAAAACCGCAAATCGAATCTCGAGCGTGAGATCGGATTGACGATTTTTCCGTGCGATTGCGAGTCGTATTTTGGGCGTGAAATCGGACTGTCAATCATATGCACGTTGTGAAATTAGGAAAATTTCCTAATTCATGAGGGATCAAGAGATCTTTTGGATATGACAATATCGATCAAACATTCGAAGAAAGATTGCAATATTACGAATTAGGCAGAGACATATATGAAAATCAGATTAATTGAGAGTTTTACCTAATTCACGATGTCACGCGGGTGACGTTTCCAAATTTGGATGGATGATGGGTCATGGGAATCACGGTGAGGAAGATCGACGATCTGTAGCATGCACAGTCGCTCAGTAATCGTTGGACGTGTTCCACAAGACCGAGTACTTTGGAATTCTATTCATAAACTTTAGCCTCTTTTCATTTTGCTATTAAGCTTCACCTTTTTAAAAAAAAAAAAACTTGGGCAAAACAGGACAAATCTCACCGCTTGTGCTCATTGAAAAATCTAGACTCGCCGATCTCGCCAAGAACCTGCCAAAAGAAAAGTGCAAGCGTGATTGATACGGGGGAAGCAACAGCATCCGCAAGTCTTGAAACGTCGTGGACGGCAAACATGACACTGGAATATATCTTTTTCCCCTTCGTGAATCTCCCCTCTTTTGTATCTTTCAGGACACTGTGGAATACTCAGGGACAAAACTTGCCGCTTGGCCATGACTAATGTTGACTAGATTTTGTTGCTTTGGTCTTCAATGGCCGAATCTCTTGAACGCTGGAAGTGTGGGCAATGATGATGAGTAGCTGTAGGCATACGAAGAGCCCTCAACAAGAGGAGAGAACTTCTCTCTTTCTTTTTTCTTTTTTTGACTCTCGAGACGAGTTGAGGGAATAGGCATTATTGGTCCAGAAGAAGCAATAAATTGGGGTTTATCGAGACCAATGCTATGAGCTTCCGGAATCCAATGGGATCTTCGTAAAGTTGATCATTATGAATGTTACGACGAATTGGATTTTCAATTCTTCCATGTTTCAGCAGTAGTATATTGTTGCGTGGAGCTAAGGTCCAAAATAGGGAAGAAAGAGGTGTTTCCACGACTCTACCATAGCATGTTGCAGCCAAAAGCAGAACCCCGTATTTCTTCTAGAGAATCTCCTAAACATAAGAACTCTTGAATGGAAATGGAAAAGAGATGTAACTCCAGTTCCTTTGGAAATGCAGAAAACGAAAAAACCCCCCTTGTGTGGCCGTATGTATCAATATGTGGCCCCTGAATTTCTCCATACGCGGTTCCTTTTATACAAGTGAAGGACTAAATTTTTTGGCCAATCTTCCTTACTTTTCCTTTCCTTTTGGCTCACGCACGAAATTCCCTTTGATTATGTAATATTTCTTATTTTGAGTTAAAGAATATATTACTCAATATATGCCCCATGTGCAATATTCTTTTTGTATTTTCCAAATATTATATCCGAAAATCCCACCTGAATCAATGCTCACCGTCGGTTCAATGCTAAATGCAAAAAAAATAAATGCACCTAAAATCTCTATGCTATGTAATTAACTATTTTTTTCAGGATAAAATTAATCCCTATTTTTTAATGCAATAAATAACTAAACGGGTTGCCAAAATTTAGGTGTCAACAATTGGAAAACCATGTCATAGTGTCTCTCAATTGAGAGTACAAAGCCGACAAGTCGATTGAGAGACATTGTGCAAAGCATAGATTGATCTTGTAGTGAGTGTTTCACCTACCCCTCCACCTTCACCGGCATGGGTGGCTATTATGCCGGCCTACTAGTTCCTCAAACCCTATTACGAGATGTGGTGGAGTCTACCCTCCCCATCTAAAGGGCTCCTTAATTCTCGAGTATAATTTTTTGCTCCACCCGAGAGGGAATATCTCCAATGTTTTATGTCTCGGAGTTCAAACGAAATAGTTTTAAGACATACTCAGGTCCAATATTTTTTTAGTATGTCAATTTGAATTGTTGCATGACACCTAAATGGCATAATTACAAAAAGAAAATATCCTAAAATAATTATAGGGATACTTACACAAGTGATCAATATTGACCTAATATGCATTATAGTTCATAAACTTTAAATTTGGTGGACCTTATACAAATTGAACATGTACTAAAAGTTCAAGAACCACATTGAGTAAATTTAAAATTTATGGACCACATTGCATATTGAGCTAAAACTTAGGAACTACATAGAACAAATTTAAAGTTCAAAAATCACATATATATTAGACCAAAGTTGATGGAACATTTGTGTCATATGCCCTTTATTGTACAAATGTCAATTTAATTATAAATATTTTAACTTGACCAATTTAGTCCTAAATCTTTTGATCATTTAAGACAAATTTTGATAAGAAAACCATTAATTTGAATATAAATCGTCCTACATGATTTACGGCCAGCACTGACGTAGATACTTTTTTACAAATTTTCATAGTTTTTAATTTTTTCTTTTTTTCCTTTTCTATTTTCTTTTTCTAAAAAAGAATTTACAAAAAAAATACAGAAATTCTTCCTATCAACACTAGTCTGCCATATAGGATGATTAGCATCCACATAAGAAATTTCTCATCAAAATTGGCCGGAAGACTACAGTGACAAATCTTCAAAAGTTTAAGGCTTAATTAGTTATATTGAATAATTCAAAATTGTATTGACAGCACATTTTTTGCAATTTTCCCCTTTCTTTTTTTTTTTTTTCTAAAATCATTTTCCCCTTTTAATACTATTGCAACTTGATTTTTTTTTTTTTTAATGATTTAGGCCGAGTATAAAGACCCTATTAGTTAGAGGTTCAAGAAACATCCTAAAGGTCTATGAGCCAGTTAAATTTTTGCCCCTAAGGCTGCATGTGACTTGAAATTCATAGTAATTTACACGCAATTGACGAGATATTGACAGATGACTTACAATTCTCGAGCTGGAAATTCTCTAACGCCCCAGCTAACTAGGCTTATTTTAGAGGATGAAATTAAGTAAGCTTTCTAATTTCTTTGATAATAAGAATATGTTAAACACCCAAATAGATGAATTTTTCTCATTTCCAAAGTCAATTGTTCTCGCCTTGTTATGTGTAACTGGTAAATTGAGGATAGAAACACTTCCTTGAACGAGTATGGTGAACAAGTGTTCTAGGACAACGGGCTAAAAAGATCCTAGATAATGTTAGGAGACATACAGCTCAATGCCTGTGCAGTCTTTGTACCCGTCAAAATCACCAGAACTTGTCAAGCGCCCACCCCGATCAATGTGTACGCATGCTTATTTAAGAGGAAAATCACTTCAACTTTTTCCCTGGGCCTAGCCCAGCTCACCATGACAAGTTTGAGATAGGAGGAAGCAAGGAGTATGGCCAATCGGCCCATGTTAGTCATACATATCTGAACTCTTGACCCCAAAAGAGAACAATTCACATTAGATTCATTCATCTTTTGATATAATTTCACGGCATAGAGGTCTCTAGTTATGAACTTTATGTTAAAAGAAAGAAAGAAAGAAAGAAAACGGATCGACTGTAAATAATATAATCCTTCTTCATGAATTAAATTTATATGTGCAATCCCGATAAGACGTCGGTTTAGATGACAAGGGTGTTCGATCATCTTTTTGTGCGATTTTGGGTGCAAGATTCAATGAGAGTGTTTCATGGGCAAAGATCTCGAATTCACTGGATCAATATAAAGGAGTACGCCCTCGAAATCGCTAGGTTGAAATACGTGAGAGCCGGCCCAAAACGTGGCCACCAAACCGGAAACGTAGAAATTTAAATTTTCAGAAGCTTGCGAACTTAGGAAAGGGTGGCTATGAACGGTCAAAGTTGCCCCTCCGAGGTCGGGCAGGGAAGGAAAGGAACGTGACCTTTTGGGACTGCGTGCACCGAAATTCTCAGGCATTCCGTCACTCACGTTCAAATTAGGTGCAACCAATGCTTCCATTCTTTAATTTTCTTTTTGTTCTTATTTTCTTGGCATTTTGAAATTGAGTTGCCATTAGAGTAACAGCAAAGCAATGTGTTGTCCAATTCACTGTTTCAATTGCTGCTGGGGACAATCCGTAGTGGTATGGAGCCAAAACGCAGACTTTTGGTGTCCCCACCTCAATAAAGCCGTGACAGTGATGTTTTGGCTATTGCAACTTCATATTATATATGTATATTGTCATTTAAGAAAAGTATAGATCCTCTAGAGTAATAAATTGAGAATGTCATGAATATTACTTGCAAATGTGATGGGTGGTGTAGATTGGGCCACCATGTAGATTTAGGGTCTTTTTGTCCACCTTCCATTTTCTTTTCCCATTTAAATATATATAGGTGGATCCATGTGTTAGTATTAATATATCTTGAAATGTTTCAGCGATTTCACATCAAAAAATTGTCAAATTATGAGGGAAATAATGAAGTTACTTTAGCGTTGGAAACACGATAAGGTGAGATGGCAAGCCCAACAAACAGCGAGGTTCGGGTTTGTTGCACCGATTCCAAAAATTAAGATTTGAAAATACAAGAGTAGGATTCGCCAAAAGAAGTAAATCACCCATTACAACCTACTCATAACAAGTAACTTTACAAGATGGTTTTATAAAGTGTTACCTTATCTTGGAACTGGACTGACAAGTTTGGGCCAGTTTCAAGGTCCATTCGGAAATCGATGATTCATTTTCTTATTTTGGGGTTTCCTTTATTACCTATAAGTGGGAGTTTTCAACATAATAATAATAATAATAATAGTGTTATTTTCAGTTTATTAGTTAAATAAATGTTTGTTCAAATAATAAAAGATTGTATGTATAGGACAAAATTTTTTTAGAGAAATATATATTGTTTGCTTCTATATATATGGAAGCCATTACTCTATTTCAATGAAAATCGAAATTTAATTTACTAATTTTGGGTTTGTTTCAGAATAAAAAATTTAAAAATAATTAATACAGACCGGTCTATCGGTCGGGTTCCTTAAGTGGAATTGGGAACTAGACCGGTTATTCCCGACTCCTTGAGAATCATCAGAACTAGTTGGTTTGATCTGATTTGGTCCAATTCACGAGTTGGACTAGACCAATGTACACCCCTACATCCCACATTGTTTTGCTTGAATATATGCAAAAAAACGAAACGACATTATTATGATAGAATCTGAAAATAATGTAATCATGAATCTACATCAATTATATGAAAAATATATCATTTAAATAAAGATACATAAAAATAAATCACATTCAATGCTGGGCTGGCTTTTTCCATAAGTGACCAAAATGACTTAAATTACGTAATTTAACGGACAGGGAATTTAAACGAGTGATCCAAAAAATTGTGACATTAAACTAAGCACAGCACGAACGATTTGAATTTTTTAGTGTGTTATTCCTATATAAAAAAAAAAAGGGATTTTTATCCACTGGGCAATTTGATAATTTAGTAGCATACTTGTATATGTAAATTACACTCGCAATAGGTCTTCGTTTGCTCACATCACGAATGCAAAATGGTCCTTATTTGGGTTGCTTGCTCGAGTTTTGGCTTGCATCCTTGCTTAATCCACTAATCTATAGAGAATCTCATGAGCACGAAATTTGCCTAATTGTTAAAGGTTCCCTAAATAAAATAGTTTGAAAATGAACAATCTACACTTGAATGCGAAGAGCGAATGGTAGGAGATACGCCCTAATAGCACGATTCTTTCTATTTTTGAGAAATTTCATGTTTTCCATAAGATTCCTCTAAAAAAATTATGCAAAAAAAAAATAATACTCAAAACAATTGTTAGAGCGATGAGATGGATACTTTGAAAGTTTTGCCCTCTCAAACTTATTGATATGAACAAATAAAAAGAGAGACGCTCAATAGTATGATTTTCACATTTTCGATAAATTTCGTATTTTTCATAAAAATCCTTTCAAAAAATCAGCACCCGCATTCGTAGTTATCTATACTTTCCCTTTTAATCCATAAGTCCATATGTGATATAATCTGCGATTTAACACCACCTTTGGTTTCGCCGTCGATCATGGCTCACGTTAAGTAAACTTAATCACATGTCATAGTAAAAGGGGCATAATTAGGAATGGAACATGGACACCACTTTGCCTCACAGAATATCAGGTTTTTTTTTTTTTTTTTTTTCTTTTTTTCCTTGTGCGTGTGTGGGTGCGCCACCTGTGAGAATTGTCATTATTATTATTATTATTATTGTTATTCTCGTTTGGTGCTAGTTGTGCGGGTGAAGAACTGAGTCCACCAAATTAGCTGGGATTCCAATGGAGCCCAGCTGGGCATGACCAGCAACCCATCATTTTAAATCATTTTCATCACCTCCAGCTCCAGAAATTAAGGGCAGGGGCCCGCCCTCTGATTTGGCTTGGTTCGAGAGACTGAAATTACTCACTAATTAAACCATCCAAAAGATTAGAACAGTATTAAAAAAGAAAATCAACCTCAAAAAACTAAAAAGTGAAAAGACCAAACTACCTTAACCAAGCAAAATGGCTCCAGCAATCTCGATTGCTGTCCGAAACATCGCCCTCCGAAACGACGACGCATCGCCCCCCCCCCGTCGTGTGGCTCGTGTTGTCGTCTTCCTGGCCGCCCCTCCGGATCTGAAATCGACCTCCCCACTTCCCTCCTCGCTAATTTATTGCTTAAAAAAAAAAAAGAATTTATTGCTTTTTCAGCACTGAATGTTTTTTTCACTTCAGTTTCTGTCACCCCTGTACCTCTCTCTCTCTCTCTCTCTCCACTCCGACCAAAAATTAAATAAATTAATAAATTTGAAAAATAAAAACAAAGGGAAAAAGGCGACAACTTTCGCATTTACCGAACAAAAAGCGGAAAGCGTATGCATATGCGCCTGGGGGAAAACGTTCAATTCTCACTGCTCTGTCTCCGAAACCGCCCGATCTCTCATGGGTTTTCAGTCCGCTCCGCCGTGCTCCGATTCGTGCTCGGCCCGGGGGAAGAAGGGTAGGTCTCTCCTTGCTTCTTTCTCGTTTTGAAAAGATAAAGATTGGATTTTTATTTACTGTGCTTGTTCGATTTTGGTTTCCGTTGTCTGTTGGCGTCGCTGTCGGGGATAGATTGAGTTTGATTCGGAGGAAAATGATGTTTGCTTTGTTGGGTGTTTTTTAATTTCCGTTTTTTTAGGTGGAGATCTTTGGATAAGCGCGAGTGGTTGCCGTTTGCCTTCTTTTGGGGGGGATGTAGTGTTAGGTCGAGCTCTACTGTTCATCTTTTTGTCAGCTCTAAGTGACCATCGATTGTTGTTTAAGGCTCAAGCAAAGCGCTGTTCGGATGTCATTCTTGGGTTCTTTTCTTTCTTTCTTTTGTTTTTTTTTCCGGGGTTGCTGACTTGTCCGCGTCGAATTTTCGAAAATCGTGGCTTCTTTCGGAAGACGGGATGCTGAATTATCGATTTTCGGTTCGAATTTTGGGTTGAGCTTGTAGGGCGTTCGGAGCTAGCGATTGTGATGTTTTTCGTGGTGTTTGGTGGCTTAGGTTGTGATCTTGGCTCGCCTAGTGGTTCATGATCGAAAGGGGCAAGCTTTTCTAGTCGCTGGGTTTCGATTTGGACGTTCTGTGTGCGGGACTGTTTGATGAGAAGTACATCTGGTTATTGTGGAGATCTGGGAGTGGTTCCATCTCTTATGCCCAATGAGGACTTTCTTCCCCTCTGAGTCCTGTAAAGAGACGCAGCTCAATGCGCTCAATCCACAGTCTTGGCTTCAGGTCGAAAGAGGGAAGCTGTCGAAATCTTCGCCTCAGTTCTATTTTTCTTCGTCTATGTAAGTCCTCTAATTTTCAGTTTTGAATTCTTACTTCCCCTAGTGTTTAAAAGTCGATGTCTTATGGTTGAGGTAATTGTTGTAGAGAATCTCTCATCAAGGTCCCCGAGCCGTCAATACTGCCTTTGTTTAAGCCAGTTGATTATGTAGAAGTTTTGTCACAAATTCATGAAGAACTCGAGACTTGTGCTCCCGAGGAGAGGCCAAATCTCTATTTGTCAAAGTTCCAGGTCTTTAGAGGTCTGGGAGAAATCAAATTGATGAGGAGAAGCCTCCGTGCTGCATGGCAGAAGGCCACCAGTGTGCACGAGAAAATTGTTTTTGGTGCATGGTTAAAGTATGAAAAACAAGGTGAGGAGCTTATTGCTGACTTGCTTGCAACTTGTGGCAAGTGCGTAGAAGAGTTTGGCCATATAGATGTTGCCTCAATGCTTCCAGAGGATACAAATGTGAGTTCTAGTCAATATGTTTTGTCTAGTGACAATAAACTTTCGAGGAGTGTTACTTTTAGAATTGGAGACGAGAACATAGTTTGTGATAGGCGGAAAATGGCATGCCTTTCAGCTCCTTTTCAAGCAATGCTTAATGGGTGCTTCACAGAATCAGTAAGAGAGGACATAGATTTGTCTGAGAACAATATCTCCGCTGCAGGCTTGAGAGCTATCAATGAGTTTAGCATGAATGGAATTTGAATGAAGTTTCTCCGAATCTTTTACTGGAAATACTCGTCTTCGCAAATCGCTTCTGTTGTGAAAGACTAAAAGACGCATGTGGTAGGAAACTTGCAGCTTTTGTATCCTCTAGAGATGATGCAGTAGAACTCATGGAATATGCTCTTGAAGAGAACTCCCATGTCCTTGCAGCTTCATGCTTGCAAGTATTTTTGCATGAACTTCCTGATTGTTTAAATGATGACAGGGTTGTGCAAATATTTAGCCTTGCTAACAGACAACAAAGGTTGGTCATGGCTGGGCCAGCTTCTTTTTCACTGTACTGTTTACTGAGTGAAGTCTCTATGAACCTCGACCCTCAGTCAGATAAAGCTGCTTGTTTCCTGGAGCGATTGCTAGAGTCTGCTGAAACTGAGAGGCAGAGACTGCTGGCTTTCCATCAGTTGGGATGTGTCAGGCTTCTGAGGAAAGAGTATGATGAAGCTGAGCATCTTTTTGAGGCAGCTGTTAATGCAGGTCATATATACTCAGTTGCAGGCTTGGCTAGACTAGCTTACTTAAAGGGTAAAAAATCAGGGGCCTATGACAAGCTCAGTTCCATTATTTCCTCTGGAAGCTGTAGGCCACTGGGATGGATGCACCAGGAAAGGTCATTATATTGTGATGGAGATACGAGATGGGAAGACCTCAATAAAGCAACTGAGTTGGACCCAACTCTACCTTATCCTTACATGTATCGAGCTGCTTCCTTAATGAGGAAACAAGATGTCCAAGGTGCACTTGCGGAGATCAATCGGATCCTTGGCTTCAAACTTGCATTAGAGTGCTTGGAACTCCGTTTTTGCTTTTATTTGGTCCTAGAGGATTATCAATCAGCAATTTGTGATGTTCAGGCAATTCTCACTCTTTCTCCAGAATATAGGATGTTTGAGGGACGGGTTGCAGCGTCCCAACTGCGCACACTTGTGAGAGAGCATGTTGAGAATTGGACAACAGCTGATTGTTGGATGCAATTGTATGAGCGGTGGTCTTCAGTTGATGATATTGGTTCACTCTCTGTTATTTACCAGATGCTGGTTGAATCTGATGCACCAAAAGGTGTTCTCTACTTTAGACAGTCACTCCTCCTCCTCAGGTAGGCTGCTGCATCATACCTATCGAGCACTTTATCATACCTATATAAAGCTTTTATGTGAGCATAAGTGGTTATTTATGCATTTCAGTGTAAAAATTGCAAATGCATAGATTTACAAAGATTTAAATCTCTGAGACATCCAATTATTTCTGAGTTCATCTGTCTTATTCTTGAGAATGTGGATGTTAATCTTTCTGTGTATGCTTCCCTAAAAATAGAAATTGGATTGGAAACCTCTTTGAGGTGGAGACCAGAAAAGTCATTTCTATTGTTTTCAGCTTAAAGCATTTGGCTCTGAGAAAATCTGTTTTAAAAGACATTGAGATTATTAGTTCCTTTCAATCCTACCATAGATCTCTTTTTATGCAAGTCTTTCTTTGGCAGATTGTTATATGGCTTGTGTATTGCTCGTCCAGGAAGTGATCACTATTGGACCAAAATTACTCATTTCACCATTATTAGATTATCTAGAAAATTGCACGACTTTTTAGATGGTTCGAATTTTGTTGCCGAATTGTAGAGCACCCCGTCCTTACTGTGGGATCATTAGAAGAAATGGTTTATGTATATACCAATATTGGTTGGAAAATGCTTCATTAGGAATTCCTTTTGTAGGGTCATTGGAACAAATTCACACATAGGGTAGCTTATTCTTTTGTGTGTGTACACGCGCGCACGCGCGCCCGTGAGAGAGAGAGAGAGAGAGAGATTTCCAGAAGAGGAAGCATGAAAATATGAAAATGAAAGGTAGACATTGTACCATTCTTTGAGGGAGGTTTCCAGAACAGGAGGCGTGAAAATATGGAAATGGAAGACACATCTTACCGCTCTTTGACAGTACCTTGTTTTTTGATGCTTCTGAGAACATTTTTCTAGAGATTATCTGTGGAGCAGTTGCTTGGACATGTTTGTTCATTTCTCTTGAATCTTGGCTTTGGAAAAACCTACAAGGCTTGTGCATTTGTTCCTCTGGTGCTCCCCACCTCGTAGTTCATTCCCTTTCCTGTATATTTCATGATTTGCCTCTTTGGAATCCAGGTCTTCTCGCCCTTGTTCCAAGCTATTCCTGTTAGCATTATTCTATGCTATATCTTTATCTACACACACAGAGGTGGAGTTTTGGCTGACATATGACTGTAAATTCATTGCACTTTTGATCAGGTTGAATTGCCCTGAGGCAGCTATGAGAAGCTTACATTTAGCCCGGCGGCATGCCTCTAGTGAACATGAGCGCCTGGTTTATGAAGGCTGGATCTTATATGACACTGGGCACTGTGAGGAAGGGCTTCGAAAGGCTGAGGAGTCTATCAAAATCACAAGATCCTTTGAGGCCTTCTTCCTGAAAGCCTATGCACTGGCAGATTCTAGCCAGGATACATCTTGTTCGTCAACTGTTGTTTCACTTCTTGAAAATGCATTGAAGTGCCCCTCAGATAGGCTTCGCAAAGGTCAGGTAAGCTTTCCGGTTCCAATGTATGTACCCTATATATGTAGTGGTTTCCTTTTCTTTGTAGTTCATCAGTGGATGTCTACTCCTTTCTAACATCATTTCCAGCGTGTTCTTTCCCTCCTGGTCATCAAGTTGCTTATTATAATCACATCAGCTCTTTTGACGAGTTCACGAATTATATTTGACAATTTTAGCGCATAAAGCAATTTATTTGTCCTTAATAGACATTGAGCATCTTGATTTGTTTTGCTAAATGTATTGAATAAAAACTCTGCATCCTTGGAAGAAGTGGCTGATTGATAATCTGACTAGATGTTAGATATTTGCTTTTTTTACCCACTGGAGATGTGGCTCCGTTTGGTTTGGTTCAGCTTTCCCAAGGGGCTTTGGACCCCCAAAACCCCTTGGGGAAAATATTTTGTGTTTGGCAAACATTTTTGAAAGCTCATTGGCCAAATATCAGCATTCCCAATGCTAAAAGCCCAATGCAGATCCGGACCAGCTTTGAGCATTGGGCATTTTGGAAATGCAAGTTCCCTGTTCATTAGCGTCACTGTTCATCTTTTCCCGTTCGTCTTCGTCTTCCTCACCTGAGAGTCGGGCTTCTCTGGCAGCCCCTGGTGACCACCGCCTGGGGTGGCGTGACCCGCGACCTAGGCGGCATCACCTGGGGTGGCGCAACCCGCAACCCAAGCGGCGTCGCCTGGCGCGCTCGAACCAGGCGACGCCACTCGGGTCCGTGCGACCTCAGGCCGCCAGATCTGGCCGTCCGGCAGTCGGCCGCCGGATTTGATTTTCAGACTTTAAAAAAGAATAAAAAATAACAAAAGCCAATTACAAATGTGAGTTTTGCCAAACGGTGTTTCTGCTAAAGCTATTTTTCAATGCTATTTGAGATTACAATTTACCAAATGGTGTAGCATTTCAGAAAACCCCTTTACCTCAAAGATATTTGCATTTTCCCAAAGTCATTTCCCCAAAGTTGAACCAAACGGGCCGATGATCATTATCTCATTTGCTTAGATCACATATAGAATCTGGTGGATGTTGCAATAGCTGTTAGATCTCAATATCAAATGCTCAGACTACTGTTATCTTATCTGTGACAGATGCTACCTGCTATATTAGAAAGTTATTGTTGCTGTGCACCTGAGAAGAGAACAGAGTTTTTATCTTAATCTCCAGTCAAAAGCATTCATATTCTACAAACTCATGGGCTACATTTTCACTTTAACTTTGCTTGAAGAGACACAGCAAGCTTTTCTTCTATGATCTTCATTAATCTTTGTGTTATGAATTTAATCACATTGCCAGGCGCTGAACAATCTCGGAAGTATCTACGTCGACTGTGGGAAGCTAGAATTGGCAGCTGATTGCTATATTAACGCTCTCAAAATCAGGCACACAAGAGCCCATCAAGGGCTTGCTCGAGTACATTTTCTCAAAAATGACAAAGCTGCAGCATACAAGGAGATGTCACTACTGATAGAGAAGGCAAGGAATAATGCATCTGCATATGAGAAGAGGTCTGAATATTCTGATCGTGAACTTGCTATGGCTGACCTCGAGATGGTTACCAGATTAGACCCACTTCGTGTCTATCCATACAGATACCGGGCTGCAGGTTATTGATCTACCTCAACTTTGTGTCATACCTTTTAGGTGTTTCCACACTAGTTCTTTATAATATGTCCATATTCTTGAACAGACACTGCCTAAGGTGACCTTAGATGAGCATAGTGATTGGGGATATACCATCCTACTTTTTTCCCGATGTTGAAATTTCTTCATTATGCAATGCGTTTACTGCATTTTGATAACAAATAATTAGGATTAGAGTTTTTGACAGTGATGCTGGTCTTTATGGATGTATAGTATCTATTACTTTGGTCCTCCCTGAAGGTCCCTAGTTTGAGTTAGTGCATGTGCTATCATTCTTCTTTTGACTCAGATGATCTCTAGATAACTGAAGTTTCTGTTCTTTTGTACCACTATCCAGTTAGTCGTTCTGGTTCCCTGAGATTTTTGTCTTTGGAACTTACTCAATGAGGCCTCCAACCCACCTCTCCCTCCTGTTCCCCCTACCATGCTTAATATCGAGATCCCTGAAATCTTGATCCCTAGTTTTTGCTGTTTTCAGCTGGTTTGTGAACTCCTTAACTTTGTCCTTTTTCTGTTTTTTTTAATGCATTACTTTTCTCAGATGATAGTAGTTTACACTCACTTTCACATAACTTCTTGTTATTGAGTGTAACATGTAATTATACTTGTTCATGTGCCTGAATTGTAGTCTGAACGTCCAAATATATCATTCCATGATCTTGTGAGATTAATCAACTCCTCAAACGGAAATTGAGTTCATTCGCTCTCTCTTTGAAATTGACAGTACTAATGGATAGTCAAAAGGAAGATGAAGCTATTGCCGAAGTTTCAAGGGCAATTGCATTCAAGGCCGACCTTCACCTCCTACACCTGCGGGCAGCATTCCACGAGCATGTTGGCAATGTCATGGGTGCCCTCCGAGACTGTCGGGCGGCTCTCTGTGTCGATCCATACCATCAAGAGATGCTGGAGCTTCACAGCCGAGTAAACAGCCATGAGCCATAATTCTGGCCAGGGAAGCAGAGAGTGCATCTAATATTTCAACGCATCGTGTACAGTAAGGGCGCTTGAATCATCCTGTAGGACCACATTGTATCCTTTTCTGCCATTATTAATGGATTTTGGTAAGTTATATATGTTCTCTTCATTTTGCTCCATTTGTATGAGGAAAATGTCAAATGAAGCGGAGAAAGTTACGTTCTATCTTCTATTTAGTCGGTTAATGCATTGCTAATTCTTTCTCATGCGTATATGTCCAATCAAAATGGATGAATCGTGCTTAAACAGCTAAAATATATTAAGAGAGGAAAATACAAGCCTTCAGGTTTCTTTCTTTAGCATTGCAATGTGATCGTCGGAGTTCCCATCCCACCTGCAGTTGCATTGTAGGTTTGTGTTATCCGGATCTTTAGGCATGTCCGGTTCACTTAAGGGAATAAGGGAAAATGGAGTTTTTTCATTACTTCTTGATGAAATATCTCCCTATGGAAGGATAATTATTAGAGTAATAAGAAGTTATGCCGGTTGTCCGATTACCACGGGATAGGACTAACAGTGGAGGTCTGTAAGACATTCAACTCCGACGGACAGATGACCCTGGCTACGCATAGCTTCCATACTCTGCTGTTTATGTAACGTGTGGCGAACGACGAGTCTGGTGCTTTTACAAGCTGAAATATGTATTTTAGAGATGACAACATGAACTTATTAAGATTAAAGAGATAGAAACTGCAATGACATCCTTCAAAGTTGAAACGGAATGTTTTGAATATTCTAACACAGGAAGAGCAACATCCGATCATGATGACGATATTGATGATTCATGTAAGTTTTATTGAGAATGTCAGCAGGAAATAGAATTTTTGTACATTTGTCGAGTTGTTATACAACACCGTAATATACACAGAGATACACCCTAAAAAAAGAAAAGGAAAGAAAAAAAGGCTAAGTACACAAAGGCACACGCTCATGTAACAATCTATAGAAAGCTATAACTGACGACTCCCATCATTGGCTTTGAATGGAGAAGATGTATATCGGTGACATCGTATCAGGAACACCGTGGGCATTTAAAAATGAGCAGAAAGTGAGGATGTCGACAGACGTATGCCGGAAGTTGCTGCAAACTGTTTGCCTGGCCATACAATCTCTTTTTGCCGCTGCAAAGGTATTTTCCCTGCTGAAATGTTCCCGTGCGTCTCAACAATAAAAAATCACACATGCTACTGGTAGAAAGCAGTGAACAAATTGAATGGTGAAGCAGATTACCATCATTACGCATATTTCCCGATTTATTTTCTGTGGGGCACATTGCTTGCATGTTGAATCAGTAGACCGCGAGGGTAATCCATACCATATCCCTATGATAACAAGAGCCCATAAGTTCATAATTCGGATGTTCAAGTCTTCCCATAATTCATGTCCTGCGCAGATTCTCAAAGTAAGGATGTTGCAGAGCTTCATCAACGCTGAATCGGTCATCCTGCAATTCAGTATGCATTTTAACGTATGTCCAACAATGTAGGAATTGAAGTTATAAGTGATCTGATTTTAATCAAACAATTACACCTAAATGTCCTCTCCATCACAATTCAAAATGCTTAGAGAAAGTTTCAGTATGATGAGTATTTTGAAAGTGCATATGCTCAATCTGAAAAGTAAAAATAATTCCTGATACATTGCGAGTGTTGCATGTTTCCAGCATGATCAGGTCAACTGCACCGGATGCCAAGAGCTCATATTGACATAACTGTTGGACTTCTGGTGCTAGTTTCAGGGGAGGGAGGGAAAAAACTTGTCTTTTTTTTTTTCTTTCCATGTAAAGGACCACGGGTATACCAAACAATTTACAAAAACAACTCCAATGATAAGGACTCCAGTGTATCAAGGATAGCATTTACGTCAAGACTCACACCACGTGTGTCCCAAGACATTGCAGTAAAAGCCAAGAATCCATAATCCTTACAAAATGGTTCTCAAAATTGTGAAATTTTCTCCTATTTCAGCTATTCTTTAGAGTAAGCCAAAAAACCAAAGACTTTTATAAAGCAAGAAGAGGACCAGTAGAAACCTCCAAGGTTCCATTTTCTGGATATGGAGTGAAACTTTTTCCAAGATACTTGTTGAGGACCTCATATAAAAGCCATTAAAGAGATGGTATGGGATACTTGCAAATATCTGGGATTCTGTATGCCTATGAGACTTCGGGCAACTTTTCCAGAAAGTCTTTCAAGTTTCCCAGCTGATTCAACCCATTGTAATCAATGTGAATTCTCCTTATTTACAGAATACACACCACCATATCCTTGAGAAGAAAAATGCTTTAAGCATTCATTTGGAAATTATATATTTCTTAAAATCGGATTTTAGGTTGTATCCAAGCAAAAGCCATCTTTTTTTTTGGTAAAAAGCAAAAGCCATCTTTTGTATGCAGAATCCACAAGTCTCTGGCAAGCAAAACATTCTTCGAGAGGAAATCATTAAGATAGTCATTTGCACAATGAAAAACTTACTGGATCCCACAGTAAGAGATGGCGGACCAACCGCAGAGCCCAAACATCTGAAAAGCTGCAATATTTTTGGAAGTAAATGCTGTCATGATCTAGCATGACTCGAAAGAGAACAATGGAACCTCACACAATGGCAACGAGACTTTGAAAGCATACATGACCTATTGAAGATATCAGGAAACATACCCAATCTTAAGAGGATCTCTGCTCTTTATTTGATGTGAGAAAAACTCTTCCGAACATTTCCAAGAAGCTGGTGAAACTCCACTCTGCATCTCGAAGTAGGAAATGAATGATAATATTCTTTGACATAAAAACCACCAAGAAGTGCCCATATATAGTAACTCACAAATAATAATGAAACAGTGGAGATCACCCTAGTTGGGACATTAATTTGTAATCATATTAAAAGTTCAGCGTTTTCTTTACACATTCATTAGGAAGTTCGGGGACTAAAGTTAAATGAATTAAACTTCGAGACATGTGACTTTTTCTGGCAAATTTGAAAAAAAAAAAATATATATATATATATATTAGGTAAAAAAGTATATCTCTCTCAAAGAACGGCAGGTTGTGCAATAGAAACTCTAATGTCTAGACCTGTCGAAAATCAGAGTGTCGGAGATTACCTTGTACATTGCACCACCAAATCGATGTTTCAAGGAACTACCGGGGATCAAGATGCACATCTCCATAAACGATCTAAGTCTGACACATGCACAGAGAAAAAAAACAATCTTTAGAAAATATCTTTAAACACATCATGGCACAAGACTTTAGCAAAGGATGATTTTTCAGTTGGTTCTTTATTAACTTTTGAATGTGCCAAGCATTGGGCACTCAACAGTCAACAACCATCTCAATCTAACTGTTCCACAACCCTTTCATTGCATGTAAATGAGATGCAAGCTATATATGCATTTTTATGGAGACACAATCCCTACAGCTGCCAATACAGTTCTAAGTTGTCCAATTTTACCAATTTAGTCCTAAATCTTTTGATATATTTTCAATTTAGTCTTTACCAATTTAGTCCTAAATCTTTTGATATATTTTCAATTTAGTCTTTCCGGTCAATGTGTTAGAGCATAATATGGTCATGAAAAGTGTCTTGGAAGAAGAAGAAGAAGAAGAATAAAATGTGTTAAGAGCATAATATGGTCATGAAAAGTGTCTTGGAAGATTTCTGGATCTTTTTATGCTAATATGGTCATGAAAGTGTCTTGGAAGATTTCTGGATCTTTTTATGCTAAAATTGGATCATTCCATACGAAGACCTATCACGAAGGGCATATCGGCAGCATTTGCTTAAAAAATAAGAGGGTCATTAGTATTTCGTCGGCAAATCACTTTCTTGGCACAATCAGAGCAATGCCAACTAATAAAACTATAGCTTTCAATGAGCATGTCAAGAAGCAGTTGGGCTCAGATGTAATTATGACTCAATGTACGAAAGTCAAGCTGGTTGCCTTTCAACTTTTGTGGGAAACTACAGGATGAAGTATGCATAATCGTGGGATGACGCAAAGGATGTTGTGGCTGAGTTATTGCCTCAAGTTGAGCATAGGATGCGTCAGAAACATCTATGACAATTGGGGGCAAGAAGCAGTGTGTTAAGGGGAGTATTATTGTGGAGTATGAGGAACACTCAGGCATTGAAGAAAATCAATCCTGCTGCATATCATAGCTTAGTTCAAATAGAGCCAAAGCACGGGTGCGACGCTTCACCACTAATGTGAAATGGTACACAGTTGACAACTTAAACAAAGCATTCAAAAGAAGAATACTAGATGCCAAGTGTAAGTTCATTAAGAGTATGAAGAGGAAATGAGGATAATGATTATGATAAGGGAGCATATTCAAAGGAACGGATGAGCTAGGTGGAAAAAGGACTACAGTCCAAGAATAGTGAAAAAGTTGGAAGATAAATAGACTTGCTGGGACTCACTGCTAGATGACATGGAACAGTGACACTAGATATGAGATGATTTGCCCTAGCTATGCACGGTCCTTCCTATAAATTTCCATCAAAACTTGAAAGGCAAATGGCTTAGATTTCATACACCGAGTCATAATTAAATCTAAGTCCAATTGCTTCTTGATAAGCTCCTTGACAGCAACAGTTTTTAGTAGTTGGCATTGCTCTAATTGTATCAAGAAAGTGATCTGCCAACCAAGAACCCGTGACCCTCTTATTTTTTAAGCTAATGCTATCAATATGTTTTTCGTGATAGGTTTTCACGTGGAATAATCCAATTCTACCATCAAAAGACCCAGCAATCTTCCAAGGACAATTTTCATGAACACATGCTGCTTTGACACATTTTTTTCATTCTTTGTAAATCTTATCTCTTTAAGCTAAGTTACTGAATACTTTATGAGAACATCCTAAATCGTCTGATATTATCAAAAACCATAGACATAGTAAACACAGACAACGCATAGTCAGGATCAAACATTGAAACTCTGCTTCTCCTTCTTGTAACATTGTCATCTTCTTGCCCTACATGAGACCTTAAATTGTAATTCCCATTTGCTTCATAGTAGTTTGTGTGGTAACCAGCTTCAGCAACAACTTCATTATCCAAATCAAATAATTGGGATTAGATGATTTTCCTATAAATAATTAGTAAAATACAATTCACACGAATGGTTCCCCTGTAGTTCGATCCTTTTATGGCCTTCCTGTGGGGAGTCCCTAATATTTCTCCATACTTCTACAATCTCTTCGTCATCACCATCATCATTAGTCAAGAATCTAGACTTTTCTCTGCCTTATTGTAAAAAATTGAAGGCTCCCAATGACACATGCAGATTGGGACCACCACACTGTCATTTTTGTTGCATAATCTCAAAGTCGAATGAAATGTGATGGAATTAGGGTTCGAATGGAGGGAATGGGGATTCAGATGCAAATTACGGGCAAATTGGGTCTCTTCTATTTGGGGAAATTGGGGATTATGATGGACGACAGCCTCGGCGACATGAGGGAATCAATTAGGGTCTTTTGAGGGAATTAGATTTGACAGAGATGGGAATTAGGGTCAATTTAAGGGAAACGGGAGAGAAATTAGGGTGTTCATCCATGAGAATTTGGGATCGCGAATTAGGGGAAGAGAGGGCTTCATTTTTATTTTTTTTTAATCTTCTAATGAAAAGGCACCATTTTCATCCAAGAAAAAGGACGTTGTTTCTATCAGCTTTAGTCCCTGTCAGAGGCCAGCTAGACACATAAGACGCACTGACTAGACCTCTAGGTCAGCATATATCCGGGAATGACCACATTAAAAAATCATAAAAAAACTAGGAGTAAATATGCAAAGTTTAAGGACCAAATAGGCAGCAGCACAATAGATGTAGGATTAATTTGGTAATTTCTATCCAAGCATTCTCTTTCTATTGACCAGAAAAATTATTTTATGAGTTATATATTTATGAGAGCAATTGCACATTTAAAATGTGTAAAAAAAACAAAATACATGAAGTAAGGTGCAAACTTACCTATATGCCAACTGCTTTAAATCTTCACTCCATCCCTCAAGATGTTGATCCAAAAGAGTACGGGTTAAAGCACTTATTTGAAAAACATCCGGTGACCCTAGTATTAACTCTAACATGACCACACCAACACTCCACATATCATACCTGTTATCAACACAGTATTGGAGATTAACAAATATTTGTCTCTACAGAGAAAACAACAATCTTCAAGCTAAAGGAATGCTCACTTCATAGCAGTTGGTCCATGATACCATGTTTCATTTAGCAAGGCTTCTGGAGGAGTATATTCTGTAGTTTGTTCAGCTCTGGAGGAGCATCAAATACATAAAAGGGAATGAAAATCACACGAAGAAGATAACGAATTTATAGAGGATAGTTCAGCAGCCCTACAACAAATAAAGCTCTTTCTCTGAATGTTACAAGAAGTTCAGTTCCTTTTAATGATGTAATACCTTGAAGGGCCAGCAGATCCATACAGATGCTTCAGAGTGAATTGATTTATTGCACTCCCAAAGTCAATAATGCGCCTGACGCAGGATTACAAAAGCATCAACAAAAATGTCATGACATATAGAAAAGGCAGAGTTGCAAAAAAAAATTGTTCCCACATAAGCATTTAAACTGCAGCTCAATGCCTCACTCCAAGTAACATAAGTGAAAACCAAGAGAAGTAGCTGGTCTAACCCTTGGAAGATGGAAAATTCCTTTTATCCAGAAGTTAGATATTACAAGAGCCAAATTAATTGACTTCAAGTTTTGTGGCTGTCTTTTGCATTCGGCTCCCTTCCACTCACTATGACTTGTTGTCTTGTTGAGTGCAAGTTTTGTGGTGCCGGATCTTGTGTATATTGTTGGTTCAAAGCTCAATATATTATTACCATTTACCAAAAAAAAAAAATTAATTGACTTCAAGAAGAACCAAGAATAGAAAAGGATTTGTAAGAGGATCAACAGATTTTGTTGAAAATTCGATGACTCCTAGAATAACTAGGAAGCAGTAGCAGGAAAAATGCATACGGGAAAGAAGTATAAAGTTAAACATGCGAAACAATTACAACGTTGTCAATATTAAGATCCAATTAATCTATCCATCCACCAGTAGTTAGGCATATTTTATACCTGAAATTAAAAACTGATATTTCAGGTTTTAATGCTCTCACAAGCTGGAATGCATAATTTATCAATAGCAGCCAAATATGTGACAGAGGAACCAAAAAGGACAAAAAGGGACGCATTGAGAAATGGAAAGGCAAAATCTTTGTTAAGGCCTACAAGTTGACTCCACGCCATTGAATGCATGGTTTTCAAATTGACCATTCAGAGATATATACATTAGCAGATCTAAGAGCTTGAAGCAGCTGTAAGAAGAGAGAAAATCTAACGCCTGCATAGTCCAATGCTGAATTTTAAACAATCAAATAATCAATAACCTTAACAAAAAAAAGTTCAGAATACATTTTGCTGTTATAATTCTTGTCTCCATTTGGAGTTCCTCTCAGACATCTCCCAGTTTCCTGATCCTCAAAGCATATTACCATGTTCTCTACAAAAAGATAAAGAAAAAAAGAGCCAAATATCAATCCATTGTATAACCATGATCTGAAGTCATGTATCTCCCTACTAACTAAAGCTATCGTAAGAAGTATTCTCACGCTAGCTACCAACTAAAGGAATCATGAGAAGGATTGTTGCACCTAAGAACGCACTCCTAAAAGTATTCATAAGCTAAGCAACTCTTGTACCGGACAAAAAAAATGAATAGATTGGTTTTGAGATTATAACACTACCGACTTGACTCAGATTTTCATGAAGCAAACTTAACAAGTGCAAGATAAGGCCATGGTCGTGTTAAGATGATAATTATGCGACAGCCAACTCCTATGTTTAAGAAGAAATGGTGTTTCTTCATTAAGTTTCCTAGAGCCTATGCAATGCATGACAAAGAAGCAATCAACAAGAAATTGTTATAGCTGGTTAATGAACTGCTTCAACAACCAACATATTGTTATCAATTTACTTGTTTCATTATGAATGAAGCACATTGGTGGCACAAAGAAGATGATATGATTACGGCCAATATTATTTTCATGCCACTTTACTAGATAGTTTATATATTGTAACAAATCGTATATCCTTACCGGGTTTAATATCCCTGTGAGTGATATTACGGTCATGGCAGACTTTCAGCGCCAACAACTGAGCATTGAAAAGAAAAGATCTTTCAGTAATGCATTTCAAAAGCAACAACCAGTGCTATCCCAAAGAAAGAATATAACAAACACAGGGATTGTTAAAATGAGCTGAAGTTTCTGGATTTTTTTTTGGCCTAAAAAAAGCCCGCAATTGAAATGACCCGCCCATGTAAGTAACCCTCTACAACCAAAGAATCAGAACCCCAATTACAACTTCTGTTATATCTTGCATACATACAGATATTTGGTAAACTTCAAGTCAAGGTGGGTCATGATATCCTGATTTCTTGAATGATATACAAATATAATCTGTAAGACCCAATAAAAAAAGCATAAGGCAAGTTCCGGGTGATATGGCTCGTGGACAGGTTGTCTACCTTCATGCAAGTAATGCCAGTCGATTAAATAAGGTAAATGAAAATTGTCATGAAGTAGCAATTATATGGCTTATTATTTTCAACATTGATTATCATGAACGATAACGCATCTTATAGGATCTGGAGACCATAAAGCAGTCAACTCACAAAGAATATGCTCGTATTCTAAAAGAGCATGCACATGAAAGCACATTTCCAGAAGATCTGAGGCAGTCACTTAACTGTCAAAATCTTTTAGCTTCAAAAACGGTTCATATTTTCAAGAAGTAACTCTTTGGTCCAACTTAGAAGTGCTAGATCACAATGAACTTCAAAGAAATGCGTCAATCTAATCATATCAATGAAAACCACTCAGACATATCAATCAACTGATGGGCCATTCAGCCTTCTGTAATTTCTGCAAGATGTTTCAACTGTTTATACCAGAACTGATGCAAGAACCAATGTCATTACAATTAACTACCTCAGAATATTACAGGGTAATTATATACATATGGCAGACTATAAATAATTGTGCACTCCCTATTTTGACAACTCTCCAACCGAGAGTTCAGATCTTAAATGCAGACCTGCAGTTGGAGGTTGGTCTTAGGTGAATGCAATTGACTCCACATATATTTTCACCAAGAACAGAGCTGCATTACACTTGAGCAATTTGGGCATTATACTTTTGGAGAATCAGACAAGTGGCTTCTGAATAAGGGTGTGAATGTGACTTAAACTAAATTCCAATTTCTTTCCTCCATAAATTTCTCAAGACCAAATCATAGTAAAAAGCTTTAGCAATTAGCAGATTGATCTTGCATTGGTATAGTCAACAAGGATGATGTGCCTCGATACTCTAGCTAAGTAACTGCAGCACTATATCTACAGCATTGCAGGTCCAAACAGAGGTTGACTCACTGACCAACGGCTGACTATGGATGCACAAAGAGTTTAAGTCAGGCGTACCAATTGCCATATAAGGTTGCACATTTCCTTTTGTCCTGCTTCTGTAGTTTTCAACCAGTGCCACCATTTCGATGGACGCAATACCTGAGCAGGTTTTCTGCCTTCAATCCCATCGTCGCCTTTCTCATCTACTTCTTCGACAGTGTACAGAAGCTTTGACAAAGAAACACCTTCGTGGCGGAACACAAGCCACATATCGTTGGAGCGTGACTCAAATGACTCTACGTATCTAGCAATATGGTCCAATCCTTCTTCATAGAAGTCCTTTCTCTGACGAAATCTGTTTGGCAAAATACTAACAAAGGGCCTTGATTTCTGGGTCTTATGAGTAGTTGATTTAACAAGTTCTGACGTTTTATAAAATCCTGACTTCGATTCTTTGGTAATAATGTCCTCTGCTCCACTTAAAATGTCTTCAAGGGACTTAGATGCATTGAGAAAGACTTCGCCAAAATACTTCTCCCGCAGTCCACTTAAGTATACGGCAAGGCCTTTCTCTACCTGCTCAGGAATCAAAGGGTAACTATATAGAACTCAACAATGTAGTTGTCTCTTAAAGTCTCACTTTAAAATCGCATATCAAAGTCTCTTTGTGTCCAATACATTGAAAATATCCAAATGTCCATCATCATTGATATTATATTATATTAATCTAAAATCAGGTGAAATTGCTATGTCAACTCAAAGGAAACTTGGAGTACCATGCGCAAAGCTTCATTCTGAAATAAAAAAGTCATCTTTTAATTGTAAAGTAAAACTTTGACTGCAGGCCAAAATCATTACCATGATGCGCTTTAAAACGAACAAGTTATCTGCAGCAGAGCTGCAGTTGTGAGTTGATGAACTGTTTAATAAGTGTCTGCTAGATGATCCAGACAGCTTAGCATCAGAGGAAACATTCTTCAACTTCTGACTCCAGTCAGAGGAATTGCTTTCCTCGCAGCAATTCCAGTGAAAAGCCAACCATACTTCACCAAATGCTCCTCGCCCAAACCTCTTCTCAAGGACATACCTACATTGTGAAAACATATCAGAATTTGCTCCAAATAATTAGTTTCAGAGGTAATAAGGACCATTATCATCACAAGGAACGCCTTCAATCAGAAAAAGGGATGATGCTTGATGGCTAGCAATCTTGTCACCCGTGCATGACACGAATAAACTCATGCAGATTTTGCCAGAACTAGAAGCTATTTCCAGATCCCGTGTTATGCTACAAGATTCACTAAATAAATTTTCGTGCCAACCATATTTTTGAAATGGTGCCCTGGAACTTAAATGAAGCTCTTACTGACCTTTTTATATATCTGATTTAGGAAACAGAAGGATCTAGAGAAGATCGAAACAATGTTTCTCGGGCTATTTCTAAAAGTTAAAAAACCTAAGCGAGGATGCTTGAAAGAGTTCCAGAAAGTAACTTCATCATTTTTAAGCACTGCCATGATTGGATGTATCTATAATATATGAACTTAACAATGGAATTTGCATCAACTTCAGAATATAAGTTATATAACTAGAGAGAGAGAGAGATTGCATCTTTTTTAAGTGGATATTAGAAAGAAATAAAACCATCTGCAATGAAATATCTAATGCAATTTGTTAAAAAAGATGTGCCACAGTGCAAGCTGGACAAAATGGAAATTTCCTCTAATTCCTTTCATCTTTCTTGTGGTCTTAAAAAAGTACTGCCCGGTCATCACTTTGATTATATGGATGAAGGCATCATTTCAAAGGGCAATTAACCAATTCAGCCAACTGGCTTAATGTGATGGTTATTGCAAAATTTTGTTGAACCACTACCAACTATTCTAAAAGCTTAAGCTACTAAATGAAGAAGTGGTTTAATATTTATTTATTATAATATTCCCCCTCATGCATAAGCTAAACTTAAGTCCAAGACAGAAGCGTGGCTATATACAAAATAGGGAAGGCAAATAGACACCTGGAAAAATTTGATCTCAGGATTTCCTAGTCTAATACCATGTGAAATTTTGTGGAACCACTACATATTGTTCTAAAGGCTTAAGCTATTAAGAAGGCAGGATTTGATATTTAAATATTCTACCAGTTGTAATACAAGATATGTAGATCTGTAAACGATAAAATTATCTAACACTGACGTGGAGCAAATTCTGCTTTGACACAGTCTCTGCTTTTGTTTCAAGAAAATTTCTGCACCTGAACTTACATGTATTGACTGTGCGTGAGTTTATTATTTCGGAAAGGGATTAAAGACTTTGCCACTTCAGACGTGGTGCAGGGTAGACTTGCTAGAGTTGCCTAAACCCAACAAGGCTACACCCTGAAGGATGATGTTTAATGGGGGGAAAATTTACCGTATCCCATCATATTTTCACTTTTAACTCCAGTGACAGGACAGCAAAAAATCATTATAAGTTCCATTCAAGCCATTATTTATAAATTATATTCATAAAATTTATAATCAAGTAGATTTTCAGCTGTGTATGTTTTGTGTAAACTCATTTTTCTCTATATGTTTAAAATACTATTGTAGCATAAGCTTACCGGTGTTCATGTCTTAATCCCAACTTGTATCTATAACCATGCAGGGGCCAGTCAAGAACGACAGGCCTACTGTGGGTTGGAAAGAAATACCCTTGTCTAGGCAATAAACAAGCACAAATCAAAAGCACCTCACCACCATTCATCTCTCTCCTCTTCCTCTCTTTCCCCTGGGGATACAAGATGAAAAGGTACAAGGAGATTTGGGTATTCATAAGGGACATTTGTAATATCCTCAGATTAAGTAGGATGTTGTCAAATTCTCATGAACTAGACTGAGATGCGTGGTGAGATTGGGTGAGAACACGGAATGAATTAGACAGAAAGAAAACGTTTGATGTGTTAGCAAAAAAAGCACTTTGGGATAAAATAGTTCACCACCAAAGGTATAAAAGAATACTCCAAAGGACAAGGATAAAGAACTTGAAGGTTGCACACCAACAAATTGGATAAAGAATCAAAGGACTTTCAAGGTTTGCCACCAGAGTGAATTGGATAAAGAACAGAAAGAATTACTCACTCAAGAGATATTCTTGCATATTATCGACTCACAAATCTGCATGCTTACAACTGAGAAAGCACCTCTTATTTATACAGGGACTAGGACACTATACTAGGAAAGATTTAACTAGGAAAACTTGAAATTCGGAAATATTAAACTAAGAAACATTGAACTAGGAAACCTAGTCAACTTAGGATTCTACTCAAAGTAAAAACTAAATTGAAATTAGAAACCTTTGACTTGGCTGAATGAGTCTTTCTTCTTAAACTTCATCCAAGATATCGTCTCCTCATTGCACCATGATGCTCCCGCATCAGATTGCGTTTAGGGATTAAATACAAGGTGCCTATCCATCTTAAAGGGAATTTAGCTGAACTAGTTGAAGATCCATGCTTTGAGAGAATTTGAAGATTAGCTTAATGCAAATTTCAATTTTTACGATTTACTGTGGTCATAAAACACAAAATACATGTCTCATGTAATTCACAAACAATACATAATTATCAACCAAACAATTAATTTAAGTAATATTTTGATAAAGCATATCAATAACAGTTATAGAATATAAATTACTTTAACACTATTTTCATTATATTTAAGATTCTGTCTATTCTAATGTGACTGAATTTTCTGTATGGATTTATTTATGGGAATGAGTGCCCTAGAGCAAGTAAAAGTTGGATCAACACAGACTAATTATTTAAGTTTTACGTAAGATGACATTTTCACGCAACCAATGTAAATGCCAATCAAATTTATAGATTAAAAAGAAAATTCAAATCTAATTACAACTTACTTAAACTTTTGTGTTTCTTTTCTAATACTACATATACATATATGAATTTCAATAGTCTAGACATGAATAATTTCTTTGTTGCAAAGTCTAGTAAAGCATTTTGTGCAAATACATAATTAATAACTTGAAGAAAGTATAAATCTATATATCTAATAAATAGTGAAGAGAATCATACACCAATCCAAGTATATTCATCTATGCATGTGAAAAAACCGAACATATTAAGCAATGGAAATATTATCTTTATTCACTACTATTATATCAAATTATCTCCTGATTATTAAGTTACACAAATTAATGTGAAAAATTAATATTAAATTAAAAAAAATTAGCTTTTTTCTTTTTTGTGCAATAAATAGTAATGTTAGTGGGTTGTAATTAACTTAAAAACTAGTGGCCCTATTGGGAGAGAATGGAGTTTTGTGATGATGTGGCTCCACACAAAGCTCCATCCTACCCACTTTTATTACTATATGTAAAAATAAATGTAGGGTTGTAGCCTGTGACAGATATATATCACCACAGGGAAGATGGACCAATGAAGGGAAACTTCACTAGGCATTTTCTTCATGGCGGGCCATGTAACTTTCGTAAAGAAGTGACCAAATTATTTGCTGAGATCAATCATGCTTGACACGCTATATAGTACCCCTAGCGCAACAATGCAGGGAAGATGGTATGAGGAGATGCGACATGACTGACCCACTTCCAGAGCCTTATATCTTGAAACTGGCCTCTCAGTCACTCTAGTCATTAGCTGGAAAGCTGCCCCTTCACCTAGGAAATTCACGACCTTCCCTTAAGTTATTCATGGCACCACGGAGGGAGGTTCTCAGTAAACATGAGATTACCATCAACTGAAGCTAGTTCAGAGATTCCACCAGTTTCTGAGTAATTACCAAGAGCGGAATTGTTGCTCATTACTGTAAAGTGGCAAAGCACTTCTTGTGAAAGTTTAGCAAATTTTATACTTTGAGACTGCCTATACAAGCTAAAAACGTAGTACATTCAGGCCCCTTTCTGTTTATCAAGGGAAAAGAAGAATTCCTCAAGAAAGTGTACCTTTCACTCCTTCAGTTTGTACTTAATAGGACAAACAGAATGACATACCTACTCTAGAGGTATGACGAAATCCATCTTGATACTTCTGTTATTGAACAGTCATCAGTTAAGACACATGTTGGTTTCCTTCATCTTCTATGGTTGGCACCTCTTGATGCAAGGAAAGATTAATAACTTATAAAAATTAAATAAGATCCTGGAATCGTTTTGCCGTGGGATAAGTGCAATAACGGTCTTAATTGTCTTGTCTGTCAGTCAATTGAGCCCTAAATGATTTACTTTGATCAATGCAGTCCTAAATGTTTTTTTATTTTGGGTCAATCAAGTCCTCATCTCATTGTCAGTGGCCTTTTGCCAGAAAATCAGGTGTTCCTAACCATACAATTGCCACATGGCCCTTTCTAAAAGCAAAAGTTGACCTTAGGACTTGATTGACAAAAGTGAAGACGTTCAGTATTTAATTGACTAAACAAAATGTCAAGGACTAGATTGACCAACAGGCTAAACTACACAAAATAGTGAGACTACCAGAGATAGAACATTCATAGGAAAGTCAAACAAATAGACTTGCCATAAAATAAGCAACAACTCCTTCATCATACTACAAACTTTTTGTTGAAATATTACTCCACATCGATTGACAATGGATCTTAAATGCTCTTTATATTCATGTGGTTTCCCTCCACCTATGAGCTTAAGCTTTTGGGTTGGACTTTCTAACATGATATCAAAGCCAGTTATCCCTCACGCGAAGGTGCGTGATAAAATATTCCACGTGAATGTGCGTAATCAAAACTCCAAGTGCAACTCGTAATTCGACTCGCACGCGAGAGGGGCTGTTGAAATATTGCCCCACATCGATTGACAATAGATTTTAAATGCTCTTATATTCATTTGGTCTCCCTCCACCTATGAGCTTAAACTTTTGGGTTCAACTTTCTAACACTTTCCATATCTCACATACTTGTATCTAATAAATATTAATGTACCAGAAGTCATGTGTCCTCCACTCTGATTCAACTAAGCCAGACTAATAGTAGAAGCTCAATTGGAGTACTTGGAATGACAATTTAATAGCCACTAACCATTGAGGCCCTACATTTTGTTCCTACATCTTTCTCATCATATCACATTGCATTCTTTCACATTTGCAACTGTGTTAGAAGTATAAAGAGTAAAGTGTTCTTTAGGATCTTTAAGGCTTATTTTGATGTATATATTGAACTTTATTGAATAATACAATACACTTTTCCCTTTCACAAACTGCACCGATAATTTTACACTGAAATGCAGAAAAACTCCTTATCTTAAAATCTTGAAACCATTCAACATGAAAGATAAAGGTGCCATGGTCTGGAACAAGAGCATCATAAAAGAGGACTCACTGCAAAACAAACGATGGCCATTGGTGTATAAAAGGAATGAAGAATGCCAAGGCCATTTAATTAAACCATTGAAGTCCTGGAACCATTAAGAATAGCTGTTAAAGTTCCACAGACTAGAAATAGCATATCACACAAGAGGACTCACTGCAAAACAGGTGATGACCACCAATGGCCCGAAAAATTCTTAAGTCAATTACTTAGCAACAACAAGTCTTATATTCCATTGACATGGTCAAAGCAATCAAAAGTACCTTGAGTTGGGCACCGTGTGCTCGTTTGATGCATGCGTATCATGGAACGAAATCGATTCAAGCAAACCAAGGAAACTGGCAAAGCTTTCAGGATTCGTACATTGACCTTGCACTGAACTAACGGTCATTCCAAAATGTAACCAGGAACATTGGTCACCATATGAATTCAGCGTTCCACCTAATAAAAAAATAGAAAGATTTAAAAGAGTACAGCTACATGTAAGATAGCTAGAAACTATAAGCAGAAACAATTAAAAAGGTACAAAACCTGAATTTTTCTTTTGCTTTGCATAAGGGTATCATTTTCATATACTCATCCACATAAATTCACAGTAGATATGCCCCATCACATACATTCCAGATGTAAAGATATACCAACAGCAGAATACGTTACCTTCCAAACAATTAAAACAAAAGGAAATTTGCAGATGAAGGAAATAATGTTCTTCCAGACCGAAACAAGTTCATTGAGAAATTATATGACAGAATTCTTTAAGAATAATAACTACAAAATTACATATCCAAGGCAGAACTACTACTGCGTGCATATATGCAAAAGGTTGGAGTGAAGAAACTTCGCTTACCACTGGGTTTGCTAAGGGCATCAGGTAGAGCTTGAGGAAGGTCATACACACTGTCCTTCCAGTCATCATTCCTAACTTGAGATGTAGAGTCCCTAATCTCACTAAGAGACTCAGCTAAATAAAAACAACAGAAACTTCCATGTTTTACCTCAACCTGGAAGACAAGAAGCAAACAACCATCAGCTATGTTTTCCAACATACAACAATGCGAAATGTGAAAAACAACATGGTATAATATACTTAAGTAATTAAGTTTTTTCCAATGTACAAATAAATACAGTGGATGTTCTGCCAAGTAATTTCTTTTGCAAGCAAGTTTTCCTGGTGCTAAGCAATGGGATGTAACATCTGTTTAACAGTCTACTATAATATAGGCCATTTCTATAGTGCTTTGAGTCCTTGACAATATAAACAGGAAAAAAAAAAGTCCACTGTATTGTTAACCGTCCAATGTTTAAACACTTCATCTCCACCATCGGACAAGAGAAGCCCGTGTGAATTCACAACTTCTTGTACTGTGCCAATCTGGGTCATAGTTACTATATCCTTAAAAAGAATTACTAAGCAATGATAGGATGGTGGTTACTAAAGACATTGAAAAGAAATTTCTTGACCCATAGTTAGTTACTCAACATGGGATGATGACCAATTTCTCCAAAGGGGGAGGAGGTCTAGATAAATCAAGTAACCTTCCCATCTTGTTTCTTAGTGATTTCTTGATCAAAGAAAAAATGTGAGATTTGGCAAGACCGGGACCGGGACCATTGCCAATTATTCTAAAAGTTTAAGTTATTAGATGAAGACGTGATTTATCATTTAAATACTCTAATACTCTCCTTCACGAGTAAGCTAGTCTTTAGACTAAGCCTAAAGTGTGGGAATATGTAATTGGGGAGGCAAATAGGGGCTTGAAAGATTTGAACTCAAAACCTTTAGCTTTGATATCACGTGAAATTTTGTAGGACCACAACCAACTGTTCTAAAAGCTTAAACTATTAGATGAAGGTGTATCTTATTATTTATATACTCTAACACTCCCCCTCACACTCAATCTGATCTTTTGTGCCTAGTAAGTATGAAAATTTAATTGGAGAGGCAAATGGAACTTGGAAAGATCCAAACTCAAAACCTTTAGTTCTAATATCATATGAGATTTTGTAGAACCATAGCCAATTGCTCTAAAAGCTTAAGTTGTTAGATGAATGTGTGATTTATTATTTAAATATTTTAACAAAAAAAAAATATACAAGGCTTAAGTAAAATTGGAAGACTGGTTATCAGAAGTCAAATTGGTTACAAGTGTTCTTCCATTCATAGAACCACGGTATTGCAGAAATCCCCTATATGATTATAATCCAATAGACCATAATTGATAAATTATGCATATAAAGAAAATAAAAGGAATGATGCAATCACCATCTCAAAGTAACATAACAATAGATATAAGAATGAAGATTTATTCTACTACATGTGCGGAGAAATTGGCAGACTTGATGTCTTTCATACGAAAAAACATAAAAATGAAGATTTTTCTGTGACATGACGATACAAAAACAAGGGCAAAATAAAATTATTTTTCTCCTTACCATTAGCCTTTCAAATTTGGCCATAACCGGATAAGCATTCTCCAAGTGAATGATCTCAGATGTCATGTCCATTTCTGACAAAAGAAAAAGGGAGGAAGAACAGTTGAGAAAGATTTAAGTATTCACATAAAAAAAGGTAGCAGGTACAGAAAGAGATGATTTGGAGGATGCTAAATGAGGAACTTGACTGAAATAGAACAATGGCAAAGGAGAAAAAAAGGAAGCAACAACATCTAAACATGACTAAATTGAATTCAGTATAAATGCACATGCGTGAATTCTTTTATATGTGACAAAAGGAACGACTGCCCCTTTTGGGGGCTTACAGGCGAGCCCCCGGGGTGGGGGGTGGGGGGTGTGGGTGGGGAGGGAAATGTGTTTGGAAATGTGGAATAGATGGAGAAACAAGGGTAGATTAAAAAATGTATGTGGAGAAGCTGGGTTTACATTGATTGGATCAAATGTAGGAAAAAAGAGGTGAGATTGTACTGAGGATCGTATATATACCAGAATTGAAAAAAAAAAAAAAAAAAAAAAAAAAGATCTGCAAATCCTTATATTACTTTTACCAAAATCCCCTTTATCTTCTGACATATCTGCAAATTCCAAATAACGGGCCCAAGTGTGACCTCAATCTCATACCCACAGTCACTGCCCACTTTAGCTTTGAATCACATTGCCTTTTCCTTTTTGAGTTATATTCATGTAAAAATTGATTCACTCATCATTCTCCTTCAAAATAGTTAGGTTATATTCACTCCCAAGGACAGAACCTGCTCTGTTGATCTATTATGTTCAAATTGATCTATGATCGAAATCTTAATGACATGCAACAGACATGATAATTTCCAAGAATCTCGTATTAAGTAGAATTTTACGATCATGCTCACTCATACCACAATTCACATAAAAGGGTTAAAACGTTATTTTTTCTGTACAAACATTTCTCTTTCCTCTTACTTTTAATCTTTAACATACAGAAATCTCTCTCTCCAGATTTGCTTCACCTCACATACATTCTTCCAGACAACAATAAGGAAAATCATTTTCTCCACAGTTTTCTTTACCTCCCAAAATACTTTCTAAACATAGGGTAACAGATTAAAGATTGACAAATAAATGACCAAAACTGCATTCCTCCAACTTATTAAAGTTCTATCTAAAATAATATGTATCCCATTAAGCATAAATACCACTTGAAGCAATGAAGACAAGCATCCATAATAAAAGAGTATCATCCTCTATAGGAAGTACACTACAATGGCTATGTGCAAAAGGAAAACTCAAGAAAAATATGATCAAGATCCGTAACTGGCCAAAACTAAAAAAGTGAAGGATAAGAGATCAAAAAATGCTACACTCCCAGTCCAACTGGCCAGTCCTACCATACAGCAAAATTAGTACCTTATAATATCTCACTTTAAAGGAAGAATAATTTCTGAAAGAAGCATACTCAGTCTAACAATCCATCATCACTAGATTAGACGATATAAAAAGCTGTTCAACAGAACAAGCATGTCAAACAGAATGGTATCTCTGCCACCCTACAGGCAACATGTAAAGCCTTCAACAGCAAACCTGGTCTAGTATTGAGCCGGCTTAAAAGCTTTATTCATGCTCTTAACTACCAAAAGCTCCTAGATTTCTGGGGCCATCATTCAACAAATCCAGCACTGGCAGGCAGAAGCTTGACCAATTATGATATGTACAACTTATGAGAGACTAAACTGACAACAGAGGAGGTCAATCACCTACCGCCAGTCACATTTTCTACAAAGCCCCCCCGAGATAAAAATTTGCAAGAAACAATAAACCCAGCATATTTGAAACTGGAACAAACAGCATAACCTTGAACTATCGGGTTGGGTATCTCAGGAAATTATGTAAGCATGCAAACCACACATGAGAGCAGTGAAAGGAGCACGGGGAATCACCTGATTGCTCATGTACATACTTCTCTCCCAGAGCTGCATGCATATGTTGCCATTCAACAAGACTTCTACTTTGCAGGTTTTGAGATAAATCAGTAGACTGCAGAGGGACAACAATGGCAGCCATATTATCCATACTGCCCTTCTCAAAGGCAGTATTCACTATGCAAGTAGCTAACGAGGATGAACATGAAGAAGATATCTCTGATCCTGCAGTGCCATCACTTTTTGCTTCCCACAATATATCACAAACGTCCTGTGGACTCAGCTTTTCAAACACACCATCAGATGCAGCTACCAGAAAGCTGTCATTGGAGGTCAAAGAGTGCCAATCCATAACCTCGGGTACAGATATTACACCAGAACTGCAATCAATTGTATGAATAGCAAATAAACTTCAACGTTTAGAGAGTAAGAGTACTAGAAAACATGCTGTTATTTATAACCTCTCTGACATTAACAGATAATGGAGGGTAAAACCTGCAGATCTGAGGGATACAACAGTAGCTTACCTCTTAAAGTTTACATCGCCAATAGCTCGTGAAACAGCAAGTTGGCCATTTACACGAGCGACGCCACCCCCTGTGAGAACATGACCACCAGCAGCTTCTACTCGAGACCTTTCATCATCCCTATCTGGATGATGGTCACGAGTTAATTCTTGAACAGAAAGATGGGTCAGACCATACAAAGTATTCAACTTCAAGTCTGCACTTTCCTTTAAAGACAAAGGAGTCCCATCATGTCTTTTCCGCTTGTATAACCTCAAGAAAGTAGCTGCAACAAGCCCACACGTTTAGGTGATTTTCAAAATAATAATAGTTAAACTACAACATATGTTGTCTACAGGCAGATAATCCAAGAATAACCTAACACACAATTGCTCAACATGCGATAGCCTTTGAAGCCATAAAATCACCTCTGGCATCTGCAGGGGACTGAAATTTTTCGGAGCACAAAAAAGCCTTTGAGTCCCCCACATTGGCAACTAAAAATTGGCCATCTACTGTTAGAACAACTGTGGCTGTGGACCCAGAGCCAAGATTAGATTTGAAAGCTTCCTTCATAATTCAAACGAATTGGCATCAGAGAAGACCCAAAAGTGATTCAGAAAAAAAACTGAAAACATGCAAACCGTTTGAAAGACATGCCTTAGAAAATTTTGCATCAATATCCTGAATTGCCCTCAACAGTGCTTCTTTCAAAACATCCAAGTGAGAAGGATAATTTTTTATGCCCATTGGTGACAGGACCTTAAATCTGTCAAAGCATGGAAAGCCAGAGTCAATAACAAAAGAAAGAGTTTCAGATAATAAGACACCAGAGTCTTTTGCTTTACTAAAACTAAAGAAATATATACTGCAGAGCACCAAGGAACTTTGAAAGCATTAATTACTTAACAGCTTTCAGGAACAAAAGAGTTTGTTAACACACAACTGTTGGTGGCATTCCATGGCTTATTCTATGTAAAAAATGCAATAAGACAAGCAAAACTGCGCATGATAAACTTACACTATATATAACTCACATATTGTCACATAAGTCCTCAAAGGCTCGGAGTTAAAACATAGCCGGTTATTGCGCTAATGGTGTTTAGGGAGGGAATAAAACAAGGAGGGGGCAAAAACCTCTGGCCACCAAATCTTGCCAGAGAAAGGAGGAAAAAAAAGTCACCATGCCAGGGTTGTGAATGCTGCTAAGCAAGTGCTTCATATCCTTATCTCTCGGGATCTTCCCGCTGCATATAACTCTATCAAGTACATCAAAAGGGTTCGGTCGGTGTGGGTTGCTTCAGTTCGTGGAATTTAAAGGGGGATCAGATTGCTTAATTAGCATCCACATTTGATTGTTTGTGGAATTTAAAGGGGGATCGGCTTGCTTAATTAGCATCCACATTTGATTGTTTCATTGTACAGATAGTAATCTGTGTTTAGCTGGAAGACCACACAATGCACTATTAAAACAATTTTAGTTGAAACATACTTCTAGCTCCAAAAATCCACAAAAATCATGTCATATATAGTATGATCTGCATGATCTTCCTATTGGAATGCCGACGTGATGGAAGCTAGTGTGCCATGGAAGATGCCTTCCCAACTGCATGTCAGATGAAGACAATGTACAGTCTCTACAGTCCTATACCCCGATCCATGAATCCTAGTGACCATTTTATTATATTGAGATAAGATGCTCACACGGATGTTAAAAAGTTCCACAACTGTAAATCAATTGGAGAATAAAGTATGATATCTAAAGTGCAATAACCAGATCGATCAATCCTTGAAAAGTATTTTCTTGTGATCAACAAGTGTTTCCGAAATGGACTTGTGAGAGGAAACCATAGTAAATTATCCAACTAAACATTAGCAGATGTTCATGCCTCAAGCAATTTAGTAAGCCTTTAAGTAATTCTTTCAAAGGATGAAGAGATTCACAATTAAATCAGTAAAGTTAAAACTTGATGAAGACTTAAACTGTTATATTTGCTTCTGCTGCTTTTGAAAAATAGGTTCTTCCACTGTTCAGTAGTAACTAGTATGACACCTAACATGTTTTTTGTCGTATTTTATCTCATCAGCTTAGTTCAGTAGTAACTAATTTTCATCATATATATGATTGGGACTACTTCATATACCACTCTTGATATGGAATAAACCAGATTAAGTTGTCTGACAACACTAACTCAACAGATAGTTCGGTTATAATGTCAAAAGTCACAACTAAGAAAAGTGTTCTGGAGATTCCACAAATCCTTAAAAGTGCAACCATGATCTGAAATGCGCTTATGACAAGCAGCCAAACCCAAGAGGCCCATCACTCATCTGGTGGGCCGAAATAAAACTCGCCTAGCCACAATCAAAAAATTTAATGGTGGATGCCTGAGTGCTCTCCTTCAATTCCAGGCCTGAAAACTACAATACATGTGATTTTTAGTTCCATGCATTGAACAAGCTGTGGCAAGGCTTCTTAGCCATCTCTGACTAAGTGCAGGCATTAAGTAGGCAAGTATCTTTCCAGATGGCACACAACAGCCCACGCCTTAAGGGTCTTTTAAATTCATTTCATAGGGATCTTTGCCTTATGATTAAGTTTTTAAACAGATATCACATTATAGCCCCACATGGTCATTCCAATGCCATGAGTATTTGTCCAAATCATCACAAGAAAACCTAAAAAAGCTTGGAGATGCATCATTCAAAGCTTTCCTCATCTACCCATATGCATTTTTGCTTCTAAATTAGATCAATGATTACATAACTAATTAAAGCCACCTGAAAAGATCTGGCTCTCGCTGATTTAACTCTTCAGCCCAATTAAGAACTTGAAAAGCCACCTCAGGCTCTCCCTTCTGTACCAATCTTGCACTAAATTTCCTCAAGGCAATGGAAAACGTTGAATCCAAGAGAAAATAAGTATGCAAAAGAAAGTATTCAAATAAAAGCTTTGAAGCCATCTCACTAGCTTCTGCTCCATTATGTCCGTCAAAGACTGCTATGATTCCAACAGTAACCTCCTCAAGTCCCGATTTACCTGATTCAGCAATATATTGTATTCTGTATGTCAGAGGAGCAAAATAAAGAAAATAGTGTTTAATCAAGTTTACAGCTGATTCTTTTAAACCGAGTACATTACCCCATGTGCCATAATGCTTCGGTTAAAACTCCATTACTAATGTATGCATGTAAATGTCTTCATTGAGAGGATATTAGATATTGTTAACACCAATAAATATAATTGACTCAAAGATGGACGAAAGCCTAGGAAAATTACTTCCAGTCTAGAGGATCTCTAGCAACTCATTCAAGAAATTATGTCCAGTCGGAGTAAGGTATACTTATTAAGAACCTCCAACACTAGCACATACCTGGGGAAAAAACAACTACAAAACAAGGATACAACCCCCCTAATTATAGAAGTACTCAACCTCACACTGATCAGCCAGTATTAACGAAGAACCTTGGCCTGTTTCATGATCTAAGGCCTGGGGCAGTGAATATGGTTTATGAAGAAAAAGTATAACCCTATACAAAGAACATCTCAGTAGTCGCTCATAACTAGGAGTCCACTCCACCAAAAATAACCCCAACTCTCTCACAAGAAGGAAAACAGAAGAAACACCAGAAATAGGGCCTTGATTTTTTTTTTTTTTGGAAGTACCTTAATAGGCACCTTCATTTCTTTATATTATAATTAATGTTAAAGCAAATTAATATAGGAAAATGTCTCGCCGACATTGATTTCATTTTTCCAAGGTTCCGCTAAAATCACATAATTCTCCTCTTTCGATTGTCCTATGTGTCAAATGAGACTCTCTGCAATTCTGCAAATCTGAAGGTCAGGGCATAAGTTCTTGTGAATGGCAATTTTACTCAGTCCCCACCGATTAGACTAAGGAATTGAACTTAGCGTAAAGCTTGCAAGCTGGCTCACGATAGCATCTGCCTACAGTACAGGGGAAAAAAAGTACATGTCGCTCTTATTTTGCCAAGTAGCAGTTCATCGTCTCACACGCCTTTAAGGCCGAAAATCAAGCCAGTCCATTACCCGAGAATCCATATACTTAGCGTCGATTGGTATTAGGCAAGTCCGGAAACCATCTCACATCACCACTCACAAACCGAAGTCCGCCATTGACGAAACCGTTTCACCAGTTGAACTTCGCGAAAGACCCCAACATTCACACAAGGACAATCCCCTGCCCCTTTACGGATAATCGGCTTCCTTACCGGGGAAAGGAATGCGGACATCGAGAGCGCAGAAGGCGCGATCCTCCTGATACTCCCGACGGCCCTGAAGCATCGCGACCTGGCAGCGCGTGGCGGGAGCGCGTGGGCGGGAGGAAGCGTGGTGGTTCGGAAGCTTCCAGCGGGGGCACTTCGGGGACTGGAAGACGGCCGGCGCCCCGCCTTCCTTGTACACCGTCAGGCACGTCGACGATTCCCCGCGGGAACGCCAGGCCGCCGACGCGAGAAGGAACAGCAGCAACGCCGCGCAGAGCTTCATCGCTCCGCCGGGCGCCGCCGCCTTCGTCGTCGCTTGAGCCGAAGCTCGAACGGAGGACCGCTGCGTTATCGACGTAGAGAGAGGAGGAATCGCTCGAGGATCCTTGCGTTCCTTGCCATGGACGCAATCGAATCGGCGTGGAGAATTTTCAGGAAGAGAAACCAGATTGGGGAAGGAGAATGTTACCGTTACCGCCCGAGCTCCGATTAGTAGAGCTGATGTCGGGCCGCTGGGCCCGCATCGAGGCATTCAGGCCCAATCTGTATATATAAGCCCGATTTCAAAATTCCTAGGCCCGGTAGTGGGCCCGCAAATCCGCTGGGCCCGCATCGAGGCATTCAGGCCCAATCTGTATATATGGGATCTTCCCTGTTGCCATGCAAAGGCTTCACGCCCCATGTCCATCTTCTGTCAAATTTCCTAATACTCCTCCTCCTCTTCTTCTCCATCGGAAAAAATGACATAGGTGGTTATTGAAACATGTAATGTTGTCCCGAAACTCTTACTTTGTCTAGTGTAATCCATGAACTATTCGTAAATGTTCAACTAGATTATTAAACTACATAAAAATGTTTAATGTCATTATTTCGTTAATTCGAGTTGATGGAATCTACTTACGTGACCCCCGGTCAGTTAAGTTTAAATGGTGGATAGCAAAAAAAAATGTTACACTAGAATTATTCAAATAAGATATTCATATCAAATTATAATAAAACAATCCTAATCGTCAAATAACAGTTGATACGTGAGGCCCCATTTTTCCCATTTTCAAAGTAGATGGAAAAAAAAAAAAGATAGACATATCAAGATCAACGTCATCATTTTTAAAGATCCAACTCAATATATGATAATCTACGTTATCAAATAATATCTAATTTGTCCTTTAAGCATATGAAAAGATTATATCGCATTTACCAATAGTTCAAAAACCATATTCAACAAGGTAAACTCCAAGGATGACACTGCATGAACAAGCACCATTTGTGTTTTTTCTCACTCTTTTTTAGGATGAGATTTGCTTGAACCCAAGTCCTGATGAACTCGATAAATTACATCCAATAATGCGAGTCTCACTTGAGCCTCACGTTTATTCTCGTAATGATTAATGCATATGAATCATATGATATGATCATCCAAGGCTATGGATGCTTTGTCATGTAAGTACTTTCCCTTTTCCCACTACTCACAACTCAAAGTGATGAGCATATCCCTTCGCAATTAATTTTTCCATATTTTAGTTGGTTTACTTAGGTAATAAATCTCGATATTTCGAGCAAACGAGACTATTATGAAACATATACCGGTCGATGCATTGATTATTAGATAATCGCTTGATTTATTATAAGTGTAGTAAAATCCCCACACGTTCACTTTTGGACGAGTGGCATGTGCTTTTATAGCAAGTTTTCTAATCAAATTAGACGCAATGAAACTCCATACTCCTTCTTTCTTTATTTATTTTGCCTCTCTTTGGAAATGCAGCTTCCTACTGTTCCTCCAGTCTTATCCTCTCTCTCTCTCTCCCCCTGTGGCATCTCTTCAACTCCCGATTGAAAAGGAAACCATCACCACTACCATCGTTATGGATATCGCAATAAAAAATAGACAATTATCCTCTTTGCTCGTACGTTAAAATCTAATAATAATGGCAGAGGCCATTTGTTTAGTACACACACTACATAAAAAGATCCAATCACCGGCTAACTACATCGATAACAACGGAATTCTCGTACGTTCTAGAAAGATGTAGAAGGATGACCCCTTAATCAAGAATAAAATACACGCTCTCCCATCACCGGCTTACGTGTCGCCACCTAAGCTTTGTACTAGCCAACTTTACAAATATTATATGTCATTTTATTTCGTGTTAGATTCCAAGATTCAATTTGGTAAGCACAGGTGTAGGGTGATAAGGTCCTAAGAAACATAGCAAATTTTCCGGCGGGAAGCACGAGGCGTTGAATGTCCTATTCGTGTTGAACACGAAAAAAAATAGAGCTCCGATCACTTTATTTTCTATCATACTAGAATATAAATCTACGTGTCGCCATTGAATGGAAAGACGCGGCAATCAGAAAGTTATAAATCTTAATTTATCCCATTCAAAGTATGTCACGAAGAGGAAGGTCTGCCAACTTGTCTTTCCTCGGAGGGGACTGTCCCCATAAAGTAAGAAAGGGATCGAAATCATAGGTAAAAAATATAATCTTGGAAGCTAGTAGGAGGGATTCGCCACCGACCATGATTACGCTTTGATTTATTCCGGTGTCTCCTTCCGAGGTGTTTGATCATCGTTTGCTTTTTGACCATACGGTACCAAAGGCCATTACGTGTAAAGACGGCCGACTTGGTAGAACAACGCGGGCGTTACACGTGGGGGTAGACGACGGGTAAAGATTGTTAAAAAGAGGAGGAGAAAAAGAGTGTAGGTGGAATATAAAATCAATCAAATCTTGTTTTACCCAAAAGCTTGAGGGGGTCGGGCGAATAAACAAATCATCGGTTAATTGACCAAAAAAAGAGAGGAGAAAATGATAATTGATGCAAGGGAATGCATAATTTAATGGCCCAGGATCTTGATGAAGTCAGCCCAAGCATGGCTCGTGAAGACCCGGCCGTGTTATGTCTGATCTTTTTTTTTTTATATACATACATGATTAATATTACGAAAAACTACAAATTATTACATTTGTGATAAATTTACTCCAAATTAATTTTTTCAAACTAGTATATCTATAAGAAATTTATCTCCCATTAACTTCCTTCAAAGGTTTCATGGTATTTACCTTGTGAATTCTCGCCCATGGTAGGTGAGGACAGCCTCCACCAAGGCAAGGGTTAAGGCAGCCATCGCCAGATCAAGTGAGGGCGACCCTCGCCCAAACCTCTCTAGGCATCTAGCTATCAACGAAGAGGAAAGAGATAACTAAAAAAGGAAAGAAAGAAAAAATCAAAAAAGATAAAAGACAAAAATGCCATTTGATCAACTAGCAAGTGAGGCTATTGGTTGAAATAAAATCAACTTCACATTTTTATTTAAGAAAATAAAAGCATGAAATAATAATGTCCACTTCAGATCTTTACAAATAATGACACTTCATGTCTTTATTTAGAATTTTCTTAATTTTATATGATTTTGACCACAGATTGCTTGCAAAAAAAAAAAGAGGGTAAGAAAAATCAAACGAGAATTAAATTCAAGACATGAAAACCTTATCCACAAATTCTAAAGAATCTTCCCTTTTTTTTTTATTTCCAAATTTCAAACATTTCCCCATTAAAAATAAACAAAATCCGCAAATCACGTTCAGCCTTCCTAGAAGCGATCCAATTCGGTCATCCCCACCCCCACCACAGAATGGGCACTGTCCCTCGACCAATCAGGATCCTCCAAAATCAGCGGCTGCACACCAGTTTTCATATTTTTCGAGACGCATTTACCCCGCACCACATCTTCCCGATTCCATTTCTGCCCCCGCATGTTCCAGAACTTTCCCCCCTTGGACCACCTCGCCTAATGCAACCCAATTTTCTATACCCAAACAAACAATAAAAAACCAAACCCACCCTCATAATATCTAGAACCATCGGACCCAAATACTAATAAAAAAAAAAATCACCAATATATTAAATAATGTTCGTGCCAACTAGCACCCCCGACCATTTATTAAACATGCCTAATAATAAAGTAAACGACATATCACGAGAACAATCAGTGCATTTGAATTCGAGTATTTTCTTCTTTGACCAATTTTACAAGAGGGTCCAGCGAGGCTTCTTTGAGAGAAACCCACGAATTAATAGTCGGAGCACTGCCATAGTTTTATAATCGATATTAAAATATATCAAATTCTATCAGTTAAACACGTCAGCCGAGTACTTATGATAATTGTCACATCCGTGTTTATTATTTACTTTTGTCCCATTGTGTATTGTGAATTGAATTTAATATTCTGTTAAGAAAAAATTATTAATTATTATAATTATTTTGGAAATCAATCTTATAGTTATTACTATAAAAAGAAAAAGGGGAAAAAAAAAAAGCCAAATTTTTGTAGGAAGCTTCCCCGGGATAATATTATTTTAATGCTGGGTTAGCTTAAATATCTTCTGCTCCTGTCTATTTAAGAAGGCCCAATCGACCGACTTCGCTCCTTCTTTTCTCAGACTCCCAAGCCGCTCGAACGCCCTTTCCTTCTCGAAACAGAGCAGCCAGCGTGCATCCCGTGTCCGTACAGTTCCCGAGCCAAAAATCTCCCCCCGTCGCCGTCGCCGTCGTCCTCCTCCCCCCTCCTCCGGCAACGGTGATTCTTCTCCGATTCTGGTCGCCCCTCTCCTCTCCTCCGGCCGATTCTCGACGCCGATCGCGGCGGAGCTCTTCGATTGACTTCCTGCTTCCGCCGCGGGACCGAGCTTTCCCCGGCTTCCCCTCGCCGCCCCGCATTGCGCCGTCGCTCGGAGTCGATTGCCTTCGCGCGCAGTAAGTTGGCGGTCGGAAGGAATTTCCTGATTCCCGCTTGTCCGGTTTCTTCGTCCCCGTCCGAGCTAGTCGGTTCGCATTTGTGCGGTAATCAGTGGGTTGGATAGGAATTCCTGCTCGTTTCCGGTTGAATTGCCGGGAGGTAATATGCGAACGTAGGATTTCTCGATCGCCAGTCGCTCGAGGTCGATCGGGAGCTTGATCAGAATGAATCCGCTGTATCCGGTGAAGGAGGAGTTCCCAGGCGCGTCGAGCTCGTCTGCCGGAGAGGCGCCGGCGATGAACCCGCCGGAGCCGATGGAAGGCCTGCACGACGTCGGGCCTCCGCCTTTCCTGACGAAGACCTACGACATTGTGGACGACCCGGCGACCGATCATGTCATCTCCTGGAACGCCGGCGGCGGGAGCTTCGTCGTGTGGGACCCTCATTCCTTCGCGACGCACCTCCTCCCCCGATACTTCAAGCACAACAACTTCTCCAGCTTCGTCAGGCAGCTCAACACTTACGTAAGTACAGACCCTTCCTCCGAGCACTGTAGAAATGCAAAGTACGAATTTTTCTCTCGAGACTGGAATTGTCGATGCGGCTGAGCAATTTCCTTTGAGCGAGGATTTGAATTCAAGCTCATCTCCGTCGTGCTTCGCTCCAATGGTTTCTTCTCTTTCCTCCGTCGGCGGATTGCGAGTGCATCTGATTCGGATGTGGCATAAACTGTGGGTGATTTTTTTATTTCTTTATTTTTGTTATTGCCGGGTTTTGCGGAGTTATGGCATGGAGCGATGTTCTGGAATGTTCTACATGTTCGAATGCCTGGGAAGAGTCCCACTTCGAATCAATGGATAGAGGATAATGGATTGGAATTATACTAAAATGATTATTTCGGGCCGCGTGTTTTGTTTGGCTTTTTTTAAGTTTTTCGTTTTTTATTTTTATAGTTTTCTTATTCCTGTATCTATTATGCTTTTCTCCTGTCAAAATGCGACAATCACCTTGTTAGCCAAATTTAAAACTGAAAATGTAAATGAAAGTTTTGAATCTTTAAGTTGCACGAATTTCATTAATTACCTCAAGTTGCTGATCATGGCTTTTGATATTTTTTGGGGGATTTTGGTCAATGATGATTCATGAAATAGAGCTAACAGAGGGACCCAAATTTTGGCAGGGCTTCCGGAAGACAGATCCGGATAGGTGGGAGTTTGCCAATGAAGGATTTCTAAGAGGGCAAAAGCATCTGCTCAAGATCATCAAGAGGAGGAAGGCACCTTCCGGTTTAATTCCCCAGCAGCAAGCTGTGGGTCCTTGTGTGGAAGTCGGATACTTCGGGCCAGACGGGGAAGTGGATTGCCTGAAGCGCGACAAGCAGGTCTTAATGCTCGAGCTAGTGAAACTTAGACAGCAGCAGCAGAACACTAGGGCCTATCTCCAAGCAATGGAGCAGAGGCTTCAGAAGACCGAGACGAAGCAGAAACAGATGATGGCTTTCCTGGCGAGGGCGATGCAGAACCCGGCTTTTCTGCAGCAACTGTTGCAGCGGAAGGAGAAGAGGAAGGAGCTCGAAGAAGCAGTGACCAAGAAAAGGAGGCGGCCGATCGATCAAGGACCGAGCTCTTTTCAGACGGTGGAACCCAGACAAGGTCTTGAAGGGACAAGCTCTGTTAAGGCTGAGCCACTTGAGTTCAGAGATTTCGGTGTTGAGGTGTCGGAGCTGGAAGTGCTTGCATTGGAGATGCAAGGGCTGGGAAGGGCAAGGCAAGAGGTGGAGGAAGGACTAGATGACATAGAGCCGCCGCCCGACGGCGTGGATAAAGATCTTGATGAGGGATTCTGGGAGGAGTTGTTTAGTGAAGGAGGTGAAGATGAAGATGTTGATCTCTTGGCTAACAGACTGGGTTACTTGGGTTCTAGCCCTAAGAAACGAAGCTGAAGTTTCAGTTCATCAATTTTCCCGTTCCTCTCTAATTAATTGCGGCTTAACTACTGATTCTTCAAGGTAGCACAATTCCATTGTCCTTCTGATAGTGTCTCTTTTGTGCAGTTAGGTTTTTCAGGTATCTGAACCTGATGGATTGGCGGGAACTGATAAATCCTCAAGCAGTGTCCCACTTCAGGAATAGCTAGTTCCTCCCAGTGTTTCTAACTGTGTAACTGATTGCATAAATTGCTATCATTCGTTTGCTATGTTGATTGCTTAGGTTCGAAAGAAAGATGGTGGCCAGATTCTTCAAGATATGACTCAAATTTGCATCAAAGGTTCTTGTCAATTAAAATGTCTCAAAACCCATTACTTTCTGCATTCTATATGTGAACCAAATCTTCATTTCCTCAGTGTAATCAGTTCTGCCCTCCACTTGATGTAGATCTTCAGAAGAAATCACTGTTTAGCTGCGAGATTGAAGAAATGGAATTGCACAGTTGATTTCAAAGCACAACTGATCATTGAGGTCGATGATCTAATTTACACACTGCTTATCTAAAATCTTACTTATACAGGTTGAGGTAGGACGAATTATTTGAGAAGGTCTTGTCATTTACCTTTCTATGACAAAGCCTTTATGTAGCAAAGTATGTATTCTATAGGACCTAGGTGGGTCCTTAAATTACTTCATCTAATCTTTGAAACCTAAAATTAGGGAGTATTCCAAATACGTAGGAAAGAAAAAGATTTGCCTAGAAATTTGGGGGCTGTCAGGGGAAGGTAGACTGCCCCCATCTTCTCATTCAGAGAAGGCTTTATGTAGCAATGTATAGATTCCGTAGTCGGGAGATGGGGGAGGCTATCTGGTAGTGACAACTCCATGGTCACGCATGCGGCTTGTCATGTAAAAGGCAAGCCTATGGAATTGCATGCTGTATTTTTGTCTGCTCTCTGACATAAGGATGAAGGATTGTGGCTTTATTGATTTGATAGTGTCCTTCTGGGACCGACTTTTCCAAACATGGAGGGGTTTGACCTTGTGCCCAAACGTAATGCTCACGTGCGGAAGAAAAACAGGAAAGGCAAGAGAGAATATGCGCCTTTTGAGTTTGAACTAATGTACTTTTTGTTCCTGAATTTAATATCTCTAGAAAGTACCGTGCCTTTATGATCTTTCACCAATGATTGGAAATGTAACAAATTTTAGCGATTCAATGCATCTTAATCTTTATCTAGACGGTTGTGATTTTTGGCATTTTAATCCAATGGTGAAATGTTATATGTACTTCCTACACTCACTTTTTAAACTGCTTTTCCATCTTCTTCTTTTTTAACAATTTGATTTTTTATTTAACATGAAAGCATGCAAATATTAAAAAATAACATCCCATATAACTTTTTGTGTGATTGCGTAAAATTTTCTTTTCAAATAACATTGATGATGTATAACTCAGTAAAGAATAACGTACTGGAAATTGCAATGGTTTTCTTATTTGGCCCACTCAACAGGTAAGTAATCTTAGAGGCATTCGGTAAAGAATTTTATTTTATTTTACATAACTTTAGATGTCATAATTAGCCTTTTATATTAGAGTGTTGAATGTTACGCCAATTACATAACTTTACCTTGGATATTTTTGTCAAAGGTAGTGGTTTACATTCTTTGGAAAGAATCATGAAAGTCTGGCCCCCGGAAAATTGTGGTCAGAACTCCGAAAAGACTCCAGATTGACCATTTAATTATGCTTTTAATCCCCAATTTCCCTGTCAAGATTCCATCCAATTCGCCATTTAAAATCATACATGGCAGTCAAAGAGAGCAAGTCATTGGATTGTAACTATTTGGCCCTTAGTAAGTTATAATATACAATCTTGATGCTCGACAACAACAAATGACTTGAAAATTGGGTGTGAACGAGGGCATGTGATCACTAGGATCTAGATAATTTTATTTGGTTTCGTATTGGGATGGCAAATATTTGTATGTACTTGGGTCTACATGATCGATGATCATAATATTTTGGGTGTCTGTGGCTGATTTGCAGATAAATGTGTTACCGATAACATTTATTTGATGCAATAGTATAATCATCTAATAGCTTCTCATCTATCAAGATTTTGCCATCTCATGGAAACATTAATGGGAAGTTGCTCTGCACATTGCTAAAATCGCCCGTGAATGATGACTTCTTAAGAAATGGCGGTTCGAGGGGTGCAAAGTTGGGTATTGGGATGGCAAATATTTGTATGTACTTGGGTCTACATGATCGACGATCACAATATTCTGGCGTTTGTGTATGATTTGCATATAAATGTGTCACCAATAGCATTTATTGGATGCAATAGTATAATCATCTAATAGTTTCTCATCTATCGAGATTTTGCCATCTCATGGAAATATTAATGGGAAGCTGCTCTGCACATTGCTAAAATCACCCATGAATGATGACTTCTTAAGAAATGGCGGTTCGAGGGGTGCAAAGTTGGGTTTAACAATGGTCCAAGAAAGAGCTATTCTTAAAATAAATAAATGAAATCATCTTTTGATCTGGCAGAGGTATCAACTTGTTTGTAACAAAAGCCATTCCCATTCCATCCGGACTGACATGTTGTCATTCATCTATTGCCATCATGACATGTAAGATTTTTCACGGTAAAACTAAACAAGTTGTTAATAGATACGAATTTTGCATCACAAGCAAAGGGAAAAGTATCGAAAAAGCCTTAAAAGTTATTGCATTTGTACTAATTCAATCTTAAAATTTCACTTGCCCAATTTAATTCTAAACATTTTACATTAATACCAATTCATTCATTCGGTTAATTTAGAGCTTGGAGAAGGAGGCTAGAGAACAACCGAAAACCATGTAGCTTTCATTAACACACAACAGAAATATGGACTCTAAAGTATGATTTGATTTCGATGAACAAAGATATAAAAGAAGCATCAACATTAAGAGGAAGGAGTGAGGATAAAAAACAAGCGAATGCAATTTCTAGCAAAGAAATTTCATTAAAAACAGACGCACGAGATTATTCTAAAAAACCAGTCCTATGCATCAGTATCTTCTGCATCCCACAAGTAGAACCGATAAATTTACTCAGAGGAGAAAACAGCATCCAACCTTTTGGTGCCACTGACTATGCACAGAAGATCAGGATGTGGATCACAGTGAGCACTTGATCTAAGCTTCAGCAATGTTCATCCGTAGATAAACGGATGCCAGTAAACTTTTGTCCAGAAAGGCAGACTGTATGAAGAAACCAATATCATGCTAAGGACTAGGAGTATTTCACAATTAAGTACCGGAAAGTATACGACCAAAAAAGTAGAATACACACGAACCATTTGAAGAATCATACCCTTGTAATCTTTCATCGTTGACTTGAAATGCTACATATTTCAGCCATTCATTAGATCTAAGTCTAAACAGTCATGATTTTTTTGCATTTTATTCCTACGGTGAAAAATTATTAGAATGCCGGACAATCACTCACTTTTTATACTACTTTTCCATCTTTTTTCCCCCAATTTTGTTGTTCATTCAATTTGATTTGCATGTCATTTGTTGAAACATGCGAATTCAACAAATAACATCGTGCCCGACCTTTTTATAATTATGTAAAGCCTAGTTCCATCTTTTCAAATTACATTGATGATATATAACATGGTAAAGAATAATGTACCAACAATTGTATTTGCTTTCTTATTTTGCCTGCTTAGCAAGTAAGAAATGTTAGAGGCATTCAATACCATATATTATTTAATTGTAAATAACTGTAAATGTCATAAATTGCCACTTATATCAAATTGTTGAATATTATGTTAAAAATAAACAGATTTACATGTTTAAGAGCGTCGGGTATGGACCCCTCGCGCCATAGACAGGTCCTTGGAAATTTCTATCAAAAATAATGATTTACGTACTTCGAAACGAATCATGGAAGTCTTGGTCCTGGACAATTTTGGCCAGAACTCTAAAAAGACTCAAAATTGACCATAAAAGTATGCTTTTGATCCCCATTTTGTCTGTCACAGTCCTATTCTTATTGACCATTTAAAATTATATGCGCCAGTCAAAGAGAGCAAGATTGGATTGTTTAAGTGTCGGGCCCTTAGTAAGTTATAATATGCTTTTCCTAGCAAGTTGATGCTCGACAACAAAAAATGACCTAAAAATTTGATGTAAAACAAGGGCACATGATTGCTAGGATCTAGGATCTAGATAATTTCATTAGGTTTCATATTGGGATGGCGAATACTTGTATGAACCTGGGTTCACATAATTGACGATCACGATATTTCTGAACGTATATTAACTGATTTGTAAATAATGTCATCGATAGCATCTACCGGAAACAATAGTATAATCATCTATCAAGATTTCTCCATCTCAAGGAAACATCAAAATTCGACCCAAAATAAGAAAACAAAGGAAACAGCAATGGGAAGCTGCTCTCCACAGTGTTGATATCACCCGTGAATAATGAATGGCTTGTTGAGAAGTGGCGGGTTTGAGGAGTTTAAAGTTGGGCCCGACAGGGGCGTGATTGGAGGCTGAACATGAACCGGGAACAAACAGTAGTGGTCCAAGAAAGCCCTAATCTTTAAAAAATTTTAAAAAAAAATTGTAAGGAAATCATCTTTTGATCTTGCGGAGGAGGTATCGACTTGTCTGAAACAAAGCCGTTTGATTACGTCCAGACTTACCGATATCGTCGTTCATCTAGTAAGATTCTTGACGGTGAAATTGAACAAAGCTATTAATAGATGCAGACTTTGCATCACAGGCAAAGAGTGCTGTTGCTTTTGAAATGGTATCAAAAATTTTAGGACACGATCCTCTCAATGAAAGTAGGTGATCTCTATGATTTTTAACCTTCCTATTTTCCACTAATTTAAGCATTCAGTGCACAACAAAGAATTCATATTTCATTCCTATGACATTAGATTGATATGGTAAGCTAGTTATTACACCCTTTAATATTATTTCTAGGGAAAATGATACGAATGATGAATGAATTTTGATCGGATGTACAATGTCATCTCTGAACTTTTCATTTGTTCAATATGCACTCTCCATTTTGGCTAAATGTGTAATGTCATCTATAGGTTTTTAATTTAGTCGATGTAATCCATAAACTATTAACTTATGTTTAATTTAATCCCTAGAATATGCAAAAATGAGGCAAACAAAAGAGCTATATTAAACACTTATCAATAATTCAAGAACTATATTGATCAAATTAAAAACCCAAGAACGACATTACGCATTAAACCAAAATTCAAGAATAATATTGCATGATGAACCGAAATTTTGGTATTGTTCATATTATTATCCCTTAGTTCTATGCCACAAGGATGTAATGAAAGGACCGTTTTGTACGGCCGTTAATGTTGCCAGGGGGCAATACGATATTCCCTGCCTGCTTGTTTTGGCTTTTTTAAAAACAAAAAGCTTCTTGTTGCTAAAACAAAATCAGATTGCGGAAGTCGCAAGTAAAAAAAAAAAAAATTAAAAAGTTGAAATCATTACCGACGGACATCTCAGTGTATTACATTAATTCATCAACCCTTGAGGAACGCAAAGTTTCTTAAAGTCAGTGCCTTGGTGGTGAATTGCATCTATCCATCCATAACGCTGGTGGGCGCGTCATGCTAAAAGGTTTCAACTTTCATGGTGGAGATTTATGCCGAGAGCAAATTTCTGAGACAAAGTTCCTATCCCTGAAAGTTTTGTCGGGCACGCACTTTTGGTCCGTCCTCCATGTTCACCCCCAAATATTTGTCCAAGACATTCCTGAATGCCTGCAATTGGATCAAGAGGCGAAGGACGTAATGAGGCACGACGCATACAGAAGAGTAACTCATATTTGTTTGCCATATAAAACCACTAAAGAATGCACATTCTCACCAGAATGTAAATTCAGTCATAATTCAGAACCCATTAAGGCAGAAAACAGTTCATAACGTGGTCATACTAACGATTGGAACAATTTTTTTCTCCAAGAAGAAACAATAAAGGTTATATAATAGAATCTTCGTAAAGATCAACAGCTCAGATCAAGGCCACCGTTGATTTTTTTCCCTAAATACTGACAATCAAACGATAAAATCAAAACAAAGAGAATTGCCAGCTTTAGGGGGGAAAAAACATCTAAAGTAATTTGAAAATAGGCAACTGTTTAAAAGTTACTCATTTCAAGAGATAATAAGAAGTATCCAATCCAACCTATTAACAGAACCATAAAACAGAGACCACATGGGGGTTCTTTTCTCCCTTCATGAAGACCGATCAATCAAAGTGATAGATGCCAATGGCTAGCCATTGGACTACATCTATTTGTCCAACTTAAGCTCATTCAGGGTACGTGTCATGATTTTGTCAAAAAAAGTCACAAACAATTTTTACTGAGTCCATGTTTTCAAGCCAGCATCTCTCCCCATTCCCCTTGTTTCCATCCCCAGGAAGCTTCACTATGCAATTTAGTATTGCCTCTGGTTAAAGCAGCAAGAGTGGACATTTTAGAGAGAGAATCTTTTGTGCACTTGCTTATCCATGCACCACATAAGAAATAAATCCACTATACCATTCTCTCTATTTATGGGGTCCAGCATCAGAGTGCAGAATAAACCTTTGCAATCTGCTTGACATTAGTTGACTAGAAAAAAATAATTGGTCGATTTTCAACAAAGAATTAAGAACCCCACTCAAATCTCCCCTTCCATGGATCACTTCAACCAAGTAATCTCAGACACCTTGGCAACATGATTTGGATTTATAAAAATAACCGATAAATCAGACGAAAAGAATGGTGGATTCTCCATATATTCTTCAAGGCTTGCATGAGTGACATCAAACACTATATGCCTTGAATTGAATATAAAGACATATGATGGCAGAGAATGACAATACAGCAAGATCTTTTATGTGAAGGCCTTTATAGCATCTGGCAAAGGCTGAACTAATTGTGGAGATAAAAGGAGGCGCCGGTGAGGAGGATGAGACAGAAAATCTTCTCAACCACACTAACAGGCTAACAACACAAAAACATCTGGGTGGTGAATGCACTAGAAATCATCCCCATATTTGAGCAGGAAGATGACCGTACTCATCTTTATGGCACAATAAGTTACCCATTGAAAATGCAAATATTAAGTTCAATAGGATCCTAGCAATACCTGCATTGCAAAAGACTCTTTCCCAAGTAAAATTGAATCCATTGCAGCAAATTGGTCGTCAAGTGCACCATATATGATCTGGTAGAATTTACTCCTGGAACCAGACAAACAAATATAACGTAGTAAAAGGAAATGAACTTCATAGTATATGTTAAAGTCTCCGATGAAGAAATCTACCTATCTTCCTCAGAGCTCTCTGCATCGATCTCATCAAATTTTCTTGTTAGGGCCTCTGCACCCACTGGTGAGAGTAAGTGCAGTATAAGTGCCTCCAAAGTCCTTGGGAACTTGTCCTGAAGAGAATAATTGAATGACTAAGCAAAACTGCTGAATGACTCTGAAATAACTTCTTTTCAGAAGGTTCCTTGTCGAAAATCCTAACAGACATGAACTGAAGTCACCAAAACATGAAAGGGAAAATCGCTGACAGGGAAGTTGGTAATTATTCATTCAGAACGATAACACAACAGGGCTCCCTTTTCTTAATAGAGACTTCACGGGAAACTTATAGAATGTTCAGCAAATAAAATGGTTCAAGTAAAATTCAATCATCCATCGAAGAATAAAGAGGATAAGTAATATGAAAGGAAATTCAGTTTGCCATAAGCAGTGTCTTAGCGCAGACATTGACCCAACCGTGTTAGTACTCACCGCCATATAAAGAAGCATAGTCCGAAGAGTATGCGGTTCAATGTTCCATAGTATTTTGGCAACAGGATCATCTTCCAAGTGAAAAACCACACGATTCTTAGGGGCACCTTCAGTACAGGCAATGGCACCATTTCCCAATAAGGACTGTTGCACCTGACTTGAATTGGGTATATTTACACCGTTATGCACAAGAGAAACCAGCGCATGAAGAGCCTGCAGTGCCGAAGGTTCCATATGACATATCGTGCTTCCTAGCTTGATTTCTTTTCCTTTTAAATCACCATCCATGGAAACTTTGTCCACATTATGGAGATCCCCATCTGGTAGCAGTGTAGCAGATGACATGCTATGAAATTGCTGTAGGCATCTTGATGCACTATATATTCTGGGTACTATAAGTAGACAGCCTCACGTATGATGCTAATGATACCTGCATCTCCGTTAAGGGTTCGCTCACTTTCATGCACCTTGCATTCCACACTAGCAGGCTTTGGCAACATCAGATCCTGTCCTAAAGCCACATATAGAGAGACAACACATCACTGACTCAAACCTCTCATGGAAAATGTGAGAGAAAGCAAAAGAACATTTCCACTTTGCAATATATTAACAATCTCGAAAACAGTGGTTCTAGCTGCGATTTAGTTCCACAAGACCATTCATGTAATCTAGCATAAAAACGCCTGCAACATGTCCTGTGATAAAATTTATATTTATATATCAAATTCGGACCAGACTTGAGACCAGCTATTTGTTTTGTCTTGCTAGTGGAATGGGGTAATGTGATAGTAAAGCTAGTTGCTTAGAGAATTAACAGCAGCATGATCTGATAATAAATGACCATCAAATTTCATCGATAATTCTCAAGTGTTGTTAAAAAATTGGGTGAAGTAGCAGAGCAGGAGAATGAAGGAAAACAAGAAATAATGGTAAGGATTTCATTAAACTAAGCTGATTAAATTTTTTAACAGCATATAACAATATGATCATTCCTCAGCAGGTAATTCAAAGCAGTACAAAACTAAAACCACTCGAGTCAGGTAAGCAACAAAGCACACAGAATACGTACCATTTCTTTATCCGTCAATCTGAAAATCATAAAAATGTTGGAAAGTATGTCAGATGGTAAATTAAAACAGATTAAAATGTATCTTAACAATTTAAAAAGCACTACTGATATGTAAGACTGAAATAAATGTGTATACCTTCTTAGTATTCTGCGCAAATAATATGAATCCATGTGCTCTGACATACCACGCATTAAGTTGGACTGCCACCAAAAATTTACAGCAATGCTCAGATTGTCACTATCGACCTGGTGGAACCTGAAGCAAATAAAGGACAATAACCAACTGGATAACTACCAATAGCACATAAAAGCATAAATAGTTACAGTTAATCAAAGGCACGCAGCACATACCTCCTAAGGGGTGAGATGTCATTTTCTTAAGAGGTATTCTAATACAAGAGATGGACATTTGCTTTTCACAACAGACAAACGCAAGAAGGCAGCTAAATGAAACCCCAACAAACGGAAGAGAGAAACAAGAATGTAGGAAATATTCCAGTTTATTTCACTAATTGGAAAACCTATTATCCATTTTTCTCTTCTTCATCTCACTTGAACTGCAAATATAATAGCTCAGAACTGCATAAAAAACAAAATGCCTTTGAAGCTATTAACATTCAAAGAGAGAGATGGAGTTGTTGAAGTATAATGGAGATTTAAATGCAAATTTCGTACTTTCTTTATTCATATTAAGAAAGCATTTCCTCATAAAAGAAAGAACATTGTTGATGACTTGATATTGAGCTTTTTATTCACTAAACTTCTGAGGTATTGGATGAGATGTTTATGAGAGGGAGAAAAGAGAGTAAAAAAAAAGAATGATCACAATAGGCTTGTGATATTTTGAGTGGGAAAAGGGGAGGGAAAGCAGGACAGAAGTCATATGAATCATATTGTATCATATCAGATTAAGGGTTTTGGATACGGAGGAGAGACAGCAGGGACAACGGGTGATGCAGTGGTGACAGTAATGCTCAAGAATCTACCTAAGATGTCGGCCAAAGCATCTATAATTCTTTTGAGGAAATCTTTGGAGATAGAAAATTCAGTTGATCCAGGCTGAAAGGAATAGCGATGCTGTGGCTCTTTTCCAGCCAAAGGACGAAATGAACATTTGAGATTGGACCAGGAATGGGATAACTAATCCATAGACTGATAAAAAAAAATTGAGACAGCCAATATGGAACCAAAGATGTTAAAAAGTTGCCATAGACTTGCTATGTCCAGGCAGAGAGAGAGAGAGAGGACATGATGATGTTAAAATGGGCTCAAATATAATTCAGATCTTGTGATTTCCATCCACATTTCATTTATATTTTGTGAGCTAAAAACGAAACTACTTGTAGTACTATAATCAAGTGAGATTTAGTAAGAATAAATAAGCCAAAATAAGGAATTGGCCAAATTCGTGTGGATAAATCAACCCAAAATGATCAGGTTAAGGAGACCAATATCAAGCAGAAGAATATAACAAGATGCTCCAAATATAGCAACGGCCATGTCAAAATCTAAAGTATGAACTGTGAACCTTACCAGCCTTCTGGGATGAAAAGTGCATCACCTGCTTTTAGAATGACCTTCTGCGAGTAATCCATCAGGTGCTCTGCTCTTGGATGTAACGAAAAATCTGGCCTTCCTAAAGTTAGAGAGCTACAATGAAGATGACATTAAAATCGAAACACAAGACCATTCAAATGACACAGAAAATAATTTTTACCAATGAGAGTGACAATATATATACAATCATAATTATAAATGTGTGTTACTGATCCAAAATGATATGTACCTGTGGTTTGAGGCCTCTCCATACAAAGGCATGGGGTATAGCATGGGACTTGCAGAAGGGGGCCAGAGAACAACTGAAAACCATGTAGCTTTCATTAACACAGAACAGAGATATGGACTTTAAAGCATGATCTGATGTCAATGAACAAAGATATAAAAGAAGCATTGACATTAAGAGAAAGAAGAGAGGAGAAAAAACATGTGAATGTGATATCCAAAAAGAAATTGCATCAAAAACAGATAAACAAGATTATTCTATCAATCAGTCCCATGCATCAATAGTTTCTGCATCCCGCAAGTCTAATGTTTGATTAGTCGTTTACAATGCCACAATCTAAGTAGAACTGATAGATTGTCTCAGAGGAGAAAACAGAATCTAACCTTTTTTGGTGCCACTGACAATGCATAGAAGATTATGATGTGGATCGTAGTGAGTACTTGATCTAGCTTCAGCAATGTTCATCCATAGATTGACGGATGCCAGTAAACTTTTGTCTAAAAAGGCAGGCTGTATGAAGAAACCAATATCATGCTAAGGACTATGAGAATTTCACAAACAAGTTGTGGAAAGCATATGACCAACAAATAGAATACACACTAACCATTTGAATGTCTTCCAACAGAACTTCCAGTTGAGCCCGGCCTTTGTTCTCAGAGTTCATGATCGTTACCTATTTGTGTTTATGTTTGATTCAGATTACATGCCAAAATATTTTATGCCTGCTATTACTCTCAAAGCTTAGAAGATTAAATCGACCATTGTATCTGTGAAAATAAATCTAACTCGACTCAACTATAATAGAACATCAATTCAAATATCATCTCTTAAGCAAGGAAGAGAGAAGATATTTCTTCAGAATAAAATTTCATAATTAAAAAAGAGAAGAAGCTGAAATCCCACAAAGCTGAAACCTGTGCTAGATAGATTTGCCTAGGAGCTAAATGGTCTTGCTCGGACCCTTCCGAGTTTCTCTCTTCAGAGTCCATGCACAGGGATTGATCATCCTCTTCCTTTTCCATATGTTGCTTACAAAATCCAATGAAGGACGAAAAGGGTAAAGGAACCTACAATACAAGGATACGACGCCAAATCATCTTATTACTCAAATCTCAAAGCCGGGCTGCATATCTTATCGAGTTCTTCATAAAGAAATCGAAGGACTTGCCCTCTCGTGGCTCCTCAGATCGCCATAAAAAAACGGTGCAGATCTCGATAGCATAGCCTCCACGGTACAGGGCCCGGCTCTTTCCTACAGTAAGAAAACATTCGACGACAAGTCCAAAATCATGAGTAGTTCCGGTAGCCAGGAAGTTCCTAAACAGGCCTAAAAAGCACGAAACGCCGTTCTTCTCTCAGCAGCAACAGGCGTAAGAGCAATTCCAACGGCATCAAGAATCTCGCTAACTACGATACAACTCCTTACGCAACAGAAACGTCGCCGGAAACCGATTCGGCTCCGGCAATGCGAAGCGGACCTTCACGGCGGCGCTTCATCCGGTCAATCGAATCCGAAAACCTCGATTCCCGAACCGACAAGGAGCGAAGAAGGCGAACCTGCAGGTAATCAAGGCCTCCCTCGCGAGGATTCCACTTCCGCAGCGCCTTCCAATCCTTGGTGCATCCGCTGAATACCTTTCATTACGCCAAAAAAGAAAAAAAAAAAAAAACGAAACGAAACGGAGAAAACAGTCGACGATCAGTGCGAGTTGAGGAGTGACGCGAATGGAGAACTTCGGAGCTGAAGCGGGAGAGATGATTACGGCGGGAACGTTCCTCGGCTCAATTCGGGAGGCGAAGTCCGCCGCCGACGGGAGCTCGTCAAACCTTGGGATTTGCAGAGGCCCGGCTTCCTTCGCCATCTCCATCTTCGTTTCGAGGCTTGAGGAGAGATCGAGCGAGTTCGAGTTTTATGCCGTGGAAGCTCAAGCCCCGTCGCAAATGTTTTGTATGGTGCGCGAAAAAGGTTCACGGATGGTTGAATGGTAATTTCTTGTTTTCAACACGAGTAGGTGCTTGCTTATAGGAAACGACAGACAACCAAAAAAAAAAAAAATTAATTATTTGTTTTTGAGAACTATTCTAAAATCAACTAATCTATTTTCTTTTTCTTTTTACAAGCAGTATAAAAGAATTTGATAATCTTTTAGTCCGATGGTGTAGCTCATCACCCAATACGGATAGAATGGTTCAAACACCAAGGCAGCACCTTGCTTGGGCCATCGCCTAGAGCCGAAAGGGGCATCTCGGCCCTCGCCATTTCTAGGGAGGGCTCGCGTGCCCTCACTTTTACTAACGAGAGCGTCATGGCCCTTGCCTATGGCTAGCTAGTAGGGGTGAGCATCGGTCCAGGGTCGACCTTGGACCGACCCTAGACCGGCTCAATCGTCCTGGTTCGGTTCTCAGGGAGATTGGGTCGATCTTAGTCCTAAAATTCCTGGATCAGTACTATGCAGGTCGGTCTTCGGTCTTAAGAGTTCCGGGTCAGTCCAACCCGGATCAACCTTGACTAATATATTATTTATAATTTTTTTATATAAAGAAAACCTTAAAATAAATTGTGTCAACAACATTAAACAACTCTTTAGTGAGGAGTTATGTTCTTTAATAACTTAGATTTTAATATCTTTTACGGCGTCAATAGTCATAATTTACGATGGAGGAAAATGTTTTTGTAATGAATCCTCATAGCGTCCAAAAAGGCACTTTATGGCATCCTCCTTTAGTATTCGTTCTCTTCTGTCTTATTTTTGGGTCACTTGTGTCACTCACCACTTCGTGCCACTTGCCGCTCAATGCTCACTTGGCTTGTTGCTCCCCGCTCGACATTTAATGCTCATTTTGTTTGACGCTCACCCCACTTGACCCTCACCGCTTGCATTTCTTAGCTGATCTCGCTCATCATCGAACCCATTGGGTCGGTACGATCCCCGGTTGCCCTTTCAAAGAGTACAAAAAATGAAATAAAAAATTATTGGTTGGTTATGGGTTGATCTTGAAACCAAATCGAACCTATTGGGTCACTCCGGTCCTCAATCATTTTTTTAAGGAGTACAAAAAATAAAATAAAAAATTATCGGTTGATCCCCAGTTGACCCTAGAATCGGACCGAACCCATTGGGTCGGTCCGGTCCTCGGTCCCAAACTTAATAGAGTCGGTCCTCGGTCCCAAAAATTAAGAACCAACACTGTGCGGATTGGTCGGGTTAGGAGGTCGACCGGCCCAACCCGAACCATGCTCACCTCTACTAGCTAGTGTTGTCGGTTAAGTCGACAAGGGTGTCGCGGTTAGTTCACCGTCCCCAACACATCAAGTTAAATAGTATTTGAGATGGCAGTTTATGTAAATAAGGACAATCCCGATCGTTTTCCCTTATGGTAGCTAATCTTGCTTTTTTTTTGGGCTGTGAGGTGTAATCTTCCATGGCCAAACAGGTCTCGGTCGGAGAATCTCCTTTGGGCTTTAAAGTTCCTTTTTGGTAAGAATTTTCTCCATTGCATAGCTCGTTTCTCGTTTGGCGCCTTATGCCACCTAATCTGGAAGAAGAGAAATAGCATTATTTTTCGTGGGGAGACGTTGGAATTATCGGCTTTGAAAAATCATCTTATCAAAGTGGTAAAGAACAGGGCTCTTACCTTTAGTAATGTGGTGGACAACCCTAGAAACAGAGGGGGCTCGAGCGCTGTTGGGGTTTTGACTCTTCCATCTTCAGATGCATCTCTAATCCTCCTTCTTAGCGCCGTTTAACCTGTTCAACTTCTTGTTCCCGGGTTTGTTTCAGCCTTCTTTCTTGATGTTGCATTCGTCGCTTCACCTTTGCCCCCGGATTCCTACTCGGCTGGCTGATTGGTGGTCGTTTGTTGTTTCTGTGTTTGGCTCTTTTTGAAGTTTGCCGGTCTTTGCCGTTGCTTCATGGCTAGTGGCTGTTAGTCCTTACTGCCCTTTCTTAGTTTGGTTCTTTCGTTGTTTTCTTTGTTTCCGACTTTGTTTGCAAGTGTGTTGTTTCTTTTACATTGGCTCCCTTCCACTCGTCCTGACATGTTGTCACTTTGAGTGAAAGTTTTTTGGCCCGATCTTGTGTATATTTGGTTAAAGCTTCGATTATACTTACCTTTACAAAAAAGAAAAAAGAAAAAAACAGTTGTTTCGATCATTGTAATTCATTGTCTCTTTCTAATTTTTTCAAATCACAATCATCTTCATAGGTACTCTCTTCCTTACCAAGTAATCTTCCAATGTTTTCAAAAGTATCTTTGGCTGCTCTATTTAGCGCAATGTCATTCTTAGGCTTGTACCTGCCTTTTCCTACAAGCCGATCATTCACAAACACAATCCCACAAATCTCATTTGCTACCCGAAACATACATGATACATTTGCTGCCGTTTCCCCAACACTCATTATTGTCCAACATGCGGAGTTCGTTAGCTAAATTTGTTTGTATCATAACTTCCTCCACAAAACTCAGTTTCAAGCGAATTTATAGTCTACGGAAAGCCCTTTCAACATACTACAATATACTAGTAGATGCTTGCTTATAGGAGATAACAGGCAACGGTTAGTTCACTGTCCCGGTACATCGAGCTAAATAGTATTTGGGATGATAGTTTATGTAAATAAGGACAATCCGGTCGTTTTCCTTGAATTGTTTTGATTATTGTAAGTCATTGTCTCTTTCTAATTTCTTCAAATCACAATCATCTTCATAGGTACTCTAATCTTCCAATGTTCTCTAAAGCATCTTTGGCTGCTCTATTTAGCGCAATGTCTTTCTTGGGCTTGTATGTGTCTTTTCCCACAAACCGATCATTCACAAACACAATGAAACTCAAGCTTTTGTTCCATAGATCCACAAATCTCATTTGCTAAAATCGGCACTGATGGAGCTCGAAAACTCTAAAGGAAAACTCTAAAGGAAATCACTAGGCTCTTCACCTCCGAATGGCGAGATGTTCTACTCGTGTCTTCTCAAGTCGGCCTAGCTTGAATCGTCCGGCAACCACCACAGAAAGAGCCAAGGGTGGTGAAGCTAATGGTTTCTTCTGGAGAGATTTTTCTTTTTCTTTAGATGTATCGTGTCGCTCTTTCATTGAACGATTGTTTTCTCTCATCTCCACCCAACGTCGGTCCCCTATTCTCTCTGTGAGCATGCTCTCCCTCGAATCTTTTCTGTTATGCCTCGCCAGCTCACATGGCTCCAGAAGGTTGCTTTGGGTTGGCCTTGAGTCACTGCTCGTCGCTCCTTCCTCGCTCACGGACGCTCCTTCGGTCACCGCACGCTTCTGTTATTTTGGTTTGGTCACAGTATCTGTCCGTGCTCCTCTCCCTCAGAGGCGGGAGTGTGCCAACGAAGGAAGAAGGGCCAGTAAATGGGCTTTTGCCCGATGGTGAGAAATAACATGTAAAAGGAATAAGCTAATTTTTTCTTTTTTTTTAAAAGAGAATGATCGGGCCTAAATGAAAATAATTAGTTGGGTGAGGAGAATGAACCAATGGGCTTGGTATGAATGGTCTGCCCAATTTTCATTTTCATTCATTCTTTGTTATTCATTTTTATTTTATTTTATTTTTTGCTTTTTTATCTTTATTTTTTTTTTGTATTTTGTAAAATGACCTAATATTTAAAAGTCAACAAAAATTCGAGTGTCAACAAAACCACCACTTTTCCTCCTCTCTCTATCAGGTCTTTCTCGATCGGGCTACCCTCCACTGTTGTATTTTCATTTGTTTATATATTTTTTTGTATTTTTTAATGCTTTTGAGTGCAAGTGATATTTATAGAGTTATCCACACATCAAGAGATTGTCCTTACATATTCCGAAAGAGAATTTTGTGTCATCATAAAAGAGGTATTCTATTGGGCAAAATGGATGAGTTGGTATTGCCTTATTTGTCCTCTCCTCTTTTCTCAATTTAGTTCTTGCTCCTTAACTTCTACATTATCACCATAGATTATTACGGAAAAAATAGTGATGACCATGCCAACCCGGGAGAAGAAAAAGCTCTAAGCTTATACATAAGGGGCTGAAACGGTAATGTTTATCATGGTGAACGCATTGAAAATATTTGCAATCATATGTTCATATTTTTGTTTTTCTGCATTAGAAGGACTCTTGGTATGTTTTGCTCAGTAACTTAAAGGATTTCTGACTGTAAGGAAGATAATTATTGATGAGTGAGATATGTAAGTTTTCTTTTCTGTGGAATATTTGCGAACAACTGCCAAATTGCATTTGTGGTGATATATTGATTTTATTGATGCATTTAGAAACACGTGGATTACTATGCCTTGCCGGATTATATACTTCCATCATTAAAAAAATGCACAATTCAAGGAAAACTTGTGGTTTTCGGGAATTGATTTCTTCTTTCACTTTTTCCCGTGATTGATTATCGATTTATTTTTTTGGAAAACATGAGCAAATTTACCTCCGTGATGAAAGTTATGCTCGAGGAAAGAGACGGGTGAGTTCTCTCTTTTTGTTAAATAATTAACGAGCCACCAAATTGCTACTTTTGTGCTGAAATTTTATTTTATTGATACATGTAGATTCATATTCGTGCAATTGCTAGAGGCTGCCAAATTACAAGTTCCATAGTGGCCGTCGTTGAGAGAGCTCACTTTGCAGGACTGAAGCATCAAAAGAAAAGAGAAATGATTTTCAAATTTTGTTCTATATGGATTCGAATTTCTTACTATTTTATTATTTTAATATTAGTCTACTCAAGAATTATCTAATGAATCACTTGATTCGAAATTAAGGGATAGGTAGACATTACAAATGATTAATTGATCTCTTTTTCTACCTCCCTTACTCTATGTTTTTGTTAATCCCGTCTATAATGATTGATGAATTAACATCTATCTATTGGTAAGGGTCAATCCATGATTTAAAACTCTTAAGCATAGTTCATTTTTCTCCTCAACAAGTCGCTCATTATCGCTATCATTTATTAGCGAATGCTTTCTTTCAAGGCTAGATTTCTTCAGTTTCTGGCAAGATTTTGAGTCGGCCGAAGCTAAGGATATTGTAGTATGTTGAAAGAGCTTTCCGTAGACAGTAAATTCGCTCGAAACCAAGTTTGGTGGAGGAAGTTATGACACAAACAAATTCAGCTCACGAACTATGCATAATGGACAACAATGAGTGTGGGGTAAATGGGTAGCAAATGTATCATGTCCGTCACTGTCTCTCGGTTTACTTTGTTTGTTAGTGTGGTGATATGTGATCTAAAACATTTTCATTTTCTGTTGTTTGGACTTAAAAAAAATTGAATTGTTTAATAATTTTTTCAAGACGAGTTTTTTTGTGCCCTTTGCCTCTGCAGGCTTTTCTGTTCCACCGCATGAAATGAAGCCGCCACTAATGGGGTGGGGTCAACGACGGTGACTGTCCCAGTTGGCGATCAGCATGTCCGTCATTGTCTCTCGGTTCCTTTCTCCCCCTTGCCTTCCTTTTTCATTTGGGAAGGAGTTGGTAAATGCACATTTTCGAACCGCAGTTCTTATGCTAAAGACTAAAATAGTAATTGCAATCCAACCCCATATATTTTAATAGGCTTGGTTATGTCCTAAATTTCTTTTTAAAGAAGTAAGTATCAACCATAATGATTTTTAAGTGACCTCTTGGATACACTTTCCGATTAGCTAAAATACTTGGTAAGTGAATAAGTAAATACTAATTTAAACACTTAATAAAAAGAAAATCCTACCATAAAAATAATGCTTAAACACTTCAATCTTCCATATTTTTATTTTTATTTTTGAAAAAAAAATTCCGGGGGAAAGGGATTTGTAAGTTGTACTTTGGATGGTGTTAACTAATAGCCCCACAATGGCTTGCCGGTGTAACCCAAAATTATAATTAAAAAAAAAAAGAGAGCAGTGATTTTTGCGAATTAAACAAATTGTTATTAAAAAAACTTACCTACAAATCGTTATTAAAAAACTAGAAACGAAAAGAATGGCATGACCATCATAAGTAATCTTTCTACGCAAATCGTTATGAAGAAACTACAACTAAAAGGATAAGCCTTGCACCTAATGAATCTTAAAGCATAGAGAGATAGAGAGGAGGAATGAAAGAAGCTAAATTCCCAGGATCAATACCTCGGAGCTTAAGATGAGTGCCATTAGCAAAATGTCTCCTTTCAAACATATCATCAGATGCAAAGGGTTGTTGCACAAAAGTGGAAATAGAATTAGCAAAATGTCTCATTCCAAACATCGACCATTAGGATCATTAGATCCTCTATCAGAAAGGGTTGTTTTGATCATCCTCAGCCTCCATTATGAGATGCCCCGCCAATCTTGGAATGTAGGCTTTGCCAACCACGGCCACTACTAAAGGATATCTTTGGGCGGCTCATAGCAAATGCTTGAACATGAATTTAGTGTATCAACAAAATAACAGGACAAACGAAAGAGAGATAGAGAGGAGGAATGGAAGAAGCTAAATTCCCAGGATCAATACTAACTGAGGTTAGGATGAGTGCCATTAGCAAAATGTCTCATTCCAAACATTCATCAGAAACATCGGATCCGAAGGGTTGTTGTACAAATACGGAAATAGAATTAGCAAAATGTCTCCTTCCGAACATTGATTAGGATCATCGGATTCGAAGGGTTGTTGCACAAAAACGGAAATAGAATTAGTGAAATGTCTCCTTCCAAACATCAATCATAAGGATCATCTGATCCTCTATCAAAAAGGGTTGTTTTGATCATCCTCAGCCCCCATTATCATATGCTCCGCCAGTTCTGCAATGTGGGCTTTGCTAACCACGGCCACTACAGAAGGATATCTTTGGGCAACTCGTACCAAATGCTTGAACATGAATCTAGTACATCAACAAAATAATATATCAGGACAAATGGAAGAGAGATAAATAGGAGGAATGGAGGAAGCTAAATTCCCAAGATCAATACCTATGAAGTTTAAAATGAGTGCCATTAATAAAATGTCTCCTTCCAAACGTTCATCAGGATCATCTGATCCGAAAGGTTGTTGCACAAAAGCGAAAATAGAATTAGCAAAATATATGCTTCCATAGTAACAGCCCAAATATATCCTTCCATAGTAGCTACGGTTGGCAAAGCTCACCTTCTCGAATTTACGTGGCATTTGTTGGACTTGCACTTACGTGGCCTCCATTGATGATGAGGGCATCTGTTGATGAGTGGGCATCCATGATTTAAGCCTTTAAGCACCTTCAATTGTCATTTTTTCTTATATGATAGAAAGGGATCCGATGATCCTGATGAATGTTTGGCATCCATATTATGCAAGGAGACATTTTGCTAATTTTATTTCCTGCATCATATCCATAGTTAGGGCACTCATCTTAGTTAAAAGCTCCGGCTTTGTAGAGATAGGGAGACCGAGTTGTCAAGGAATGTCAAAGGTTTTGATCCTCGAAATTTAACATTTAGGTGGATGGTAGATGTCGCCATCCAACAAGTATCGGCACTTAAAGGAGGACCACGTCCTGGACGAGTCGCTCGTTATCGCTATCATTTGTTAGCGAATACTTTCTTTCAGGGCTAGATTTTTTTTACTTTCCGGCAAGATTTTATGTCGGCCGAAGTTAAGGATATTGTAATATGTCGAAAGAGCTTTCCATAGACTCTAAGTTCGCTCAAAATCAAGTTTGGTGGAGGAAGTTATGAGACGAACAAATTCAACTCACGAACTACACATGATAGACAACAATGAGTGTGGGGGAAACGGGTAGCAAATGTATTATGTCCGCCTCTCCATTTACCTTGTTTGTTTGTGTGGGGCATCCAAAACATTTTCATTTCTTGTTATTTGGACTTTAAAAAAAAAAAAATTGAATTATTTAATAATTTTTTAAAGGCGAGATTTTTGTGCCCTTTGCCTCTGCACGCTTTTCTATTCCGCCACATGAAACGAAGCTGCCACTAGTGGGGTGAGGTCAACATGGTGACCGTCCCAGTTGGCTATCAGCATGTCCGTCACTGTCTCTCGGTCTCTTTCTCCCCCTTGCCTTTCTCTTTCATCTAGGGAGGAGTTGGTGAACGCACCTTTTCGAACCGCAGTTCTCGTGCTAATGACTGAAATAGTAACTGTGATCCAACCCCATACATTTTAATAAGCTTGATTATGTCCTAAATTTCTTTTTAAAGAAGTAATATTAATGATAATGATTTTTAAGTGACCTCTTGGATACACTTTCCGATTAGCTAAAATACTTGGTAAGTGAATCGATATATACTAATTTAAACACTTAATAAAAAGGAACTCCTACATTAAAGATAATGCTTAAACACTTTAATCTTCCATATGTTTTTTTTTTTTTACATTTTTTTTTCCGAGGGAGGGGACATGTAAGTCGTGCTTTGGATGGTGTTAACTAATAGCCCCACAATGGTTTGCTGGTGTAGCCCAAAATTATAATTAAAAAAAGAATAGTGATTTTTGCGAATTAGCCATCGAGAAACAAATTGTTATTAAAAAACTTACCTACAAATCGTTATTTAAAAACTAAAAATGAAAAGAATGGCATGACCATCATAAGTAATCTTTCTACGCAAATTGTTACGAAGAAACTACAAACAAAAGGATAAGATGCCCCGCCAGTCCTAGAATGTTTATGACTAAATTGGTACCGATGAAATATGTTTAAGACGTTTATGGTACCTTTCCTGGTAATAGAGTTTCACCAATTTATTAATTTCTTCTACTCACTCGAATTCCATAACTATGGAAATTGAGTTATATTTATGTATTCGTACATTTCATGCTTAGCTTCTTCGAGTAAGCTTTTTTGAGCTTAATTGGACTCTAGTCAAATAAACGCCAATATAGCCTACAAGATAGGGACCAAATCTACAAGTAAAGCTGCATACATATAATATTTCGATTATGGGGATTACGGAGTATCCTAAAAAAGCGAGAAAAGTTGGCATAATTAGGCAATAATTCCCGTAATCTTGACCGAATCTCAAACGATTTTATTTCCCATCAAGCATATCGCCTTGGATTATATATTGAATAGGTGAAAGTGTGGCAACGGAGGTGTTGAGAAGCCAAGTCAACAATTGATAATCTTTGTATGGATGGATTTTACACATATGTTTTCTTTCTTTTTTGAGTGTTGGGGGAAATGGGCAACAAATATATCATGTATGTTTCGGGCAGCAAATGAGATTTGTGGATCTATGGAGCGAAAGCTCGTGTTTGTGAACGATTAGCTTGTGGGAAAAGGCACATACAAACCCAAGAAAGACATTGCGCAAAATAGAGCAGCCAAATATATTTTAGAGAACATTGGAAGATTACTTGGTAAGGAAGAGAGTACCTATGAAGATGATTGTGATTTGAAAAAACTAAAAAGAGACAATGAATTACAATGATCGAAACAACTGTTGATAAATGCCATTGCATTTATTCTCGCTACCAGGAAAACAACCAGAATTGTCATTATTTACATAAACTACCGTCTCAAATACTATTTAGCTCGATGTGTCGGGGACGGTGAACTAAATGTTGTCTGTTGGCTGTTGTCTCCTATAAGCAAACACCTAATAGTATGTTGTAGTATGTCGAAAGAGCTTTCCTAATAGTATGTTGTAGTATGTCGAAAGAGCTTTCCGTAGACTATAAGTTCGCTTGAATGAGTGTCGGGGGAAACAGGCAACAAATATATCATGTATGAAACATACATGAGATTTGTGGATCTATGGAGTGAAAGCTCGAGTTTCATTGTGTTTGTGAACGATCAGCTTGTGGGAAAAGGCACGTCCAAGCCCAAAAATGACATTGCGCTAAATAGAGCAGTCAAAGATGCTTTAGAGAATATTGGAAGATTACTTGGCAAGGAAGAGAGTACCTATGAAGATGATTGTGATTTGAAAAAACTAGAAAGAGACAATGAATTAATTATCGAAACAACTGTTGATAAATGTCATTGCATTTCTTTTCGCTACTATAAGGGAAATGACCGACATTGTCATTATTTACATAAAATACCATCTTAAATAGTACTTAGCTCGATGTGCCGAGGACAGTGAACTAACCGTTGCATGTTGTCTCCTATAAGCAATCACCTACTAGAATATTGTAGTATGTCGAAAAGGCTTTCCGTAAACTGTAAGTTCGCTTGAACTGAGTTTTGTGAAGGAAGTTATGATATGAACAAATTCAGCTCACGAACTACGCATGTTGGACAACAATGAGTGTCGGGAAAATGTATAATGTGTGTTTCGGACAGTAAATGAGATTTATGGATCTATGGAGTGAAAGCTCGAGTTTCATTGTGTTTGTGAACAATCGGCTTGTGGGAAAAGGCACGTCCAAGCCCAAGAAGGACATTGCGCTAAATAGAGCAGCCAAAGATGCTTTAGAGAATATTAGAAGATTACCTAGTAAGGAAGAGAGTACTTATGAAGATGATTGTGATTTGAAAAAACTAGAAAGAGACAATGAATTACAATGATCGAAACAACTGTTGATAAATGTCATTGCATTTCTTCTCGCTACCATAAGGGAAAACGACCGGGATTGTCCTTATTTATATAAACTACCGTATCAAATACTATTTAACTCGATGTGCCGGGGACGGTGAACTAACCGTTACTTGTTGTCTCCGATAAGCAAGCACCTACTAGTATATTATAGTATGTCGAAACGGCTTTCCATAGGCGGTGAACTAACCGTTACTTGTTATCTCCGATAAGCAAGCACCTACTAGTATAATGTAGTATGTCGAAATGGCTTTCCTAAGACTGTAAGTTCGCTTAAAATTGAGTTTTGTGGAGGAAGTTATGATACGAACAAATTCAGCTCATGAACTACGCATGTTGGACAATAATGAGTGTCGGGGGAAACGAGTAGCAAATATATCATGTATGTTTCGGGTAACAAATGAGATTTGTGGATTTATGGAGCGAAAGCTCGAGTTTCATTTTGTTTGTGAACGATCGGCTTGTGGGAAAAGGACAAGAAGGACATTGCCCTAAATAGAGTAGCCAAAGATGCTTCAGAGAACATTGAAAGATTATTTGGTAATGAAGAGAGTATTTATGAAGACAAAGTAAATACCGGGTGGTGGTCCAGGAAATTGCAATCGATGAGTCTCGAGTGTTGCCGAAAGCACTCGATAATCATTGGCAGATTCTTCCCACCCAGCATACACGAAAGTAAATTTCATATCAAACAAACAAACACCAGTAAGCGTGAAATATTCTCCTTTTCTGCCAATGCTCGATATTGGATGGAAGCAACCACACTGACAAAGACGTTATACTGGAGATAAAGTCGTCTATCAACATATAATGACTGGTCAACATCAAGTAAAAACATTAATAATTTAATGTCAATGAGCTCTTTGTAGTGCTTTAAGCTGTTTCCCTTTCTAATCTTGCACCTCGCTTAATACTTCTAAATTGAACCTGACAACAAATGAAAACACAAAAGTGGTGCCAATACTAAAGCCACAGCTTCTGGCCAACAAACATGCTTATGCTACCAACTAATCAACTTCCACAGAAACCAAGAAAACATGTATCTATGCATTGTGAATATTATCTCATAGTCACCACTCTTAGAAATACTATAGGTCACTCCTAAAAAAATAAAGAGAGATCATATTGCATTATGAAATAGAACCGTAAAAGCATAGGTGGAAATATAAAATTGTAACTTCGTGTTTCTATAAGCCATAGGTTTGCCAAAACATTAAAATCAAAGCATAGAATGGTAAACTTCCCTATATTTGTTCTTTTAAGTAATGACACGATATTACTTAAAGGACTTCTAAACAACCAATTATTTTGATAAAACTTCAAACATCTTCAACTAAAATTTAAGAAAACCATTCCCAAATTATCAAATGAATACAGATTGAACAAAGGTATATTTACTCATACTCAAGATAGGTTAAATAACTATCATACCTTTGTCTTAGTTATGAAGATGATTGTGATTTAAAAAAACTAAAAAGAGATAATGAATTACAATGATCGAAACAACTGTTGATAAATGTCATTTCAATTCTTCTCGCTACCATAAGCAAAAACGATCGGGATTGTCCTTATTTATATAAACTACTGTCTCAAATACTATTTAGCTCGATGTGCCGAGGAATGTGAACTAACTGTTGCCTGTTCTCTCCAATAAGCAAGCACCTACTAGTATATTGTAGTATGTCGAAATGGCTTTCCGTAGACTATAAGTTCGCTTAAAACTGAGTTTTGTGGAGGAAGTTATGATACAAACAAATTCAGCTCATGAACTACGCATGTTGGACAATAATGAGTGTCGGGGAAACGAGTAGCAAATGTATCATGTATGTTTTGGGTAGCAAATGAGATTTGTGGATCTATGGAGCGAAAGCTCGAGTTTCATTTTGTTTGTGAACAATCGGCTTGTGGGAAAAGGCCAAGAAGGACATTGCCCTAAATAGAGCAGGCAAAGATGCTTCAGAGAACATTGAAAGATTACTTAGTAATGAAGAGAGTATTTATGAAGACAAAGTAAATACCGGGTGGCGGTCGAGGAAATTGCAGTCGATGAGTCTCGAGTGCTATCGAAAGCACTCGATAATTATTGACAGATTCTTCCCACCCAGCATACACGAAAGTAAATTTCATATTAAACAAACAAACACCAGTAAGCACGAAATATTCTCCTTTTCTACCGGTGCTCGATATTGGATGGAAGCAACCACAATGACAAATACGTTATACTGGAGATAAAGTCGTCTATCAACATATAATGACTGATCAACATCAAGTAAAAACATTAATAATTTGATGTCAATGAGCTCTTTGTTGTGCTTTGAGTTGTTTCCCTTTCTAATCTTGCACCTCGCTTAATGCTTCTAAATTGAACTTGACAACAAATGAAAACACAAAATGATGCCAATACTAAAACCACGACTTCTGGCAACATACATGCTTATGCTACCAACTAATCAACTTCCACAGAAACCAAGAAAACATGTCTCCATGCATTGTGAATATTATCTCATAGTCACCACTCTTGGAAATATTGTAGGTCACTTATGAATAGAGGTGTTAAATAGATTGTGCAACCCATTTATTAACCCATTTATAGTTAAATGGGTTGTTAATGGGTCAAGCTTTATTTTCCAAAACACTCATAATGAGTTTTAATGGGTCAAGATTAAGATATATGGATCTTAAATGGGTCAGCTCACTGACCTATTTAAGATTCATTTATCAACCCATTAAAAAAAAAAAAATCCATTTATTTTAACTCAAAACCTCACCATCTCTCTCTAGTCCCTTCTCTCTTTAACTTTACAATTTTTTTTATAAAAATCAAAAATATAATTATTTTTATTTTAATTTTCTTTTCTTTTTTTTTTTCTTTCTTCTTCCTCCGATTGCCGGCATGGCGATGGCCGGCGACTAGCCAAGCGAGCCTCGAAGTCGCCGGCGTTGGGCGAGCTCGAGCTCACCGGATCCGGCAAGGCCCGCCTCGCCGACCCGACGGGCTTGCGGCTCGCTAGATCCAGTGAGCTCGAGCGAGCCGGATCTCGCGAGCCGGCGACCTCGCCAACGTCGGCGAGCCGGGTGAGCTCGAGGCTTGCTGTGGTCGGCCGCCCGCCGTCGTCATGGCCGGCGGCCAACCAAAGAAGAAGAAGAACAAAAAGAAAAAGGAAAAAAAGAAAATTAAAAATTATATTTAAAAAATAAAAATAAAATAATTTAAAAATTAATTTAAAAAAATACAAATAATTGAAATTTTATTTTTAAAATAAAAATAATTAAAATTCGATTTCCATTAAATTTGTGTTGTATAAAACTATTTTAGTTTTTAAATATATATATAATTTTTTTGAAAAATTATAAAAAAATTGAAAAATTATTGATTGGATTTGTATTGTTTGGAAGTTTTTAGTAATATAATCTTTAAAAAAAAAACATAAGAATAAGTTTTCCTAAATTTGGTTAAATATGAAAATATTTGATTAATATGGGTCGGGTCGGATATGAGTCGGGTCGGGTATGGGTCAAAAAATTTACATTAGACATAAATGGGTCATAAATGGGTTAATGGGTCAATTTAGGTTGACCTATTAATGACCCGACCCAAACCCAACCCGACCCACCCGTTTAACAGCTGTACTCCTGAAACAGGTCATATTGCATTATGAAATACTGTAGGTCACTCCTAAATATGTATCTATGCTTTTGCTAATTCTATTTCCTGCATCATATCCATAGTTAGGGCACTCATCTTAGTTAGAAGCTCCGGTTTCGTAGGAGAGGAGGACCGAGTTGTCAAGAACAAAAGTTTTGATCCTCAAAATTTAGCATTTAGGGTGGATGGTAGATGCCGCCCTTCGACAAGGATCGGCACTTAAGGAGGACCAGGTCCTTGACGAGCCGCTCGTTATCGCTATCATCTATTAGCAAATAGTTTCTTTTAAGGCTAAATTTCTTCAGTTTCCAGCTAGATTTTGGGTTGGCCAAAGTTAAGAATATAGTAGTATGTTGAAAGCGCTTTCCGTAGACTGTAAATCCGCTTGAAACTGAGTTTGGTGGTGAAACTTATGACACGAACAAATTCATCTCATGAACTATGCTTTATGGACAACAATGAGTATCAAGGGAAACGGGTAGTAAATGTATCATGTATGTTTTGGTCCGTGAATATACTCTATTAACCTTTGAATTTTTTTTAGGAAGCAAGAAATGAGGTCCGAGACGTGATTAATAATGTCAAACGAGATACAGTATTTATAGAATTGTCCTGAGATCGAGAGAGTGTTCTTACAGAGCTCCTAAGCGAATTTCATGTGGCCGCAAAGGAGGCCGAGAAGAGTGGCGCCATGTATTGCTTCTTTGGTCCTTTTGATTCGTAGTTTGTTCTTGTTTTTATAGTTAATGTTACCATCTACAAAGTATTGCAAAAAAAGTATTACCAGTTATGTGATTTTTCGAGAAGCTGCAATACTTTAAGTTGATAAGGGAGGCTGTTGCAACCGAAGACACATTTCATTTATAGCACAAATATTAAAAGTTCCCATATTATACCTTAATAAATTTAGAGCTTGAACTTTCACACACTCACCAGGATTTGATGTGTGACCCTCACCATATTGATGCGGTAGATGCTGTCCTTCGCCAAGGATCAGCACTTAAGGAGGATCACATTCTCGAGAAGTCACTCACGGTTGCTATCATCTATTAGCGAATAGTTTCTTTCAATGTTAGATTTCTTCAGTTTCTGGCTAGTTTTTGGGTCAGCCAAGTTAAGGGGTATGTCAAAAGAACTTCCTGTAGACTATACATTTGCTTGAAACCGAGCTAGGTGAAGGAAGTTATAACGCGAACAAATTCAACTCACAAACTGCACATAATAGACAACAATGGGTGTCTGGGAAAGCGGGCAACAAATGTAAAGCAATGAGAGACTAACCTATCGATATCATTTTCCCTACGAAATCGGTGAGAGCGGCGTTTCAAACAACGAACAAACAATGTAAGAGAATTCGTAGCTACTAGAAGGCGAGAGAGAGAGCTTACTGAGGAGACCCTTTCGATTCTCTCTGAGATGAATAAAAAACAAAAATGGATTTGGTTCTTTTTTTTATTTGTTTCTCTTCGATCTCTACGTCTCGTTTTCTCTCCTTTTTGGACGAAGAGAAGAGAGAAAATGGACTTGAGAGGATGTAGAAGAGAGAATGATATGCTATTTTGTCCCAAGCCTGACACCGGCGGCTACATAGTCTAGTGCGTGTTGTTATGTAGGTACACCCGTGATGGAAACCCCGTAGATTTTGTTTCCAACAGACTTAATAATAAAAACTTTTGAGTGCCGGACACCTAGAGTGCCAAAACTTGCATGAATAGACATTTAAGTGCTAAAAGTTAGGAAAGTAACACTTAAGTGCTAAAATCGAAGCAATATAGATCACTTAAATGTCAATCCGGCCAAAATCCGACCAAAATGCTGACGTGGCAATTTTTTGGCAAGGTAAGTGCAAAACGACATCGTTTTGTACGTTGACGTGACTAGAAAATGCAAAAACGACGTTATTTTGTCTCTGACGTGGTAAATAATTAATATAAAAATTAATTAAACTAAATTTAAAAATAAATTTATTTAAAACAACAACAACAATAATAATAATAATAATAATAAAATGAGGGCCGCGACCGTTGCCTCAAATGGTGACGGGCGAGGGCTCCCGGGCCCTCGCCACCTCCCCCGTTGTCACCGGGAAAGGCCGACGACGGTGGGGGGAGGGTTGGCCGGGGTCGTTGGGCCTTAGGCCAGGGGCCAGTGACCCCGGCCGACCGACGGTGAGGGCCCGCGAGCCCTCGCCCAAATCTAGGATGAGAGTCGTGGCCCTCCCCCAAATCCGACGAGGGTCGACGGCCCTTGCTCGAGATTTGGGCGAGGGCTCGCGGGCCCTCATCGCTAGCCCTTCCTAGCAACGGCGGGAGGCGGTGGCGGCAAGGTTTCAGCCTTCAACCGCGTCCCTCCTCCCTCCCCCTTTTTTTTAAAATATATATTTAAATAATTAATTAATTTTTATATTAAATTTTGAATCCACACCAAAACAGCGTCATTTTGCGTTTCTTTACTGAGTTAGCTTTCGACGAGCCACATAGGCGAGAAAAATAAAAAAAATCGCCATGTAGGATTTCCAGCGGGGTTCGTCGGAGATGGCACTTAAGTGTTACTTTTCTAACTTTTAACATTTAAGTGTTCCTTCGTGCCAAGTTTTGGCACTTGGTGTGTACTTTTCCCACTTTTTGTATAGTAACTTTTTTTGTGGATATACATTTGCGCTAGAGTTTATAAAAAGATTTTCCTTTGCTATCAGTTGGTTTTATCATCCGAATTACCTCAATCCCTTCAAAATGGATTATGCCTATATAGAAACAATCGAAGTACAATCGTCGGTAGCTTCTCGCAGTTTGAATGCCATGTATCTAAAAATAATTTATCATTCATGCTAGTAGATTTTTTTTTTCATAAAACCTTGAAAAAGATAATAAAAAAAAAAATAAAAAGAGAATACTAACAAATCTCTTTCATTTATAATTGTTTTCCTTGCAGTTGGAAATTCCTTCCACCATCTCCTAAAAACATACAAAGGGTCTTCCACACTAATGCAAAAAACAAAAATATCACTAATTGATGGCCCACAACATATACAAGGAGAACCTTAAATTGCCTACTAGTAACTCACTACCATTCTTCATAGCTTCTTCACGAGGAACACAAAACTCACTTTCCGGATTTTTAAGCATATGTATTCGGTCTCTCCATAGCTCCACGAATACTACCTGCACTCAAACAATTATTAAACTTTCTCAAAGAAATCGAATTATTAATACACAATGCAAGGGAAACCTATGGTTTCCAGGAATCGATTCCTTCTTTCATTTTTTTCCTGTGCTTGTTGCAACTAAAGACACATTTCATTTATAACACAAATATTAAACGCGCACATACCTTAACAAATTTAGAGCTCGAACTCTCACACACTCACCTTGGTCCGATGCGTAATCCCCACCACATAAATGCAGCAGATGCCGCCATTCACCAAGGATCGGCACTTAAGGAGGACCACATCATTAGGAGTCGCTCATAATTGCTATTATCCATTAGTGAACAATTCCTTTCAGGGCTAAATTTATTTGGTTTCCGGCTCGGCCAAATTAAGGATCTTATAGTATATTGAAGGGGCTTTCCGTAAACTATAAGTTTACTTGAAACCGAGTTCAATGGAGAAAGTTATGACACAAACAAATTTAGTTCACGAATTGCGTGTAATGGACAACAATAGTGTCAAGGGAAATGAGCAGCAAATGTATCTTATATGTTTTGGGGACAACACACAATATGAGGGCAAGTATTGTCAAAATTTATATTGCTCCATGGATATAGTTTATCAAGTTGTCATTTTGTTTCAAGGATCACACAAAAAAATTAGAAACTTAACTGTATCATATATGCTTTGGGGACAATGCACGATACGAATGTGAGTGTTGTTAAAATTTATATTACTTCATAGATATAGTTTGTTAAGTTGCTATTTCATTTCAGGGATCACGCAAAGAGGTTAGAGACTTGATCCATGATGTCAAACCAAAGGTATGTGTTGAGTTATCGCTGGCATTTGTTTTGATTTTTTTAAAGTTTTTCTTGTGCAGATGGTATTTGTAGAGTTGTGCACACATCGAGAGATTGTTCTTACATATCCCAAAAGTGAATTTTTGTCTCATAAAAAATGAGGCTGAAAAGTGTGGCGCCCACATTCTATTGCGCGATAAGGATGAGTGTATTCCCGAAATCATGTGAAAACACGGTGAAGACACGAAAAATCATATATGATTCGATGAATACAAAAGCAAATGTGAATCGATTTCAAGCTTAAACTTAATTTCTACGGGATCAACAATAAATTTTCAATTCGACTTGGAAGTCATATCAATCATTAAAACTTCTTTCATAATACAAATATCCATGTCGAGGATGCTGACTAAAATTAGTTGACTGAGCACTACTAGAATGTTTATAGGATGATTATGGAACTTTTTGCATTTTGAGTTGTTATCTAATAGTAAGTATGAGTCATTTGTTAAAATCTTCATGAGTCTTGCTTTGATTTGCATTATATTAATTATAAAGAACGGTTTTAAAGCATTGAGATTTAGGTTTTGAACGAGAGCTTGCTTTTTTTTTTGGTTAAAATACAAATCTTTTGTTTCATCTAAAAGAGATTATAATTCACATCTTGTCATATACACTTTGTTCATCCGGATATTTATCAAAAAAATTAAAGTGATAATAACACATGCATATTAAAAATATAGGAAATTTAGGTACTTGACAGATCAAAGGAGGAAATTTAGTTTGTTGTGGTAGTTTACTATCTTCACTGAGGTAAAAAACCATATAAAAATAGTCAATCTTGGAGACATTGGAAATGCAAAGCTCTTATGGAGAGCTAAGGGCAACTGGTGAGGGGGCATTTATAGTGGTTGGTGTGGAGATTTTAGAAGATTATGTCATCCTAGTCCAAATGAGATTTTTACAACACTCCTTTGTAGACTAATTAAGCATTTTTCCAAAATATTTTTATTTGGCTTCCCCACCTAATTCAAATTGGGGTCTACTCCGAGGGCATAGAATAATTTAAGCTTTTCTTGAAAATGCCTCTAACAGGCAATCCCTCTTATGAGGCCAAGGAAGGGCCATGCATATGGGATAGCATACTTGTCACAAATTCTGTTTTAAGTTTTCCCTAGGCTTGTATCATAGGCAAATTTTCTAGTATAAGAGCCATTGTATTTTTCAGCACATTTTTAATTTGAAGTTGATTATTTAGTGTAAAAAATGGGAGAATTTTCAGGGAAAATATCAAATAGGGACCCAAAGTGGCATCATTTTCTCAAAAGATGGCGTGAAGTGGAGTCTATCTCAAATAAGGCCCCAAAGTAGTCATTTAGTCTCAAAAAATGACCCGACTTGCCGACCGGCGAATTGATGCATTTTCAATGCATATTCCGGCGACCTGGTCTAGGGTATTTTTGTCCAAAAATTATTCTATTTTAATTTTCCTTTTGCTGTTCATCTTCTTCTTGATCTACCCATGGTTGTCCATGTTCATTGATGTTGAAGATAGGCATTGCCCAAATCAAGAACATCGGAAGTGGGGAAAGGCCGGCGAAGCTCACGGGACCGGCGAGGGCCGGCCTCGCTCGGGGCCAACGAGGGCTTGATGCCCATCGCCGGCAACAGGCGTTGGCAGCGGGCTTTCCAATGGCCGGCAAGGTCCGCTTCCCTCGCACAAAGTGACTGGGACGTGCTCCTGAAGCGCAAAACCGCCATGGTCAAGCCTCCCTCCGCCACCATTGGCGACTGGGTCAACTCCTCCTCCTCCTCGCTAGTGCCCTTTTCGCATTGCTCCTTCACTAGAGTCAAGTGCAACACCGGCTCGTGGGTCGTCTCTCTCAACATCACGTCCATCGGCCTCTTCGGCTACATCCCACCCGAAAATCGGCTTTCTCCGCGACCTCGTCAACCTCACGCTTGCCACTGACAACCTCACCGGGACCCTCCCGCCGGAGCTTAGCAGCCCCACCTCCCTCTGGTTCCTCAACCTCTCTGGGATCTTCCCAGTAGAGTCCTGTAGGCGATAACCCAACTCGAAGAACTCGACTTGGGCAATGACAAGTTCACGGGGCTGCTACCGTCGGAGGTGGCGAGGCTGAAGAAGTTGAAGTGGCTCGATCTCACCGGCAATTACTTCACCGGCGAGATACTGGAGGTTTGCTTGGAGATTGGGAAGATGAACAGGGGAGAAGGAAAACAAAAAGAGAATATTTTTTGGACGAAAATACCCTAATTAGGTCGCCATAATACACATCGGAAATGCATCAGTTCATTTGGCCGACAAGTCAAGTCCTTTTTTGAGACTAAATGACAACTCCGGGTCCTTATTCAAAATAGACTCCACTTCACGTCATTTTTTGAGAAAATGAAGTCACTTCAAGTCCTTATTTGAGATTTTCCTAGAAATAATTAAACGATTAAAAAATTATTATCGATAATAATTTAAATCTAAATATTTTTATGATCGATGAAAAATTCTTAATTCATTCATTTTTGTAGACAATATAAACTATTATTTTTATGAAAATATATTCTCAATCATTCATTTTTTACGAAATAAGCGTATCATAAAATACAATCTAGTGTAGAAGAATTCTCATTTACCATTATGTGAATCACAATAACGATTGTGTTTAAATGAAAATGGTGTAATTTTTAGAAAAATCATTCAAAAAAAATTGGGAAAAAAAATGAGGGAAATGCAAATAGAAAAGAATCTATATATGAAGAAAGTAAAAACAAGGAAGTTTCTTATACCCATTTTTTCCTTGATATAGGATTTCACATTACTTATGAAAAAAATAGCTCTTGGACTTTTCGTTCCCTTTTCCCTGCATAGGTTTTTATTATTATTATTCTTTTTTTAATTCTAAGATTAGAGACCTATTTAAAACTTGCGAGTTACCTCTAACCACGTCATGTGCGATAATAATAATGCTATCTACTTATATTTATTAGTCACTTGCTCATTTCTTGGAACTTTAGTTCTTAGCACATTTTGTTGATGCTTAACCCTCAACTTTGGATTCAATTATAGTTTTGCCCAGACCTTTTTTTTTATTTAAAAAGATCGTCACTTTTTACCCTAATCTCAAATATATCCCACATCTAAAAATTGCCACCGGTTTTTCAAAATTATCAACATCAAGAGGCTATTGTTGTTCCATATGAAAGTATAAGTGTTATGAAAACGCATATTCTACTAATGAAGTTCTAACTAGCCCTATTATTGATAATTTTGAAGAAAATAGTCGCGATTTTTTAAGCATATTTTGGACTATAATGAAAATTTGTGCTTTTTTGGACAAAATAATGTTCAAGGCTCCATTTGTTTCATAGAAAATAAATTTCAGGAAAAAATTTTCCGAATTTTTAGATATTTGTTTCATAGGAAATGAATTAGTTAGGGAAAAAATTTTCCATGAAGGGAAATATATCTTCTAAGATAGGGGAAAATATTTTCCACTTTTGAGAAAGAGAAAAACATTTTTCTTAATCACTTTCTCTTATCTCACACCCATTTTAACCTTTTTTTTATCTTTCCTTTTGTTTTTTTTTCTTTTTTAAACAAACTTGAATTTTATTTTTTTTTCTCTCTTTTTTTTTTTTTAAAGTTTTGTCTTGGCTAATCACCAGCCACAACAACCACCAATGACTAGCCACAAGCGATCCTTGAGCTCATTAGTCACTCGCCTAATCAACAACAAGCTCGAGCCTATAACAAGCTAGGGTTTCAAGCTTGCCGCTCGCCAGGCTCACCAAATCAACGGGACAGTTGAGTGGCGAGCTTAGGCCTCACCAAATTAGCAAGCGCTCACCAATTTGGCGAGGGGCGAGCTCAAGCTCACTCGTCAGCATTGGGCAAACTCAAGCTCACCTTCGGTAGGTTGTCAACCACCGCCGCAGCTCAAGCTCACCCGTCGGCATTGGGCAAACTCAGCCACCGTGGTTGTCAATCGCCGCCATGGCCTACGACCGACAAAAGAAGAAGAAGAAGACAAAAACAAAGAAAAGAAAAATCTATATCTAAATAATTTAAAAATTCAATTTTTTAATATAAAAATAATCAAATTTTATATTTTAAAAATATAATAATATAAACTATTGACAAAAAGTGCATGAAAGAAAACATTTTCTTTACCAAATAGCAAAAAATATTTTCCACTTCTTTTCGGGTTTCGACCAAAGACAAAAAAAATAATTACATTTTCTTGAAAAATGGTTTATTGAAAAATATTTTCCAAAAACGCTATATTTTCCGCGAAATGAATGAAGTCTAATATTATGGATTTTAGGGAATTAAGCCTTACAAAATAAGATATAATGAGGGTTTTTTCAAGCCTCCTTAAGGAGGGGATGATTACAAAAAGGGTCATAAATATATTATGCGAATGTCAATTTAGCCAAATTAATCATAAGCCTTTTGATAATTTCCTAAGATAATCATATTAGTAATAACCATCCTACATGAAAAAGGTGAGTGATTCCAAGGTCAATCTAGATTCTACCTAGAATCTACCTTGTTATAATCCATTTTGAAACCTGAAACTTACATAAGTAGGAATCTAGATTCTACCATATTAATTGGTTCTAAAGTCAATTCCAAAGTGCTTACTGTTTTTTGTTTCGTTTTTAGTTAAGTAAAAATGAAAGTGGACGTGATAACATAATTCTTATTTGTCAATAATAACAAAATAATTAAAATTACTATCAATTAAACTGAAACAATTATTAGAAACCTCATCACAGATATTCATTTCAATTCATCAGTACCCTGTCCGATTCTTCAGTTCTCATTTCCCAACTTGGTTTTTACCCGAGAACCAAGAATTGAATCTCGTAGTGTTGGTCCCTAAGGCCAGTTCGGTCCAATTCCCGATTTTACCTTGCATCTATGCTCACCTCTATTATGTGTTATAGTCCGATGCTGGCAAGAGAGGGCCTAGTCACAACGAGTACACAAAAAGAGAAATATACAAAAAGTTTAGAAAAACTACAAAACTTGTTCACGTCAATATTAGTTGTGTCACGTAAGATAATTGAAGTCAATGTTAGTAATTTCTCATTAAAATTGGCTTAAATGACTACATTAATTTATTGTTAAAATATCTATGACTAAACTGGTTAAATCAAAATGTTTAAAAATGAATAAGCATTCGTCCATTAATTTTAAGACTTTTTTTGGTGATTTTTTTCCTTTAAGGAGAGTAACGAGAGTACCTAATGGGCGAGAGCAGGATTTGAATTTTTTTTTTTTGTCAATCCTACTCTACTCCTATTCTAACTTTCACTCTCAGACTTTTGCCCTACCTCCTTGTAGGGCGTGGGATTTGGTTCACACACTCCACTTTGTGCATTTTCCTCCGCTTATTACGGCTAAAGCAGTGGGCGTCTGGCGGGCCTTTTAGAGAAAGCCCACACAGGGCCCAGTAAAGGTTCAAAAGGTGTCCATTTTGCCATCTGAATGCTTTTTGGCCAAAGCTTGCATCGAAATGAGCAGGCATTAGTGGCTTTTTGTTTTTCCTTTTGCTTTTGCTGTTACGAATTATTGAGAGTAGGAGATCACCAAAATAATTGAAAATCCAACGGGAAGCAAAAGGGAGAACTAAGGGCAGACGGGAGAAAGAGATCCTTGTACTGGTGGCTCAATGGCTTTAACCTCGTGCAATCAACGAATTTGTGACCTTATCACCGATTCACCATTATCATGAAAATTTTGAGTTTTCACGTTATTTCAACATGATTGCTTTTCATGTTCACTAATCGCTGCCATCAATACCCCTAATTTCTTCATCGAGTTGAGCAACATGAGATTATAATTTTTTTAATCCGAATTGCGAGCTTATGATAGAATGGGACATTAAAGTAATGGAATGTTATTGATTAATTGTACCAGTGGAATAGGTTAAGACCCTTTAATCCATAATCATCTTGTGTGATCCTTCAATCACCACGATTGGGCTGGCAACTGGGCCGGCATCGTAAAAAAGAAAAAAAACAAAAAAAAACAAGAGGTACGCCTTAGCTGCTTCATTATGTACTTTGATGAGCCGCCAAGTCTATAAGTAGTTAATTACCAGTGTAATTAAAGTACGTTTTGGATTTTATCAATTTCTTTCTTCCACCAACAAAATCTTAAGATGTCTAGTCCGTCGTATTGGGTATCCTTGTTTAGATATGAAGTGACAGCCCCCGTGAAGCTTATCCAAATGGAAGTGGACAAAGAACAAAAGTTTGAATTTTTTTTTAAATGCGATCCTGATTTCAAATGGTATAACCCTGAGCAGAGATGATCATGGTCAGCGTTCGTTCGCCTCGAGGGGCCCCAAAATTTAATGGATGGATTTGGCCTAGGGAAAAGCCCGTCCAGGTCAAGTCCAACCAAGTTAATGTAATTCCCATGTCTGGGCGAGATTTGGTTTTCGACCAACTGTTCAATGATCACCTCCATTCTAACAAGGGCGTTTTTTTTTTTTTTCATTGTCCCACTTTCAAGTGCCGAAAACAAAATTTTCAATGAAAAGAAGGGTTTAAGAACAATTTCGCTAACGTCTGCAGGGCCAACTGGAGCTTATGAATAAACGTGCGAAGTGTCTTTCTCCGTTGTCTAGCAAATATGAAAATCAGAGAAAGATGCTTTCTAAGAATAGACCCTTCTTTTTAAAGACCGTTGAAATAGAAAAAAAAGAGGGTTATCTCTTACTTCCTAAAGGGTATCTTGTCCGACAATTTCTTGCCGAAATTTCAGCTAGCTAGGATAAAACATTAGCCTTTCGGACCATATATGCTTGTAGGAAACGAGGTTACTTGTTTGAATCAACATTTGACCAGGACTCGGTTTGAAACGTCCGAGTTTCATTCATCTGCACCAAGTCAAATCATCTAAATCCCAATGGCTCTCCTTAATTGAATTATTCTTAATCAACGAGCTCGAGCTCCTGCCTAATGCAGATGCGGGGTTTGTACTTAGCTTGACCTTTCTTTTTCGCAATAGAAAATGCCACAAGCAGGTAAGCATTACTACGGTTTCCACGGTCAAACGGCGTGGGATCGGCAAATGCATGAAAAGTAAGAGCATGTGGCAGGTTGTGTAGTATTATAGTATATGAATTAAATAGAGGAAAGCAAAGGGTAGACGTATTCCCCCAGTAGTCATGTGGGGGATTTTAGGTTCTTGATTTAGCCTACTTATCTAAGTTTTGCAATCCTATTAAATCGGGAAGGACCATTTCGTTACATTAGTTGTTGGGTTTGGCAATTAATTATTTCCTGTAAATGATGTCAAACTTGGGTAAAGTTAGGAATGCCCATCCTCTGTCTTTTTAACATGTCCTAATTTGTGTCGCATGCACACGTGCTTGACTTTAGGTGGTCTTGAAACATTTGAAGGAGTCAAATAACAGATATTAACATGGACTGACTTTACTGATTTTGAGTTGGCATGGAGTACATGTTTTTTTATATTTTGAGGCGTCGAATTACCATGCACACATCACCCACCCGTGGGCAACGCAGTTGGTTGAGATCTCTCCTCCAGCGCATGGAGGTCAAGGTTCAAAACCCTACGTTGCTAGAGATTGAAGCGGGGGGCCCCAGTAGTGGGTTGCTGGGCCAGTTTCCCCCGAGGTACAGTCGTTGTTGGTCCTCCACCGCAGAGGCTCGTGAAACCCCAAATCAACATAAGTCAACAAGGGCATGCTCAAGCGGATCCTTGATCACAAAAAAAAAAAAAAATTACCATGCACACATCCATTAAATTGTTGCATATTTAATTGCGATGCGAATCAATATGAATTCAAATTCCCAAATTCAATATTGAAATTAGGTTGATGTTTTCTTATACATCATGTCATGCCACATCGTGTCAAGAATGTTTTCTTAATACGATGTATCTTTAAAAAGTTAAATTTAGACGAAAGAAGAAGACAAAGTAGCTGAGCTTGCTCGTATGTGAGGTTGATTGAAGAGGTCCAAGCATAAGCGTGATCGTATCAAATTTGTACATGCAATACATATCCAACAACCCATTCAACGGATTGGAGAGTGATGAGCACAGGAAATAGGGACATGCCATTTTTCTCTCTCCCACGATGCAAAGCTTCACGACTAGCTCTAAACTGTATCCGCGTTGCTTTGAGAAATCCACGTTATTGTGGTCACTAAATGACATGGAGTACAATGCATCGCAACCTGAATTCTTGCACAATGCAACGCCAAAATGGAACTTAAAGCGTTGGGCGTGTCATTCAACATACCCCGACGCTACGTAGAGATTGGGATTAGATCGGGGAAAGTAGCTAAAGAGCTAATGGTTGGTCGAATGGTTTCGTCCACGACAGAGACTCCTCAATGATGTTTCCTTAATGATGTCCAAGATGGAAGAAGTGGGGACAAGTGGCGTATAAATTCGATTAATTACATTCGAATCACTTTAGATTGTATGTCGTAGAAGAGACAATGATGTCTGTATCTAAGGTCACATGCCTTTTCTACAGAAAAAGAGAGGCATAATTTTGATCGATTTAGATAAATATGCTCTAGTTTTTTGTGGAACAAGAACCCGTCGACGTACCAAAGATTAGAAACATTTAATTTTTAATTAAGAAATTCGAGGAAATGATGCTAGATGTTTGACTTTATTTTGATATTTCGGTTTTATCCATTTATTAAATATATAATGCATTTTCGTTCATCGACAACACATCGGAATTTCACGAAGGTAAAGTTTCTCATGTCATCTATCTGAAGCTTCATTTACGAATTCGAGTTTTTAGACATTTTTTTCTTGCCGTTGTGTGACGTGGGGGTAAAATAGCTTCCCGTAGCAACCTTAGAAAACCATTAGATCGATGTCACAATCATACACGTGTCTTCACATTATTAATTAGCAGAAAATTGACCATGGATTTGGGGCACGAGGTCCGTGGGTCTAGTCCGAGTCCTAAGCCAATTTGCAATAAAATAAAATAAAATAAAAAAATCCATATCGATTTGCGATCTGGGAGGACTGCGTCCTCGATCTAAATCCGACGGCGGCCCAAAGAGGAAACTCCTCCGATCTCCGCGAAGTGGTCAGATCTCGCACGGTCCTCGGCGGTGGCGGGCTTGCACGTTCACGACCCAAGCTCCCCACTCGTTCTTTACCTAACTTGTTTTCGCTCTAAAGTCTATCGGCGTATCATGATTCCCTAATTGGATTCAAGAATCATCATGGCTCCACGCTTTACTTAGTGTAGAGCCTACGAAGCGTGTGAAGCTTTTGGTTCGATCGGGTAAGTCGACGTCTGAACCACGTCGTTTATGTCTCACCGTGCGATCGAGACACGTTTTGCTATGAGGATGACAATCTGGGCAAGTTCAAGACTACCAATTCTAAACCCTTTTCGCTTTAGTATGTAGAATTTGGAATATTTGAAGAAGATACATTCACTATCTTCAAGAATATTTGATATATTTATCAAAATAATAAGCGCATTTCCATATAATATTATAGACATACAAAATCCGCACGTACAATTTCTTTTTTATCCAAGTTAGTGTTAATATTTTGGTGTCTATTGTAGCATATTTGGTTGGGGCTAACTAATGGAAGGAAAACATGAATGTCGGATCAAAAGTCAGAGATTTAATTTGATAAATTGAATGTTTACTAACGACAATGCGCGTCATTAAAAAGTTTATGAATCTAGTTGAATTGATTGAAAGCTCGGGACGTCATCCACACGTCATGTGAAAGGAAAATTTCATTTGAAAGTGCAAGCTCGCCTGAGATTTCAGCTTCAAATTATGGTGTATGTCATAGCTTGGCTTGGCTCGACTTAATCGGGATTTACTTAATTTTCCAATTTCGTCTCATGCTCATCAAATTGTCTGATTTGTAGGTATCATGTCAGAATCCTGTTCACCTAATTTACTCTCCCAAAGTATCATCAGATGATCCTTTACTTGGACATTTGACCTGATGCTGTAATTCCAACTAATTTTCAATAAGGACCTTTTCAACTTTACCATCGACGGTTGGTGCATATGAATGCACATGAACAACAAAAAATCTGCCATTAAAAAAACCACGCACACACGCTCCCATATATCTTATAAAATAAACGTTGAAAATAAACAAAGAGGAAGAAGAAGGAAACTCGGTAAATAAATAAACACGCGAATTAATTCGAGATCGTACTAAATAATTATATATTACTAAATAATGGGGCAAAAAGGTAATTTGAAAGGGTCAATATGACTTTCGTCTCATCCAATCATCCTTGAGATTCCTAAGAAATCATGATTTCAAATTAAATCATTCTGCCCACAATTTAATTAGCTGACATTGATTACAACTCCTAGGTTCATTTGTCCATCTTTTTCATGCTTTCTTGGCTACTTATCAAGAACAAAAAAGGAGAAAACCAATTGAATGGCGACATATTTTCCCGAGTTTTGATTTCGACGCAATGAGCAAAAGAAATCTTTGAGAGTTAAAGAGGAAAAATGTCACACATATTTATATTGTTCTTTTCTTTTTTATAACAATACGGTTTCCTTATATAAGTAATATTTTCATATTTATATATTCCTCTCCTCCTAAATCCTAATTTCCTATTTTTTTTTATTTTTTTAACTATTTTTGGGGGGATATTTAGTTTATGCTAGCCACGTTTCCATAATCATTGTTAAAGCACCATCATGGCACCACTTTCTCGGCCAGACCTGACACCCTAATTGGCGGGAAAATTAGAACGACTTTTAGAGAGAGAGAGAGAGAGAGCTTCCTGCGGAATTTAAGACCAGACAGAGGCGGCTCGTGACATGCCGCCAAGGGAAATAGGGCAAAGTCTTCTCCTCGTCGATTTAATAAGGAGGTTGCATTGAGTTCGACATTTATAAAAGGACAGGGGGGTAGGCGACCAGTGGAAAGATGGGGACAATTTTGCAGGTGAAAAGCAACGGTTACTTCTTTTTCTACGTATATGAAAATGGGAGCTCCATTCCTAGATCTAATTGGGCTAATTCCTTAAAAAAAACCCCCCAATTTTTTTGTTTGAAAAAAATTCCCGACTTTCACTCTAGTCTCTAATTTGCTCACATATAAAAAATATAGTCAATTTATTCGATGTTATAAATGTTATAAATTTATTATCATTCCATACAAACGCAATGACATATGTTATAAATGTATGAATTACATACCATAGACATTCAAGCGAATAATGAGTTTAGCACTTCTCGTGATTCTTCAATGGTGATGTAATAAATTCTTAGATAAGTGCATAAACATGACTTGAGAATTTGGACATTGCTCGATTGAGAACTTAAAATTTTATATTGGTCGATTAAAGACTTTGAGTTTGAAAAAATCACAATCAAGCTCCGACCTTGTCGTTGGTGGGATTCGGCGTCGAAAAATTACGGGTTAAAAATACTTAACTTCATATATTCACTTACTATGCCAAGTTCGGAAATAGGTCAAAGCCGGTTTGTATCATTTTAAAGTAAATCATCGCTTATGAATGTTCTAAAATGCATATTTCCAAGATTTTATAGGTGAGCCCTTATTTCCCACTTTTAAGGAAGCCACGTGGCATTACTTAGCCACTAAGTACTGGAAAAGCATGAACCCTAAAAAGAATGCACGCTCCAAATATCACGTCACAAGCGATGTAAGTGAGTGAAAACCACGATAAATGAAAATCCTTAAGCAAATGATTTATCTAGCAAGCATCACCCAAACGCCCTTTTGAATGCACGAATGGCCTTGAGATAATATTTTTTCCTTTATTCTATGTCATGCCTCTCGACGTACTAGTTTTACAAAACAAAAGATTCGGTCTAATTTAGACATCCAAAGGGAGTTTGGGTTTTTGATAGACCTATCAAAATAGATCATAAATCTATTTCTTAACCATATTTTATGGGCTAAGTCATTATTCAATAAATAAATTATAAATTGGGTTAGTTGATAAAACTCAATAAAGTATTAATGTTAAATGAGTTCACAGTTTATTACATTTAATAAATCTTTATAATTATGTTTTCACCATTTATGAGAAAATAGTGAACTCTTTGGATTATTCCCAGTTCAAAGAAATCTCGGTGAGCCTAACTTCATCCTTGTTGAAAATAACAAGGCAGTTTCTTTTTTTCATTGTTATTTTTTATTTTTGTCAATATTATAAGTTTCACTTGTTATTTATTTGAGTATATCTTGAAGTGGTTGCATTTGATATTGTTATTTGTATGTAATATACTAATCTTTCTTGTCATTGCAATTCATGGTTAGTGTAGATCATCTTCTTTGGTATTTTATATTCCATTTAATTAAAATTTCAATTTCTTCACATTATTTGTTGCTGTAATTTTAGAAGTTTACTACTAAGTACTAACTTTCTCTTATTATTAATCGCGAATCAATACAAAAATTAAAAATTCCATATAATGTTGAAAGCCAATTCTTTTGCACCTTATAGTTGAAACAATAATTGTATCCAAGTAACATATACATACAAATAGCTTATAAATTGAGTTAAATATATGAGTATCTTAGTAAATGGGCCGAATATAAGTTTGTAAATTTGTACTACATATGAATCAATATATTCGGATAATTTTTTACTTGATCCACAACAAGTGCCTACTTCTTTCCCTCTATACTTTTCCTACACGGATCGAGGTTCTATTCTTCCCTTTCTGGTTAATAGATGAAATAAGCCCCATCTTCTAAAGCTTCTTTTTGTTTGGATGTATCTGCTAATGCGTCTTTGGATGCCTCTGCAGATTCAGGTGCTCCAGTTGCTTTTTTCCAGTGGAAACTTCTGTTCAATATTACTTACCTGTGGAACTATCATTTGACGGTCCTAATTGTTGGGAGACAAAATTTGACATGATATGATTGAATGAAAAATTTCCTCTTGACTCTTATCCAATCTCTTGCATGCTAAAAGAAAATTGTTCCATCTCACATCATATATTATTCTAATCTTAATAATCCATATTTTAGTTGATTTCGAATCATCACTATAATTTATGAAAAGATATATCGTATAATAAATCTCTCTCGAATTAATGGGTGACTCATAACGGCTTATACCAATTTATTTCCTCCAGTTTCGAGTGTCATGCTTTTAAAACAAGCATCATAAATACACGATTCACAGTACGTCTCATGATTCTATACGGTATGACTACGGCGATACCGAACGGGCGCTCGTCGCTCCGCCGGACGCACCTCCCGCCTAAGGACGTCACGAAGAAAAAACTCAGACAAAACCCGAGAGAAAAGGAAAAGAAAGAGGCGATCACGTCCTGTCCCGGGGCTTGACCGTCAATATCGAGTCTCCACGTGGCAGCCTGAACGGATCGGATCCGGGATGACGTGGACAGAGAGTGGGCCCGCACCCCCCGAAAGAGAGAGAGGGAGAGCTAAAACCTCCCCAAAGCGCGTATTTCTCTCAAATTTCTCCCCTCTCTAGAGAGAGAGAAGAGAGAGAAAATTTATATAAATATAAAAAATCGCTTTTCGCCCTTTCGTCCTGCTTGGATATTAGAGCGAGAAAACGAAGGCGCGGAGAGAAGGCCGTCCAAAAACAGGCACTAAGGAGAGAGAGAAAGAGGAGAGAGAAAACAAGGAGAGAGAGAGAGAGAGAGAGCTGGACTTCTCTGCATTTGCCTCATTCATGGCGGTGTTCTTCCTTTTCTCTCGTCTTCCAACAGAAGTCGCGTTTCGGTTAGCTCGCCGGTCCTGATTCCTAGGGCTCAGGAAACATTTCTCGAGAAAATAGGGAGAGAAAAAAGGAAGAAAATCTTGCTCTCGAAGATTTTCCTTTCTTTTCTTCCCTTCCAAAATCTTCTTCCCCTTCCCTTGCTCCTCTTTCCCCCCGCGAACGCGCGCGATCGGGCGCTGCAAGAATCGCAGATCAGTGAACTCGGGCGAGGATAACGGGAACAGATCTCGCCGGCGCTGATTCCGATTCCGATTCCGATTCCGGTTCCACTTCGACAGAGCGTCGGCGGCATTGGCGAGTTTCAGCTGCCGCGCCGCATTGGTTTTGACTTTTGTGCTCTTCTTGTTTCTCTTTCTCTCTTTCCGCTTCTATATTTTGGGATCGTTCCGGTCGTCGTCCTCGTCGGCCTGAGCTTTCTCGGAGATCGGAGGATCGAGTGAGGTTGGGAGATCCGGTCGGTTTTTCCGCTTCGGCGGATGAGAAAGGGAGGAGGGGAGCCGAGTGATTGAGGAGGAGGCGGCGGCGGCGTTCGATCGACAATGAAATGGGTAACATTGCTTAAGGACATCAAGGAGAAGGTCGGGTTAACGCAATCTCCGACTTCGACCGCCTCGTCTTCCTCCCCGCCGTCCGCCGGCCGCAGTGATCTCCATGTCGTCCCTCCCGTCCGCTTCGACTATGCTTCCTCTCCCGCGAGGTAAGCTACTCCATTCACTTGCTTCATTCGTTCGGGCACATGCTCGGATGTCTTGAGCGATTTCGGTCGCTTTTATTACGCGTTTGCTTGCACATGTAATGTGGTCGAAGAGATCTTCTTGTTGATCTGTTCTGCCTATTCACCAGTAGTAGCTCTTTTCACTTTAGCTTGCCGAGGTTTCGAAGGATCGTAAGTTTTTTTGGTGGTTAGACTCATTTTGGGCACGGAAAGTCTTTTTAGCTCGCGAGAGGAATACAAGAATAGTATTTGGTTATTTGTCTAAGTGAAGTGAAAAAGGGCCTGTTGTATGTTTTTCACATCAAATGATCTCTTCATCTGCTAAAATAGATTTTGCTCATTTTTACCTTTTCCACTTTGCTGGTTTTACCATTTTTCTTGGGGGAATTAGAAAATTCTGGAGCATATAGTAACATTACAGTGAAGATTAGACAACTTGATTTAGAAGTGTTAATGGAGTCAAGCAAGAGGTTTTTGTAGGTTGTCTTATGATATTTGAAAAGGCAATACTGTGTCCCAAATTTACTGATAGGTGAGTTGCCCTCGATGATGGACTGAGGCTGGCATGGATATTGGACCACCATAAGAGTGGTTTCTTTTACTGGTTTTTGTCTGGCCATATCTGTAAAGAATGCTTTGATTATCCATGAGATAACTATGAACTGAGATACTTGCTTAATTAGAGTTGCCTAAAGGCATGCACTTGTGGCCAAATTTTTGCACTTTTGAAGCAGGAATAGAGCAGACTATCATGGTGGGTGTGGCGATTTGTCATATTATGGAAAACATGATACATGTGTGTGATTTGATGGGGCAACTCACCCCCACGCCCCAAAAGAACCACGGAAAATTGTTCCCGTTACTTGATTGATGATGAAAACCTCACATTGCGACAAATACTGTGCTCCAAAACCATGACTTCCTCTCTGAGACCTGCTAATTTTTCCAGAGAAGAGTTCATGAAAATCCGAGAATGCTCCCTGCCGGTAGCCAGGGAACCCCCTAAAATATGGATCGTGTGATAATCTTCGACTAATTTGTCAATACAAGAGGAGCTTGTTCTAGAAAGAGATGGGATCGCTTTTTGGTATGCTTGTATCTATTGGATTCCAAGCGCTTAATGTCCTTTCCTTTGATATAGTAATTTACCAAGAGAAACATCAAAAAGAAGATTGTTCTGTGAAATCAAATGTCCTGACAATATGAAGCTGCATTTTGGGGTCTTGGAACACTCTTGAAAGCTATGCATCTCATAGAATTGGTATCATAATAAACTCAGAAGGCTTCTGCCAATATAAGTAAGAATTGGCATAGATGTTGTTTTAGTTAAAGTTCTTGGTTCACAGTGGATCCCATTTTGATATGTGCAGAAGATAATAAGAATAGGTGGATCGTTTACCATATAGTATTTTCATAGTTATGTGTGGCTCTGTGCTACTTATACGGTGTCTTAAATCCTAAGCACATCACGTAGTGTCTTAAATGGTTGGCGCATGCTACCTATTCTAAGAGAGATCACTTGGTAAATGGGTGAAATGGATGGTTTTACTCAGTGCTATCCGTTGGCTTTTAAGATTGCAATTATATTATTAGCTGGTAAGCAATGCTGGAAGCATAAATTGTCAGGTATTTTGTTGATTTTCTGTGAGTCACCACTGTTGTAATTTGAGGCGGCATAACAAAATCCATCTCTTTCTTTCTTTTTAGTCTCAGTTAATGACTGGAAGAGCCTGCATGTCCTTTTGTCTTTAATAAGTTGGAATATGACATCTAATAAAATGTCAGTGCACATATAAGGAAACTATAGGACATTTCTTTTTTTCTTTTCTGCTGAGCCAAAATTGTGGGGATTTGAAAGTGCATGTTCAGATGAGAATTCCTTATCTATCAGCAAAGGTTTTCAGTCTGCATCTCTATTGGTTGTCTGAGTAATAATTATCGAGACATGCTTGGTTGTCCCTAAATTTCCCTGAGCTAAAAACTATTTTGCCTCGGTGTGGCACCTGATAATCTCAGACGGCTGTTGAGATTTACTTATCTTCCTTTGCGGTTAACAGCAAATAGTGTACCTTTCAAATCAGGGTTCAACTACTTGTCTTATAAGATCGGTATGCTTTTTATCCCTTTCCTGGTGCATTATAAGAAAAAAGGTGGTACGTTGACGTCTCCATTGAGTTGTGTGGGGTGCTTATGGCTCTTGTTCATTGAAGTTATTTAAATCTTGTACTTGTAGCATGGTCATCGTGTTAGCGTATGAGATTTTTATATGACGTTCCTTTCTGCTGTTGGTTCTTCCTTTTGAAAACAGGGACAAGCATGAGCTGGAATTGGACTTTAAAAGATTTTGGGAAGAGTTCCGCTCATCCAGCTCGGAAAAGGTTCTTTCACCGTTTTAACTTCTTCTGCTGTTTCTCTTTTTTATAGAGAATTCGTTATTCCAATCCTTGATATTATTTTATCGTGCTAATTTTTTTTTTTCAATTGTTGTCACAGGAGAAAGAAATGGCGTTGAATTTGACTGTAGATGCTTTTTGTAGATTAGTGAAGCAGCATGCTAACATAGCACAGTTAGTTACAATGTACGAACCAGCACTGCTCTACATTTCTATTTTTTTTCCCCGAGTGTTTACTTTGGCTAGTTGATTTGTTTTATTTTCTTATCATGTTGATCAATGATCACAATTGCTTTGGTAAATGGTTGCATTCATTGTCAATCAAACTCTGGTAGTCCTTCTTGAGGTCACAGTTTCGATGTTGTCTGAACTTCTGAGTTGATTTTTAGTCTGTGATTACTAATTCCTGATATTTTTAGGTTAGTCAACTATTGTGAATTGAGCATTCACCCAAATTTGCTGGCATTCCAAGTTCCTTCACAATCTCATGGAAAAATTTTGAGGACATCAAATCTATTTTCCTTTTTGCTTGTGGGGCCATGGTGGTTATTTAGGCAACATGAACAGTAATATATTTATGTCTGATTCAAAACAAATTCTCCTTTATCTGTTCTTGTATAACAGTTTCTATGAAGATTGCCTGCTGTTGTTTTCATGTTTTTCCTAGTTGTGGTTATTACTTTTGCCTTACTCCTTTTCTCTATGTAACAAGCTTGTTTACATATATGACAGGTTAGTTGAAACACACATCTTCTCATTTGTTGTGGGAAGAGCATTTGTTACAGATATTGAAAAGTTGAAAATTAGCAGCAAAACGAGATCCTTGAATGTGGTGGACATTTTAAGGTTCTTTTCAGAAGTTACACAGGTTGGCCGGATGGATCCTAATCTTGTGTATATGGCTTCGTTATATAATTTTTCCCATGTCAAGTTGCAGTCTTGTAATGCCATTTTCACATGATATATTGCAGGACAGCATCTCTCCTGGGGCAAACCTGTTAACTGCAGTTGAAGTACTTGTTTCTGGGGTATATATTTCTGCAACTATTTTGCACTTTTGCATAACTTACCACATAACTGACACATTCCAAAAATTTTCTGATCATTGCTAGTTATGCAGCAACAGAGTTGGAGTTGAGTTTAAATGTCTGCTTTAAATATAGGCAGTCTAATTTACTATGTCGCAATGTTAAGTGTGAGGTTTAACCTGTTCCTTTCTTAGCATTTGAGATAGTGTGTAGGCGTGGTTAACCTTTCTCCTTCCTCTTTTCATTTTCTGTTAAATTATCTGCAGCCGATCGACAAGCAATCACTTCTTGATTCTGGGATCCTTTGTTGTCTCATCCACGTTCTCAATGCCCTTTTGGGTCCAGATAGAGCTGATGAACGGTCAAAGGTGACTGTTGGTGAAGCTGAGAAGGATCATGATGAGGACTTAAGGCAAGTCCGGCGGCTTGAGGTAAATTTACTTTAAGTTCTCGTTCTATTCTAATGGTGCACGTAGTAGTTGCGCAGTTGCGACAAACTTTGTTGGTTCTCCGTTTTGTTCCTCCCTAGTGTGGTTTAGAGTGACCGTTGTCGTGGATATTTTGATTTATGCAGCTTTTGTATGAATTAGTTCTAAGCAACAGTAATCTCACGGAACTTCTTGTTTGTTGTGGCCATAGTTATTAGACCTTGATAAGAATTGTTGATGCTGTTTCTCTCACCTCACATTTGGCTCATGCTAAACAAACTTTAACTTGACTTTGCTTTGATATCTGTGATGAATGTGTATGTGCTGTTAAGTAATGCATGCATTTAGTCTGTCAGAATGAGAGGAATGCTCAGATGCTGCATTCTCTATGTATCCTATAAAATAAACTAAGTGATTGAAGACTTCGCTGAACTTATTTTTTCTTGTTCTGATCAACACATTTTGTTAAGGCCGGGCAAAAAAACCACATCATTCTCTAATAGCAGTTTTTAGAACAAACGTGTTCGTTCTTGGCTTATGTTGGTTCCACCGCTAGGTTTTAATTTTTCACCACCTCAATTAGTGATCTATTTTTTTGTCACTTCATGTTCATCTTATTTCCTCTATTCGATGCATTACATCTCCTTTGCCTTGGTCAGAGGACTAAACATACTCAAATCAGAAGAAAATAAGAATATGGATTTCCTGGATGCATGGAAGAAAAGGTGGTAAATTGTGAGCTTTAAGCAGATTTCCTTTTTATCTTCGATGAATACAAACAAGCTGGAGATTGGTGCTAAGTTATGGTTAACTTAAACTAAGTTTCATGGAAAACACTTTTGAGGTGAGGGATGACACTGTTATCATTTTGGTTAGGGGGTGTAACGAGTAGATGATAAATTGTTGGATGATATAAACAAGTTAGGTGAATGCAAGATGGCACCAAATGCATGTTTCTGTCAATATTAAATCATGAATATATGTGTATAGATTGATATTGATTATCAGGAATTTATTGGAAGCAAGAAAGCAATGTACTATGTGCCAGAATTTTGTTTAGGCTTCAGTTGGCCACATGGTGGAATAATTATCACATATTCACCAAGGCTGCTACTCGATTTGGATTATCAAACTAGTACATGTACTATTGTAGTGTCAATTATCTAATCAGCCCATTAGCTCTTACTCTTTTTGCTACCCGAGGGCAATCTGCTTTTGTTTGTTTTTATTATAGTCGTGTAAACTTTTTCCCATATAAAGTCTTCAAATGTCTCATTTAATGTGATTTGGGCTTTATGCATCTTGATATGCTCTAGCAGTTTTTGGCTATCCTTTATGTTGTGTGGTGGGCCAGAGAACCTAAGATGAATCTTCTTTAGTGCAAGCAGTTCACTGGAATTGCCATGCAATCAGAAAGCATTTGAGTTTCTCAAGTGATAATATTTGAGTTTAAGTTGCATTTTACAACCACCTTCCTTTGCTTTGAAAAGGATGTATTTTGAAGTTTTGCCGCTTGCATGTATACTTTGTGCCAAAAAGAAATTCTTTTGTCCTGCACTGCTCAGATGGATGTGGTTGCAGGTAGAGGGAAGTGTTGTGCATATTATGAAAGCATTGGCAAGCCATCCTTCAGCAGCCCAGAGTTTGATTGAGGATGATTCATTACAGTTGCTTTTTCATATGGTGGCCAATGGTTCTCTGAAAGTCTTTTCTCAGTTTAAGGAAGGTCTTCTTCCCCTTCACAGCCTGCAGCTTCATAGACATGCTATGCAGGTAACTGCTTAACTATTTCCAGTATATCTGTGACACTGCCGCCTTAAGGACTTTGAAGATTATATATGATGTAGTTTTTCCCTCTCGATATTAACGATCTTATGAATGGTTTTATGTTGTGCTAGATACTGGGTCTGCTTCTGGTCAATGATAATGGATCCACAGCCAAATATATTCGCAAGCATCATTTGGTATACTCATATCTTCCTTATTTATTTTTGCTGAAAAATGGTGGCATTCTTCTTACCTTTTATTGAGCAACCTCTTTGTCCTGAATTTCAGTCCCTGTTTCTTAAATGGATGTTTGGAAAAAATCCCCATTTAGTTTAGTTTCTGGCTTGATTGTGGTGTCTAAAAGGATGTTTCTTTTATTGTTTTGAAAAAATATTAAGAATGTGTCTGTTAAATGATAATGTACTTGTTACTTGTGCACTCGTATGATAGTATATAATTTGTACTGGTGAGTGCGAAGCACAAGTTCAATTTCTGAGTGGTTCTCCTATTATGGAGAATGATGACAACTTTCATTGTGTTGTTGAAAACATAAAAAGATTTGGAAAACCTGTTCCATATGCTTCTACAAGTGGAGTTGATTGGAGAGGGCGTTTCCCTTTTCTTAGTGGGGTCAATTGACACCATGTGAATTTTTAATCTGCCTATGGCACATGTATACTTTTAGAACTATCGTAGATACTTCTGACCTCATTAATCTATTTGTTGTTGTCCTTACGGAGAATTTGAGACTGGAAACTCAAACCTCCTAATAATTTGGGAAGTTCAAATCACAGGAAAGAAAGCCCAAAACTTAAAATTCAGTTTCATTTTTTGTTGATTCTATACAATTTCTCTTTACATTCCTTTTCATATTAGTGGAGTCCAACATAGCCTAAGAATATATCCAACTCACCCATTGTACTTGATTTAAAAATGTGTCATGATCTCCAGATTTTTTTTTTTTAAAGGACAAACAGAATCATGATCTCAAGAGTTAATGTAGTCGATCTACTCTTCCTAAATTGAGGGGATAAAATAACTATAACAGCAAGAAGCCCTATTTCACTAAGTAGGTCAATTGAATGAATCCTATAATGTGATTATGCTTTATTCTGTGTAAGATGCTTGTAAGCTCTAAATACTCCGTATCTTTCTTTGTCATCTCCTTTGACGTTTTTCTAGGCCTTCCCATTATATTTTTAACCTGTGTTTGTATCCCCTGATAACGTCACCTTGCTGGAGCCTCTAGACAGCTTCATTCAACATGATTAAATCATCTGAAGACACTTCTCATATCTTCTCCTCGATTAGGCCAAGACCTACTTTATCGAGGTGTCCATATCAAAAAGCTGTGTTTAGAGCTCCTCCTGTCCTGACTGATTGCTTGACCCACAACATATTCGGGCTCCATCCCTGATTGTTGATATGCATTGCCCAACCTTTCTCGAGTTGTCTGTTTGATTATGTCTCAGCCGGCTTTATATCCAGTAACATGATTTCATGCATGCAGATAAAAGTTCTCTTGATGGCTGTGAAGGATTTCAATCCTGACTGTGGTGATTCTGCTTACACGATGGGCATTGTGGACTTGTTACTTGAATGTGTAGAACTGTCATACAGGCCTGGTACCTTAATCTTCATTAATCTTTCAATTCAAAAGTTGTTAGTCATTCTTGGAACAATTTCATTTGCAGCATTATTTTATTGTTTCAGTTCTGACTCTTTGTTCACTGTTTTCTGACTAATTTTTTATGCACTCTCTGACTTATAGAGGCTGGCGGAATCAGGCTAAGAGAGGATATCCACAATGCTCATGGTTATCCCTTCCTTGCTCAGTTTGCACTCGTTATGTCTAGCATGCAGAAAAGTCGGAGTGCTGAACTAACCTATGCAAAGTCATATTCTGACAAGGATTATACTTCGGATGGTTCCCATGCACTTTTAGATAGACATAACCTTGCCAATAAAGAGGATTCTGTGCAGGGAAATCTGTCCCCAGCCCTCTCAAGATTACTTGATGTTCTTGTTAATCTAGCTCAAACTGGACCTGCTGAAGCAACGGTATCTCTGGAGGGAAAGGACCCAAATCTTCTCATTCGAAAAGTACGGCACACAACAGGAGCCGCACATCCTCTTTTGATCGAATTGCTGATGTGATGAGAGACAATAAAGTTAAGGACCTTGAAGCAATCCAGGTGCTGCAGGAAATTTTTCTCAAAGCAGACAATAGGGAATTACGGGAGGAAGTACTAAACAGAATGTTTAAAATATTCTCAAGCCATTTAGAAAACTACAAGTTATGTCAACAATTACGCACAGTTCCACTCTTCATCCAAAATATGGCCGATTTTCCTCCATCTTTTCAGGAGATTATTTTGAAAATTCTTGAATATGCAGTAACAGTTGCAAATTGTGTTCCTGAGCAAGAATTACTTTCACTAAGCTGCCTGTTGCAGCAGCCAATAACACCAGAATTAAAGCAGACAGTTCTTTCCTTCTTTGTGAAACTTTTGTCCTTTGATCAACAATACAAGAAAGTCCTGCGAGAAGTAGGTGTGTTGGCGGTTCTGCTAGATGACCTTAAGCAGCACAAGTATCTTCTGGGTCCAGATCAACATAGTGGGAACACCAATAACCTGGAGAGAAAATCCAGCTCTAGCAGCTTCCAGAAGCATTTGGACAGTAAAGATGTCATTATATCTTCACCAAAGTTGTTGGATTCTGGTTCTGGGAAGTCTCCTATTTTTGACATTGAGGGTACAATCGCTATTGCATGGGACTGTTTGGTATCTCTGCTGAAGAAAGCTGAAACTAACCAAGCGGTATTCCGTACTGCGGATGGTGTGCCCACCATTCTTCCTTTTCTGGCATCTGATATTCATCGTCCGGGGGCCCTCAGGGTGCTGTCATGTTTGGTCATTGAAGATATGCTGCAGGTTGCCGTCATTCATAGTTATCATCATCATCATTTCTTTTTTCGTTGCTGTTTGTTAGTCTATTTGAATTGTCTTCAAGATAAAATGATAGCTGCATCTTGGTGAGATGGTTGGCATGCTCTTATATTATAAAGTTAGGGTTCTCAGAAGAACTCTATCTCTCTTTTAGTATGCAAGTAACTGTTAGCTACAGAAGTTGGGAATGAATGGTTTATTTATGTTGAATTTTTCATCTTACCCAAAAGAAAGAACGCCCTTTTGCTACCATGGTCTTGATGAAATTTGGTAAATTGTCAATTAGCCAGTCCTTTCAATTATGACCCGGGGGGAAAAAAAGTCCTTCAATGAATTTATGTTTGATTTAGTTAATAATTTTTTATCACTCAAAGAAAGCACAAAAATTGTGGGTCCGACTTGTCTGTTTAGGCTTTTGTCCTGCTTGGTTTTTGCTACGTTGCTTGGTGGCTGTTTCTTTGTGGACGACACCCTTCCACTCGTTCTGACTTGTCTGTCATTATGAGTGCAAGTTTTGGTGCCGGTCTGTTTTTGTATAGTTTTGGTTAAAGCTCAATATATTCTTACTTTACCAAAATAAAATAAAATTGTGAGTCCGACAAGACTGACTGGGAGCAAAACTCATGAGGTGATGAGGGCAATTTATCAATTATTTCTCAATTATCTGTTATACATGCCTGATTTATTTATTTTTATTTATAGCTTTATCAATGACAATGCTCTTTCAATATCTTCATATTAGTTTTCATGTACAATCAAAACCACTCTTATTTTCCTAATTTTTTTGGTTTGGCATCAGTAAAGTAATGATTGACTTTTGATCTCTGGCAGGCTCATTCTGAAGAGCTGAGCGCAGTTGTTGATGTCCTCAAGAGTGGAATGGTTACCAGTGTTTCAGGAAGTCAATACAGACTGACAGATGATGCAAAATGTGACACTATGGGGACCGTGTGGCGCATCCTTGGAGCAAATGAATCAGCTCAGAGGGTTTTTGGTGAAGCAACTGGATTTTCGCTTCTTCTAACAGTTCTTCATGATTTCAGAAGTGAAGAAGGGAACACAAATCCTTCTTTAAAAACTTATATGAAGGTCTTTACATATTTATTGCGGGTTGTGACAGCAGGAGTGTGTGATAATGCAGTCAATAGAATCAAACTGCATACGGTAATATCATCCCAAACTTTCTTTGATCTTCTGTCAGAATCAAGCTTGCTGTGTGTCGAGTGTGAGAAGGAAGTAATACAATTGTTGCTGGAACTTGCACTAGAAATTGTGCTGCCACCATTTTTTACTTCTGAAGCTGCAAGATCATCTGAGTCAACTGAAAGTGAATCTGCCAATTTTCTCTTTGTAACCCCATCTGGTACATTGGACATCAACGAGAAACGAGTGTACAATGCTGGTGCAGTCAGAGTTCTCCTTCGTTCACTGCTGCTCTTTACACCAAAGGTGCAGTTAGAACTGCTCAACCTCATTGAAAAGCTTGCTCGTGCTGGGTCCTTTAATCAAGAAAATCTAACGTCTGTAGGTGCGAGTAGTACCCTTTATTTTCAGCTATTCATAAAATATTTAGTTTTTTCTTGCTATTTACCTTTCTTTTGTATTGTTAGGATGTGTGGAACTGTTGTTGGAGACTATTCATCCTTTCATATCAGGATCATCTCCATTACTTTCATATGCTTTGAAGATCGTGGAAGTTCTTGGGGCGTACAGGTGGGTATCATTCAGTTTTTAGGTTTCCTGAAATGTATTCTTGATGTATGTTATGTCTGAGTTAAGCAAAGGGTGCGAATTTGTGTTAGCAGGTTGTCTTCCTCAGAAGTCCGAGCGCTTGTTAGGTACATTCTCCAGACGAGGCTGATGAATTCTGGTCATATTCTTGTTGATATGATGGAAAAATTAATTCTTTTGGAAGATACGGCCTCAGAGAATGTTTCACTGGCACCATTTGTGGAGTTGGATATGAAGAAAATTGGGCATGCATCTATTCAGGTGTCACTGGGAGAAAGATCATGGCCTCCTGCTGCTGGCTATTCATTTGTTTGTTGGTTTCAGTATAAGAACTTCTTAAAATCTCAAGCGAAGGAAATGGAACTTTCAAGAGCTGGTCCTTTTAGGAAGCGAGGCTCAAATATGCAGCGGAATGAAAGGCAAATCTTCCGGATATTTTCTGTTGGTGCTGCTAACAATGAGAACACCTTTTATGCTGAGCTTTACATTCAGGAGGATGGTGTCCTTACCCTCTCCACAAGCAACTCTAGCTCTTTATCCTTTTCTGGTTTAGAACTGGAAGAAGGAAGATGGCATCATCTTGCAGTTGTACATAGCAAACCCAATGCTCTTGCTGGTCTCTTTCAAGCCAGCATTGCATGTGTATATCTTAATGGGAAACTTAGGCATACAGGGAAACTAGGATATTCCCCTTCTCCAGCTGGGAAGTCTTTGCAGGTTACGATTGGGACTCCTGTTAGTCATGCAAGAGTTTGTGACTTGACATGGAAGCTGCGTTCCTGTTACCTTTTCGAGGAGGTGCTCACACCTGGTTGTGTCTGTTTTATGTATATCCTTGGTAGAGGTTATAGAGGGCTATACCAAGACACAGAACTTTTGCGATTTGTTCCTAACCAGGCCTGCAGTGGTGGTAGTATGGCTATTCTAGACTCATTAGATGCTGAGTTGTCTTTGGCTTCAAGTACGCAGAGGCTTGAGGGTGCTGTCAAGCAGGGAGATTCCAAGGCAGATCGGAGCGGTATCGTTTGGGATTTAGACAGGTTAGGAAATCTCTCACTCCAGCTATCTGGGAAGAAGCTAATATTCGCATTTGATGGAGCCTGTACAGAAGCTATTCGAACAAGTGGGTCTCTGTCGATGCTCAATCTTGTTGACCCTATGTCAGCTGCTGCTTCTCCTATAGGCGGTACGTGTTTCTTTTACATTTTGTACGTGATATAGCAGGTTTGAATTATTCACTGTCTATGATTTCATTTTCTTCATCTGATTAGATTTTCCTAGCGCTGCTGATTTGTAGGTATACCGCGATTTGGGCGGCTGCATGGAGATATCTATATTTGCAGGCAGTGTGTCATTGGTGATGCTATACGACCTGTTGGTGGTATAACTGTTATTCTGGCCCTTATTGAAGCTGCTGAAACCCGGGACATGCTGCATATGGCCCTTACTTTATTAGCTTGTGCACTTCATCAAAGCCCTCAGAACGTAAAAGACATGCAGAAGTGCAGGGGATATCATTTATTAGCTCTCTTTCTGCATCAGAGGATATCATTATTTGACATGCAATCCCTTGAGATTTTTTTTGGAATAGCTGCATGTGAAGCTTCATTTTCTGAACCAAAGAAGGTGGAACCTGCTCGAAACAGTTTGTCACCTGCTGCGATTATACAGGAAGCAAGTTTTGAGGATCTAAATCTGTCGAAGTTCCGTGATGAAGTTTCTTCCATTGGGTCTCATGGAGATATGGACGATTTCTCTGCACAAAAAGATTCAATTAGCCATATTTCAGAGTTAGAAAGTGCCGATATGCCTGAAAATTCAAATTGCATTGTCTTGTCCAATGCAGATATGGTTGAACATGTGCTGTTGGACTGGACATTGTGGGTTACTGCCCCCGTTTCCATTCAAATTGCATTACTGGGATTTCTTGAGCATCTAGTGTCAATGCATTGGTATCGGAATCATAACCTCACTATTTTGCGCCGAATCAACCTGGTCCAGCATTTGTTGGTGACTCTGCAACGGGGTGACGTCGAGGTTCCAGTTTTGGAAAAGTTGGTCGTATTGCTTGGAGTCATTCTGGAAGATGGATTTCTGTCATCTGAATTGGAGCATGTGGTTAGATTTGTGATTATGACATTCGATCCTCCTGAATTGACACCAAGGCAGCAAATTGTGCGAGAGTCAATGGGGAAGCATGTTATTGTTAGGAATATGCTGCTTGAGATGCTTATTGATTTACAGGTCACTATAAAATCAGAAGAATTGCTGGAACAATGGCATAAGACTGTCTCCTCTAAATTGATAACATACTTCCTAGATGAAGCTGTTCATCCAACTAGTATGAGGTGGATTATGACTCTTCTTGGTGAGTGTCTCACTTCTTCTCCCACTTTTGCACTTAAGTTCCGTACAAGTGGAGGCTATCAAGGTTTGGCACGGGTGCTTCAAAGTTTCTATGATTCACCAGACATATATTATATTCTGTTCTGTCTCATGTTTGGAAAGCGTGTTTATCCGAGATTACCAGAAGTTCGTATGCTGGACTTTCATGCTCTTATACCTAGTGAAGGAAATTTTGTGGAGTTGAAATTTGTTGAACTCATGGAATCTGTTATTGCTATGGCCAAGTCAACATTTGATAGGTTGAGTATGCAATCAATGCTTGCCCATCAAACTGGCAACCTCTCAGAGTTTACTGCCGGCATCGTGGCAGAACTTTTTGAGGGAAATGCTGATATGACTGGAGAGCTTCAAGGTGAAGCTCTCATGCACAAGACATATGCTGCGCGTTTAATGAGTGGGGAGGCATCAGCTCCTGCTGCTGCAACTTCAGTTCTGAGATTTATGGTCGACCTTGCAAAAATGTGTCTTCCATTTTCTGCTGTTTGTAGAAGAGCAGAATTTCTTGAGAGCTGCGTTGACCTTTACTTTTCTTGTGTTAGGTTAGTCTCGAGATCCTTTCTTTCTTATTTATTCGTTCCTGAGCATGATATGCCGGGACTTGTTTGTGTTACCTCGCATTCTACTAGATTCATGATTGCAAATCTAGAAACCAAGCAACTGTGTCTTATCTGATACTAACTCTGCACTGATCTAAAAATTCCTTCTGTTTTCTGCTGGCAGGGCTGCATATGCAATGAAGATGGCGAAGGAGCTCTCATTTAAGAGTGAAGAGAAGCACTTGAATGATGGTGACGATACCAGTAGCTCGCACAATACATTTTCTAGCTTGCCTCATGAGCAGGAGCAATCAGCTAAAACCTCCATAAGTATTGGAAGCTTCCCTCAAGCCCAAATAAGTACAAGTTCTGAGGAAACACCTATTCCTTGCAATTATACGGCCGATAATAGTGCTGAAATCAAGATCTCCACATCCCATCAGGATTCAACCAGATCAATCCTCAAAGATGACCAGGCCGTTCAAAGCCTTGATGGTGAGATTGTTGACCTGGAGTCACCGACCTCTAATACAAATGGACCAACCTTCCACGATGTTAAGACTGCAGAATCTACTGCTCATTCCATAGATATCCAGGATTCTGCGCCTCCAACTGCAATTAATTCTCCCAGTTTATCTGAGAAATCTAACTTCAAAATTGCATTGACTCCCTCTTCATCTCCAGTTATTGCATTGACATCATGGTTGGGAAGTACAAGCCACAGCGAGTCCAAGAGTCCTCTTGTTGCTACTCCATCCATGGAATCCTCTCTCTCTGCTAGTGATTTTGATCTGTCTTCTGAATTAAAGTCCAGTTCTCACGGTTCAACCGCTGCCAATACCTTCTTTTCAGTTACTTCAAGGATTCTTTTTGAAATTGATGATGCTGGTTATGGTGGTGGTCCCTGTTCTGCTGGAGCAACTGCTGTTCTAGATTTTATGGCAGAAGTTCTATCTGATTTTATGACTGAGCAGATAAGAGCAGCCCAGGTTGTTGAAACAATTTTGGAAAATGTACCTCTTTATGTTGATGCTGAATGTATGCTAGCATTTCAAGGTCTATGCCTTTGTAGGCTGATGATTTTCCTTGAAAGACGTCTTGTACGTGACGATGAGGAAGATTACAAGAAGCTTGATAAGATCCGCTGGTCATCTAACTTAGACTCATTATGCTGGATAATTGTGGACCGTGTGTACATGGGTGCTTTTCCACAGCCTGCTGCTATATGGAAAACACTGGAATTCTTGTTATCGATGTTACAGTTGGCTAATAAAGATGGACGAATTGAAGAAGCAACTCCTACTGGAAAGGGTCTCCTATCAATTGGCAGGGCCAGCAGACAACTGGAGCCTTACATCCATTCAATCCTCAAGAATACAAATCGGATGATAATGTACTGTTTCCTACCATCGTTCTTGGTCATGATAGGGGAAGATGATCTCCTTTCACGCCTAGGTCTACTTGTCGAGTCTAAGAAGGGATTATCTTCAAGTTCGGCCCTGGAAGATTCTGGAATTAATATTTGCACTATCTTGCAGTTGTTGGTTGCCCACAGGCAAATCATCTTCTGCCCCAGCAATATTGATACAGATCTAAATTGCTGTCTTTGTGTCAATCTGATCTCTCTTCTTCAAGATCAAAGACGAAATGTACGAAATATGGCAGTTGATGTCATCAGATATCTATTGGTGCACCGTAGGGCTGCACTAGAAGAAATGCTTGTCTCTAAACAAAATCAAGGACTGCACCTGGATTTACTACATGGAGGTCTTGACAAATTATTGACAGGAAGCTTACCGGCATTCTTTGAGTGGCTTCAGAGTTCAGAACAGCTTGTCAACAAAGTTCTAGAACAGTGTGCTGCTATTATGTGGGTGCAGTATATTGCTGGATCAGCGAAATTTCCTGGCGTAAGAATTAAAGGCATAGATGGTCGTCGTAAGAAGGAGATGGGAAGAAGATATCGGGAAACATCAAAGCTGGACTTGAGACACTGGGACCAGATAAATGAACGGAGATATGCATTGGAACTGGTTCGTGATTCGATGTCTACAGAGCTTAGAGTTGTTCGTCAAGATAAGTATGGATGGGTTCTTCATGCTGAGAGTGAGTGGGAGGCCCACCTCCAACAACTTGTTCATGAACGAGGCATATTCCCAATGCATAAATCACCTGATGAAGGAGAGCCAGAGTGGCAGCTTTGTCCCATTGAAGGACCATATCGGATGCGCAAAAAGCTGGAGCGATCCAAATTGAAAATTGATTGCATCCAGAATGTTCTTAATAATCAGTGTGAGCTGGCTAGATCAAAGAATGACAATGGTCCCAGTGCTTCTGATACTGATTCGGAACCATTTTTTAACCAGTTGGCTGAGGGTGAAAAAAGGAATGATGTTGATGGGGAGCTATATCATGAATATTCCATTAAAGAAGCAGATGATGGGAAGGATGTGGCCTCCTTGAGGAATGGATGGAATGATGACAGAGCTAGCAGCTTGAATGAAGGTAGTCTTCATTCTGCCCTCGAGTTTGGTGCAAAATCTAGTGCACTGTCTGGGACAATTACTGAGAGCAATCAAGGGAGATCTGATCTAGGATCTCCGAGGCAATCTTTGTCTACGAAAATTGACGACACCAAAACTATGGAGGATAGGTCAGAGAAGGAATTGCACGATAATGGAGAATACTTAATCAGACCTTATTTGGAGCCGTTTGAAAAAATCCGATTCAGATATAATTGTGAACGAGTTGTTGGTCTTGATAAACATGATGGAATATTTCTGATAGGTGAACTGTGCTTATATGTGATTGAGAACTTCTATATTGATGACTCCGGGTATATCTTTGAAAAAGAATACGAGGATGAACTCTCTGTCATTGATCAGGCTTTGGGGGTAAAGAAGGATGTCACTGGTGGGATGGACTTCCAATCCAAGTCCACTTCTTCTTGGGGCACTGCTGTCAAGGCTTTGGTTGGTGGAAGAGCATGGGCTTATAATGGTGGTGCGTGGGGGAAGGAGAAGGTCTGTACAAGTGGCAATCTGCCTCATCCCTGGCGAATGTGGAAGCTTAATAGTGTTCACGAAATTTTGAAGCGTGATTACCAGCTGCGTCCTGTTGCTATTGAGGTATTCAGCATGGATGGGTGTAATGATCTCCTTGTTTTTCACAAAAAGGAAAGGGAAGAGGTGTTCAAAAATTTGGTAGCCATGAATCTGCCAAGAAACAGCATGTATGGTTCTTCTTTCCTCTTGGTGCCACATTCAAAACATTGGTTCTTGGTCATTATTTCTTGGCATTTGCCATGACTTTGATCTTGGAATGGATGTCTACGAGATGCATATCTTTTTGCCTGTGCGAGAGAGCACTTGCATTGGTTCACACATTTCCAGTTTTAACTGGTGTTGGCTTGGAGCCTGTCCTTTACAAATTACATGCTCCTTTGTCGATATGATCTAATTTACCTCTGGTAGTCTAGCACACGATAGTGTTTTGTGCAAGGGACAGGAAGTCAGTTTTAAAAGCTTTTTGGTCCTTTATGATTATAATAATGGGTTCTGGACATATCACATAACAAAAGAAAATTAGCCAGTTCTGGATTTAGTTCTGTCATTTCTTTAGAAGGCATGTTGTGTGTGGTCCAAGAGAGACTTGAGAAATGTTTCTTATCATATATCTAAATTTCATGCGTTGTGCTGTTTATTCTGAACATCTGAATTCTGTCCCCGTTGCTTCTATAATATGAGCTTTTGATCTAGACACTTATTGCCCTTCCATTTTCCTCAGGTTGGACACGACCATTTCAGGATCAGCAAAGCAAGATAGTAATGAGGGCAGCCGTCTTTTTAAGTTGATGGCTAAGTCTTTTTCAAAAAGGTGGCAAAATGGAGAGATTAGCAATTTCCAGTACCTGATGCATCTGAACACCCTCGCAGGTCGTGGATACAGTGACCTCACACAATATCCAGTGTTCCCCTGGGTCCTTACAGATTATGAGAGTGAAAGTCTAGACTTTTCAGACCCCAAGACATTTCGTAAGCTCGACAAACCAATGGGATGTCAGACACCGGAAGGGGAAGATGAATTTAGGAAAAGGTAAACATATAGATGAGGTGTAATATTAGATTATTCACTACACACTAAGGCTGCTCTTAGATGTTGATCGACTCACTGATCATTCTGTAGTCTGTCTGGGGGTGTCTTGGGATTTTGTGTCTCCTTTGGATCTTAGTTGTTTTTAACTTCGGCTTATATGAGAATATTATGTTGAAGCCCCCTCAAACAGGCATTCCTAATCCTGTTTTCTAGAGATGAACCCTTTCTAGCTGAAAAGAGAGGAAAAAGAAAAGGGTAATAGGAATCAATAGAAGCTTGAAAATGACCGTAGGACATTTTGTTAGCTACTTAGAAATGCTGGTCGGTTCATTGAACCGCCCTTCTCTAGAGATTTTGCAACTATTTTGTATTAATCTAGTTGAGCTAGTGCAATCCTGCTTATCCGTTTGTGTTCATTGTGTACTGCAGATATGATAGTTGGGATGATCCAGAGGTTCCTAAGTTCCATTACGGTTCTCATTATTCAAGTGCTGGAATTGTCCTTTTCTACCTTCTTCGTTTGCCACCTTTCAGTGCTGAAAATCAGAAGCTACAGGGTGGCCAATTCGATCATGCAGATCGTCTCTTCAATGGTATCAAAGACACTTGGCTGAGTGCTGCGGGGAAGGGTAACACATCAGATGTGAAGGAACTTATTCCTGAATTCTTTTACATGCCTGAGTTCCTGGAAAATCGCTTCAATCTTGACTTGGGAGTCAAACAATCTGGAGAGCAGGTCTGTCTTGGTATCTCTATTGGATTACTACCTTATTTTCTGTTTTACGTGTTAGATGAGTAAGTAGATTTCTACTCTGTCAAAAAGAAAACCAGATTTCTACTGCGTACATACTCCTTTTTCGGCTTTCCAGTGATTATGAGAAAAACGTGGTGATCTTTCAGGTAGGTGACGTTGTCTTGCCTCCTTGGGCTAAGGGAAGTGCGAGGGAATTCATCAGGAAACACAGAGAAGCGTTAGAATCTGATTATGTTTCAGAAAACCTGCACCACTGGATAGACCTCATCTTTGGATATAAACAAAGGGGCAAGGTAGGTCTCAGGAACTTTCATTTCACAGTGAAATCTGTGTACATAATCTTTTTTATTAAGAAAACTTGTCATGACATCTTGGAGAATTCTGAATTGATCACCAACTCTTAGGAAGTTAAATTCAAATGCTATACTTCTTTTGTAGCAAACCTTGCTTTGTTAGGGCTTCAAAGCCTTGCCTCCTTAACTTACCCCTCCAAATTGAGGCGTGTGCGTTGGCGCGGCTTTGATCCCACCATTGGGTGCCAAGTTTGAATCCTTCCACACGTACTCAATTTGGACTTACCTGTGGTGCCAGGGGTGCAGCTCTCCTGGCAGCCCTTGAGTGGTTTACCTTATGCAACCGGCACAAGCAAGGAGGCATAGGTTCTCCTCACAGTCCTAAATAAAAAAACCCCGCTTTGTCACTGATGCACGAAAAAGTTTATGCTGTATTCACTGCTGATCTACCAATTTTATTAAAGAGGAAAAATTTAAATACTGCTTTTATTCGCTAACAATTGTGGCTGGGAAAGATCACACTATAATTGTACGGTGATAGTGTTAATATACTCCAATCTTTCGTTAATGCTAGGAATTAATGTGCTCGCAAAGTCCATTGTCTCTTCTTTATAGATTCCCATCTCTTTTCACTATTTCCCCTACCACTGATCATATAAAAATGAAATGCTACTTGCTAGTCTGCTAAAATGAACTATTCACAAATCTTCCTTTCAGTTAGTTTTTTGTTTCTCATACTTACAGCTGCTCTGTTGACAGGCTGCTGAAGAAGCTGTTAATGTATTCTACCATTATACATATGAGGGTAGTGTTGATATTGACTCAGTTACAGACCCTGCAATGAAAGCCTCCATCTTAGCACAAATTAATCACTTTGGCCAGACACCGAAGCAGCTTTTCCTGAAACCCCATGTAAAAAGAAAAGTTGACAGAAAACTTCCTCCACATCCACTAAAGCATTGCACCCATCTTGTTGCACGTGAAGTTCGCAAAACATCAAATGCAATAACTCAAATTGTTACACTCAATGAGAAAATTCTGGTAGCTGGAGCAAACACATTGCTTAAACCCAAAACTTACACCAAATATGTTGCATGGGGTTTCCCGGACCGTAGCTTGAGATTTATGAGTTATGATCAGGACAGACTCCTCTCTACTCATGAGAATCTTCATGGTGGCAACCAAATTCAGTGTGTGAGCTCGAGTCATGATGGTCAAACTCTAGTTACTGGGGCAGATGATGGCTTAATTTCAGTTTGGAGAATAAGTAAAGATGGACCCCGCATCACACGTCAATTGCAGTTGGAGAAGGCACTTTCTGCTCACACCAGCAAGGTGACTTGCCTTCATGTTAGCCAACCGTACATGCTGATTGTGAGTGGATCAGATGACCGCAGTGTCATTATATGGGACCTCAGCACATTGGTCTTTGTTAGGCAATTGCCTGAGTTCCCAACTGCAGTATCGGCAATTTATGTAAATGACCTCACCGGGGAGATTGTAACAGCGGCGGGAGTGTTGCTTGCTGTTTGGAGTATCAATGGGGATTGTCTAGCTGTGGTGAATGCATCACAACTGCCATCTGACTATATTCTGTGTGTAACCAGTTGCACATTTTCGGATTGGCTGGACACAAACTGGTATGTGACTGGTCATCAAAGTGGCGCTGTGAAAGTTTGGCAAATGTTTCATTGCTCTGACCTAGAGGCCGAGGAGAGCAACTTGAAGGGTTATTCCGGAGGGTTTAATCTGAGTGATAGGTCATCAGAGTACAGATTGGTGCTGCGCAAAGTTCTCAAGTTTCATAAGCATCCAGTAACTGCCCTCCACCTGACCAGTGATCTGAAGCAGTTGTTGAGTGGGGATTCCAATGGGCATTTGTCGTCATGGACGATACCTGATGAAGTAGTGAGATCTTCGTTTAATAGGGGGTAGTATGTGGAAAATCGATGATTCCTGATCGTTTTTCCTCAAGTGGCAGATCGATTCTTTGACGATACTCCTAGGGTGAGTGTGCACCCATGATGGAGGAGTCTTCAGTCCACATGGTCTGCAGAATGTCGGACGAGGGACTGACCCGCCATTTAATTGAAGAGAGCAAAGCTGAGCCTCAAGAAAGCCTCTTGGCAAGGATCGGTGAAAGAACGGACAAACCTGAGATGTGTCGAGGTCCTGGAATTGATAGTATGAGGTGAAATTTTTTAGTGAGGCATGGGATGTTTCTGATTTTGCTGGTGAACATCCGGGGGAGTGATTTATTCAATGTAAATAGATGAGTTCGGTAACAACGAGCATTATGTTGTACAGCAAAGAAAGTGTGCCTGTAACATTTTATGACAGTTCATATTGGAAAGAATTTGTGAGTTCTTGAATTAGTTCACACTTGACAGTGTTCTTTCACATTTCCATTTTTGCAAAAAAGCGCCACTTGGGTCTTGAGCCCCGCTTTTATTTTGTTGTGACCAGTTGAATCTATCACTTTTATCTCTGACTTTACAGTGTCAATTTTCATTTTGTTTTCTTTTCCTTGTAAATCCTCCTTAATCTTGTTTATGGAAGACTGATGAGCCATGAAGTTGACATGCATACATTTTCTCTTCCGGGCCTGTTTATTTTGCCTTCTTAATATTACTGCTTAATATTACCTTTGTTGTTTCTATCCTACAAAGTAATCAAGTATCACAGATAATCCCACTTGCAATCAAAAAGTGAGATGCATAAATAATGGTAGGATGAGATTTGTAACTTGGAGGCAATAGTGATTTTCGTTACCAAGTTCGCGTCATTGGAAAAGAAAGCCCTTGTATCTTTGCTATCCAGATAACAAAATATCTTTAAAAAATCCTAATTCCCACTTTTAGTGATTACGAAAATTATGTTATTTTCTATCATAAGTAGCTCATTGATCAGAAGATACATGATAGTTGGAGGAAAAACGTATAGGAACCATCTTGGATGCATCGGTTGCATGCGTTTTCAATGCATCCCGACCCTTTCAGATTATTCGTGTCTATCTAATAATAATAAATATTTTAGAGGCATTGATCTCTCGTGAATCCGGATCATCTAAGAATTTTTCCATAATATGAAAACACTCCTTCAAGATTTAATAAATAACAAGCCCTTTCCTTTCCTTTCGATAACCACTTCCAAACTGTCAAAAGACTGAACTCAAAACGGAAGGGAGAATCTGAAAACTTTCGTGCAGACCTGAGAGTGCCATCAGGAGAGCCCCCGGAGATCTTCTTCATCGGGATCATGTGGGACCCGCCAAGATAAAGAATGACATGACATGAGCAGAACAAGAAAGCTCGTGCTCCTCTCCTCGTCAACGCTTCGTGGTTCGCAGCGCCTTCTGTTCCTCCCCATGCACGTACCCGACCATGGCCGCGTCGATCCCAACTTGTCTCCACACCTCGTCGGCCTCGTCGCGCCGCCCTCTCTCGGGGCAACGCCGGGCGCAGCCTCCTCTGAAGATCCCCGGACTCATCATCAGCCCACGACGGCCTCCTTCTTTCCAAGAAACCTGCGCGCGAGGCTGCCTCAATGCAGCCTCCGAGTCCCTGAGCAGCCTCATGACCCACCATCCGAGTGCACACGGAGTTACCCCGGCCGAGGCCTTCTCGCGAATTCTCGAGCTTTGTGCCGCGAAGGAGGCTCTGGCGGAGGGCCAACAGGTCCATGCCCATTTGGCGAAGTCCGGCTATTTCGGCCATCCGGTGTTCTTGAGCACTAAGCTTGTGTTCATGTATGGGAGGTGTGGCTCGCGCCGGAGTGCGGAGAAGTTGTTTGACGGAATGCGTGAGCGAACGGTGTACACCTGGAATGCCATGATTGGAGCGTACCTGGCTGACGAGGACCCTGCGGCTTCTCTCGAGCTGTACAGAGATATGCGGGTTTCGGGTCCGCCTCTTGATTCCCGTACTTTTCCTTCGGTACTGAAAGCTTGCGCTTTGCTTGGAGATCGCCGCTCCGGGGCTGAGATTCATGGCTTCGTTGTTAAATGTGGTTTGCTTCCGTTTTATTTGTTGTGAATTCGCTGGTCGCGATGTATGCGAAGTGCGATGATCTTGATGGGGCGAGGCAAGTATTCGACAGCATCGATGTTAAAGAGGATCTTGCTCTGTGGAATTCTATGATTAGCGCATATTCAGCCAGTGGTAGGTCCCTTGAGGCATTGTTTCTTTTAAGCGGGCTAAAAGATCGTGGTCTTGTGATGAATACATACACCATGGTTGCAGCTTTGCAGGCCTGCCAAAATGTGGACTACCAAAAGCTTGGCATGGAGATCCATGCTGCTGTCTTAAAATCTGGTTATGAGATCGATGTACACGTAGGCAACGCCTTGATTGCTATGTATGCAAGATGTGGTGAAATGAATGGAGCTGCTCGTGTATTCTTTAATTTAGTGGACAGAGATTCCGTATCTTGGAATTCAATGCTTTCTGGTTTTGTGCAGAATGGTCTGCACAGCGAGGCATTGCAGTTAGTCCGCGATATGCAGGATTTTAATCAAGAACTGGACACTGTTTCTATCATGGGGATTCTTGCGGCATCTGGTCGACTGGCGAATTTGTTACATGGAAGGGCAGGACATGGCTATGTCATACGGAGGGGTCTAGATACCAATCTGCAGGTTGGGAATACACTTATGGACATGTATGCGAAGTGCTGTAGGCCACGGCTCATGGGCAAGGTTTTTTATAGTATGCCTGTGAAGGACATAATCTCTTGGACAACAATTATTGCAGGCTACTCCCAGAACGATTGTCATATGGATGCTCTGAAGTGTTTCAGAGAAGTCCAGATGGAAGGGATGGATGTCGACAAAATGATGATAGGAAGCATTCTTCTGTCTTGTGTGGGGTCGAAATCTCTTCGCCATGTGAAAGAAATTCATAGTTTCATGCTAAGAAAAGGTCTATCTGACCTTGCTCTGCAGAATAGAATTGTTGATGCATATGGAGCATGTAGCCACACAGATTATGCATCTCGAGCTTTTGAGCTTGTTGAAAATAAGGATATTATATCTTGGACAAGCCTAATCTCTTGCTATGTGCATAATGGGCTAGCTCAGGAAGCTTTTCAAGTCTTTCTTGACATGAAAGAAGCTGGAATTGAAGCTGATTATGTTACGCTTGTAAGTGTACTCTCAGCAGCTGCTGATTTATCTCTCTTGCAGAAAGGAAAGGAAATTCATGGATCAATTATCAGGAGAGGCTTCATCTTGGAAGGGTCTGTTTCAACCTCTCTAGTAGATATGTATGCTTGCTGTGGGGACCTAGAAAATGCATGCAAGGTGTTTTCGTCTATTGACAGAAAAGAATTAAGCCTGTGGACCACAATGATATATGCGAATGGAATGCATGGCCATGGAATGGTGGCCATTGATTTATTCAAAAGGATGATTGACACTAACCTTGTTCCTGATCATATCACGTTTTTGGCCATTCTTTATTCATGTAGTCATTCTGGGTTGATTGATGAAGGCAAAACATTTTTTAGATCCATGCAACATGATTATCAGTTAAGGCCATGGTCCGAGCACTATGCCTGTTTGGTTGACCTTCTTGGCCGTGCAAACCGCTTAGATGAAGCTTATGAATTTATCAAAAGCATGCCAATTGAACCTACAGCTGAGGTTTGGTGTTCTCTACTTGGGGCTTGTCGAGTTCACTCAGATAAAAGGCTGGGAGAAATTGCTGTGCATAAACTTCTAGAATTAAATCCAGACAGACCTGGAAATTTTGTCCTGATGTCCAATATCCTTGCTGCAAATGGTAGATGGAAAGATGTTAAAGAAATGAGAATGAGAATGAAGGGAACTGGATTGAAGAAAACTCCAGGCTGCAGCTGGATTGAGCTTCGGAACAAGATACATTCATTTGTAGCAGGGGATAAGTCTCACCCGCAGTCGGATGAGATTTATCGGAAGCTAGCTGAAGTTACTGATAAATTAGCACAAGAAGGTGGTTATGTGGCTCAAACCAGGTTTGTCATGCAAGATGTGGGAGAGGAAGAGAAACTTCAGATGCTTTATGGGCATAGTGAAAGGCTTGCCATTGCTTACACTCTGCTAGAGAGTTCTGGAGAAACCCCTATCAGAGTCACTAAAAATCTTCGGATTTGTGGTGATTGTCATACTTTCTGCAAGCTTGTTTCAAAATGCTTTGGACAAGAACTCATTGTGAGGGATGCTAGTAGATTTCACCATTTTAATCATGGGTTCTGCTCCTGTGGAGACTTTTGGTAATTTTGTACCGAAATAAATCTCGATTGCTTCTGATGATACCGACTCACAGAATACATCTCTAGCCCCATTTCATGAGCAGGAGAAATTCTCTGATGGAAGCTCACCTCAGGAGAATATGAGCTCCAAGTGCTGAAGAAATCTCTTAATGCCTTGCAACCGTGCATTGGGGAAGTCAATGTTGAGGTCACTATCTCTACATTTCAGCAGGATTTGAGAGGATCGGGGCATGAGGATGAAGGAGCTGTTCAAGGTTTAATTACTGAGTTCTTTTTCAGGAGAATGAAGCTTGGATGTAAATATTGCTGACCTGAGCTCCCAAAGAAACGGCTTCATAAGGATTTGAAATCCAGAATGTACTGATATTGGGTAAGCCGGCGAAATGGCTATATTACTTTGTTATGACAGAATAAGAACTTAAGATGGCCTAGATATTCAGGAGGCAGAATGAGGTTCATTGTAAACGTTGTCAAATAATACCTGTGCCTACGGAAGCAAACCAAAGCATGCCATCTTTGCAATGGATCACGGGCTATTCAAGGTGGATGGACTTCCCAATAATCTGTATATTGTAGTTTCAGGGCTGAAGCAGTTTTCACATTAAGAGGTCATTTGCATCTAAGTTGGATCGTTGAGCTGCAACTTGCCGGAAAAATAATAGATAAAAATAAAAAGAATTGTTCGGGCTAGCAGTAAGGTCCTCTGTTCCAGATTTAAATCTGAAATTGGACTTTAGTTTAGACCTTAGCCTAGTCCGTACTCTCTTGCAGCTGCCTCCTGAGTTCTTAAAAGGGAATAGTGTTTGAAGCAAGCATGGGATGGGATCTTGAGAGAGGGGCCGATCATGAGAAATTCTGTCACCTTTGAACCCAGCATTCCCACCAATAGATTCCCGAATTGATAAACCGAAGGGATAATAAAAAGAACAAATTCATTAAAGGATAAGGACATCTGAGGCTTGTATATGGAATGGATTTAGAAGGCAAAGGTAGGAAAATGGGTATTTAATAAGTGGGGCATATTCATATACTCAACAAGTTGAATATGCCCACAAATAAAAGAAATATTATTTTATAAACAAAATTTACATATTAGTATGTCCAGTATTATGCTTGGCAAATGATCGAGTGGTTTTAGACTTGCTTTGCAAGCGAAAGGCATGTTCCATTACCTAAACTAGATCTTAGGAAACCTAGGTGAGTGTGCATAGGATGGGCCTTAATTTAGGTGTATCGCCAAACCGCGGTGATAAATTCATTCAGTAAGTATTTTCATTAGCGCTTTAAATTGAATATTCCAACAGCTGATAAGTAACGTTCCAATCTCCTCCAAACACTTTTTGGCCTGTTATGGCTAGCAAAAGAAAAACAGAGAGAGAGAGAGAGAGAGTGTGTGTGATCCAAAACAGTAGTTTCCATAAGAAAAGGATTGCCACATACTTAAGAAAGTGGATGGCGCATACACAGCAACCTCGTCTATTCAAATCGTACCGAGCATAAACAGTATCTTCCTTTCGTCTTTCAGATTGTCTTTGCATCAACTCCGTTTTCACCGTAACAAAAAAGACAGAACCAAGCACAAAAATCAGAAAGTAAAAACACATATAAGCAATTGAAGAATAGATACCTATTTCACGAAAAGAACCCGAGGAGGATGTACATAGGATACTCGGCAAAGGAATGGAAACCATGGATATATTCATCCACCTTAATCGCGCAATCGTCTTTAGTTCCTAATATTTGGTTTTCTGAGCGCGAAACCATCCACAGTTGAAGCAACCAGCATGATCCAATCTCAAGTTGTATATCCTTCGCAACCGAGGGTGGATCATGCTGGCAGCTTTAACCACGGAAGGTTCACGGCGAGCTGAATGGCGATATTGTGGCCAAAACTCTTGGAGAGGAGATGAACAAGAAGAGGGATAGATGGACGCATATATAAAGAGGACAATACTGCAAGTGTGTATGCATGAGCAGAGGAAGAACACCAGATGACATAAATATATATTTTCTTTGGCAAGGATAAGGTTTTGGCGTGATTTAGGTACATGTGCGAACTGAAAAGGGCTGTTTGATTACTTTAGGATCTGAAAAGAATTGGTTAACTATGGAGTGATTATGAAAAGAAGAACGCAGATGTCGTTTTAGTGGTCCATTGTGATAGAGTTACAGGTCTGAGCATTTCGTTCTTTTCCTTTTTTAAAGTTTTCTCCTTCCCATCCAACCAACGCCATGCAGACAGGATCGCGGTTGGCGGGTTCTTCCGACAAATGAAAGCGCTCCACTTTAGACTTGCTCAATCTCTCCTCTCACCTGGGTGTGTTTTCTGTTAAGTTTTAGTCATCGATAATGTCCATGTTTGTCGCCCATCAATTAGAGATTGGTTTCTCACGATTAGGGGTGGAGGAAAATACGGTTCATTGGTGAAACATGGAGTTTTAGGATGTCATTTTTTACCTTGCTCAGATGCGGAACAATCTTCCAATTTTACTGTTTTTGTTGGTTTTGATTTGAAAACTAGACGAAAAAGAATTGCCACATGTTACAAGATTAGGGTTCTTTGAATATGACTAATAAGACGAACATGTCGGCTCGTTTGTTTTTAACTTGTTTTATTTACACGGGATAGATGTGTAACTTGAGTAATCAGTACAAACGCACTTAAACTGCTCGGTCCAATTACTATTATTGCCTCCATAAAGAAAGACTATGAGAACTAACTTGAACACAACGTGAATTCACTAAGAGAAATCTGAACCTGGACACCAATTAACATTATATGATCAACTCAAGATCAACACAACTTTTTACCCATTTTTATCACAAACACTTTATGATCAAGTAAAAACGTTTTGGTAATGATAAGAAATGGCATGAATAATCGACAAGAATATGACCGAATGGTATGATTCAATACCTCTAATCTTGAGAAATTCTCGTTTTAATCATAATGAACAGGCATCTTGAAAATACTCGGTGAACCTAAACCCTTGTCCCCTTAATGTTAGGTTGGTTAGATTTGTGCGTGATTCTTTATCTTGCGCCTTTCCTTTTTTTTCTTTTTGATTCGAGGGAATACCATTTGTCAGAAGCCTGCGAATTTGAATCTTGTTGGTGTCAGCAGCTGGTCAAAAGTTATGTGAAACAACGGAATAGACAATTAGCCAGCCATCAGATTCATTCTGGTAAAGCGGAGAGCTGTTACATAAATATTACTTAATAAAAGGATGATATTCTAAGAAAAGTAGTTGGGATTTGGACAGGAACATGGCCTTTTGGATTGGAGCTGTGTTTTCATCTGGTTTGTTGGTTTAGGGGAATGGAACCCAATGCAATGCATGCGGAATCATCCCCTTCTCTACAGAAAAGCATCCTCATATTCCCAAAAAAAAGACAAGATTTTCACTAATTTGGCTTCAACTAGGTAGTTCCAAACGCTGTCAAACAATGTGCAACTTGGAGGAGATGACCATGTGACAGCTCTCCCTTTTGGATACTCATGTAAGTTTCTAGCGACAGAATCTTTACGTGCGCTGACGCTGACGTTTGGCTTGCGGGGAATGAAATCGTGCCGGAATGGAACGGTTGTTCCGTGGGAATGCAATAGAGCACAAACAATTATTCCAAGGCCGTGTCCTATTTTTGATTTGTTGGAATTGTATGGAGAATGAGCTGGGAATCCTGAAAAAAAAAAAACCCGTTATTCCATTATGATTGAATATGTTTGCAGTTAATATATTAATTGAAAAGATATTCTGTAAATAAGTAAGCTAAAGCTCATAATATCTTTTAGGAAATTGGTTCCTTGATATTGTTTGCAATTATGATTTATACAACGTAGTTGCTGAAAAAAAGAGTTTTGAATATATGTGATAATAGGTATTCTAACTTAAAATCTTTCGACTGGATAATTAACAATCAGAACTAGGGTGGTCCTTTTTCCACTTCCACCGGGGCTAAAACACTTCCCATCGCATTGGTTTGGCAATATTCAACTTTGTGGGTCCCATCTTTTTTCAGCATCTTTTTTTTGTTTGGTTCTGATTTCTGTTTGTTTTCTTTGTCTTGTCTTCCCATTTTCCTCATTCTTTACTTCTTTATGTTCCATCTAGATTCTGATCCTGGTTCGAGCCTTGGCAGAGTCCGTAAGAAAAAAAAGAACACCCTGTGGTCTATCTATGTCACTTGTCATCCAGGCTATGTCGCACACATTAGTTTTGGATTCCTAACCAGCCTTCGATGCCTAGAAACACAATAGACCTAAAGGCTCTCGCATCGAGCTTCCTCATGACAATCAAAACACAGGGATCTTGATGAGCAACAAGGATGTATAAGCACTCGGACTTTAGGGTCGAGTTTGTAATCGCTTCTTCAATCCTCTAAATTTGCCAGGCAGCAATGGCTCGATAATCAAGATTGGCTTGAAAGTAGGAGAGAGCACGGAGGCGAGAGGGGCCAAATCCTCATTGGTCTTGAGAATGGAATTTTCGTCGTTGAAGGTGGCATTTTCAATTTGCATAAACAACTAAGTTAGAGTAGGGGTGAATATGAGCCACGGATCTGGAGGTTGGTAGGTGATGGTGAATTGGTGGAGAAGCGTACATTGCTAATGAACTTGGCCGAGGGCTTTAGCTCCTAGAATTGATCTTTAATGGGGATTTTTCTTGTCTCCATGATTGGTCAATTCAAGAGTCTGATGCAAAATGGGACAATGAATAATACAGAGAGCAAAAGGGTGGAATAGGGATGAAAGGTGAAGCTATATGAGTTGGGCTCTTACTTACAATTGAGTTGTGAGTTGAAGAAATGGAGTGGAAGAGGACCAGTTGGGTGAGATGGACTACAAATTTGGACTTCAACATAGTGAGTTGCATGCATCAGTCATGGACTTTTTTTTTTTTTTTTTTTTGGTTGCTGATGACGGCCGCTGGGGTGTAAAAAACTTGTCTATTATTGACTTGAGAATGGTGTTTTAGAAAGAGAGAAAACATAGAGAAATCAATGAGAAGAAGGAAAGTGGCACAGCTGAGAAAGAAAGGGAGGAAAGCAATTAAGGTAGGATTTACAAAGGAAAAATTGTCAAAACATTTGTCAGATGGAATGTCTTTGTAGCTATGATGGAAGTGGAAAAATCACGATCCTAAGAACTATGATGTGATAATGATGCCATAACTAATAATAGCATGAGCCTCATGCCATGCTGGTCCGACATTTTAGTAAGCAAAACAAATCTACTACATAGGTTCGGTTACAAATAATTGGAGCCCTCATATGGTTGCGACATCTTTAGGGTTTCTTTTCCTATATAGTAAAGATGTAAATTTGAAACTCACTTGGAAACGTCTTCCGACATTGATAGTTCCAAAGAGGACCGACGTTTCACAGTCACATTTGTCCATCGGATTTTCTAACCTAGTCGAATCTTGTCATTGAAAAGCACCATGTCGTTTTCGAATTTGCGGTACAATCGTCGTTGGTGTCCGAAACTTGTCACCCCCGCATACATTGCAGCATAACTTACTGTGATGATAAGAGACGTCGCAGGCAATCGCAATCAATCACATCGAAGGCCCATAATCATAAAGCCCAAGCTCAATGATCTTATAATTAATTGGTTGGAAGCTCCTCCTAATTGAGGAGAAATACACTTAGCAAGAGCTATTAACATGTACTCATAGTCCTTTTTTTTTTAAACCGTTGTAGTGCTATCCTCTTAACTCTCAACTAATCAAATGCTTAAATCCAACTCGGTTCTTCAAAATTGCTAAAACATTTACTTTTGTGTTCAAGTAAAACACGAGATATCCAAACCTTTCATTCCAATACTATCGAAAAATACACGCGAAAAGCTTGCCCTTGATGATGGGACGCAATTCAAAAAGAGACTTTCGTGACATCTGAAGCATCTGAAGCAAGTGCCTCATCACTCGGCCGAACTACTCCGTAATTTAATCAAGTGGGACATATTCAACCTACTCCGTAGTTTAATCAATGTTATAGCAAGAGTTGATGCACTACCTCACATTATATATTCTACAAAATAGGTTTTACAAAGTGAGATGTACATCAAAGTCATCTTTTCTTCATTTATGTTCTTCTATTCCGGACGTGATGTATAAGTTGCGTTTTCAACATGATTCGAAGAAGATAATTGCCATCATTTCTTAACCATTGCCTTCCCATTGTCTCCCCATCCTCCACTTACCACAATTACTTTTCCCGTGAGAAACTATTTCTTTCACCCGACCAAAACCCTTTTTTTCTCATCTCAATACAAACACTTCAGTCGCGACATTAACGGAAGGTTACCTAACAAATCACCTATCAAATTCACATATTCAAACTCATCTCGAATCTAGCATGTGCATGTAATGATCACTGATGAACAAAAGTTGGCCACAAACTGATTCTACCAATTTCATCGAAGATGAATAAAACATAGACCCTATCATCAACGCCACATAAATATTCATTCATAGGAAAAGCTAAAGATTAAAAAAGAAAAAAGAAAAAAAAGACGGGCATTTGCTTCGGCCTCGAGTCGCATTGGTCAACAGCACGTCTCTTACCCTTTCCCAAAAGCTCTTGGAGACAATGTATTAAAGAACACTTCAATCCGCTCGGGAAAAGAATTTATTGAGCATAGAAAAAGCTCGTCATGATTAGAAAACAAACATATAAAAATATAAAGAGCGATGAGAGGAAAGTAAAAGGTTAGGCAAGCGTGCTCTCGAAAACATAAAGAAGCCACAAAAGCATGCTGTGCAGAGAAAAACCATTGGAAGATAAACGCGAGGGAAAGAAAAGGAGCATACTTACAGTGATTTCTCATTACTTTTCTTTTTGGCACTTTGGAACTTTAGGATGTGATGTGAGAGATGTTCAGAATCAAATGATAATAGGGTCCCCGGAAAAGGGAAGAAGTGAGGCTGTCGCAGCATGACCTAGCTAGGGTTAACCACTTCTTCTTTTCTTGGTTTTTTTTTTTCGGTTGAAGTTTCAAGTTAGCCGGAGCTAGATCATGCTGGCAGCTTCACTCGTTCCCTTGTGGACGTGTGATCTCCTCAACTGCTCAAAAGGCCAACCGAGAGATACGAACTGATAAACCAAAAGGGGGAAGAAAAAAAACCAGAGAGAGAGAGAGATGTTTGATCATCACTACGCTTCTTTCTCCCCTCTTCTTTTGCTTAACTACTGACGCTGAAGAATATGCTCAAAAAAAGACAAAACAAGGGCTGAGATGGGTTGAACTAGCTAGCTAATTACTAAAGAATGGGACATGCGAGAAAGAAATATCTAATGCAATGGGGTGAGAAATGGAGCCAGAAAAAAACATGTGCACACCAATTTCTTAGGTATAAAGATAGAGGAGGGCAGCCGAGAAAGACCTTACATGCAATATGCAACCCATGAGTGTTTGGACTGTAAAGGGTTCTCGACCTTTGTATGAAGAAAGAGGGCTCGTGCAACAAATGTTAGCAGGCTAAACGAGCTCAATATGCAGAGAGAGAGAGAGAGAGACCGAGAAGGCAGAAAATGATCGAGGACTCCATGAAGACTGTAAATGAAGAGGAAACACAGATCAACTAAGGTCTTTGAAGGAAAAGCCGGACTCGATGAAGACTGATAAGGAAGAAGATTTGAGTGATAACCTACTGACAAACAGCCATAATTTATAGGGGGATTTGGGGCACGGACCAAGAAAGAGGAGAGAAATAAGGGTTTCTGTGGAGGGCAGAGGTAGGGCAAGAGAAAGCTGCAAAGAAAAAAACATAACCCATCTGGTGAAACAGTGAATTAAAGAAGCATCTAATGACTTTTGGGCGGCCGACGACCTCTGTGTATGTAGAGAGAGAGAGTTAGAGCCAGGCTATACAAGTACAGGGATCGATAAATTATTGAATGCACGGCAGACAAAAAAATCATCACGCGGTGTAAAGAATAAATGTTTTCCTCTCATGTAGCTCTAGCTAACGTCTGCCTATATCATATTGAGAACTATCAAAGTTTATAAGAATGTCCTTTCAACCAATTGATTGATTGTAATCAATGGGTTATAAAAATAAACTAGTCTATAAGCTTTTTATTCTTGGCTTAGGGTAGATTGGTGTTTGTGATTCAAATATATCAACATACAAACACAGATCTAATAAGGTCCTTGGCTTATTGGACTTCAAATTCGAAATGGTATATAGTAGAAATGAAACTAAATTTTCTCTTGTTGGTATGATAATGTTCATGTAATCTATCCACAGCTTCTACTTTCAAGACTCAAACGTGGGATAAAATGAGACTAGACATGTAATGGGAGATCATATTTAGAGCACAAAAACTGATATTCTAATTGTCGATGTGTGTTTCTCCAGCATACATATTGAGCATACATAAAATCTTGATTTTTAAAATGTGAATTTTGCTTTTATTATGAAAGAGAGGGACGGTTATTTGTTTGGATCCTACTCACGAACAACCCAATGAATCATGCTTGTTGATAATGCATGTGTTAATGAGTTTCACAAAGTTCAACGATTATGATTTTACCCAATCCATGGACAAACAAGAAATTTCCCAAAAAAGGAGGCATTGTGTCGTACTCTTTAAATAAGCTGTAAAAACAATAAGAAGGGATGTCCTTGGAGCATAATAAGAGGATATCTCGAATCATTATGGCAAGTTTGCGTTTAAAGAAGGGATAATGATATAAATAATTCATAAATTTTGACATAATGTATATATAATGTACTCAATTGAACTTTTAAATTATTAAATGTGGCTCATGAACTTTAATTCTACATATAATGTAATTTTTAAATTTTTATTTGTTCAAACATGGTTTCTAAACTTTCGATACATGTTTAAATTAGTCTTTGTATCATGTAAAAATGTTCAATATTATATTTTTATTCAACAAGTTAAAAATTTAAAAATCAAATTAAACAAATTGAAAATTCAAATTTAAGTTCAAATATTAAATGCTGGATAATTTAAAATTTTGAAGATGAAATCGTACATTAATTTAAAAATCCATGATGTTTTAATATGGGGCACCGTAAGAGACGTTCAAGATCGGGGAGCCGACACGAACATGCGACAAAAATCGCATCAGATGGGAGCAGACTAGCAGCAACGAAAGTCGGGTGGGGGAAGGAACAGGTGGTGGAAGTAGGGCGGCCCGAGCAGGGTGGGGCTGAGGGACCGAGGAAGAGAGGAGAGGGGAAGCTCTGCTCTGCCTGGTGGCGCATGCACGTTGCATCCCGCATTCAATACGCCGTATGCAAATCGCTCTCGCTAGCCTCTGCGCCTACGAGGATTTGCAGATCAGTGATCGCAGCACGTAGGACAGCTAGGAGCTTTAGGGAAGGAGGAGGGGAGGAGGGGTAGGGGCCTTTTTCCCTCGTAACTCCTCCTGCCTGAAATTCAATTCGAACAAAGACAAGAAGAGAGGAGGGGTAGGGTCCGGATTTCAAATCGAAAGTTGCCCTCTTTTTCCCTTTCTCCTTTCGCTGCTGCTGGACGACAAGGACGAGTCGGCAGCAGCGGAGCAGCGGCCAGGGTTGGGGGAGCTCCAATTATTGGGTTCCCCTCCCCCTGGAGTTTTCCTCCTTCCTTCCTCCACGAGAATTTCGATGCGGCGTGTTCGCCAGCGATGGATCTTCGATATGGATCGTGAAATCTTCCCCAGTCCTTGTATGTCGTTCGCCCATTTTTATGCAGAAATTTACGAATGGAATGCGGATCCGTCGGGACCTCATAATTGCCCCCCGACCCCCCCACACGCACAGAGAGAAAATTGCCCTTTCGTTTGTCCCCGTGGATCTGTCAATTCGACCCCATCCCATCAACTGAAATGCCACCTCCATGTTGCCTCCCATCATCTTCTGTTTTCAACCCTCTTTTTTTTTTTTTTTTTTTTTTTTTTTTGTCTTTTTAAAATTTGTTTGGGTGCGGGGGAGGAGAATGAGGTTACGTTTCGATTCTCGGTTTGCTGCACAGCCAGGGGGGGCACTGATCAAAGGACTTGGTGACTGAGAAGGAGATTGCTGAGCTTTCGCCACCTATTTTCTGTATGCTCTTTTCTCTTGACAACTTCTTGATTTTATGTGGGGATCGTTTCGTTTGAATTTACGCATAAAGCAAAGATGATAATATTTCCTTTTGCTTTCCCGTTAAAAATTTAAGGTATCATTAGAATTTCAGAAAATCGGGAGAAAATCATATGTGATATCAATCGTCAAGAATATATTGCGTGATTTTCTTGGTATTTCGACTTAAAATAATTAAAATGCGTGCATCACAAAATTGAAGCTAAGTTGAAAGAACGCAAACAAATACCTATCTAGACACACTCAGAGTCCTAAAAAGCTTCAACTTCTAAGCTGCGGTCAATGGTCATAGATATTTTGCTATCCTATGACTACGCCATTTTGTGGATATGGATTGGAGAGAAGGAAACTTACTAGGTCCCTGGATGATCTTAGGTCTTTGCCTATATCAATTGGGCTTTACAGGCTTCACACGGGTCCCACAAGATTCAACATTTCAAATGTATCGAGCTTACCACATATGATGTATCTAACAACTTGTGGGTAGAGATGTTTTTAAAATTACCATGTTAGAGAAATTTTGGATGAGAGATAGGACACAATTCAATTCCGACGTGTCATAGAATACAGTCACTTGGACTTTTAGGGAAAATTACAAAAAAAAAAGTTATAAATTTATTACATTGATATCAATTTAAGTGCTAAACCTTTCAATTTGACAAATTTAATTTTAAATATTTTCATATTGGTACCAATTTAGTTCATCCAACTTTAGGTTTGAAATTGTTGATATGGCTCTAATGATCCTATGTGGCACAATCAATACTTACGTAATTTTTTTTTTAAAGAATTTTTAAATATTTTTCATTTGTTCTCTTTTCTTTTCTTTTCTTTTTGTCGTTGATGATGGCCCCCTTGCCCAGATCCAAGCGAGGGCCGAAATCCTCACCTATTGGCCAATGAGGGCATCCCTTGCCTAGACCGGCAAGGGCGTCATGACTTGTAAGACCGACACCTTTACGACACGACACGCTGACACGTCATTTCTAAAAAAATAGAGAATTTCGACACGTTATATATTAAATATAATAAATAAATAAATAATAAAAAGAGCATAGAATTAATTTGTACTAAAAATATTAATCCAACATTTGTTAATATCATTCATTATTTTAATTTGACGTAAATTGAACGAGAAATTCAAAAATTGCAAACATGAAAGAGTAAACTTGAAGGAACATGTCCCGTTTTCTTATACTTGTTGGAGATTAGTGAGATTTCTTATAGTTCTAGACAGAGTTCGGAGTTCATGATATAGACTAGCTTGGAGCTCCTCTGCAAAACAAGGTTCGAGAAAATGAAAATCTAGGACAAGAATTCTCGAAGTATGACCAAAAGAAAAGGAAATCACTAAATTCACCACGGAAAATGTGAGAAATAACTCACAAGCCAATAAGATAGACCAAAAGAGATAATTCGCAAGTGATGTTTGCGAGAGGTGGAAAGAAGCAAAAAAAATTATAACTTTAAGTATGTGGGGGCAACAAAATGACGTCAACGAGAAGATGGGCTTTCCATCATCACTCACGAAAATATCGAACTTATAAGTGAGAAACTTGAGAGTAAGAATTTTCTTCTTTCCCTTTATTTTTTGTTATTTTCATTACTTTTTCATATATTTACATTTTGACCCCTCAAGTATTGAAAATTTTTAAAATTGACCCCGTGCGTGTGAGAATTTCGGACTTGTGTGTCGGGAAAAGTTGATCACATGTCGGATTTTTCGACACTCATTGATCGCGCGTCGAAATGTGTCGGAGTGTCGGACACGACATGAAGGTTTTCGGAGAGTGTCGATGCTTCTTAAGCAACAACCTCGCCCTTGTCAGCCATAAGCAAAGGGTGTGAAGGTCCTCACCTAGATCTAGGTGAGGGTCCAATGCCCTTGCTCGTGGCAAGCGAGGGCACGATGCCCTCACTTGGATCTAAGCAAGGCCTGATGCCTTCACCTAGGGCCTATAAGGGCATCCCTTGCCCATTGCCATGAGCACCCTCACTCCCTTGCCCATGGTCAACACCCTCACTCGTGGCCATTGAACTTGCTAGTCAAAGTGTAAAAAAAGAACGAAAAAAAAGAAAAATAAAATAAAAAAGAATTATGAATAAATAATTAAAAATTAAAAATTTTGTTTATATTAGCGTTAGTTGTGTCACGTAAAATTTTCAGAGTCCATGTTAGCAATTTTTGGCCTAAATTGATTGGATAAACTTAATTGATATTGATACAAAAATGTTTAAGATTAAATAGGTCCCTTTTGAAATCATATTATAACAACAATTGAAAGGTTTATGACTTAATCGTAATAAGTTTAGAACTTTTTTTATATTTTTCTCGGACTTTCAAGTAGGGAGCATCTCCCAAGACTGCAAATTTGCAATTCGGGTCTGGGCCGAGTGGGGGCACAAGCCATCTTATGCTTTGATTAGTCAAACTGTGCTTGTTTACTCATTTTTAGAGGTGTCCATTTATTGACCCATATATAATGTCTGACCAAAAAAACCCATATAAAATGAATTGAGTCAAATGTATTAGCTAAATTTTGCTAAATGGGTAGATATGGGCTTAAGTAATAAAGAGTAACAAAATGAGGGCTTTTTAATGGGTCCAAAGCCCAACCCATCTGTACTCCCTCTTGAGGCCTGCTTGCTTGCTCCTCCCTTCTCCACCGATCCTGACACCACCGGTCTCTGTCCGTGGTGAGCTCCTCTTTGGCGTCGCCACCGCCCCCACCGCCTCCATTCCAACAAGAAGCTTAGCCAGAATCACCATCTACGGACTCCAATCGTCAACGAATGCAACCAGCACATCAGCGAGGTTCGCATGTTGCTCACGAATCTAGATGAGCCAGGGGCTGAGTGGCTTAGGCTTGTGAGCTACCCACGTGAAGAAGCCCGACGGAGTCCTAAGCTTCTCGTATAGAGCGTACGAGAGGGGCCAGACCCACGACGCAGCGGTGATCTGAACCGCACGAGGCGTGATCGTCGGAAGATGTACGATCGTTAATCCTCTTGCTCACGGAAGTTGGGACCACTTTTTCTAAGGGCGAAGAAATGAGATTTGGGTCTTGCCCAACAAGAGGCTCAGCTAGAACCAGCAACTACGGAGTTCGATTGTCGAGGAATGCGATGGCGACCCTGTGCCTCTAGGACTATGGCGCGTCAGTCCGTTCCAGGAGAGCATTATGTTTAGCGATAAGCACATCAGTGAGGTTGGTCCGTCACTCACGAATCTAGATTGAGTGTTAGGCTTGTGAGCTACCGGGTGAACAATCCGGGAAAGAAGCCCAAGAGTGTTCTAAGCTTCACGCATAGTGTATGGAAGGGGCGAGACCCCCGACGCAGTGGTGATCGGAACCGTACCAGGAGCGATCGTCCGAAGATATTCGATTGTCAATCCTCCGCACGGAGGATGGGACCGCTTCGTCTTCGCGAAGAGATGAGATTTGGTGCGATGCATCGCTTCATCTGTTGAGACCGAGAAATGGGGATGGTCCAAACATGTAAATTTTTTTGCTTTTGGGGGAGAGCGAGATGGTATTACTTCGCTCTTCGCCTGTCTTCACGTTCAGGGAATTTTTGAGTAGGGCAACTTATTTTTTAGTTTTATCTTCTATGTATGATCATTTAGTAAAAGAATTACAATATTTCAAGCTTCAAAAAATCGTGAAAATTAGTCTATGATCTAATATGTCTATAATCATTTACTGATTGATATTAAGAGATATCAGATACTTCATTGTGAAATTCGAAAAACTTACAATAAAGAAAGGTCACAAACAAGCCGAAAATCTTATTTAAGACTTTATAAAACTACAAAAGAAAATTATTTTTACACACTACGGCTCAAAAGCCATATAGGACCTTTTTTTTTTCTTCTTAAATCTATTTAGCTTTTTATCCTAGCTGCCAAATGCGCTCTAAGATTCTCCGCCGACCTACGGATATAGTGAGTAACATGACGCACTCTAATTAAGCCTTTAAACAAGTTGGTCATATTTAACATCCAATCACTTGCCACCACCTGCCATGTACCAACTTTATACATCAATAGTTATCACATCTATCATCATCCAAAAGGTAAAGCCCATCGTCATTTATTAGTTGCAGCGCGTGCTAAACGATCTTGAAGTTGAACTTGCAGAGTCTGAGAGTGGATCAACATTTGGCCCCATTGAAGCGGAAACCTATCTGATCCGATTTCAAGACCCATCAGTCAAACTATCAAAAGCAAATTAATTATCCAAGTATGGCATTGCACTGTGAACAGTAGCTATTGATGAACAAAACTACTACTAAACATAAAATGCAAAGAATGGAAAGTTGCAATCACAATGGTTATTCCGCACCAAAACCATGAGGGTGACGGTTTGTATCTTTTGACCACGGCTTCAAAGGAAAGGCTAAGGACAATAAACAATGCGAAAGTTCTCCACTTACAGGATGGAGTTCCATATCTGGCTCATGCCCATTGATAGTTTGGATGATCTGCAGCCAGGATTAAAAGAAAAGAACTCATCAGTTAAGACTGAACCAGAGCCTAAAAACTATTGATACTAACTAATTGGCAATCAGATAGGCTAGGCCAACAGCAATCTCCATTCAAGACACTCATCACACTGGTGGTGGAAGGGAAACCAACGATTCATGGCGAAGAATCATCTCAATGATATCAAATATGAAGAAGAAAAAGGGCATAATTTCTACGAAAGATAAAATCAAATAATCTTTTTAGGTGGGTGAACATTTTACCTCAGCCCAGGTACCGTATTAACAGAACCGACTCTAGTAGTGATAATCAGTTGCACAAAATGAACAGCCACTAGAATGTTCATCCATTGATAAAAAGAAAAGGAAGCTCTTCAAACTTCAGGAAATAATGATTACTTTTTATCAGTTGGTAAAGTCATCCAGACATTAAAGGCCAGGAGAGTGTCCATGACCAGGAAGAATGCAGTTGATAAGAAAGAAGAATACTTGTAGCAAAACAATTTCTAGTGATCCATATTCCATCAGACTATCCTTCAGACCAATTACCTCAAAGGCAACAAATAAAGTCGAATTAAAGGAGTAATCATAAGCGACAGAACAACAATAGATAAGTGACTGCCGAGATTTTTCTTGCATCATTAGCTTATGTCATATGCTCTTTGGTCTTGGTCAAAGAAAGGATTTAACTACTCAGCATGAATATTTAAAAGTTGGTAGCAGACATATAGATAGCACAATGTCAAATGCAGAGTTGAGAGTCCTATTTGCTGTATGTGCACAGTTACATCTTGTGTGTTGAACTATGGGTTAATACCAAAAGGGACTAGCTCTTGCTGGGGGAGAAAAACCTTCCTATTTAATAGTACATTCTTTTGTGGACCACAATATGACAGAGTTGATTTTGTTCGACAAACAACTCATATATCAACCATGCCAAGAAAACTGTTTTCTGAAACATTTAGATTTCTCTGGTTTTATAGTTGGGACGCTTATAGGAGGATACATCTTGTGCATCACACCTCTTTTCCGTTTCCTTCCAGCGGGTAACAGGCCTTTCTCTCTCACAGACACCCAAATTCTCAACACATCCCAAAAGAAAAACAAACCAGAAAAAATCTTTAATAGCTATGGGAAGGAAATGAGCCAGTTAGTCGAAATGGAAATTTTAATAAGAAAATCAGAAATCAGCATGTCTCTGTGACATCATAACGCATAAAACTGCCAACCAATCCATCTAGTATCTGCAAATTCCGGACAATATTATTATGAAACAGCATCAGGAAAATATTCCACCACACCCCTATGTGCATAAGCAATATGAAGAACAATACATTATGCCATTGAATACTTGACATCTCTCGCTCTTTCACTTACAAATCTCAGCCATTGCCAGCAGGCGAATTGACATGAAACTTACATTGCCCAAGCAAATTGAAATATTCAAAACTTCATTAAATCATTGAGCAATTGAAATAGCATTACCTCAAACACCCTCATCCGAACCAAACTGCAACTTTCTTGATGTCTCCACAATCCAAGCTCAACAACGACTTCCGCCTGGAAAATCTCTTACATCCGCACAATCACATTCCAGCACTCAAAATCGAAACTTCAATTAGCACCAGCAATGCCCTCATCAAACCGACAAGATCAAGAACTCAATCATCACCACTAAAATCAGTCTTCCTCGCTACCAGTTCACTAGCCTTCACATAACTCACACCACCACGTCCACATTTCACCAAATCGTCCAAACCCAACTCGCCGAACCATCCCAAATCGAAACTTTCGCTATTACCAGCCAAGCAAGCCCGCGAAATCAGCCGCCCAACCACCGCCCTCTCGCTCGCCGCCCTCTCGTCAGCCACGGCGACCCTCGCGCTCATGAACGGCTCCGCGCACTTGTCCGCCGCGAAGCCGGCGCACTTCTCCTTCGCCGCGACGAGGCAGGACTCCATCTCGCGCGCCTCGCACTCCTCCCTCTGCTTCAGGTCGGCCTTCCGGCCGGCGAGCGGGGCCCACCACGGGGGCGCGCAGCTCCGCGACGCGGCGACCGCGCAGCCGATCCGGGCGCCCTCCTCGCACTGCTCGACGATCTTGGACTCGGAGGACGCGAGGGCGGCGGACCAGGAATCGAGGTCGCGGAAGGCGAGGACGAAGGGACCGGAGGAGGGGTCGTCGGTCGGGGCGGCGGGGAGGGGGCCGCGGAGGAGAGGGAGGGGGTGGGGGAAGAGGGTGGTGGTGGCCGACGGCGAGTAATCGTCGAGGTGGTCCGGCGACGACATGGGTTCCGGTTTCCGTTTCGGACTCTAAAGCTGAGCATGGCGAGGGGTTTCGGTTTGTCTAGAGGAAAGGAAATGGGCCGGAAAAGCCCGGACATGTGCTCTTTGGGCCGTGCGGCCGGCCCACGTTGTTTCCTAGACCGCCCAAGGCATGAGCTGGGCCAAGCGAGGTCAGGCCCGTGGGTTGAACAGGCCCAAAATCGCGCCAGCCCAACTTGTCGATTATCAGTGGCTGTTGGGCAAGTGATCAGTCATCAGTTGGCTATTGAAAAATAAAAATTGAATCGGGTCTCAGCACAAGCCCCGCCCGACACGATAATAAACGCGCCAACTTGGGCACAGGCACAGCCCACAACACGAATGGTCTAGTGGTCTAGCCTACTACAATGGCAGGGATAATTATGACTTCCTTAATTTTTCTTTTTTGAGCTAATAACTTTTATAAATGAACTCACTCAAAATATTGTTCACTTTATCTCGTACCATATAGTGCCATTTCTATAGGAGAGGGTCCCACTCTAATTCTGGCAACCACTTCACACCCTCGTCGAACTAGTCCAATAGCTTTCACGTGGTTCGTCCCGAATCACATAATTACCAGAGGGAGTTATAGTCTAATGTCATATTGTGAGATTTATTAATTAACTTACTCGAAATATTATCTATTTTGGCCCCTCATATTGAGCCTTACGGTTTTATCTTTTAGCGTCCAAGTAGGTACTTTTTATGAAGATTACCTATCCTAATAGTGCTTTAGTCTAAGTGCTCTTCACTTTGGAGTTCTAAGGCAAAACTTGCCATTACATCAAAATGTGTTGATGTGGGTTAATTCTAATTTTCACATATTTGTCTTAGACACGCTTTCTCCTATTCGATGTGTAATTCGGTTCATTCCTATCTTCTTCGACATCTTAGAAACCTGTCAAGAGCCGTTCCTTATATGAACCCTTTAGCCCTAGCTTCCATTTTCTATCCTTATCAAATTAGGTCATTACAACAACGCCCATCTAGAATGAAAACTATTCTTTTTGCCTAGGTAGTGATGTCATTCATTTAAATCGCAAAACCAAAGATAAAACATGGGACAACACCATAGGACTAAACCTATCGAAAGAGATAGCCTCGTTGACCGGATCGGGAATTCTAATAGAAAAAAGAACATTAATTAAACCTAACTTCGAAAAAGCTCATTTAGCTATCATGTGAGTAATAGAATTGGCGGACCTAAGAAGACCAAACTCAAGACCAACTAGGATTGCGTGACAGAAAACTATAAATATCCAAACCATAAGTATGGATGGGCCAAGGACATAGCTCTGGGCAGCAAAAACTATAGTTTCCTTGCAATCTTCTTCAATCAAAACATGATGGAAGTGTGAAATACCGGCAAGATGACAGGTAAAAAGATGCGTTGTCACCTCATTGGCAAGAGGGGAATATAACAAGCTCTCTTTGTTGCTTGCAATGCAATCCTCAAGTGATTGCGAGCAATAAAACGCAACAATACCGCGACGGTCTTTTCAAGCGCCATCAACATTGATAATATTGACGGATGGTTGTTGCAACCTTCTTAAATCTTGGATTAGGTGTGCTTTTGAGAAAGTTTAAAATCCTACGACACCCGTGTTATTAACTGCATAGTGTTAGATCGCTCTTCATTGTGCAATCACATTTCACCCCTTCTAAATGTTATCGCATAGGATAACAGCAAACCCACTCAGTCGAGTAGCGCCAATGGCCGAGTTACCCGATCTGCCATTAATGTTCATGAACATATCAATTAGTGTCATTTGGCTATCCCATTGCCTTGATCCTGGAATTAACAGGTCTGCCCCCTTCATGCCTTGATTAAGTTAGCCCCAATAAATGAGTTTGATGCAATGATACGCCGAGTCAGGGATCCGTAGGTAATGCTCCACTTCAACATCCTTTATACTCCGTGTTAAATACACACCTACTGTTTGAACATCTATCATAAGTTTCGGGAGGGCTTTCCAAATCAGCGAACCATTTGTCATAGCCCTTTCGCTTAAAAATCATCAATGTTGCTGATCACTCCCAACTTAGCTTCATTGGCAAGGCTGTAAGAGTTTTCCTAATGTGGACTACATTAATTGATATTGTAATTTACCGTTTAATGTTTACCGTTTTACGGGGATTGGTCTAAGGCGAGATAGAAGGTTTCTTAATTAGTCTAATATGGGCTGGCTAGTGTGGGCCGAGTTGAACTTGGCCGTAATGAGGGGCCTAGCTGGAAACTCTATAAATAATGTTCAAGTCTCTCCTTTAACCCTATTTTTCTCACATGTATCCTCACCTAAGGGGCGTTTACCTAACGCTAAACGTGAGGGGCCGCCTCATTGAGCCAGTGATACGGAGGGCGAGCCAGTGATACGGAGGGCAATAGAGGAGAAGGACTTGATGTGTGGATCCCCTTGATATGTGGGAAATCCCTTTTCTGCTTCCGCTTTATGTATGATAGATCCCAAAATAGGTGCGTTAATCTTTCTACTCAATTATGTATGTTTTTGTTCTGGTTATGGAGATCTTGGGGTTGCGCAATTTGCGTCCAACAAAGGCCTCATTAAACAACCAACTATGCCCAAAGTCCAATTCACTTGGAGAGTTTGGATGGCATTAAGTATCCGAACCGGTCGGTGTGAAGAATTGCAGCTTTCCATCATCCATGCCCCACCAAAATCTGCGAGTGGTTGCATCTAATTTGTCAGACATTGATTTTACCTTCATGGATCGCAGGCATGCTCTAAACTATTATTATGATATAAGTTATCTGGCTAAGAATAAACTGTTCTATCTTTTAAGGTCTTGGTCAATTTTACACCTTTCACGTAAGAAAATCAAAGTGCTTTGTTCCTTGCACCTTCAATCTCCAAGGGGATGCCCAGGCTCTGTAGTATCGCAATTGATGGGCTTCTTCTGTAGCTCCTCTTGACATTATCTTTTATCCCCATACACACTTTTCTTGAGACAATTAGCATCAATTTCTGAAAATTCACTACTTGTCTGGAGCAAACAGCACTAGGACTCAAGGCATGCTTTTAGCGCCCTCACCTGCCGCTTCATTGCCTAGGTATATTGTAAAAGTTGGTTTAAAAAAAGAAGAAAAAGAATAGTTGACTTGGTAAAAATGGTTGGCTCAAACAAAATAGAAAAGTTGAACCGATAAATTGAAGAAGGTAGGAACTATGATCATAGTTGGATATTGAGCACTACATTGATCAATAGAATGAACCATTGCTATTTGAGTTGATATGATTGTAATAATATAGCTTATTTTGATGTTGTGCATATATTATATAGTGGATATATATATAGTGAATGCATGAGCTTAAAAGAGGTATGTACTATTCACTAGATTGTGATTGCTCATACCATTCATCTTAAATGTTTTTCAGTTTTTCAGAATGATAAGTAAAACAAGAGCGCTATTAGTAAGGAACTTTTGGTAGTTGGACTTTTTAGTATGAGTTTAAAGAATTTATATATTTGAGAAGATATGTTTGGGTTTAATTGAGTTGCAGATGTATATATACTTCTTGATGGATTTTAGAAACTCCGATTTTGAATCAACTCATTATTTTATCAGATAAGTAGATTGATATATTTTTGACAAAAAGTTTATGTTTATTTGTGTTTGAGATTGCTTCCTTGAAATAGGAGGATGGGCTTGACATTTATTATTGTAGGAGTAGGGTATGACATAAATAAAATGAGAGCATCAACACATTTGCCTTTAAACTCGAAGTAGTTCTACACTATCTCTCTTTACCTAGATTGCGAGATCCGGGTTGCCGCGACCCTCACCGCGTCGTCACGCGACCCACCACGCCGTGGAGGTCGTTGGCGCTCGCAATCTGGTTGCCGCGACCCAGATCTACGCGACCAAATCTCCGCGCGATCTAGGTTGCCGGCCTCGTCAGAGGGTTGTGGGACCCTAGCCGGACCACCTGTCCTTTGCCGCATCGCTTGCCCTTCACCGGACCACCTACACTTCGCCGGCGACCACGCATAAATGCTAATCATGTTCAGCAGAGAGAGAAGGGAAGAAGATGAAGATGATGAACAGTCGTCAGGGTAAAGCCGGAAAAAGGAAAAATTAAAGAGGACAATTTCGGAAGAAAATTTTACGAACCTCAAAGCTAGCATGCCGAAAAAGCCCGAGGCAGCCCCAACTTGCTTTGGGCTTTCAGCCTTGGGAAGGCTTGCCTTTGGTAAAGGCAAGTGAAAAAAAACTTGCCAAACACTAAATATATGGCCCAAAAGCCTTTAGCATCCCAAAGATCCTTGAGAAAGCAGTTCTCAAACGTAGCCAAAGCATCTTAGCGAGAATTTGTGAATTACTTACAAAGAGGGAAGGGAAGAGCGCATCCCCCTGTTTAATGCATCCTTTCGGCGTGACATTGCCAACACAATGGCCACTGAGCAACATGGTGTAATTCAGATGGAAGTACACGGCTCAATCAATTTCTCTAGAAATGGCACGTGGGTTTTGTTTTAATGTGAAAAAAAGTTGTTTCAATGGTACGCGTAGCATTCTTTCAAACTTTTGGCCTCAATTGCGAGATAAAATCTCCTAGACTTTCATTGCGCTATCGCCTTAACTACCGATCAATTTTCATGGATAAACTAATATTGAGATCACGGTACTTTTTTTTTTTTGTTAATAAGTTTACTCTGTAGTCTCGATAACCACGAGAATAACAAAAATGATGAGATGGGCTTGTGCACCAAAGATGGGTCGCCCTTGATGCACGGAATATATAAGCTAGGTCTGATCTAAGATTTTTATTACCAAATTATCAATAATCTACAATACTTTGCCAAGGACATGAGAATTTCGTACCATGTCTTATTTTGGAGTGGACAATCAATGTGAATAATACCGAATGTAAAAAGATTCGTTCAAATTTTTTTTATATTTTGACCTACTCCCGACTTCTACTTATAACTTTTTCTCTCAAATTTAAAGATATAAAATATTATATAGACCTTAAAAAATTATACGTAATTATTTAATAAAACGTCTCAACCGTGTTGAATTAAACAAATGTCAAATATTAACATCACAAAATTACAGAAGGTCAACAGTTAAAACGGCAAAGATCATGTTAGAGTCCAGACAGAACATTCACTTCTACCATCTTCAAACAAGAAAAATAGAATTCGACGAAAAAAAAAAAAAAAGAACAAGAAAAGAAAAGAAAAATAAAATCTCAGATACACGTGAGAGCGTGCCGGATGCCACCCTAGACTCCCCCTCCCTCCCTCTCAAAGGCAAAGCGAAGCTCTTTTGCGGAACTGGAAGTGAGATTCTGCAGCCGCTCTCTCTCTCTCTCTCTCTCTCTCTCTCTAAGCTCCAAGTTCTAAACTTGAAGGTAGTTTCCGCTCTTCAGCTTCCCATTCTCGATCCTCGTTCTTCATCCCCCTCTTAGATTAGTTCAGATGTTATGATTTCAATAATTTACTTCTCTTCTGTTTATTCTCTTGCGGTTATGCACTTTCGATTCGTGAACTTCCGGTAGTTCCAACGAATGTGCACGTTGCCATGACTTGGAATCGAAGGAGTGGAGTGATTAGGGTTTTGGGTTTTGTGGGTCGTGATGTATGCACTTGCAGGTTGGCGAAAGATACGATTTTTTTTTTTTTTTGGACGACTTATGTGCTTCCACTGCGTGACAATTCGAAGTCGAAACCTTTGCGGTGAATCTTGTGGGTTTCTGTAGAGACAGAGACGAGGTTTTATATGGGGTTGTTTATAGACTTGATGTCCATTTTGTGTTTTGGGCTCTTGGATGACACGTTGTGATCTTTCTCGTTAGAGGTTGGTGTGACAATTTTTTCTGTGAAAGTAGTTTCATCCGTAGAGACTTCGCATGCCTGTGTTTATGCTTGACGCCACTCTCTTACTCATACCTTGGACTGCAAGTGTCTGTTAGAAATTGGTTTCGCTTGGTTTATTGATGACCATTGACCTCACTATCTTTTCCTCTTTTGTATTCTCCTTCAGCATTCTTGAAGTCGCGGGACATGACTAAGAGAAAGAACCCTCTCGTCTTCTTAGATGTGTCGATTGATGGGGATCCTGTGGAGAGAATTGTTATCGAGGTAACCTAGAATAGGAGTCGGTTCATCCAAAATATCTTTTTGTCTATGTCATTTTTCTGTAAGAAGTCTTGACTGTTGCTTTTCTATTGGAAGCACGCTTACAATTGTGCTTTTTTCTGAGTCTTGCAGCTCTTTGCTGACACTGTTCCCAGGACGGCAGAAAATTTCCGATCACTCTGCACAGGTTCGTTTGATCTTAAAGTTTGTCATGATTCAATAGTATTAATGCTGGTATGGCGTAATTTGTATATGCGATGCTGCTCGTCATTTTTTCCCTACAGAAATTGGTTAGAGTCTCCTTCCATTAGCATTAATGGTGTACATTCTTCTTCCATGCAATAGGCTTATGTTATAAGGGAAAGTCTGCTTAGGTCACCCAATTCTGTCCATTGGACGAATTACTTCTTTAGTCAGAGTTCGAAAGTGAACTAGATTTCTCATCACTGGTAATTGATTTTGAATGAATTTTATGATGGCTCTGTCCATGATTAAGATGGATTTGATGTGGATACCATGTTGCATAATTTCTGTTATCAAAGTTTTCATTTAGGTGAATAATAGATCTCTAGGTTTCTTAATTCTCCCCATTGTTTTTAACAAAGGTTTGGCACTTATTGTGAGTCTTGGTTTGTTGGTCCAGGAAAATATATCTAAAAGACATGACATATAATGTTTAGATGCAAAAGAGCATGAAAACTAGAAGCTCTGATTTTGCTTAATTTTTTTACCAAGGTTCTTGGAAGTCTTGACATCAATTGACAAGCTCTATGATGCTTTGCTCTTTCTTTTCTTGCTCGCTTCCACTCTAATATGAGTGTAACTAAATGAACACTCTTTTCATTCTGTTGGTGTTGAGTAAGCAGTATGGGTTGCATTGTCATTTTATAGATTGTTGATGGTATTTTCTATCCAATTTAGGAGAGAAAGGAGTGGGGAAAACTACTGGCAAGCCTCTGCACTACAAAGGATCGTACTTTCATCGAATTATTAAAGGGTTCATGGCCCAAGTACGTTATTTTTCTCTTTATTGATCATGTTCATTCTTGTGATGTATTTACTTTAAGAATAGTCTAATTAGCACATTGCTACTAATTACTTCACCTTCAGACTGCATATAATCGTAGTGTCCATTGCCTATTGAGCCTTTATCTCTGAGAGTCGAAGAAAGCTTGTCAAATTAGCATAAGGACTTCATTGTATGCGAGCATCTTGTACAGATGTGTGAGCCTCATTATGCGGCTTGACCGTGCCAGTAGGTATAATGGGTCCTGATTGTAGATGAAAGGATGCGAGTCTGTTCAGCTAAGGGGTTGATGGTGGCTTGTCCATTGGATTGCAAAACCTTTGAAATCGATCTTGAAAACTGTGAAGTTCAAGGATGAAAGAAGATTGTCCATTATACTTATTAGACCGAGACCAAGAGAAGAAGAAAAAAAGAAATAAATTGGTGAATGCACGTTAACAGTCATTTTTCTGTCAATAATAGCATCACTTAGAATATATTCCATGCCTTGATTGGTGGGGGAGGCTGCTGGCCCTTGCTTTATCTTTTACATAGCTTCTAATCAACATAAATAGAATAATCATTTATTTATTTTTTTGAAAAAGAACCTATAATTAGAAGTCTGAAATCTGAAGAGGGCAGTTTTTGGGCAATGGACGATGATTTTAGTAGCAACATAGAAATTATTAATAAATTCTAATTTTTTTCCCTTTTGTAAAAGCCTCAATCATGATAGTCTCGGAAGTCACTAACTTCTTGCAAACAAGAGCTGGAGAAAAGTTGAAGCTGGGAAGCTTGCGAAGAGTGCTAGCCAATTTTAAGATTCTATTAGTATTGTCATAGCCATCTGAATCTCATATTGGATGAGTGATTTTAGAGTCGCTAAATAAGTTGTTACCTAGGATCCTCTGATTTGAAGGTTTAAATTCCTTGTGCACTCTGTTTATATGATGTGTATAACTGGAAGCTCATTAATCCTCTTCACTGTCATCACAGGGTGGTGATTTTTCAAATGGAAATGGTACTCTTCCCTTCTTGTAAAAATTACTAATGTTATGATTGGATAAACTATTTTTGACTACATAGTCATGATCGGACTAGAAGAAGGGATGACCCTTTTTGGATTGCAGGCACTGGTGGAGAAAGTATATATGGAGGGAAGTTTGCTGGTAATATTTCTCCATCAACTTGACTGCTTTTTGTTTATTAACAATTTAGTGATTTAATTTTTTTCCATACATTAGATGAGAATTTCAAACTAGTACATGATGGACCTGGTCTTCTCTCTATGGCAAATGGTGGGCCAAATACCAATGGGTCCCAGTTCTTCATAATATTCAAGCGCCAACCTCACCTTGATGGGTACATTTTTATTTTTTTGGAAAAAAAATTACGACGTGCTTTCCAATTAGTTTATAGTATTCATGGCCATGTTACTGTTCTTTGTTAGTGAATTATGAATATGATGTTTACAACTTATGCAATATGTTTTTCCTGGCAGGAAGCATGTTGTATTTGGGAAGGTTACGAGGGGATTGGAAGTTGTGAAGAAAATTGAACAGGTAGGAAGTGCCAATGGAAAACCCCACCAACCGGTGAAAATTGTAGATTGCGGTGAGACTTCTGAAAGAGGAACTCAAGATGCTGTTGTGGAGGAAAAAAGTAACTCTGCAACACTAAAAGGTACTTATTCTTTCGTGCTTCCCTCAATTTGCTACCTTTTGTGGGATGACTGTTACAAGTCTCCTATTTCCAATGTGTAATAGAATTTTTTTGATCAGCAAAAAAGAAACGATCTGCAAGAGATTCGTCTTCTGAATCCCAAGGAAAAAGACGACAGAGAAAATCCCGCAAGGAGAGAACAAGGAAACGAAGGAGATACTCTTCATCTGATTCCTACAGCTCTGAGAGCTCTGATAGCGATTCTGAATCTTATTCCTCAGACACTGAGTCAGAATCCGAATCACACTCTGAGTCATTGGTATCTGATTCAAGCTCAAGTGATGGAAGGCGCAGGAAAAGGAAGTCAACAAAAAGAGAAAAACTTCGTCGGCAAAGAGGGAAGGATAGTCGTGGGGAGCGAAAGAGTGCCAGATATGACAAAAAATCAAGGCGCAAGTCTAAACGGTTGAATTTATTTGGATTTTTTGTTTGCTACATATAAGTTTGGCACTCAGCCCGACTGATTTTTGTTTGCTATGTATTGAGAGTGGCCATTTTTTTACCTTTTCTTTCCAGGAGTGCAGATAGTTCAAGTGATTCAGAAAGTGAAAGTTCTAGCCGTGGCAGGAGTAGAGATGACAAGAAGAAATCTTCTCGACGTGAGTCTGCTCGAAGTGTTAGCAAATTAAAAGATGCTGAAGCAAATTCTTCTGAGAATTTAGGTATGCCAATTCTTGGAGTTGTCTCTTCACTTTTCTATAAATTGTTTTTGATTTAATGAGGAGTTTATCTAATTGGATCTCTGCTGCTTTGACTTGGAAAAATTTGCTGTAGAATCACCAAGGGATCGTGAAATCAAGAAAGTTGAGGACAACTCATCACATGAAGAAGGTGAATTTTCGCCAAAGAATGATGTTCAGCATAATGGACATGATACTGATGCAAAATTTGGTAAATATGATGATCAACGTCCCCGTTCAGATGGTTCAAAGAAGTCCAGGTTTCAGCTCTTGCCTTTCTTATGTGTTTTTTTTTTCTTGGTAGAAGGTTTGGGCATAATTTTTATCATTCAGAATGCTTCCCAACACCTTCTGACTATAGTAAACTTTTGTGTATATTCCTGAAATTCAGCGGAAGCATGAGGGATAGCCCCAAAAGGTTGGCCAACAGTGTCCCTCAGGGAAGTCCATCGAGCAGTCCTGCGCATAAAGCCTCTGAACCTTCTTCCTCTATTCGTGCCCGCAATCCATCAAGAAGCCCTGCGCCAGATGGTAATTCGAAGCGCGTTAGAAAGGGCCGTGGCTTCACAGAACGTTTCTCCTATGCCCGTCGATATCGTACCCCATCTCCAGAAGATGTAACATATAGGCCCTACCATTATGGTAGAAGAAACTTTCATGACAGGAGGAATGATAGGTGAGCTGGACTTTTCCAAAAATGGCATGGCCAATTTTATGTTCGCTACTGCTTAGTGCTTAATGGACTTGCGTAGGTATTCAAACTACAGAAGCTATTCTGAGCGCTCACCACATAGAAGATACAGAAGCCCCCCAAGAGGCAGGAGCCCTCCAAGGTTTTCTCTCTTCTTTGAAACACACTTTTGCTCATGCTACTAGTAGAAGGCTGGTACAAATTTTTTTTTCTTTTAACTAGATATTAAGAATCTTAAGTACAAGTTTTTTTTTAGGCTCACTTGATTTCCTCACTCTAAATGGTTGCAACACACCCTAATTTGTTAAGTTGACAAAAATAACCCGAGAGAACTAAGTGGTTAAAATTATAGAGGGAAAGGTTGAAAGAGATTTTTTATTGAAAAATGCTACTATATAAGACTGCCCATATTAATCAAAACAATGTGATTTTATTCTCCCTCCCTATGTTATTTTCCATACCTTTCTATGCCCAACTTCATGTTGGCTTTTCTACTTGCTAATGTTATTTTTGAATGTTTCGTGATGATATTGAACCTTCAAGTCGTTCAGTCAAAGGCATAAAATGTATACCTTAAACAGATGCAAACTTAAGGAATTTCAAGGGTGTGCACAAATAGTCAAACTGATTGATAGGAAAACATTGGTACATGGATTCCAAAATTTATCTTTCTTGTTCCACTCAAACAGCTTTTAATACCCTATCTGGGATGAAACTTTCTTTTCTGGGAAGAATCTAAAATTACATAGAAAACCTACCTAAAACTTCCATCAAACATAAACTGGAGATTGCAAAAAGTTATGACATAAGGTTAGTCATCTAGAGTTTGCAACTTTAACATGGATCATGACATATAATTACATATAATTGCTGGAGACTGAATTTTAAAGGAAGGATTGTAAATTAATGTTTTCATAGACATCATAGTGTGAATGTTATGAATATTCTTTAAAATTGGAATCCTGAGCTTTTTAATATATTAAGGTGCTCAAATCTTAAAAAATTCTTGTAAAAAACCAGTGAACGTGTAAACTTCTCTGATTAGAACAGAGTAGAAGAGAGAAGGGAGAACACTTAAGAAAGGTAGATGAAAATCATGAGATTGGTTGATCCACAAGGTATGTTCATCAATCTTACTATTAATGAGATCCCAGTAAGGGTTATTTTGGACCATCCCAATTTCAGGGTGTGTCTAAAGCTATTTGGGGTGGAAATAGTGTGAGCCTATTTTAATAGTGTCGATTTCTGGTTTAACCTTTCTTTTGGTCAATCCAAAACTTCTAATTCGTGCTTATGTATGCATTTATGTTATTCTTCGTCAATGGCAACAGAAAATCTCTTGGAAACTTACACTGCATGTATGTCTTAAATTTCTGACTTTGTTTTTCCCCTTAAGAGTAATTAGAATAACAAAACAATATACAATTCATTCTCATTAATTGCTTATTTCTCTATTCACTAAAGATGGTGATATTTGGAGTCATCATATAGCAGAGTTGTATATTTTTCTAATCGCTTCAATGTTTTCAGTAACATTGCAAAACACCAATATTTTGAGTACCATATTTAGATATTTTTTAAATGCATTGCATGCTGTACACAAACACTAATGTACTGGATATAATAAGTGGGTCTTTGATTTTGTAATAAACTGCTTTCTTCTTTGCTTCCTAAAGTACCTTATGGTAAGTATAATAAAGTTTGATTCCACATGGAAAATTACATAAATTAAGTAAATAGATACATTTGTATGGCAAAATTCACTTACTTCTCCACTATTTTCATTACTATCGGTCCCTACCATCTCAAGACACTTATCCAACTCTCAAATGCATTACCTGTTACTGTTTTACATGAGTTTTCTTAATCTCATTTTTCAGAAATAAGAACAATGTATCTTTCATTACAGTGTTTTTAACAATTTATGGCTACAAGTAAGTGCAATTTGGACATTGACTATTTCTAAAATAAAGAATAAGCAAGGGGTGTTCTTTTTTTTACTGGAAATAGATGAAACATTTGTACTTACTGCACATGTGATGTTTATTTGGCTCCTCATAGATACCAACGAAAAAGAAGTCGAAGCAGGAGTGTGTCTCGCAGCCCAGGTGGTAATAAAGGCCGATACCGGGGTCGGGACCAGAGCCGGAGCAGGAGCGGCAGTCGGAGCCCAAGGCGTGGTTCTAGTCCAGCGAATAAGCAATTGCCACTGAGCGAGAGGTTGAAATCGCGTCTTGGGACCAGAGTTGATGAGCATTCTCCTCGCAGAAGAAGGTCCTCCTCGAGAAGCCGTGATTCCTCAAGATCTGGATCCCCTGATGAAGTACCAGAAAAGCGTGAGAGCAAAGCCGCCCCTGTATCTCCTGCAAGGTCTCGATCCAGCTCCCCTTCTGGGAGGGGGTTGGTCTCCTATGGCGACGCCAGTCCTGATTCTGGGATCAATTAAAGGGTCTTCCACTTCACATCATCACGATTGGCCGAGAGATATGATGATCTGTGGAGTACCTGCACCCAACGTTTTGAGTCAGGTGGACTCGCATGGGGTGTGCAACCGTCGGAATGAACCGAGAGTGGCTTGGACCGGCCTCACTTGGTCGATATTATGTACTCGGTAAATGAAATTTAATGACATAGCTGCTGGATTTTTACGAGGTCATCTTAAACGTTCTGAGAATTTCCTGAGATCATGGCCCTCTCATTTGCATCTTATAAAACTTTAGTAGACTTGGATTGATGCTGGTGATTTGGGTATTTCGGAATTTGCCATGATTGAATGGACTTCATCTATGTCTAGGGTAAATCTCAGGTGGTGGTTTGATAGTTGCGGTTCGTCCTCAATCTGGATACTCGGACCGTGAAATATAGATGCTTGGTCGAATGAATGATTGGATGGTCGAATCGAAGGTTTGCTCGGCGTCTGTTCTTGGGCGAATCCGGGTGTGCTGCTTGAACGTTCCTCTCGAGACGCCCGAGTGACGTGGTTGAATGCTAGTTTTGTAAGTGACAACAAAATTATCGAACTTGCATAGGAATCCCTTATCAATTTTGGGGTGTATTGGCCACGAATTACCCTCCAAAGTCTGCAATTTTATTTAAAATATTCCGACAAAATTCGAATCATTGTTTAGCTCTTCTTTTGGGGTCTAAAGAAATTGTGCATTTGAGGTAGCGATTGCAATGATAATACGATTTCTCTGTTTTTAGATTTGAAAATAACGTAAGAAACATACTCTACTTTTCATGCGTTAACTATTTGCCTACCATTACTTTTCAAAATATGATCGTACTTAAAATTTCATTTGGAAGATCATTTTACACTTTCACATATATTTTTATTTATCCAAATGTCATTTTCTTTTCAATATTAACCATCCTCGAAATTTTAAATTTTTACTACCATTGAGATCACCTAAAATTATCCGTTGGCCAAAACATTTAACTCCAATGAGTTTGCAAGGAAGAACAATTTGGCCTTTTCAATTTGGAGTTTTGATTAGAGGTATGTGAATGATCATCGTAAAAATCAAGATTGGTTAACGGGCTTTTCCTCTCAATTCACCTAAATTTTGGCTAGGGAAGTTCTTAACCACCCATTTCCATCTTTTCGTTCTCCCCATTTTCTTGGAATGAGGCATCTCTCCAAAAAAATTCCACTATCAAGTTCGCTTCTCGTCGAGCTTCATTTCTCTTTAAATTCGAATTGTTCCAAGCCTAGACATCACATTTACATTGCCCCGGAATCAGATGAACACGCCAAAAACCAATTACCAAATCCTCGTCCGCCATTTTTCTTGTCTTCTTTCGGTTCATCTCCCTTTCAGTAAAGAACCAATGCAATGCTCTTGAATCTTACTTCCCAACCACATGCCCGGTTCGAGAAACGCCATGCCATTTTGTCCCGTCGCTCAGGATTCCGAAAACAGGAGCCAAAACAACAACAACGTTCGACAACCCGGAAACGCAGCCGTGGATCTATCACGATGCCGAGGTCGACCTGTCCAACCTCTTCAGGAAATCTAAACAAACGGGATTCCTCAAGTCCCTAGGAATTATCATGCCTTGGTCCTCAAAGGCACCAAAGCTCCCCAAACGCATTCGTTTTCGACGGAAATTCCAGTGCTGCAACGTGTTTGCTATGGTGTTCTCCGCCCCATCACTAAGCAAAGACAATAGCAACAGCAACAGCTCTTTAGCAGCACCAGTTTTGACAATTTTGCACTCGTCGTGACGCAATTCGATTCGCTGTTCGCACATAATCCAAAGGGCTTTGACAAGATTTCAGATAACTAGTGAATTCTTGGATTGTCCAGGCTCGCAACAGCTTAGCCTGGAATCGCCTCACCACGGCCATCGCCTCAGTCCCGACTCTTATATAAAGAGTAGATCCTCTCCGATGGAATCATCACTTCCCGACTGACCACAAGCCCTTCTATCGACCAAGAGACAGGAGAGGGTATGAGCCTCCCAGAGAACCTCCTCCCCAACGAAGCGAACCCGGCATGGATGAACAAGGCCGACAACGCGTGGCAGCTGACGGCGGCGACGCTCGTCGGCATGCAGAGCGTGCCGGGCCTCGTGATCCTGTACGGGAGCATCGTGAAGAAGAAGTGGGCCGTGAACTCGGCCTTCATGGCGCTGTACGCGTTCGCGAGCGTGCTCGTGTGCTGGGTCGGGTGGGGCTACCGCATGTCCTTCGGGGACAAGGGCATCCAATTCCTGGGCATGCCCAACGTCGCGCTCGACCAGAAATTCCTCCTCGACCAAACCTTCGGCGACTACAAGTTCCCCAACGCGACCATGGTGTACTTCCAGTTCGTGTTCGCCGCGATCACGCTGATCCTGATCGCCGGGGCGCTGCTGGGGCGGATGAACTTCCACGCCTGGATGCTGTTCGTGCCTCTTTGGTTGACGTTTTCGTACACGATCACGGCGTACAGCATATGGTCCCCGAACGGTTGGCTGTCTAAGAAGGGAATCATCGATTACTCGGGTGGCTATGTGATCCATCTCTCTTCTGGTGTGGCCGGCTTCACTGCAGCTTTCTGGGTACGTGTCAATGCTTACGTCTGTCATCCTAACATTCTATCAATCACTTTGGTTGCTGGAAGTGAAACAGGACTAAGTACGCACGTATCTCGATCTTGCTAAATACACAACACAGGTTGGGCCGAGGGCGACCAAGGACAGGGAGAGGTTCCCTCCCAACAACATCCTCCTCATGCTCGCCGGCGCCGGGCTGCTGTGGATGGGATGGACCGGGTTCAATGGCGGGGACCCGTACAGCGTCAGCATCGACGCGTCCCTGGCTGTGCTCAACACCCACGTGTGCACGGCCACGAGCCTGCTGACGTGGCTCCTGCTCGACATTTTCTTCTTTGGGAAACCCTCCGTGATCGGCGCCACCCAGGGCATGATCACCGGCCTAGTTTGCATCACTCCGGCCGCAGGTACAAGCATAACTACGTCGACTATGATTAGAAACACGAACCTAGAAACCGACGGTCACTGTAGTAACTGTAATAACTAAAGTTATGATGGCGTTATTTTGAAATTTGCATACATTAATTAGAACATATATTTTTCCTATGCACGCACATAGGAGTTGTGCAGGGTTGGGCGGCGATCCTGATGGGGATCATGTCCGGGAGCATCCCGTGGTACACTATGATGGTGCTCCACAAGAAGCTATGGCTCCTGAAGCAGGTCGACGACACGATGGCCGTGTTCCACACCCATGCCGTCGCTGGCAGCCTGGGCGGCATCCTCACAGGCTTCTTCGCCGAGCCCAAGCTCAACCGCCTCTTCTACAACGCCGACGACTGGCAGCACTACTGCGGCCTCGCCTACGGGCTCCAGATGGGCCGCCCTGGGGCCGGGTTCAAGCAGATGGGCATCCAAATCCTGGGCATCGTTTACGTGGTCGTCATCAATGTGATCATGACGAGCTTGATATGCTTGGCAGTGAGGGCGATCGTGCCGCTGAGGCTGGCCGAGGACGAGCTGCAAACCGGGGATGACGCGATCCATGGTGAGGAGGCCTACGCCCTGTGGGGCGACGGAGAGAAGTTCGAGTCCTCCAACTACAATTCGGTCCACGGCATCGATGAGTTCCCGTCGGTGGTGCCTAAAGCCGGAGGCGAACTGCAAATGGCTTAATCAGAAGAGATCGATCGATTAAGTCTTTTGTTTCACTGTTTTCCTGTTCTAAGGGAGTGAGAATTGAGGGAATAGTTGGCTTTGATGTGCTCTAGACCATACGTTTAATAAGAATCGAGGTCCAAATTGATAGTTTTCTCCTTTCTTTTCACAAGTTTCGTGCGTTCAATTTTGATTTGATTTTTCGAATTCACCGTCAATCTTTGTCACCACATCATGGAAGAAACATCGTTCCAAATCGCCATAAGACAAACTTGAGGACTCGGATCAGGTTAATGCGAAAATTTAGGGGCCAAAATAACCAATTAGAAGTTTTGAAAGCTAAATTGGTCATAAATGAGGACCCAAAGGAGTCCACTCTTCTCCTAACTTAGAGACTTCTTTCTGCATTTAACATTATAGTTAAACACGTTTAGTGTGGGCCGACAGCCATGCGACCCTATTGGTAAAGGGATGGGGGTAGGGCCGGAGAGTTTTAGGCCCGTGAGTATCTTGCACACATCTATATAGAATAAAGGAGTGAAACGAAACATGCTTAGTATGGAAAATTTTTCTTATATTAGGGTTTGTTTTGCCAATATGTAATTTTTCTAATAATCCCCTAAAATCATTTATTTGTCTAGTATGGGATATCACATTATGTATAATTTTTGTAATGATCATCTAGCATTATTTATTTATGAATACATCTTTTATACTTTGAATCTACGTCTTATTCAACTCTTTAAAATATATCTATATAGAATAATGATAAGAGTCATCTCAGATTATGCATTCAATGTCACGGGTCAGCATTAATTATGCTTTTACTCATGTTTATAAATATGCGTATTCATGTAATTAGACTTTTTATTTGTATGGAGAAGGGCTAAAGCCGAATACAAAAACTTTAACGCCGTAAATTTACTATCTCTATTTTATTACCTAATAAAACATGAATTAACTTTATAGAAGGTAATGAAAAGAAACTAGTATCCAAGCACTTATCGATTCTTAGATTAGTAAACTAGTCGGCATAGCGATTTTCTTCTCAAAAATTATGTTGCACTTTAAATTCAAAGTGAGAAAGCACTGGTCTTCTGATATCTTTAAGCAAAGTAGGGACATCATTATCAATTATAAGCTTTGGACTAACGAGATCAGAGATGTCTTTGAATTGATGAAAACCAAGTTGTTTTGTGAAGTTAAATCCTTACCACAAAGCCCAAAGTTCTACTGACGAACACATTCCTACAAAGGCGATAAACTACCAAATTAATCACCCCACTCGTTTCCAAATAAACCCTTTCCACTAATAAGTCTTGGATTGCCTCTAGAGGCTCCATTATTCAGAATCCACCCAGGAGGTAGAGGATTCCCATCATACCAAATTTTTGAGTGGCAATAGGCCTCTTTTATTTATTTAACAATGATTGTTTTATTGATTTTGTAATCTTAATTTATTTTTAAGAGACGAGTTATAATTTTTTTGTGATGATTTTTTTATATTGATCCCAGATATGAACTTTTACATTTCCGTATAATTCTTTTGTGATGATAGGCCTGTCGTATTTACTTAACTATAATTACAATCTTTATTTATCTGTAAGAGATAGGTTATAACTTTTTTGTGATATTTTTTTATTGATCCTATGTCATTTATTAGGGGGCATTATATTATACAATTTTTTAATGATCCTCGAATATCATTTAACTATTAAATATGCACTATCATGTCATAGAGTGCTTTTAAATCTTCTTTTTTTCAATCAATAAAGTATTTGTATTGATGGGTAAGTTATGAATTAGCTAATGTTCACAGTGGTTAAGCATACAACTTTTCAATAATAACACTTATCATTTATTACACTTTTCATTATATTTATCTTTGAAATATACATGGTCATGTAATAGAACAATCTAAACGTATAATTATTTTTTCTTATATGATGGGTAATTTTATCATATTTATTTACTTATAAGCATGTCATATAAATTTTCTTTCATCACCATCCAAATTTGTTATCGATCTTTTCACATTATTTATTTATCAAATATCAGATTGATATCTTCATATCATCATTTGCAAAGTATGGGTTTAATATTATTTATTTGTCAAATGTAAGCAAAACACAAGCTAGATCTTTTAATGTCATTATTTGTTAAATATGAATTGTGAAAATTTGTGAAAGCCTTGTCATAAATAATTATATGTAAATTATATACACATAGATATTTCAAATAGAACTTATTTATACAAAAAAAAAAAACTATTTTCAATGCTTATTACCAAAATATACATAATTCCAATAAATTCTTGTGCATTGGTCAAATATATATTACCAAAATTAGAGATGAGCAAGAATTAAATATTTGCTAAATGTATATATGCATAGTGATATTGCGAGAAGGATACTATAAATACCAAAAGTTGTGTGCCGCTCACTTTAATGTCAAAGGTTTTCTTCGGATCACTTAAAAAAAGTGCCAACTTGATTTGATTAGGAATAGAAAAGTTAGCCGGGAATAGAAACGAATTAAAAAAACAAATAAATACAAATAAAAAACAAACGGAAATCTAACATGACCATATTATATAAATATCCTAGTCCTACGTGGCTCATCAACATACTTACTCAATATAAAATCCCTAAAAAAAAAACAAATAAAAAACAAAAAAATACAAAAAAATGTGAAGAAAAAATACAAATAAAAGAATTGAAATCAATACAAAAAGAATAAAAAAAATAAAAATAACAAATAAAAAACAAATAAATACAATTATTTGAGTGTCAAAGATTATAAATATGAATCATTTGAGTGTCAATTATTATTAAAAGTAATTACTTAAGTGTCAGTCAGTTATAAAGAAATGATCGCTTCAATATGAGTTGTTAAAAAGTGATCACAGCTGAAAAAACTTAAAGTGATCATTTTTTCTCGATTTGATATTAAAGTAAGCTGGCGAAAACTTTTGGTATCAAAACAAGCTTCAATATGAGCGTCGTGCATTGCTCGTCAAATCTCCTTCCACCTTCTCGCAGAGTCTCCGCACGATTCATTCATGGACGAAGCGATGCTTTCGAATTCCCTCTCATCTCCTCCGGTCTCGTCACGTCCATCTCTTCCTCGCGATGCCGCACACGGTGAGGAAGTTCTCGTTGTCAAATCGCTGGTTTTTTCAAGTCGCCGATTGTTCATTAGGATCGGTTCCTCGTGATCGGCACGCCGACAAGTTCATCGGCCGGTCGAATCGGTTTCGCGTTTACCGAATGTCGCGCCCGGTTGGTCACAATGCCCCGAGTTTTTGAACCGACGCAGAGTTCATTTCCCGCCAAAATCAAGGGGAAGATCATCATTTTAGCTTTGTCTAAGATGGAACAGGATTGGAAGATGAGCTTAATTTTGCCTGGTTGGGTCTCTGCATCTTGGGTTTCATTGTACAATAGAGGCAACCGACTTTAAACTACAGCCGGCGATGCTTCTCCATACAAGTCATGATTTGTACGCTTCAAGATAGTATTGTGAAGTTCCAACGAGTGCGTTTTGTTCTGGTTTCCGGTACAGTGATTCGCTGTTCCTGTCCGAGGCTGTTCTGAATCGACCTTAATTTCGACACGCTTCGTGGCCCAAAAGAGTGTTTTAAGGGATTCTGGATCCCTGAATATCGAGCTACGAATCGATGTGTCAGATGAATTGGAAAAACAGAAAGGCCCATTATTTATCTAAATAAGGGAGTGATGGAGAGAGGCAAATACCCAGTTGACCATTGGCTTCTTCGCAGCTGACAGTGCGATCTCTACGGGTAAGTTTGTTTCTTGAATTGTCTTGCTCGCCTATAGCACTATCTGCTTTTTCGTGGTTGATAAAATTTGAGACTGCATAAACAGACATGATAGTTAAGGAAGAGATAGATTAATAATTGCCGTGCTTAAGGATCGTCATTTGCCTGTGGACTCCCCAGAATGTCAAAATATGCTAAATAAGATCCGATAGAAGTGGAGTTTGACAATTTGCAATGATCTTTGACTACTGTTTGGTTGTGGGGGACAGAACTTGTGCCAAGAATGTAACCGAAAGTATGGACTGTTTTCTAATTATATTTGGTAGAATTGCTTGGTTTGATGATTGATGGTCATGTGTCACAATACAAACTTTAGTTACCGTGGCCTTGCTGTTTTCCTATATGACTATAACTATAAGACAGATTTTATTTATCATGAGCATATTGGGAATCATAAGTGCTGGAGAAAATTTGTGGCTCGTCACTGGTTGTCATGGCTCTTAGACAAGGAAGACTAAAACTAACTACCGTATAGTGATCACCAACTGAAGATATTAGACCCCTTAGTCATTTCTCAATTTGCAACTACTTCGGTGTGCTTTCATATGTTTTAGCAGAGCAAGACCAAATAGGTATTCAATGGGATTAATGGTGAAGACCAAAGAAGCAACTCACAGTAAATTGTGCGGTACCATAGGAAATTTGTTTATGGATTTGCGATGCTAAAATCCTTTCTCAGACGAGTCTAAATCTGATAGTATTCCCTAATGTGGTTGAGAGCATTCCAGTGTGCAACGCTCCCTGCACTGTGAGTTCTGGGAAGAAGTTGATGCACGCAACCTTACCCCTGGTTTCTTAGAGAGGCTTTTTCCTGACTTGAACTTGTGACCTCAGGCCACAATGGAATAACGTTTTACCCCTACACCAAGGCTTGCGCTCCAATTATTTTCTAACGTGATGAGTGGGAAAAATTCCATTTGTTGAGGGAGGCAAAGTTTGTATCTAGCAAACTCAGATTAGCATGATGTGATGCTGCATAGTTGTTGATGTTTGAGAAGGACTTTTTTTTCTTTATGAAGGGAATGACTAAACATGGTAATTCGTCTTACATGATAATGTGCTTTCTGCTATGCGGTGTGAATTCTCCTGTCCTTTTTCTTCTGACATCAATCTTCCCTGTTCATCCTATAATTCTAGTACATGTCATGCTCCCTCTGTTTCTGCTGCCTCACAGTTAATTCATCTAAGACAGGTTCAAAGCCTCATTATTTAAGAGATCCACTACAGCTGAACGTGTAAGTGGTTGAAAGTGGGTTGGATCACTCGGTCACTCTCCCTTTGAGACAGAAAAGACTGCTTAAGAATCTTGGCAAGGTCTTTTGACACAGCTTATGAAAGGTGGGAGACATGGATGGTCCACTTGCTGATCTTGAACCCTACACCAGCTCTTTGGTCAAAACACTCAGCTTTTAGAAAGAAGCCGATTGGTTTTCCTACAAAAAGTCATCATGAAACCCAGCTATGATAGTATGAAGTCCGTCCTCGACTCAATCACTTGAAGAAAATTCTGGAGGATATATGAGTCTTTCACCCTGTCTAGTCTCCAAGTGGTGCAAGGATCTGGTTTGCAGATGTTCTTATTTCGGAGGATCTGTCAAATTCAAACCCTACTTTCTGTTTTTGGCTTCATCTATGTAATGCGGTTGCTTAATCAACATACACATCTTTTTTACCAGAAATCATATGTTGTTTTGGTTATTCACGATCTTTATGATTATCTTAACTGCTATAGCCTTTTTTACAAGAGTCGAGAGCAAAGCAGTAATTGCCCCACAAAACCTTAACCTCATGTTTCAGATATATGCAGAAGAAAGGATTTTAAACTTGCAATTGCTTGCTAAAAAGGGAAATTCGCTATGATACGGTGAGGGACATTATTGGAACATAAATGATAATTGGATTTCACAGTAAATTTTGAAACTCATCACAGCTAATGAGAGTCACTAGACCGACATGCTTACTGAGCTTGGAGTCAGGAAAAGATTCCGATGATAGAAATTCCCAAGGGATGGCCAAGCACTTAAACTCGCTCCTATTGTACGTCTCAATTTTCAGGTGCCTTTCTCATATTTTCTGTTAATGCTGAGAAAATAGAAGTCTCATCTTTTGTTGAGTTTTCTTTTCTCTCTTGTTTTCCTATGTTGCCATACTTAAAAAAAAAAAAATTATCTGGCTCCAGTCATTGCCAGGAATTAAGACAGGCTGTGTAACATACTCAGGGGGAGAATATTGAACTTTTACTGATCGGAAGTTTTTAATTCTTTTCTCCTGGAAATTTGATAAAATTTGGAGCTCAGCACAAAAAATCATTTTATGAGCTATCATTTCTGCACTTAAAAAACCTTGATGTAACTATTGCTACGTCAAATCTCCACTTGAATATCTCCTCCTGCGTGTCCTTAAACACGGTTAGTACGGTCGATGAAGAAACCTGGACATCATTGTTTTGCAGCTTTGGTAATGAGTGCCTTGCTTAAATAGCTTTTACAATGCAAGAGTGTACCTCTATACACATCGTGATACGTATATCTTGATATTTTCAGATAGATAATTTCTTGGGTGATAAATATGATGAACAACTTAAAGGGGAAAAAAGTCATGGCTAGGCCTTTGTATATCTACTACAAAGAATTATTTGGGTCCAAGTATTGGTAATGCAACTGTCCATCATTCCCCTTCTCTGTCTCTCTGCATCAATTGGTGCATGTTGCACTGTGCTTTTGCTTTGCCTTGCCTGCATGTTTAACATGCTCCAGATTAGAAACTGCATGCTTAAATGTACCTGTTTTATGAGTCTGTTATTGCAGTAAAAAGTGTCTCCATGCAATTGTCCATTTGGTGTTGCGAATGCCCTAGAGAAGTGGGTTATTGTTTTGAGTCATTACATAATTTAATGCATGGCTGTTTGAATGCTGGATCGTCACTTATCGCCGGAGGATCTTGCCCGAATACCATCTGGCAACTCATGTCATCAAAATCTGCAAATTAAGATATATTCTGATATCAGCGCCAGCCAAGAATAAACATATCCATACATGCACACACTGGTGCATATGTCAAAATATGTGCTCATCAGTGTTCTGCTACTTTGCCCGTGGTTTCTCCAAATCACTATTTCTGAATAACCCTACACTTAATGACAAATGATCGGCTCATGGAAATTAGAGGTCTTTGATTTCTTCTCATTACTAAGGTGGAGATGTAACGTTGACAAGACAGGCTACGGAAGAATGATTGGCTTCATGGAATTACACGAGTTTTAGTGCCTTTAAATTAACGCAGTGGATTTCACTGCACTAATTTCTCATGTTAAAGTCACCGGCAAAGATCCAAGAATTAATCCAAGAATTATATGTACCTGAGGTTGGATGGCTATACCTGAAGTTTTTGCACCCTGAGTGGTTCAACAATGGGACCCTCCAATGACATGATAGCATGGCCTCCACATTGTAGTGCAGGTACTGTTACTCTTCCTATTATGATGTCTTTTCCTCATTTGTCTACTAATGCAGTAGTCTGACGGCAATTATTTAATTAAATGGTACTAGAGTGTGTTCCCTTGTGCTAATTTTCTTCGGATTACATAATATCGTGTGCTCCTGGTAATTGTGGACCTTGGAGTGGATGATAGGCGGTTAAGCATTCCATCCATGAAATGAAAAGTGACATTAATATGTATGTGTTCAAACCATTTTCTATCTGTCACGGGAACTCACTTGTGAGTTTTGTTTATCAGCTGAGAGAATACAACGGCTTCATCTACCAGGAACGTTTAAGCAGCCTCAGTCTAACACAGGAAGGTACATGCGCTTACAATATAATGTTTTTGGGCAGAACATTGTCAACAGAACATAACGGCATCATGTTTTGTTCAATTTTGCCAATCTAGAAAGAAATACTTACTTGGTACCATGTTGACCGGCACTCCTAGGGAGTCTTTGATAAATGTTTGGCAAGGCATTTTACAGAGATTGAGGCACATGCCCACACAGTTGGTTTCTTCCAAAAACCTGCCAGGTAAAGCAATGTGAAATTCTTTCTCTCTTTTCTTTTCTCGATTGAATGATGTAAGGCTTATGCAAAGTTTGCATGACTCTGACAATGGATATGATTTGTGGTTACGACGGAGATGATTCGGGCCATCATTGTAATTGGAAAAAAGTCTTCGTGAGGCACAATCATTGGAGCAGATTATTTTAATGCTTAAATGTGTCTTGTGTTGCTAATTGCTATAACGAGTCAGCTTGAATCTCTGCAGTAGCTGATATTAAAGGGTGAAAGTAGAATTTCACCTGCACTTCTTTATGTGGACGACATTCTTTTCTCTTCTTCCATCGAGCTCCGATTCTCTCACCTGATTTCAATAGGAAAATGATGAGATTGCTGCCTGCGGACATGATGGACAAATCATTATTTTTATGCCAAATGCTTTCCCTTGGATTAGCTGCATGGTTCGATGTGTAAATTCGCACTGAACAAACACTCATCAGATATTATTTATTAAGCACTTCAATTCTGTCCTGATTTAATTTTTCATTTCCATACTTGAGTGCTGTTTACCAATATGTTGCACTTTCAAATGGGTCAATGAGGACCCTACACACACACACTTCACCGGTGGATCGGATATTTTCTATCTCTTTGCGTCCTCTCTGGCAAAACATTTAACTGCCTAATGTCGATTTCCAAAAATGATGCAGGAAAAACGCACGCATGAAAACTTTTTACACACCAGATTTGAACTCATATATCATTCAAAATACTCGATACCCCCGGACTGCAGGTACCACTCTTGCAAAAACTCGATCGCTGCATCGATTTCTTGTGGCAAGTTTTTATATGCTTCTTTCAATTCATCCGCCTCTAGGCCCTCAAAATTTAGTGAATTTACATTTAAGTGTCCCGATGGCCAGTGGCCACTGTTAACTTTGGTTGATCATATTCATGACCTGGACATGAAGCGACCGGGTCACTCCTACTCTACTCTCACTTTTAAAAACCTCCAGAGACTTATGTGTCTTCCTCCGCTTCTTCTTCTTCTCCTCCCTCTCTCGAATTAAGTGGGCAAAGTCCCATTTATTCCTTTTTATTTCTATGAGTGTATGGTCCTCCTTCGAGAAGGGAGGACTTGCGGGGGGAGACACCGACAAACAGCAAGCAATGTGAAAAGAATTTGCGGCTTTAAAGAGAGGAGTCCAAGGTGGTACTCCATATCCATGCACTTTGTCTCATTAATTCGTTATTCTTAATAAGGACAATATATAGGAAACAACATAATTTACTCAGTGGTAGGAAATTAGGTCGAAGCGTTGAAAACTTTATTGGCCAAAATATTATTTTGTTGGGTCGGCCACCTTATGCAGTCAAAAAGGTATGGATCTATGATTGTTGCTACCTATCATGGCCGAATCCATTTGGCTGACCATCGACCGGGGGCAAGACACATAAAATAAAGGGTGGTTCGCAAATTGTGTTCTATTTGCTTTCTAACGCCTAAGGTGTGTATAATCAAAATGAATAGGCCGTAGAATCTTTAGGAGTACAAGTCCTCAAGGTTGGCGAAACCTTTTGCTTTGTACAAATTGTTGCCGTTCCCCGTGAATCGGGAAAGGCTCCGAAGTGAAGAGTCGAATCATGCATCTCTCGATTGCCAATGTGGATCTATGACCACCATGTTCTCACTCCATGGGTCGTGCAAGTGGTACTTAAACTAGGTGATAAGTCTATAGAGTGGATCATATTCATGAATAACAAAAAACAACTCTTCCATTCGATGTGTGACTTGGGGTTTTCACAAATTTCTTTACTTAAATCGCTACGTCCCGGTCAGTATCGACCCTTCTATTTGATTAGTGATTTCGTCCATACTTTGATATCACCAAGCTCCCAAAATGAGTCTCAGATCTCAATTATATATCATTCGAATTGTCTTTCCTATCTGAATGAGACTTGGAGTTTTCATACGAGCAGTTAGCTAACACCGAGGTATGGGTATTCCACATTTAACATAGGCTAATGATCTAAAGAACTAAGTTTTTCATAGATCAATTTTACTATAGCTAGGTTCATTGGCAAACCAAAAATCTATGTTAAATGCACCTTCTTCTCACCCTTGATTTGGGACTGCATGACAGGAAAACTTCGAAAGTGCTATCTTCAATAACGACGTGTGCCCTTTACCCTTTGTAGCCCAATAAAACGAACAAAAAGAACAAATAACACAAAAAGGACAATAAAGGACGGCAGCAATAAAAAAAGTAGCTTGTTCATAAGTCATAAATTAATATAAAAAAACCATTAATAGATAATGACTTCCCTTACCTCGCATTTTCCGACCAGCCAAGAGAAGAACAAAGTGGTGAAGGCAGCAAAATATTCCCTGGTGAATTTGGACCGAGGCAGCAATGTCCTTATCTGTACTCGATTATATCAAGAGAAGAAGGGTTTAAGGAGAAAAGTGCAGATTAATTAAAAATATGATTCATGATTAACTGGGGTTCCTATCAAAACTAATAAAATAAAGTAATTTTTGCTCCTTTTCGTTATGTCGTGCGTCCTCAAGGCGGCGTTATATTCAGGGCACGAGACGATGTTACTGTCACGGCATCTTTCAGAGATATAAAACCCAGAATTTAAATTTGGTGAATTCTCGATAACGGTGCATGTGTAATTCAGGTGGATCATATGTGCAGCATATGTGTGTACAAGAAATTGCGTTCATCGTTGAGTTTAATGTAATATGATGTGGTCTTTCAGCTTGTCCTTGCATTTTTTTTTGTTTTTACTTGTTTAATTTTGTGAGAAGAAAGCAACTAGGTAGCACCAGAAAACAAAAGGAGAAAAACACGAGCGACGTGGACTTGCCATATTCAAGATTGGCCTCGGGAAGGCTCTCTCAAGAGCTGAGATGACGAGATCGCGCTGCTCTGTCGGATTGAAGCTCCGGTACGCAGCCGAGGCAGCCTCTACCAAGCCCTCATACCCGCTCTGTTTGTTCCTAATACCTGCAGAAAGCAATCAGTGCATGTTTTGCCCAACATCACATCGCTTTCCTCCCTTCATCTTTCCCTTATGAGCGGAAAACGAAAAGGTTTAGTTCCACCCTATACATATGTACCCGAAAAACCAACCTATAGCGGCTTGAACGCTCCGAGAGAGATGATTAGTGGCCATGAGATCGAACCAGTTGTCTTCATACTTCGTAACAATGGCATCTTCTTCTGGCCTTGTAGTCGTCCTTGTCCTCTCCGCGATTTCCACGATTTTCTTGGTGGGTCTTGTCAAGACGGCGAGAACCGGAGAACGTAGAGGCTTGTTAGTGCGTCGACGTCGAGGGTGATGGCGGGTCGGCATAAAAGGGCTCATGCTCTGATGAAGGAGCTTTGCTTCCATGACTGGCTACGACGCTGAGAGACGGGAGAGAGATAACCAGGGTACTGTGCGTGACGTTTGTGCATGGAGAGGGTGGTTTATATATACAGCAAATTCTGGATTAGAGAGAGATCGAACTTTCAGGTTATGCGGGGGGAGTTTTGGAGTTTTGCTAGCATTAGATTCTCGACGGTAGCATTCGCCGAACCCATGAAAGATGCTTTTTCGCAAAGGAATTGTTGGTATTTGAATTGAAATTTTCTGTCCCTGCGAGTGGGTGTTTTTATAGCAAAGAAAAGTGAGTCTTCCTGCCACACACACACACACACACAGGATGGGGAGGTGTCTTCTAACTTTAGCAACGTGTGGGGTCTATTATACCTCAAATTGACATCACAGAAGTTCCTAAATAGTAATTACCAAGGGGCTTATTTAAGAGCATATGAGTCAAGTCTTTTGGCATATAGAGACCAATAAATATGAAGGTTACGTTAGTCCTTGCCTAACACAATTTGGATGGATATCATGGACCCCTACATGGTATCATCGACTCATAGATCAAACATCAGATTGTGGATTTTATAATCATAAATGTTAGGTTTGGGTCGAACAACCTCTGTCGTGTCAGATGTGGGTACAGTAACCCTTGTCGAATCTAGAGAGAAAGAAAAGTCAAGGGCCATCACCGCCCCTTCAAACGTGATGGGGTTGGCGTATGGCGGGGTCGGCGGGACCCTTGCTAAGCAAGGATCGCCCTACATTGGTCTGGGCAAGGCACATCATGAAGGTCACGAAACCGCACCTTAAAGAACGGTAAGGGTTGCGACCCTCGTCGGGGTGTCGTTTGTGACTCTTGCTAGGTCGGCCATTCCGGTGAGGATAGTGGTGGTTGAAAGGAAGCAACAACACTCCCTAGGCTCTCCCGCATTACCTCTTTATTTCCCCTTTCTCCTCTCTCGCTCTCTCTCAATTCAGAATATGTATAAACAACGGAAGTTAAGAGTATTAAACTTTACTTGACCCTTTTTTTCACAAACCCATTGTTCTTTAGAGTATCTTCAGAGGGCAGCACAAATTATAGGTTCGAATTTTTTTAGTTCATTAGCATAAGTATTAACGAAAGAGCACAAACGCATGCATGTAAAGAGGTGAAACTATTTTGATATGTAAAGTAGCAAAACATTTTAAATCAAAGAATCTAAGTATATTAATTGAAATTATTGTACAATGACAAAATTACAATTTTAATATCGGTATGGGAGATATTAATGAGATTACATAACATTTACTTTGACAATTGTAAAATTCCTTATTTTATCCCAACAAATAGTAGTTCATCATTATGTTCAACTTCATATCAGAAACTTCATATGAAATTTTGAGAGTAAAATCCTACTCCAAATTTTGCTTTATAACACAAAAGGCTATTTTTTAAAAAAAAAAAATTGATCTCATTCCCTAAAGTTTGAATTAACAAAGTAAAAACAAAGAATAAATTTATTGAATGATCCATCTTAATCAAACATATTTACGCTTCATAGGATCATGCTCAAACTTGAAATGTCCATTTTGAGAGTTAGATTGAGCACATACATAGTGTCAACTCGATGGACTCCACTTACGTTTATAAGATGAAAATATGATACTCATTGAAACTCAGAAAAAATTATCTTCCAGTACACAAGCAACATTTTTTTATTGCTGCTTTTTGATAAAGCAAACTGGTCATCTAATGTTACTATTCATTGTGCTTGCTCGCTCAAATCATATAGTATCTTTGAATGATCAGTCATTACGTTTTATTATATAATGAGAAATATTATAAGTAATATTATAATACTATTTGATATATAATAAAATAAATTCAGTATTCGTTTACAATATGTCCTCATGGTTGTAGACTCTTTTATTCTGCACAAAAATGAGGTATTGTTTAAAAAAAGAATAAAAAGATATCACAACTTTCTAGAAGTACAAATTGCATTTAATCTTGTACTTTTTCCACAACGAATCCCTCCCTTCATCTTAAACACATAATTCATGAGGTACGAATAGTTTAAATATAAAATCGCTACAGTAGATCATGCAGAGAATCAACTAATCAATCGAGCCTCCGCACGTTTATTTTCCTTTCCGTATGCTTCTACTATTCAATCAAATCAATCATGTATCTAGAAAACAACGAAACTTGCGCAGTGTCTTACCAGAATACGCAACTTGCACATTCTTGTTGATTACATTCGCGACATTATCCTAGAAATAATCAACTTATCGAACGCCTGCTATGGCGATGAACTTGATTTAAAGCAATGAGTAATTGCATGGCTATGGTCGGTCTCTTGTTGCCATTTCTCGGAGAGACATCATGGTTGGTTGGAGAAGACAGACGAATGAGTCCTTCTGCATTTCGGCATCTAACTATGGAAAACGCGAATCATGTTCGCGTTTTGTCATCATGTGCTCCCAGTTTACATGGAAATGAAAATTCCTTTAGGTCCCGTTTGGTGTACTTCTGAGATAAAATGAGTGAGGCAACTCGAAATTAGGTAGTTCACCAAATTATCATTCAACGAAATGATTAGGTATTTAGATTTTGTATCTCGATAACAAGAAGAGAAAAGAATAATGTAATATTAGGGAAGGGAGAAGTCACGAAAATTGAATATTCATGTAAATTATGTGAGAAAAAGCAAAGAAAGAAAAATGGGTATGTGTACTGGAAGTCCTAAAACTTATTGTGAGAGTATATTGAGTCATAAAACTTACAGAAAGTACAATTAAATCCTAAAACTTATCAAATTGATATAATGAAGTTCTTTTGTTAACTCCTTTTATTTAGACTAATGAAAAATACTGACGTAAATTTTTTTTTAATATTTGCTCTCCCAAAGTAGCAATGATGTGATTAAATTCTAATTTTTTAACCAAAATCTTAATTAAATAAAATTAAAAAATATTTTTAAAGAAAAAAGAGCTAAGGGCTACGATAGGCTACCCCTGCGTCGCCAGAAAAGGGCTCAAGATGGTCTAGCCAAGGGCCACCACAACTAGGCGAGGGTCAGTGACCTTGCTAGCACTTTCCGACAATCGGAGCATCAATGGCAAGGGCCTACCACCCTTGCCCTTAGCTCCCTCTTTTGGTGTTTCTAAAATATATTTTTATTTTATTTAATTAAGAATTTGGCTGTTTTTGTCTAAATTAAGACTTTGGTAAAAAAAAATTAGAATTTAATCTAAAACAACGTTGTTTTAATCTTATGTTCCATGTTTTAACCATGTCATTGCCACATTGGGAGAGAAAATTTAATATAAAAAAAATTAATTCAGCATTTTTCATTAGTTTAAATAGATGAAATTAGAGGAATAACTCGATTGTAACTAATTTGATAAATTTTAGGACTTAATTATACTTTTTATAAGCTTTAAAACTCAATTATCCTTTCGAAACAAATTTTAGGATTTTCAATGCACATATCCCAAGAAAGAAAGAAAAAAAGAGTTATACCACTCTTGAATAAATTGAGAAGATATGGATGTTTTATTAGGCCTAATTTCCTACAAAACCCTCAAATTTTGGTCCAATTTTAATTCTACTCCAAATTTTTTTTTTCATTTGACAAAATATCACAAACTTTCACTTCAATTCTAAATTTGCTCTCTGTCCCCAAAAAAAAAAAAAAAAAAAAATCGCCTCTGAGTTTTTCATGATTATTAATATCAACAAGCTACTTTGTTCCATATGAAAGTGAGGATGTTTGTGCAAATGCAAGTTTTGATAAACTTAAGTGGCCCTAACATTAATACTTACGAAGAAACTAGTGATGATTTGTAGAGGCAAGGACGAATTTAGGAATAAGGTAAAAATTTATGATTTTTTTAAGATAAAAAATTCTGAGCAAAATCGACATTTGACCTAAAACTGAGGTATTTTGGGAAAATTAAGAACATTATATTACATACGCTTGTAAACGTGGGGAATGATCCAGTCATATATCCACGAATTAGCCCACCAATTGTTGCTAGTAGAACAAAATCAGCTATTTTACATCGTTTGCGATCTGATCTCCAAGACAAGACTGACAAAATCTGCTAGACAGACCACTCGCCAGCTGTTGCCACCACGTGTAGATCCCACATTGGTACCATCTCCTTCCATATTCCTTCTTGTCGTGACCTAATGAAATTCCTTGAGAAATTCCCCATCATGTTTAGCCTAAAATCAAGCCTAATGCTTACGGTAAGAAAAAAACCATGTGTGATGGTAGGCTCTTGGTCAACTCAACTGCAAAACATTTTATAAGAAAAGGTCATTGATGACCTCTATGTGGTCATTTACCCATCAATCTTCCCTTCTATTCCCTCCCTTCGGATCATGTAAATTTAGATATGATAGCAGAAACATAATGACCCAATCCAACACAAGGGGAAAGAAGGACAAAGTTCATACTTGCGCTACTTAATGTGCAGAGACAGAAGAAAAGGCGTTACCTACACAGAAGGCAAAGTTAGAGACAGTCTTGATTTGATACAGCTAATAAAGATACTGAACCCGGAAGGGGTTGGTTTGTTGAGAATAACAAACATCGAACCATAACCAGTATTACAAATTAAACATCATTCTGACATAACCCTAGCTATTAAAAGCACCAAGAAACTCGTCTAAAACTAAAACTACACATAATCCACATATCAGAAAGACAAGCAGATAACACCCAGTTAAGAGAAGATGATGTTGATGTTGATGTTGATGGGGATTGGATTTTAACTCAATCCTTGGTGGTTTTGTTGATCAGGGACTTATGGATGTGAGGGATGACACCGCCTCCTGCGATGGTTCCCTTGATGAGAGTGTCAAGTTCCTCATCCCCCCGGATGGCCAACTGCAGATGCCGTGGGGTTATCCTCTTCACCTTCAGGTCTTTGCTCGCATTGCCAGCAAGCTCAAGCACCTCAGCTGTCAGGTACTCCAGAATTGATGCCAGGTACACAGCTGCTGTCGCCCCAACACGGCCATTAGCAGAGATCCTTGTCTTGAGGTGCCGGTGAATACGACCCACAGGAAACTGATCTCAAGCAAACCATCCCCAGAACACATTACTCGACCAAGAAGGTTAATTGCAAATAAAGGTGCATATTCATGGTGAAAGCAAAAGGTATGAAAAGGTCTATCATCAGTATTATGCACGAAATGGTTGTCATTTGCAGCTAAAATAAAATGCAAGTAGAACCAAACCTTATAATATGGTACTATACCACTGTAAATACTATAGAGAGAACCTCTATTACTTTTTAGTGAGACATGTTAAACATAGTTGTGAGACATAATGGCCAAGCATCTCTTCCTGTCTCTTCAAGATCCTTCTCTTGCATATCCATCCACTAATTATGAGACATGCCGTAAACAGTGCCAACATACTAAAGTAGAATTAAGCAGTGAATGAACCTAATCAGATGAATGACTTCCACCTCAGCTTCGCACATTTCAGTCAGCTCAGCAATCAACAGCATAAAGAAAAGAAAACAACGCAATCTTCCAGTATATCTCCTAAAAGATAAAACGAGTAAACATTGCCCGCCTAAAATAATATTTACCTAAACAGGGTATGGACATACTTAAGCTAACATATACACTAAAGTTGCTAAAACCTAAACCATTACTAGATGAAAATTCATCACCTAGGCTGGTACTCCTGTAGATTCCACCCACCTTGCAAGTTAAGATATTCTGAAGTCCAAAAAACTCCAATCCATCAACCACGTGTAAACTTTAAGGTTGTTTACACGAATCGAACACTCCCCAACACCCAAGTTCCCAACTTTATCTCATGTAGCATTGGACAAGCGTGCCCTCATTAGAAATCTGAAGAATCAAACACCGAATCATCCTTCACTAGCACCCTAATGGGGCTCCTTCAATTCTGTAAAAGCTTAGGCCTTTTTCCACTAACGTCCACTAATTCTGATGCTCGACCACTTACCACAGTAAAACAACAAAAACAATAAATAATTATCAAGGAAAACCCAAAAAAAGAGGGAAATTTACCTGAATACCAGCACGAGATGAGCGAGAGATGGGACGCTTCTTGTCCTTGTCCTTGTCCTTGTTCGCGGCCGCCGTGGTCTTCGCAGCTACGAGCCCCTTTCCACCTTTTCCCGCCATGTTCTCTGCCCAAGAAAAACAAAAGAAGAGCGCAAACGCGAGATTTCCTTCAATTTCACGCCACCCGAACCCAAAAAGACCAAACGAAATCACGAAATTTGCGATCGACCCTCGAACCGGAAAGCCTCGAAGATCTCTCGTGCGCGAGAGCTCCTCAAGCAGGCGACCAAAGAAAAAGAAAACGGAGAGCTAAACCCCTCGAACGCATTTTCGGTAAAAAAAAAAAACACGGAAAGCAGGCGCGAGAAAGACGTGTGTGGCGACGAAATTTCGAAGCTTGAGCTGCGAGAGCACGAATTCAACCGAGAGCGGAGAAGAGATCTGACCGGAGAGCGCCGGAGAAGGAGAGATCTGCAGAGCGAGCGAGAGAGAGAGAGAGAGGGAGAAAGTGAAAAGATAATGAAATGAGGAATTCGGTCTTGGGAAAGCTTTTTATGAGTTTTCGAATCGGAGCGAAACCGGACTTGGCGGGTCAGTTTGGGTGGGAAAATACCCATTTTCGCGAATTTTTGAAATCTTTTTACCCCGCCGCTCCGGTTTTACCGAGCTCTCCCCGTAACTTCGTCCGAATGACGGTTTTGCCATTCTCGAGTCCTTCCACGCACCTCGCCTTGCATCGGTCGCTGGGCCGGGCCCTAACTTCTCGGGCCGTGCGTTTTGTAATTTATAAATTGTTTCGGATCGTTATCTTAGTTGCATTGCATGCGGCGAGGATTCACGTATAAATTCTTAAAAGCGATCTTTAAAAATTCTCAATTAAGTGGCTTTTAAAATCGCGATGGGGAACGATAATCTCGATGAAAGTAAAGGTGCGTTTGGGTAAGAAATGAAGGGGGAATTCATAGAGCGATGGGATGAAATTCAATTATCAGTCTAAGTCATGAATTCATCATAGGTATCTAACATAACATGAATTGATGAGGTTTGAGTTGCGATTAGATCGAAGAAATGATCTGTGATATCGTACAAAATAAAGATGTCCTCTTACTTTTAGACGATCTCAAATATCTTTTCTTCTTTTCCAAGCATTGTGTCCATGGCAATTGCCATCTGAAAGTCATATATTATCTCTCGTGCTTTTCAATATCAAGATCGAGATATTTTCTATCATGTAACAACATTCCTAATAAAATTTTAAACCTCGAAATATTTTCTCTTTCCATGAACGTATTACATATGTTGCCCGTATTGAGTAAATTTATCGATAATTTATTTTCATTATTCGATAATTGATATGTTTCTCAATAAAAATATTTTTTATTTCATTTCTCAAATGTCAATTTCTTACCTGCACAAGACATGCGTGCAAAATTGCTAGTGTAGAGAGAGGAGACTTAGAAGGACGAGGTTAATAAGGGTGGTTATCATTATGTTCTTATAAATAATTTTTGATCGGAATTTTTTGTTTGTTTCAAAAAACAATTTATGAGTTTTTAAAAGCGCTTGATAACTGCCTAGAATTTTTATTTCTAGAATAAAAATGCATTTGATAGATTTCTTAAATTTGTTCTATTAATTTTGGAATACTTTTATTATATCTTTCTTATTTTTCTCTTCTTTTTCCTCCTTCTTTGTGATCAGTCACCAGCCATGACAACGAGTAGCCGATGATCAGCTTGGCGAGGTCTAGTGAGCTCACCGGAGCTCACCCAACTACCGGCAAGGCTCGACCTTGCCTTAGCCTAGCAAGGATTAGCCTCACGTCAGCTGGCGAGGTCACCGGCCAAAACAAAGAAGAAGAAGAAGAAGAAGAAGAAGGAAAGAGAAGAGAAAAGAAGGAAAGTTAGACTTTATTTTAAAATTGTTCCCGAAAATAAGAAGCAATTCTTTTATACTTTTTAATTCTATTCCAAATCTATTCCCAGGAATCAAAAAAATTACCATATAGATTTCTATTCTTTTTTATTCCGGAGAAAGAAAAAATAAAATTAGACAATGTTTGGAGTGTTACCAAATAAGTCATAAATATGCAGCACAACGAATAGAGACCATCAAAAAAAGTATCTATTGCAATGAGGATGATCTATTCATTGCAAATTAAAATCCCAAGCATCAAACTTCGGTGGCAACTCTATTCCATAAAGTCAAACCGTCAAACTTTTTGTGGTCTACACTTGAAAAATACCTTCATCATATATATTGTTACTTCCTTGATAGTAGATATAGCACGACTGGATAAGCGAATACATGCGTTTCCTTTGCAATCTAAGACCCTGGAGGAGGGAAATGCAGAATGTGATCGATGCTCGAACACTATAAAGTCAAATTTTTTAAGTCGGTGTCCATCAGGGTTGTAAAAAGGCCCTACCTGAACAGGCCAACCTGGATCAAACCGGAAATTTCAGAAATTTTTTGGTGAGATGGCATTATATCCTGTGATTAAGGGTTTTCTTTTGGTACATGGTGGATGGTGGTACTGTCATTAGAACTGAGAACGTTGCTAATTTCACTGAAGTTGGATATGCACTTTCAAGCATGCATCGCTATTTCTTATTTTGCTGAATTTTACATATTCATCTAGGAGTTTGTTTTCAAACAAGGGAACTCTGGGATTCGTGACTCTGGTTTGTGTCGCCTTTGCTTTCCTTTACATTCCAATAGATGCAAATAGGTCCATTTGATTACTACCTCCGTATCTGGCCATTATCTTATTTGTAAACTAAAATTAGATCGTGTGGGATTGGTGGGGTAAATTTGAGTCTCTTGATTGGTCGTGTAATACGCTGACTAGTCCTAGTCTTTTTTATTAATCAAGGCAAACATGTTCTCAGAATCTCAAATGATCCAAAACACAGACACGTACACCGAACATACTAGATGCTCGTATATATCTTTAGATCTTGAAAAAGATTCAAATCAAGTTAGGAAAATTCTTTATTATGTTTTGAAGATGACAAAATAATTAAATGTTTTGTGATGTGTGTATTGGTTGGATAGGACCACATGAGAGATGCATAGGCAATTATGTTAATAGTGTCTTGACATGATCATGTAAAGGTTAGGTGCTCTCTAGAGGTGAGCAGTAATATTGAATGCCAAGATGTTTACAAGTTAGATGAACCTAAGTAGAATGGGTGAACGAGTGCAGAACAAGAAGTTAGGTAAAGTTTGGAGGTATCAGTAGATGGATAGCTAGGTGGCGTCGTGATTGTTAATATACTTGGAAAGCTAGAAGATAGGAGCTCATAAAGTTGATATGCTTTGTCAATATTAAAGGTATCCGGAGTTTGATGTGACAGACTAGTGATTTGAAAGTGAAGAAAAAATGAGATTAAGGGTGTGCATGATAAAATTTATATTTATCTGTTTTTCTGTTCCCCATAACAGGTTTTGAATAAAAATTTGTTTGGTAACGCAATTTGATTTTTCTATTTCCGAAACAGATTTTTATTCCAGAAATAGATTTGAAGAATAAATCAAAAGTTATAATTTTTAACTTCTCAATTTCAAATATAAATTGAGAAATCAATTTATGTTCTAAAAATTTTGTCATACGCACCCTTAAAGACCGCCTCGACTTGAATCTTTGGTTTAGGTAAGAAGGCAAATCCTTTTTTTTCAAATCAAGTCAGGTTAGGCATCATGTAAAACCAACCCGGCCCAAATTGTTGACCAATGTGCCATTCCAAATGTCCAATATATGCTCGACACATGCTATTTTCTTAATGAGCCAAGTACGATATTACCATAATTTTTTTTTTTTTTTTGCATGGACGATATTACCATAATTCAATAGTCAATAATGGGAGGAACAATTTCTATGCCAATTCAGCCCTATGTCTTTTGTAGCTGCCTACTTTTTACATTTTAATTTATCACAATTCATTTCAAGTCAAAAATAACCATTCCAAAATCTGAACATTCGAGTGCACATGTTTTATACATCCCCCTTCCTCTATTTGCCTAGATGGCTACCCATTGTGGCTTTAGGGAATAGGGATAACCGTCCAACTTCACAAATGCGTCTGGTACAAACACTAATTTTGATAAAAAGCAATTAACCTGGATTGAAATTAATCTCAAACTAAAATGTTGTGATTAAAAGTTCTATAAGAGCGGGCATGATAACCATTCTATTTTTCTATTTATCTATTTATCTATTTTTTGGAAAATTAATTTGTTTGGTAACGCAATTTCATTTATTTATGGAATAGATTTTTATTCAAAAAATATATTTGGATTATAAATCATAAGATAAAATTTGTAGCTTTTCTATTTATTTAACAAAAGTGATAAATGAAAACTCTTCTTATTGTTTACTCTCGTCACCAATTGTTGCTTGTGCCGCCTATTGGATTCTTTGGCCCTCGACGATGTTGTTGCTCGCCGGTTCTTGTCAGTGCCCCCTCCCCCTTGATTGTTGAGCACAAAATGTTGCTTGCTTGCCTCTCGCCGATTGCCAGCAGCCAAATGCCTCCCACCATCACTAAAGAGGAAGAAATTTTATGTCGTTATTAAATGAATTTCTACTCTAGGAACAAAGATTTTATAAGGTTATTAAATGAATATTTTTGTTGAGAAACTTGTCCCCGGAATATAAATAAAAAAATCAATTTCTAGCCAAAAATTAATTTATGGAAAAAATGATTATCGTGCATATCCTACGTGTTTAATTAGTCAAGCCAAGATTTAAAAAGAAAATTCATAAATCTGATATAACTTGTCCATTTTAGGAGAGGGGAAAGGATAACAAAGCATTTAGGGCCCGTTTGTTTACATTCTTTGTTTTTGTTTTTGAACAAAAATTCTATTTTTTTGTTCCCGGGAATAAAAAAAGAACAGAAACGCGTTTGTTTGCGTTTTTGTTCAAAATTTGTTTTTTTATTCCAGGAATAAAAAAAGAACAGAAATAAGAAACAAGAAAAAGTTGTTTCTTTGTTCCAGAAACACTTTCAAGAAACAATTCTCTCTCTTCTATTTTTATTCTCTTCCTTTATTCTTCTTTTCTTCTTATTTTTTCTTTGGCCGGCGACCTCGCCGGAGCATCGCCGGCTCTTGGTGAGACTTGGCCTCGCCTTGGCTAGGCGAGCCGGGCTCGCCTAGCCTCTCCTCACGGTTGAGACTCGCCGGGGCCGGCGAGCCTCGTCGTGGGCCGGGCGAGGCCGCTGGCCCTCGTCGGCCGATCGACCCATGGCCGAGCCGGCGACTGGAAAAAATGAAGGAAAAAAAAAAAAGGGAAAAATAAAATAAAATATAAAAAATTAAAAGAAATAAAAAAAAAACACAAATTTACCAAACATGTTTTTGTTCTTTTTTATTATTGCGGAACAAGTTTAACAAACGTGTTTTTAAAAAAATTATTTCTCGAACAGAAATAATTTTTTCTATTCTCGTTTTTCGGAACAAAAAAAACATAAACACAAACAAACACACCCTTATCTGCTAGGATTTTTGAAAAGTTAAAAGTAAGTTGTTTCTCACTCTCTCGTTAAATTTCAAAATATTATCCAAATTTTTTTAAAAAATCATGTAAGAATTATATATAAATCTACTTTTCAATGTATGATTTCTTTTTCAAGATTTTAACATATTTTCGATAAAATAAAATCAAAATGAGCATGTCCTAAAATCCCCGCTCGCATTTCGTTTGGAGACCGGGTTCTCAATTCGTAACTGCACCTCTCCTCCTTCCTCTCTCTCTCTCTCTCTCTCTCTCTGCGCGCAAAACCAACCGCTAAAACCCCCGATATCTACAGAAGTCACTGGAACTCGGTGAGTCGTGAACTCGCCACCGAGTTCGCCGGAGCCAACTCGACGGAGAGAGACAACACGGTTCAAATGGACGGTCACTCGTCGCACCTCGCCGCGCAGAACCGATCGCGCGGCTCCCAAACCCCCTCCCCCTCTCACTCTGCCGCCTCCGCCTCCGCCACCTCCTCCATCCACCGCAAGCGCAAGTTCTCCGCCGCCGCCGACGATCACGTCCCGCTCTTCCCTCCCTCCTCCATCTCCGCCGACACCCGCGACGGCGCGCTCACCTCCAACGACGACCTCGAGAGCATCTCTGCCCGCGGCGGAGGGCCCGGCGACGACTCCGACGACGATTCCGACGACGAGGAGGAGGAATTCGACGGGGACAACGACGGCCGGTCCTCTCTCCGCACGTTCACCGCGGCTCGGCTCGAGAACGCGGGCTTGGCCGCGGCCCGGAACACGAAGATCAAGGTTGAGAGCAATGCGACGGTCAAGGTCGAGAAGGCTGACTCCGCCAAGGACGGCGGTAACGGTGCTGGTGTGGGATCTCTGGGGCCAGCTGCTACCTCCGGCGTTCGTTCAGGCAACGGAATTGTGCCGAAGGAGGATGCTTTGAAGATATTCACCGAGAATATACAGACGAGTGGGGCTTACAGTGCTAGAGAAGAGAACTTGAAAAGAGAGGTAACATTCTTGGCAGTTTAATTTTCCTTGGTGGGGAGTTGGAAGTAGTCAGATGAAGTTTCGAAGCATTAGAGTTTGGTTTGAATTTAAACGTTTTAGGGAGACCCTGAAGAGTTGCTTCTAGTACTTTTCCAAGCATTAGAGTTTGGTCATTTGATTGCTCATTCTCAAGAGACTCAAATCCCTCTTTCTCTAAAAGTGCCGGTCGAACCATACAAGCATCTTGGACATTTCTAGTAAACACTAAATTATGTTGTTGTTGTTGTTGTTTTTTTTTAATATATTATAAATATCTGTATGACTTAAAGGATGATGGCTCTAGTTTGTAGATAAAGTAATGAGTGGTCCTTTTGTTGGAGATTCCTCATGATCAAGGATTGTTTTGTGATAAAAGGTCTCTCTGGAAACTGTGACATGTGTAGAACAGCCATCTTTGCTACTTCATTTCTGAGGGAGGGCTTATCTAAATTCTGCAGGAGGAGGCAGGAAGACTCAAGTTTGAGTGCCTTTCAAATGATGGTGTCGATGAGCATATGGTTTGGTACTACATCTTGTCATCTATCCAATGATTTAACCCCCGCAGAGGTTTGCTTTAGTGATCCATTCTAGGCAAAAACCTTCCTTTCCCACTCATTTACAAATGCGAAGTTTGTGCAACTACGGTAAAATATTGCATTTTCCCTTCCCCTTTGTCTTAACTTTCAAGAAAACACAGCATTCATTAACTTCCTTGGATCTCAGGTCCTTGTGTAAATCATTAAACCATAGCGAGTCTTGCCACACTCCTTCAATGTTTCTCTTGGTTTTCAGGTTAATAGGATTAAAGAATATCTTTGCCAAGCAACTTCCTAATATGCCAAAGGAATACATTGTGCGTCTTGTTATGGACAGGTATTACCATGACTTGACATGTTGTACTTTCATTCTTTGTATTAAAAGAAGCTAATATATCAAAAATTGAGTGGGGCAAGTGTTATATATTGGGAAGTTTACATGAGTTCCTCTCTTTGCTGCTCAAGAATATCCAGTAGGCAAGAAACTGGATAGAAAAAAGGACTGACGCTAGAATTCGATCATTACAAAAGCCAAAAGAGAAGTAGAAGAAAATAAGATACTGAAAATCAGATTAATAAAAAGGTTTTTAGCTACATCACAACTAGGATTTTCTCACGTAACGAAGTAAACTACATTCCAGGCTAGAGATCTTAATCAAGGGAAAAGGCATTGCCCTTTAGCCATTCCTTTTTTTTTTTTTTTGGTGAAGAAGGAGTCGAATTTAACATTAAACAAATTAAAGGAAGCCTGAGGGCACTCACTTTTATCAGTTTGTTGAGGTCACACCAAGGCAAAAATGTGCATTCACAGGCGTAAGTTACTTTGGAAAATAGTACTGTAGAACAAGGTCCATCTCTGTGTCAGACTTTTTACTTTGGAGTCGCTAAGCAGGTTTTATGTTTTTAATATACAGGTATTCTTTTGTTTCACATAATTTAACCTGGCAATCAAAGTCTTTCATTTGTATTTCAATGCTAGATGGACCATGTAAAAACTTACTTTACTTATCTTAGAGGAAAATGTTTATAGAAATTAATGTCAGTATGAGCATGATATTTTGTCTTAGGTTATTCATGGCTAAAATTTGCTACCCATGCCAAATTTTTAGTTTTGATGGTTGTTAAGTTTCATATATTTGCAGTTTTAGTGTCATCTATAGCTTTACTTGTCTAATTGCTCGATGTCCAAGGCCCTAATACCTATGGTTCTCTCAAGATCATTTTGGTAAATATACTTCTTCTCTCTTTAAGTGATCATACTCATATTGTGTTTGCAGAAATCACAAGTCAGTAATGGTTATAAGACAGAATCAAGTTGTTGGCGGTATCACTTATCGCCCATATGCCAGGTGATGTCTTTTTTCATTTTACAGTGCTCTTCTTTCTTCACTCGACTCTTCTTAATTACTAATAGTCAATTTGTACTGTTGATCTTCTGTTGTAGTATGTACATGTCCTGGAGTTATTAAAGCCTAGGATAACAATATCACTTAAGTAAGATGCATTATTTAAATGCATAGCTTGTAAATGAGCATTTATTCATGTGATAGTGCTTTGTGTTCTTGCAATACCCTTTTTGTCCCAGAGCATTTGGACTTATGGGTACCTAAATGGACCTAAATGATCAGAACATTAAGTAAAATACTTTGTATCTTGTGATACTATCGTGACGTTATCCTTAGAATTCTCCATTATTATTTTGATAGAAATTGTGGTTGGGCTTAGAAGAAGCAAGAAAGGTTTGGACATGTTTTGCAAAACATTAGGATTAAGTTGACCATTTTCCTATTATTGTGGTTGTTCTTGGAATCGAACCCACCATGTTTTACAACCGCCCAGTCCCGAAACAACCAGGCCAAATGTCCTTTCTAGTGGACCATAGAGATAATGAAAACCAGGAATTAGCAATGGTGCTTTCTTTTGAGTAGTGATGTTTCTCTCTCATCTCCCTTTCCTTTGCTTCTTTTTTTAACTGAAATTTGGCAACTTATATGTTTGATTTGGCTACATGATGTGATTTTTTGAGCCTAAAACTATATTTTCCTCAACAACTACAGCCAAAAGTTTGGTGAGATAGCTTTTTGTGCAATTACGGCTGATGAACAAGTAAAAGGTTATGGCACAAGGCTGATGAATCACTTAAAACAGCACGCTCGTGATGTTGATGGGCTAACTCATTTTCTGACCTATGCTGACAACAACGCTGTTGGTTACTTCATCAAGCAGGTTTGGATTCTGACCATCGGTTGTGGTCTAAGATCTGTGCTTTATCTATAAAAATGTTGAAATGGCATACTGGTTTTTGCTTTGTGATATATATGGATGTCCTATCTATCATTATATGTATAAGAGGGGGAAGAAAAATGGAATGAACTAAGTTTATGTATGAAAGAGTGGTTGTGGTCTGTCTTTCTTTCAGAAAATGAGTGCTATGTTCAAGTACAAGTTATTTCGTGATATTTTGGTGAAAAGAATGGGGAAGGACTTCCAGATACACGTGCTCAACTTTTTTTAAGATCACTTGGTGAGTTTTATCTTTGAGTCGGCACAGAGCTCAATTTTTTCTGGCTCTTGCAACTTGCTTTTTTCCTTTAATGAAATAAATTCTTGATAAGAAATAAAGGGTGCTAAATAATCTGTAAAAGCATGCTTAAGGTCTGATCTTTCTTTGATGTTTGAACCTGCCTACCTTATTGCGGGAATTTCTACTGCTAATCTCTCTTAGTTGTAGATAGTAACCCAGTCAGTTAATGTTTAAAACTAGCTGCTTGTCAACTATCCAACACAGAGCATGCATCAGTCACCGAGATATCCGTCCTCAATTTCTCAATTTTTAATATGGAAATTGGTGTATAGTTGCTTTAAATCACTGAAATTCAGTTAAAAAAAAAAAGTCCCCAAAGTAGGTATTGCAAGCCAATGAACTGCACAGCAGTCATTGGCAGGACTTTTCCATGCCTGTTAGATACGCAGTAGAAGATTGTCTTCCTTGTCTCTTAGGATGATGGTAGACTTAGAAGCAGATGTATCGAGATTTTTACTGACGAATTGTTACTCCTTTGAGAGGTTCTATGCTCTTCACTTCCAGTTTAATGTGGATATGGTACTGTGGCCTGGCTGAAAATTAGGACTCTGGATATGTGGGTGGCTCGGATTTTGGTGTTTAGCTGGTTCAGAATGACCTGAGAAGAAGACATGCCACTTTGCTGAAATTATGACACCCTCATTTTGATGGGGTCTTTCTCTTTTGCATGATCTGTATTTTATGCTGCTATGCATCTAAAGAAGCCGTTGACCATGGGAGTTTGATTCGTGTTACATATGATGCTTTGTTTTTGGTAATTCTTGTCAACATGCTTCAAAAAGTTTTGCAAATAAATTGAAGTTCAGGCACTTTTAGGTATTAATCATTTGTTTTATAGCTGATGGAGGTTCTTTTTCTCCATGTGCAGGGTTTCACTAAAGAGATATACCTGGATAAAGATCGATGGCACGGGTGATACTTCATACCCTCTAGATCAATTGAAGTTTGGAAACCATATGTTGCATTGTTTTTAACCAGGCAAACAAATATATTTCACAGGCAAAAGTTTTTATCATATCTTTTCCATATATCAATCTCCTGTTTTTGCCTTCTTGTTTACCATCCATTCTCATAAATATGCAATCTACATTCCTCCACTTCAAATACAAATTAGGCATAGGAATATTGTGCGCACACTTGCACCTTGTAGTGTCATCACATACGAAATTTTTAATGACTTTCATCTTTCACAGTCCAAACTTCTAACGATTGTCACATGGTGTCTTATTACTTTCACATCTCACTATTTTCTCAATTATATATGTGAGTTTCAGAACCTAGGTCCAAACATGCCATAAATTTAATAGGAGAAAAAAGTGGTGGGCAACTGTTTATTCTACTGGTGTTGCAGGTATATCAAAGATTATGATGGGGGAATTCTTATGGAATGCAAAATTGATCCCAAACTTCCTTATACTGATTTATCAACCATGGTTCGCCGTCAAAGGCAGGTAAGGTATCGTTTACTCTATGTATGACATTTTTTTTTTCAGGACTTGTTAAGGGGGAAGAGCAACTGCATTCTGGTCAAAACTCAAATAGCTCAGAGGAGTATTTCTTCAGGAGATAATTGCAGCCTGGATAAGTTGATTTAGTCGTATAATGAAAAATATGGTCTGCCTAATCCAAAATCTGTAGCGTACCTAGATAAATTGTCATATCCAGGAAATTGAACATCTCAACAAATTTGTAAGAAGATTGTAAGGGTCAATAATTATGTGAAAGCTTGACAGTAAAGATAAGGCTTCTTTTAACTAGTTTTGTACCATTCATGATGAAGGGGTTTTTTAGTGATAAGAATAGTCATTCAGTACTATCTTCCTATGAAATTGCTCCATATATCATGAATCAAATATTGGTTAAATGCTGTATCTTGTACCTGAGGCTAAATAATTGAAGATTTGGTATTTGTATAACTGCAACAATCTCTCTCTCTCTCATGCACGCATAGACACACAATTAGGATGAGTAAAGGGTGAGCGGTTGCATATTTTCCATCTGCAAAAGCAATTTATTTAAAGCAATCTAAGCATTGAGCAACAAACTACTTAATTTGCATGCTTGTTAAATGAAGGCATCTTTCCTTTTGAGATGGTTTAGGGAAATGGATTGAAAAAAGAACTGGACAACACTAACCTGTAGCACTTAGCTTCAAAGAGAAACGATGTATACCTCTTTGCATTCTCCTGCCTGAAACTAGAGGATTGTTGTTTTGTTAGAGTGAGTTCCACTCCCCCTGCACTTACAATTCATCTTCTCTTCAAGTCCTTCCATACCACCCATCTTTTCTCAAAGGTTATCATTTCCATGTCTGTGCATTCCTCACAAACCAATAATCCTAGTTGCTCATTTTCTTGATTTACACATGGCAGTAGTCACATTCTCCTCAGTTTTGATCTTGACATTCTCAGATACATGTCTGTCCATTCTGTCCCTGCTTAAAGGTGACTTAATATATGAGAACTGACTGTACAAGAGAGACTGAGTTCTCACTTTTTGTATACTTCCAAATTCTGTGGGTATTGTAATCGGTAAAGAATGCTATCACATCACTGTATTTTTTTTTTTTGGCTGAAAAGGTTTTTAGATTAGCAAAATTAGGTTGAGTAGCCCTGTCCTGTACATGTCTTCAACATATCTTTGCAGTCATGCGAAAATTTTCTTACTTTCTTCTTATTACTGGTTAGGAAATTCAGTCTTCCGTTTCATTGCCTTGAGATGTTAGAATTGTCAGTCCAGATTTTCTTTATTTTATTAACTACTGTCTGAAGTCTGGTTTTTTATATTACTGCAAGGAGCTGCTTATGACTCTTAAATTGGTTGGTTGATCATGTCATCATGCTGTTGTTTTTGGTAGGCGATTGATGAAAAGATAAAGGAACTCTCTAATTGTCATATTGTCTACCAGGGGATCGATTTCCAAAAGGTATAAACTGAAAGCAGTTTTACTTTTTAAAGTACCATGTTATCGTACTTAAATGTGAAGATGTATCAACAGTGTTATTTAGGTAATTGATATAATGCATGAGAGCTAGGCTCTGTCAATTCTAAAACTATAATATCTCCCTGTTATGATTTCCCCCAAATGCTCAATGTATCTAATTTCTTTGGTAAAAATAGGGAAAAAAAATTCTCCATAACAGAGATGTATGAAGTGGAGTAGTTTTAACATGAAACTGGAACATAGTGATTTCAGTTGCAATCAGATGAATTTTTAAAGATTAAGTCCTGCATTCCCATCTCTAGCAGACAAGTACTTGTAATTTGGTCAGTGGAAATTGGAAGTCTTAATTCACTTTTGTTCTTGCTTTTCTTGTTTCTTAGTATCTGGGTTGAAAGCAAATAAGCCTTTTCTTAGTGTCTGCATCTTTCCTTCTATTCTCTTAGTTTGGCTAGAATTTTTGTGCATTGTATATCTTTTTGAACTTTGAGTATGATCAGAATAGTTCTTGCTTAGAGAGATGCAGGGGTTCCCCAAAAATCGATCAAAGTTGAGGACATAGCTGGCTTGAGTGAGTTCCTTGACTTTTTAATGACTTCCAGTTGGCACGTTTCTTCTCACTTACCTTCCGTTTCATTTTTATCAATCATTTTTGAGCTGGTGGGTTGGTTCATGAGCTGAAAACTTGAATGACATGCATGCATATATGTTTTGGTACTGTTTGTCTTGATAAGATTCAATGGTTCTCATCAGATTAGTTAGGCTTGTCAATGTTTTCCAATAATAAGATGATATCTTTAATGAAAAATCGTTTGCTTTTTCACATTGTCATGTGGTACAACCGTACAGCCAAGTGCTCAATAATAAAATCTAAAACTATATTAACATTTCCCTTTGCAGTCATCTCAAAACCTGTTCTGTCGCTGTAAATGAGGATATGAATTTTAAAGTAAGAGATGTCTAAGGAATTATAGATACTCCTATATGCATGGGGTTTAGGAAATAATGAATTAGCAGTGGAAGAAGAATTACAGAAAATCCTCAATGCAAGAGCCTCTCCCAAATGACCATCAAATATCAAGACCAGGGTATGAGAGCCATACTGTCATGGATGGAATTAATACTCTTTTACCAAATTTTACGTGCTTAGATTTGTGTCTTGGAGTAGATTTTTGTTTGATGTTCACTTTGATTATTTCCATATATGACATCAGTCAAGAAAGACATTCAATTCCTTTATTCATTCTATGTGTTATTCAGCTCGAATCATTTTTATTTTAAGATGCTTTATGCTCAGTTTGTTAGATGAGCATTTCAGGAAACTAAGTTGTGGTGTATCTGATTCTAGGGGAGGCCGGGTGGACACCTGATCAATGGGGCTATTCTAGGTTTAGAGGATTGAGTGATCAAAAGCGGTTGACTTCCTTTATGCGCCAACTTCTGAAGGTGAGTAGTGAGCTTTCTTTGTCTTTTCTATCATTTTGCTTCATGGCATCACTCTGTAAGCTGGTCAGCTGTCAGTGTGCATACTTTCATGAATCTCATTGACCATCATCCTGTCTTGCTGGTGGAGTCAGTTTCGTAGCTATCTTTAACATATCTTATGAAAAACAGGCAATGCATGAACATGTTGATGCCTGGCCATTCAAGGAACCGGTTGATGCTCGTGAGGTCCCCGATTACTATGACATAATTAAAGACCCTATGGGTGAGAACCAGGATAAACTGTTAACGTATGTTTTAATAAGTGTATTTCCTTAGCTGAAAATGCATTTTAATGTCCATGCATATAATCTCTTGTATGCTCATAATTGCATGCCTAAACTAAAATTGTAAATTCTAGTACTGATTATGGTGTATGAGATGCCGGAATTGCATCTGATGGGGACATCTGGCCAATTATTTTCACTGGTGAGCAGCTTGGAATGCTCACTGAGAATTAGGCTTCATTTAACTGTCATGTCTACAACGATAGTCGTCATGATATTTCTGTGCCTGCTGTTCTCTTTTTTGGCGCATAGATGTAAAGTGTGAAATGTCAGCTTTTTGGCAGGGTTGAAGCATATTCCTGGTCTACAGAAAACATATATATTTTTAGGGCCGCACAGTTACCTGAAGCATGATGCAGGACGCGCTGCAGGTCGAGTTATGGGTTGAGGAACATGGTATGACATTGGCTACAAATGTGGTACATGTGGGGGTGGTACATGTGGGGTACAGCTCTTTGGTTTTTGGTTAGCAACATGTGTTGGAACACACGGTTGGAAAGGATTAACTAATAAGGCTAGGGGGCTGAATATGGCCCTGATCATGTTGTCTAGGCTGATGTGAAGTGTTACCACTAGCCGAATCCCAAAAAAAAGTGCTTTTTATCTAACTTGAAGAGAAATAAAAACATCTCAAGTAACTGTTATAATAGTTAACTAGCTGCATTCAATGATTTAATGACAAGGCCCAGAAGATTACTACTGATAAATCATTTACCAGATCATGGGCTAGAATATTTCCTCTTTCTTTTCCTCTTCCACTCTTCTTCATTTCATTAAGTCGTTCCTTTTTCTTCCTCTTGCTATAATCCTGCTAGATAGCTTCAATGATGAACAGCTGGGCAATTTCTGGCTTTTTGGTTCAAGCAACTTGTCCGTTTGCGTTCTTATTGCAAAGTTAGTGGCAAAGTCAATAGGCAAGAATCTGGTACTTGAATGAAACTAGATGTATGGAGTGTATTTCCCATCTCTTCTCAAGAAAGAGGTGGGCAGGGTCAAAGTAGATGCTGGGCACAGTAGCAGTGGCTAATTTGCCCTTGCTGTGATGGCTCATCATCCGAGGTGGCAAAGTTTGTTGCCATGCTTGTGATCTACACAGCTTGCCATGGTAATCCACATCAGCAAATCACTTGACCTGGGATGTGCATCCTGAATTGGGGTCCCAAGAGGGATGGTATCTATGTTGAAGAACTGGTTAGAGGAAATCACCTGAGATCCAACCTTGTCCAGGCAGGGGAGTCATATCCTCACAAATATGTCATGACTTTTTCCCTCGTGCAAATTGTAGTTTAGTTTACTAGTCGGACCTAACTGGAATTAGCCCAGCGTTTGCAACTGCTAAAGCAAGCCTTTGCCAGCTTGCCATATGATCAGATTTAAGAAAATCCAGCAGAGACATGATGGTGTCTAACTGTCATGAGAAGTGCAAATTCAAGTTTTATGCTTATCCTCTTCATTGTGGCATTGGAAAATTTACTGTGCACATGCTATTGAGTTGTAACAGTTTCACAACTCATCATGGTTTTGCAGATTTGAAGACGATGACTAAGAGGGTTGATTCAGAGCAATATTATGTTACGCTTGAGATGTTCATTGCAGATGCCAAGAGGATGTTTGCTAATGCACGCACCTACAATTCCCCCGAAACTATATACTTCAAATGTGCAACTAGGTATACTGCGTCAGTCCTTGTTGTCTGTGTTTTGTCACCTTCATGTCAGATGAAATGATTTACTATACGTGCAGGCTGGAAGCTCATTTCACGAGCAAGGTACAATCGAATCTTCAATCTGGTGCTGGAAAAATTCAACAGTAGAGCATTCAGTAGACTGGAGGTCCCAACCTTAACTCTCTCTATTTGGATATGTGGAGCTTTAGATACTTCCTCTGATTCATGATTCTCTGGGGAAATAACTAGCTCCAATTGACCATAGTTCCCTTGTAATGTAATGTAATGTAATTATGATGTTTTTCACTTTCTAACTCTGGTAGATGAAATTCAAAATCATTTAACACATCATTTGTGTGACATTGGCCGTCATCTTTTGTACAATGGATGCTATTTGGTGATGCCATGAACTGAAACTTTTGTGTAGAGCATCTAGGCCGGAGAGAACGTAGAAGCCTGCAGACTCTGGCTGCCTTGGCCCGGTAAACGGATGTACAGATATGGGAAATCACTATATTAGAGTCTAGTGCTTCAACAGGTTCATCATCATGGATCACGATTCTGTCTCTCGATCATGTATTCAGGTCGACACACACAGGTTGTGATTATGCGGTGATTTATGTGTTGTAAACTTGCGGCCATATTTTGACGAAAAAAATAATTGCGGCCATATACACAGGAATTTGAATTTGAATTTGGATGGGTATGTACCTTTTTTTTTGGTCAGTCGATGGGTATGTACCTTGTGCAGTACCAAAGTGTCTCGAAAAAAGGCTTTGTCTGGGACAAGTGGATCGTTGGTATAGTTTCCTGTGTGGAGTGACCGGATTCCTAAGATCAACGACAAATTCCACATGTCGAGTTAATTTGGATGACTAAAATGTGAAATGCAAGGGTAGGACACGTTTCCAAGAAAGCAGGACCTCTTTCTCCTAGACAAGAAAGGAGAATCGAATGTGTGTGGAAAGGAGAAGATACCCGACGTTCTTCCCCTTCTTTGGCGCCAGGTAATGTGGCTTTTATGTTTTAGTACCCTCCACCGAGGTTACATGTATTGTCAATTCGCAATGTTAAATGCAATTGGAGATCGCCTTCCTATTTGAACCAGAAACAGTTCTGGCTAGACATACGCTTACGAAAGTAAGCAAAATCAACAAGGGTTACAATGGGTGATCCCTAACAACATTTTGGCCTTGCATTATTATTGTTAAGGGAGCGAATTGCTGCAGATTTAGCACGTGGCAAATGTCCCGGCACGGAGGAGGTTTCGGCTCGCTTAGCAAAATCATGTTCCCTCCTTCAGGTCCACACTTGATGCGCTTCCGTTTTTGAGTGCCCAGCTGAAAAGATAAACAAAAAACAAATGAGACTGGAATATCCAGAGACGTGCCATTGGTAAGTATATAATATTGAACATTTTCTTATAAAGACTAAGTTAAATATGTACAAATATATATGTGTGAGTGTGAATTACTTTGAACAATTGAGTTATATTAATTTTAGGAACCATTTGTGTCATCATCCATTTTTTGCTGGGTAGATAAATTGCATTTAACTTGTCCATTTTAGGAGAAGGAAAATGAGAATAAAGCATTTAAAAAAAAAAGGCTTTTATTTAAAACGGATATAGCCACTTCAAGGCCTTATTTGAAACAATATCTATTTCAAGCCGTTATTTGAGAAAGTGATGGTACTTCGGGTTTTTATTTAAAATAAAGTCAATTTCAAGTCCTTATTTGAGAAAATAAGAGCATTTCAGACTTCTTTTTGGAATTTTCCATTTTCTCTTACTCTCCCATTTAATTTCAAAATATTATCCAAATTAAAAAAGAAAATCATGTAAGAATTATATATAAATCTACATTTCAATGTATGATTACATGTCAAGATTTTAAATAGTTACAATAAAGAAAATCAAAATCAGCATGTCCTAAAAACTTCACTTCCATTTTGTTTGGAGACTTTGGGCTTATTTGTTAACTTGTTCAATAGTGACTAGTTTCATTATTTTGTTACTGAGAATAAAAAAAAAAAAACATAAATTCATTTAGTACATTTTTTATTCCTAGGAATAGATTAAGAATAGAATCAAGAAGTAAAAAGAAAAGTTTATATTTTATTCCCGAAAATAATTCCAAAATCAAGCCCGATCTATTTTTCCTTGTTTTTTTTTTTCATTCTCTTTTCTTCTTCCTCCTAATTGGTCATTGACCACTACTAGCCACAGTTGCCACTGTCGGTGGTCGTTAGCGACCAACTGGGCTAGGTTTGATGAGCTCATTGGATCATGCCCAGTCGGTCATCGGCCACAAAAGAAAGAGGAAGGAGAGAAAAGAAAAAAGAAAAAAAAGTATTAAAAATTTAAAAGAAACAAAAAAAATTTAAGAGAATTACGAAAGGTATTTCTATTTCGAGACTTTCAAATCCTTAGAAATTATTTTGGAGAACTGAATAAAAATAAGAGTTAATAATCTGAAAAATCTCAAACCCAGGTGCATTTGTGACAAATTTACCCAAGATTAATTTTTTGATCACAAAAAAATCCAAACTAGTACATCTTTGACAAATTTAACATTTATTAATTTTTATTAATTTTTATTATCAAATTATTAAGTTAAATGACATATAACAGATTAGTGATATATCGATTTAGGAATTTTATTATTTATTTGTTACAATTATATAATTTTTGTGATTTTTTGTGATATTAATCTAATTTAATGAAAGATATATTATACCAATTTGAAGTTTTTGGCTGTCGAATACATTAGTTTTGGGTGAATTTGTCACAAATGTATCAATTTGAGACTTTTTATTTTCAGTCGGGATAAATTTATTACGGATGTATCGGTTTGAGAATTTTCATGGTAAAAAAATTAATTTGAAATAAATTTATTATATATATATATATGTATATATTAGTTTTGAGTATTTAGAGATTGACCCAACCAATCATTACAACTCTCCTCCTTCCTCTCTCTCTCTCTCCCCCCCCCTTCTTTGCGCCTAAAATCACCTTATAAAAACCCCGATTCCCACTTAAAGTCACTGGAGCTCAGTGAGTCGCGAACTCGCCACCGAGTTCGCCGGAGCCAACTCGACAGAGAGAGAGACGATACGGTTCAAATGGACGGTCACTCCTCGCACCTCGCCGCGCAGAACCGATCGCGCGGCTCCCAGACCCCCTCCCCCTCCCATTCCGCCGCCTCCGCCTCCGCCACCTCCTCGATCCACCTCAAGCGCAAGCTCTCCGCCGCCGCCAGCCGCCGCCGCCGCCGAGCCGCCGCCGACGACCACGCCCCGCCCTTCCCTCCCTCCTCCATCTCCGCCGACACCCGCGACGGCGCCCTCACCTCCAACGACGACCTCGAGAGCATCTCTGCCCGCGGCGGAGGGGCCGGCGACGACTCCGACGACGATTCCGACGATGAGGAGGACGATGGCGATAACGACGGCGGATCCTCTCTCCGCACGTTCACCGCGGCTCGGCTCGAGAACGCGGGCTCGGCCGCGGCTCGGAACAGGAAGATCAAGGCCGAGAGCAATGCGACGGTCAAGGTCGAGAAGGAGGACTCCGCCAAGGACGGTGGTAATGGTGCCGGCGTGGGAGCTCTGGGGCCAGCTGCGACCTCCGGCGCCGGTTCGGGCTCCGGAATTGTGCCGAAGGAGGATGCTGTGAAGATATTCACCGAGAATTTACAGGCGAGTGGGGCTTACAGTGCTAGAGAAGAGAACTTGAAAAGAGAGGTAACATTCTTGGCAGTTTAATTTTCCTTGGTGGAGAGCTGGCAGTAATTAGATGAAGTTTCGAAGCATTTGAGTTTGGTTGTTTGGTTTGAATTTGAACGTTTTAGGGGGACCCTGAAGAGTTGCTTTTAGCACTTTTAAAGCTTTCGAATCACTTTCCCTCCAAAAACCTTTAGGGGTACATCAAATAAAGAGCTTAGTTGTACTTATTGCATGAGACATCTGATTGCTTATTCTCAAAAGACTCAAATCCCTCTCTCTATAAGTGCCGGTCGAATCATGCGAGAAAAGAATGACAAATATCTATTATCTACAAGCATCTCGGATGTTGCTAGGAAACACTAAATTATGTTGATTTTTTTTTTTTTAATATCTGTCTGACCTAAAGGACGATGGCTCTGGTGTGTAGATAAAGTAATGAGTGTTCCTTTCGTTGGAGATTCCTCGTGATCAAGGATTGCTTCATGATAAAATCTCTCTCTAGAAACTGTTGCATGTGGTCAAAGTGAATGGCCGTCTTTGCATCTTCATTTCTGAGGGATGGCTTAACTAAATTCTGCAGGAGGAAGCAGGAAAACTCAAGTTTGAATGCCTTTCAAATGATGGTGTCGATGATCATATGGTTTGGTACTTCATCTTTTCATTTAACCAATGTTTTAACATCTGCGGAGGTTTGCTTTAGTGATCCATTGTAGGTGAAAACCTTCTTTTCCTCCTAATTTACAGATACAGAGTTTGTGCAACAATGGTGAAAAATTGCATTTGCCCTTTCCCTTTATCTTAACTTTCTAGAAAATACAGCATTCATTAACTTACTTGGATCTCAGGTTCTCGTGTAAAAAATTAAACTATAGCAAGTCTTGCCACACTCCTTGAATGTTTCTCTTGGTTCTCAGGTTAATAGGATTAAAGAATATCTTTGCCAGGCAACTTCCTAATATGCCGAAGGAATACATTGTGCGTCTTGTTATGGACAGGTATTGCCATGACTTGACATGTGATACCCTCATTCTCTGTATCTAAAGAAGCTTTCCACGAATATATCTAAAATTGAGTGGGACAAGTGTTATATATTGCGAAGTTTTCTCAAGTTTCTCTCTTTGCCACTCCAGAATATCCATCGTAGAGGCAAAGAACTGGACAGAGAAAAAGGACCGATACTAGAATTTGATCATTACAAAAGCTGAAAGAGAAGTAGAAGAAAATAAAATTCCAGAATTGGATTAAATAAAAAGGTCTTTTGGCTACATCACAGCTAGGAGTTTTTCACGTAACGAACTAAAATACATTCCAGGCTAGAGCTCTTAATCAAGGGAGAAGGCATTGCCCTTTAGCCATTCCTTTTTTTTTGGTGAATAAGGAGTTGAATTTAGCATTAAACAAATTAAAGGATGCCCAATGGCACTCACTTTTAGCATTTTGTTGAGGTCACACCATAAACCTCCACAACAAGGCAATAACATGCAGCCATAGGCACAAGTTACTTTAAGAATAGCACTGTAGAACAAGGTCTATCTCTGTGTGAGACTTTGTAACTTTGGAGTCACTTAGCACATTCGATATTCTTAATATACGGGCATTCTTTTGTTTCACATAATTTTACCTGGCAATTAAACTCTTTCATTTTTATTTCAATGCCAGATGAATCATTTAAAAACTTCTTTTACTTATCTGAGAGGGAATGATTAAAGAAACTGATGTCAATATGAACACGATCTTTTGTCTTTGGTTATTCATGGCTACTATTTGCTTCAGAACGTGCCACGTGTTTAGTTATGATGGTTTATCAAGTTGCATATATGTGCAGTTTTAGTGCCTTCTATAGGTTTGCTTATCTAATTGCTCAATGTTCAAGGCTGTAATACCTATGGTTCTCTCAAGATCCTTTTGGTAAATATGCTTCTTCTCTATCGAAGTGATCATACTCATATTGTATTTGCAGAAACCACAAGTCAGTAATGGTTATCAGACGGAATCAAGTTGTTGGTGGTATCACTTATCGCCCATATGCCAGGTGATGTTCTTTCTCATTCTGCAGCGCTTCTTTCTTCACTTGACTCTTCTTACTTTTGTTACTATTATTTAGCAGTCAATTTAGACTGTTGATATTCTGTTGTTGTAAGTACATGTCCTGGAGTTAGTAAAGCCTATAATAACAACATCACTTCAAAAACACGCGATGTTTAAATGCATTGCTTGTAAATGAGCATTTATTCATGTGATGGTGTTTTGTTCTCTTGCAATACCCTTTTCTTCCCAGAGCATTTGGACTTATGGGTGCCTAATTGGACCTAAATGATCAGAACATTAAGTAAAATACTGTGTATCTTGGTAATATTATCTTGACATCATCCTTAGAATTCTCCATTATTATTTTGATGGAAATCGTGGTTGAAGAAAGGTTATGACAGGTTTTGCAAACCATTAGAATATAGTTGACCAGTTTCCTATTATTCTGGCTGTACTTGGAATCGAACCTACCACGTTTTATAATCACCCAATCCCAAAACAACCAGGCCAAATGTCCTTTCTAGCATACCATAAGGAAAATGAAAACCAAACAATTAGCAATGGTGCCTTATTTTGAGTAGCGACTTTCTCTCTCATCTCCCTTCCTTTTGCTTTCTTTTAACTGGAATTTGGCAACTTATATATTCGATTTGGCTACATGATGTGATTCTTGATACTAAATCTATGTTGTCCTCAACTACTACAGTCAAAAGTTTGGTGAGATAGCTTTCTGTGCAATTAAGGCTGATGAACAAGTGAAAGGTTATGGCACGAGGCTGATGAATCACTTAAAACAGCATGCTCGTGACGTTGATGGGCTAACTCATTTTCTGACCTATGCTGACAACAACGCTGTTGGTTACTTCATCAAGCAGGTTTAGATTCTAAACATCCGTCATATCCTAAAATCTGTGCTTTATCTATGAAAATGTTGAAATGGCACTCACTGGTTTTTGCTTTGTGATAAATATGGATCCTATTTATTATTATATGTGTGGGGAAGAAAAATGGAATGAACTAAGTTTATGTATGAAAGAGTGGTTGTGGTCCGTCTTTCTTTCAGTAAATGAGTGCTGTGTTCAAGTACAAGTCATTTTGTGAGTTAAATTGGTGAAAAGAATGGAGAAGAACTTCCGGATACACGTGCTTGACTCTTTTAAGATCATCGTGGTGAGTTTTATCTTTGGGTCGACATAGAGCTCAATTTTTTTTTTTGGCTCTTGTGACTTGCATTTTTCCTTTTGTGAGAGGAAAATTAATTTTGTATTTGTCAATAAAGTTTAATATGTATAGATATAAGCCCTAAAGGTCCTAAAGACCACTTTACCCTTCATACTTCTAATACTCCCCTCAAGCACATGCCTAGCTTGTCACAAATATATTCTATCCTCCCATTACCTAGAGATTTAATAAAGATGTCTACAAGTTGTTTGCCAGTTCAAATATGACTGGGAAGGATCACTCAACTCAGTAACCTTTTTTGAATAAAATGATTGTCAACCTCAATGTGTTTTGTTCTCTCATGAAAGCTATAGGGTTGGAAGCTATATGCACCGCAACTTTATTATGGCGCCATGGAGTCATGGGCATTGGATCTTAAAAGCCTAACTCAGTTAATAATTGTCGAATCCATACTAATTCACATGGCACACTTGTGCCATGGCTCTATATTATGACTCAGCACTGGAGTGGGCAAAAACACTATGTTTCTTACTCTTTCATGATACCAGATTTCCTCCAACCAAGGTACAATAGCTAGTGGGTGATCTCCTATTATCTAGAGAACTTGCCTAATCAGCGTTAAAGAACCCTTTAACCCTGCCATGAACATAGTTTTAGAAAACAATTCCTTTCCTTGGAGCCTTCTTCAAGTACCTCAATATTCGAATAACTGTATCCAAATGAGATGTACGAGGGGAAAACAGTAACTGGCTTACCACACTAAATGGAAAGGCAATGTTTGGTCTAGTAATTGTAAGATAATTCAGCTTACTTACTAGTCCTCTATATCTCTTAGGATTATTAAGAATCTCTTCTCTCTCAGCAACTAGTTTAAGCTGTTGTTCCATGGGTGAATCAAGAGGCTTTGATCCCAACATACCTTTCTCAGTGAGCAAATCCGAGGCATATTTTTCTGCTGTAATAGAACAATGCCTTTCTATGACTACGCCACCTCAATTCCTAGGAAATACTTCAATTTTCCTAAGTTATTACTCTAAAACTGTTGCAGAAGATAGGTCTTGAGTTTAGCCATACCAACCAAGTCATCTCCTGTGATGATAATATCATCAATATACACAATCAAGAATAGTTTGCCTCCCCTTGACTCTTCATAAAAGAAACAATGACCATTTCCACATCTAGATAGCTCAAAAGAAAGTACAGCCTTAGAAAATCTTCCAAACAACGCTTGTGGGGATTTCTTCAAACCATGTAAGGACTTTTTCAGTTTGCAAACCAATCCCCCAGACTCGCCCTGAGCAACAAACCCTAGAGGTTGCTCCATATAAACTTCTTCATAAAGAGTACCTTGCAAGAAAGCATTCTTGACATTAGCTGAAACAAGGGCCGGTTATATGTGGCAGCAAGAGAGATCAAAATATGAATAGAAGTAAGTTTGGCAATAGTAGAAAAGGTTTCTGGATAGTTAACCCCATATACCTGAGCATATCCTTTGGCAACAAGTCTTACTTTAGAATTAGCAAGAGAACCATTGGGATCATACCCATTGACAATGAATCGCACAGCCATCATTGGCAGGACTTATCCATGCCTATTAAATACGCAGTAAAAGATTGTCTTCCTTATGTCTTAGGATGATGATGGACTTAGCAGCTGATGTATTGAAATTTTTAACGATGAATTTCTACTCCTTTGAGAGGTTCTGTGCACTTCACTTCCAGTTTAACATGAATATGGTACTGTGGCCTGGCTCAAAATTAGGACTCTGGATGTGTGGATTGCTCAGATTTTGGTGTTTAACTAGTTCACAATGCCTCAGAAGAAGACAAGCCACTGTGCTGAAATTACAGTGACCTTCATCTTGATGGGGTCTTTCTCTTTTGCATGATCTGTATTTTATGCTGCTATGCATAACTATAGAAGCCGTTGACCATGGGAGTTTGATTCGTGTTACATATGATGCTTTGTTTTGTCAATTCTTGTCAACATACTTCATATAGTTTTGCAAGTTAATTAATGTTCTGGCACTCTTAGGAATTCATCATTTGTTTTATAGATGATGGAAGTTTTTTTCTCCATGTGCAGGGTTTCACGAAAGAGATATACCTGGATAAAGATCGATGGCATGGGTGATACTTCATACCCTTTACATCAATTAAGTTGAAAACCATATTTTGCTTTGTTTTTAACTAGCCAAACAAACATATTTTACAGGCAAAAGTTTTTAGTATTTCCTTTTCATATATAAATCTCCTGTTTTGGCCTTCTTGTTTACCACCATTCTCATAAATGTGCTATCTACATCCCTCCACTTTAAATACAAATAAGGCATAGGAATATTGAAGGAACAAAAAGAGTGTGCTCACACATGCTCATCACATATGATATTTTTAATGACTTTTATCTTTCAGAGTCTAAACTTCTAATGATCGCCGAGTGCGGTTTCTTTATTACTTTCACAACTCACTATTTTCTCAATCTTTTATGGGAGTTTCAACACCTGTGTCCAAACATCTCACTATTCTGAGGGTGTTGCAGGTATATTAAAGATTATGATGGGGGAATTCTTATGGAATGCAAAATTGATCCCAAACTTCCTTATACAGATCTATCAACCATGATTCGCCGTCAAAGGCAGGTAAAGCATTGTTTGTTCTATGTATGGCATTTTATCTTTCCAGGACTTGTTAAGGGGGAAAAGCAACTGCGTTCTGGTCGAAACTCAAATTGCTCAGAGGAGTATGTCTTCAGGAGATAATTGCAGCCTAAATAAGTTGATTTGGTTATATAATAAAAAATATGGTCTGCATAATCCAAAATCTGTAGCTTACCTAGATAAATTGTCATATCCAGGAAATTGAACATCTCAACAAATTTGTAAGAAGATTATTATAATGTGAAAGCTTGACAGTATAGATAAGGCTTCTTTTAACTATTTTTGTACCATTCATGACATGGGGGTATTTTAGTGATAAGAATAGTCATTCAATACTAGCTTCCCCATAAAATTGCTCCATATATCATGAATCAAATATTGGTTAAATTCTGTATCTTGTATCTGAGGCGTAATAATTGAAGATTTTATATTCGTATAACTGCAACAATCTCTCTCTCTCTCTCTCTCTCTCTCTCTCTCTCACGCAATCACATGCACACATAGACAAACAATTAGGATGAGTGAAGGGTGAGCTTTTGCATATTTTCCATCTGCAAAAGCAATTTGTTTGGAGCAAACTAAGGGATTGAGCAACAAACTAGTTAAATTGCAAGCTTGCTAAACAAAGGCGTCTTTCCTTATGAGATGGTTTAGGGAAATGGGTGGAAAAAAGACAACTGGACAACACTAGCCTTCAGCACTTAGCTTCAAGGAGAAATGATCTATACGTCTTTGCATTCTCCTGCCTGAAACTAGAGCATTGTAGTTTTGTTAGGGTTCCACTCCCCCTGCAGTTCCAATTCATCTTCTCTTCGAGTCATTCCATAGCACCCATGTTTTCTCAAAGGTTATCGTTAAGATGCCTGTGCATTCCTGACAAACCAATAATCTAAATTGCTCATTTTCTTGATTTACCCATGGCAGTAGTCACATTCTCCTTTAGTTTTGATCGTGACATCCTCAGATACATGTCTGTCCCGGTTATCTGTGCTCAAAGGTGACTTAATATATGAGAACAGACTGTACATTAGAGACTGAGTTCTCATTTGTATACTTCAAAATATTGTAGTTGGTAAAGAATGCTATCACATCAATGTAGTTTTTTGCTGAAAAGGTTTTTAGATGAGGAAAATTTGGTTGAGTAGCCATGGCCTGTGCATGGCTTCAACTTATCATTTGCAGTCATGTGATACTTTTCTTACCTTCTTCTTATGACTTGCTAGGAAATTCACTCTTACATTTCATTGTCCTGATATGTCAGCATGTCAGTCCAGATTTTCTTCATTTTATTTAACTACAGTCTGAAGTCTGGATCTTTATATTACTGGAAGGAGCTGCTTATGACTCTTGAATTGGTTGGTTGATCATGTTGTCATACCGTTGTTTTTGGTAGGCGATTGATGAAAAGATAAGGGAACTCTCTAATTGTCATATTGTCTACCAGGGGATCGATTTCCAGAAGGTATATTACTTGTTCAAGTACCATGTTATTGTACTTATAAGGTGAAGATGTATCAACTGTGTTGTTTAGGTACTTGATATGATGCATGAGAGCTAGGTTCTTTCAATTGTAAAAAACTATGATATCTCCCGATACGATTTCCCCCAAATGCTCAATGTATTCAATTTCTTTGATTAACTTTTATGAGATTTAGTGAGATCATTGCCAATTGTTTTAAAAGTTTAAGTTGTTAGATGAAGGCGTGGTTTATTATTTAAATATTCTAACACTCCCTCTCATGCTTAGTTTGGCTTTTTTACCTAGTATTAAGTGTGAAAATTTAATTGGGGAGGCAAATAAGACCTGGAAAGATTTAAATTCATGACCTCCAGCTTTGATACTAGTGTTGGGTGGTCGTGGGCCTCTCTTGCCTCAAAAGTTAAATTAGCTCAAGAGGTGAGGCTTACCTTCACACTAATAAATTGACCCTTAGCACCTTCCATAATTGATGTGGGACAATCTCAATAATTTCCCCCTCACACACCATATGAGATTTGGTGGGGTACTGCCAACCGTTCTAAAAGTTTAAATTGTTAGATGAAGGCTTGGTTTATTATTTAAATATTCCAACAACTTCTAAGTAGGGAAAAGAAAATTCTCCATAATAGAGACATATGATCTAGAGGAGTTATAACATGAAACTGGAACATAGTGGTTTCAGTCGCGATCAGATGAATCTTTAAAACCCAAGTCCTGAAGCTGCTTCCCATCTCTAGCTGACAAGTATCCAGTTTTGGAAAGTAATCACGCCTGTCTTTTAATCAACTACGTGATAGTTAATCAGCTCATCATACAATGGAAGTTTTAGTTCACTTTCTTTCTTGCTTTCCTTCCTTGTTTCTTATTATCCAAGTGGAAACGGAATAAGCCTTTTCTCAGTATCTGCATTTCCTTTTATTCTCCTAGTTCGGCTAGAATTTTTGTACACTGCATATCTTTTTGAACTTAAGTCTGATCAAAATAGTTCTTGCTTAGAGAGATGCAGGGGTTCCCCAAAATCCATCAAAGTGGAGGATATCCCTGGCTTGAGTGAGTTCCTTGACTTTTTAATGACTTCCAGTTGGCTCGTTTCTTCACACTTATCATCCATTTCATTTTTATCAATCATTTTTGACGTGGTAGGTTGGTTCATGAGCTGAAAACTTGCGTGACATGCATGCATATACGTTTCAGCACTGTTTGTCTTGATGAGATTCAATGGCTCTCATCAGATTAATTCAGGATGTCAATTTTTTCCAATAGTTAGATAAATATCTTTAATGGGGAATCGTTTGCTTTTTCACATTGTCATGTGGTACAGCCGAGTGTTTAATAATAAACTTCTAAACTATATTTTCATTCCCCTTTACAGTCATCTCAAAACCTGTTCTGTCGCTGTAAATGAGAATACGAATTTCAAAGTAAGAGATGTTTAAGGAATATCAGAAACTCCTTTACACATGGGGTTTAGGAAATGAAGAATTAGCAGTGGAAGAAGAATTACGGAAAACTCCTGAGTGCGATAGCCTCTCCCAAATGATCATCTAGTATCAATATGAGAATGAGAGTGCCATACTGTCATTGATAAAATTAATACTCTTTTACCCAATTCCACATGCTCAGATTTCTGTCTTGGAGTAGATTTCTGTTTGATGTTCACTTTGATTATTTCCATATACAACATCAGTCAACAAAGACGCTCAATTCCTTTATTATCTATGTGTTATTCTGCTCAAATAATTTTTTCGAAGACATTTTATGCTCAGATTGTTAGATGAGCATTTCGGGATACTAATTTGTGGTGCTCAGATTGTTAGATGGGCATTTTGGGATACTAATTTGTGGTGCATCTAATTCTAGGGGAGGCTGGGTGGACACCTGATCAATGGGGCTATTCTAGGTTTAGAGGATTGAGTGATCAAAAGCGGTTGACTTTCTTTATGCGCCAACTTCTGAAGGCAAGTAATGAGCTTTCTTTGTCTTTTCTATCATTTTGCTTCCTAGCATTGCTCTGTAAACTGCTCAGCTGTCAGTGTGCATATTTTAATGAATCTCATTGACCATCATTCTGGTGGTGTCATTGTTGTAGCTATCTTTAACATATCTTATGAAAAACAGGTATTGAATGACCATAGTGATGCTTGGCCATTCAAGGAACCAGTTGATGCTCGTGAGGTCCCTGATTACTATGACATAATTAAAGACCCTATGGGTGAGAACCAGCATAAGCTATTAACTTATGTTTTGAAAAGTGTATTTCTTTACCTGAAATTGCATTTTAATGTCAACACATGCAATCTTTTGTATGCTCATAATTGCATTAATAAACTAAAATTGTAAATTCTAGTACTGCTTATGGTGTATGAGATGCTGGATTTGCATTGGATGGGTACGTCTTGCCAGTTCTTTTCACTGGTGGGCAGCTTGGAATGCTCACTGAGAATTAGGCTTCAATTAACTCTCATGTCCACAGCGATAGTCATCATAATATTTCTGTTCCTGCTTTTCCTTCATACCAAAGACGTATATACTTTTAGGGGCGCACAGTTACCTGAAGCATGATGCAGGACACGCTGTAGGTTGACTTATGGATAGAGGAACATGGTATGACATTGGCTACAAATGGGGTAATTGGGGTACAGCTCTTTGGTTGTTGGTTAGCAACATGTGTTGGAACACTTAGTTGGGATCAATTAAGTAATAGGACTACGGAGCTGAATATGGCCCAGATCTTGTTGTCTAGGCTGATGTTGAGTGTTGCCACTAGCCGAATCTAGAAAAAAAGCGCTTGTTGTTTAACATGAAAAAGAAATAAAAACATCTGAAGTAACTGTTATGGTAGTCAACTACCTGCAGCCTAACTCAACAATTTAATGACAATGCCCAGAAAATTACTACTGATAAATCATTTACTAGACCATGGACTAGAATATTTCCTCTTTCTTTTCTTCTTCCACTCTTCTACATTTCATTAAGGTGTTCCTTTTTATTCCTCTTGCTATAATCCTGCTAGGTAGCTTCAATGATGAGCAGCTGGGCAATTTCTTGTTTTTCAGTTCAAGCAATTTGCCCATTTGCCTTCTTTTTGCAAATTTAGCGGCAAAATCAATTGGCTAGAATCTGGTACTTGAACAAAAGTAGATTTATGGAGCATGTTTTTCATCTCTTCTTGAGAAACATGTTAGGACACGCATGTGAGTTGTGTTAGAGAAGTCCTGCATTGGAAAATTGGTGTAGTGTTGAGCAGTTAATATATTTTAGTTGGATCATAACTTATTAGCTTGAGATTTTGAGTGAAGGTGGGTCGACGGGCTTGGACTTAGGCTTCCTCTTGGAGATCTCCTTGGGTGAGGGTATCGGGCTTTAGCTATGTGCTCTCAACAAATGGTATCAAAGTCGACGGTAGATTGTTGTTCAGGTGTTTGGTGAATATCTCAAGAAAGAAATCTCATGATTGACACTTGCTTCCGGTGAAAATTGCTATCAAGGCTGGCAAGAAGAGACCATGGTCGGTTGGTCTAGAGACCATAAACAGTTGGTCTGGTGATGTGAGAACATGGACAATTGGTCGACATGAAATAGATACCAAGAAGTTAGAGACTATGGATAGTTGGTTTGGTAACGCGAGTCCAGCAAGACCATGGACAGTTGGTCTGGTGATGCTTAGATAGATACCATGAAGTTAAGAGACCATGGACGGTCTAGTGACATTGCATTGCAATGACTTGGATATTCAACTTGAAATAAGTTGATGTAGAAGGACACTTAAATAGCAGAGACCATGGACAGCTAGTCATAGAGACTATCGTGATGGGGAGATTGTTAGGATGCACGTGTAAGTTGTGTCGGAGAAAGTCTTACGTTGGAGAATTGATGTGGTGTTGAGCAGTTAATATATCCCAATTGGTCCATAACTCATTGGTTTAAGTTTTTGAGTGAAGGTATTGGATATATTGATGGGCTCGGATTTAAGCTTCCTCTTGGTGATCTCCCCGGATGAAATCATTGAGCTTTTGCTGCGTGATTCCAACAAAACAAGTGGCGGGGGTGTAAGTAACCGCTGGGCACTGTAGCAATAGCTATTTTACCCTTTGCTGTGATGCATCGTCATCTGAGGTGGCAAAGTATTTTGTCATGCTCGCGATCTACAGAGCGCACCATGGTGATACACATCAGCAGAGCACCTGACCTGGGATGTGCATCCTGAAGTGGGGTTCCCAGAGCAGTGGTATAACCTTTTCTAGGCAGGGGAGTTATAGCCTCACGAATATGTCACGAGTTTTTCCCCTGTGCAAATTGTAGTTTAGCTTACTGGTTGGACCTAACTGGAATTAGCCCAACGTTTGCAGCTGCTAAAGCAAAGCCTTTGCCAGCCTGCCATTTGATCACATTTAAGAAAATCCAGCAAAGACATAATGCTAACTGTCATGAGAAGTGCAAATTCAAGTTTTTGTGCTTATCCTCTTCATTATGGCGTAGGAAAATTTACCATGCACTTACTTATTGAATCGCAACAGTTTTACTCATGATGGTTTTGCAGATTTGAAGACAATGACCAAGAGGGTCGAATCAGAGCAATATTATGTTACGCTCGAGATGTTCATAGCAGATGTCAAGAGGATGTTTGCTAATGCACGCACCTACAATTCCCCCGACACTATATACTTCAAAATTGCAACAAGGTATACTTAGTCAGTCCTTATTATGCTTCTTTTGTCAACCCTCTAGGGCAGATAAAAATGATTTACTGGATGTGCAGGCTGGAAGCTCATTTCCAGAGCAAGGTACAATCGAATCTTCAGTCTGGTGCCGGAAAAATTCAACAGTAGAGCATTCAGTAGACTGGAGGCCCTGACCTTACTTCTCTGTATCTGAATATGTGGAGCCTTGGATACTTCCTCTGATCCATGATTGCGCTGGGGAATTAACCAACTTCGATTGACCATGTAACTGAAGACTGATAGTCATATTCCCCGAAAACTGAAATTTCAGTTCCCTTAGTACAATGTAATTAAGATGTTTTCACTTTCTAACTCTGGTAGATGGAAATTTAACCAGATTGTGATATTGATATATCCGTTCACCTCATCTGAGCGACACAGGCCATCATTTTTTGGTGACACCATGAACTGATCCTTTTGTGCAGAGCATCCAGGCGTGAGAGTAACAAAGTTTGTGGAATCTGGTTGGCTTGGCCCAGTAAACGGATTTACGGGCATGGGAAATTATTATATCAGACTCTTCATTCCATGGAAAATAATTTGTAGAAAAATGTTTTTTGAATTTTCTGATAGTTGTTTCACGAAAATAAATTAGTTGGGGAAATCATTTTTGATGAAGAGAAAAAAGTCTTTAAGATAAGGAAAAATGTTTTTCACTTTTAAGAAAGAGGAAAATATTTTTTCAATCACTTTCTCTTATCTCACATACATATTAACTTTTTATCTTTTTTTTTTTTTAAAAAAAATTTTTTAATTTTTTTTTAAGTCTCTTGGCCCGTGATTGGCCAAGATGATTGTTGGCGACTGGCCATAGGCAGTCTCGAGCTCTTGTCGCTCACCTAATTGGTGATGAGTCAGGCGAGTGAGATGAGCCTTGGCTCGTTAGATTGGTGAACTAGGCGAGCGCGAGCCTTTGGCTCACCTTCGGTCGGTCACCATGATGATCAGCCAAAGAAGAAGACAAAAATAAAGAAAAGAAAAAGAAAAAGAAAATGATTAATAAAATAATAAAAAATATTGAAAAAGAGTGCTTAAAGAAAAGTTTTCTTACGAAAAATGAAAATATTTTTCTCTCATGAAGGTCATACATCTTCCTGGAAAATGACTTCTCGGGAAGGTCATACGGACCTTTAAAGTCTTGTGTGACCATTTATTGGGGTCCCCACACACACAAGTGGTGATTTTGGGATGATTTATGTGTTGTAGACTTGTGACCATATATGCAGGAATTTGAATTTAGGTGGGCATGTGCAGTGCATTATGTTCTCGAAAAATGTCCTTCCGTCTTGGATAAGTGGATCGTTGGGATAGTTTCTTGTGTGGAGCGATTAGATTCCTAAGATCAACGACAAAGTCCACATGTTGGGTTAATTTTGTTTACTAAAATGTGAAATGCCAAGGTTGGATACGTTTTCAAGAAAACAGGACCTCTTTTCCCCTAGACAAGAAAAAGGAATCGAATGTTTTTGGAAAGAAGAAGAATCTTTTCCCCTAGACAAGAAACAGGAATCGAATGTTTGTGGAAAGAAGAAGAATCTTTTCCCCTAGACAAGAAACAGGAATCGAATGTTTGTGGAAAGAAGAAGAAGCTCTTCTCCTAAATCTCTATTGATTGCCCTATCATACGTTGGTTTACATTTTCTCCTCAACTTCTCGCAAGGAAAAATCAGTACGGTAATATAGCAGAATGAATATACGACGTTCTTTCCTTTTGGTGCCAAATAATGCGTGCTTTTATGTTGGTGCCATCCACCAAGGTTACGTACATTGTCAATTCGTAATGTCAAATGTAATTGGAGATTGCCTTCCTATGTAGAGCAAGTGGAAAGTCATTTTCAAGTCCGAAGGAAATTACCCTCCGTATCATCTCACATCAACAAAACAATAATATCTCGACAGGAGATGCGACTCCAAGGAATAATATGTAAACCAGAAACAGTTCAGGCGGGGCCATACATTTATGAGAGTAAGCAAAAAGGGGTACAAAGGGTGATCCCTAACAACATTTTAGCCTTGCATTATTGTTAAGAGAACGAATTGCTGCAAATTTAGCACGCCTCAAGATCCCGGCACGAAGGAGGTTTCGGCTCGCTTAACAAAGTCGTGTTCCCTCCTTCTGGTCCACACTTGATGCGCTTTGGATTCTGAGTGCCCGGCTGAAAAAATAAACAAAAAACAAATGAGAGACTAGAATATCCAGGGACACGCCATCGGTAAATTGATCCAGTATAACTATATCAAGGTAGAAAAGATACAGAACCCAAGAGCAAGTTAAAGAAAAAAGTGAATTTCTTACTGGTAGCTTCTCCCCTCTTCTCAACAGCTCGACTATCTCAACAACACGCTCGGGAGTCACGTCTTCCTGCAAAATGAGATGGAACAAAGAGGTAACATGAGGAACACTTGCTCAAGCGTTCAAAATACTTGGGCAAATGAAAACTACAGTGGACTTACATAATAATTGTAAGTATATCCTTCTGATCCGTTGGAGTAATCAGCAACTGTTATCATGGGAGCATTAACACAACAACCCTGCCCAAAAAAAGCAAATCAAACACTTTATTCTTTTAATCTTCAACTGCATATAAGCCAAATAACTCATCAAGAGAAAAACAATTTGGTTTGTTGGCTGTTCTATGCATAATAAAAATGATACCAGACTTATAAGTCTCCATAAGATAGAGGGTGAAATCAGTAAAGATGTTAACATATACTGACCATGCATTCCATTTCCCCAACAGAGAATAAACCATCCTTGGTCACTTCTGCGCATTAAGAAAACAGGGAAGTTGTTGGTAATAAATGATTGTTTGCTATATTTAGTAGGATATTATGACATTGCATAAGACTTGCCATTGCGCTTCACTCCCAAGTGTTTCAGTAAGGCTGATTCAATTTCACGTGAGCCACGAATCATGCAAGGGGTTGTGCCACAGACCAACAGGTGGTACTTGCCAACCTACAACATCGTAAATAAGATGATGTATTGACGAGTTTTATTTTGAAGGGCACACATGGATTTTGCTTCTCACCTTTGTCCGGTTAAACATTGAATAAAAGGTTGCAACTTCAAACACACGGATTGGAGCAACTTCTATGACCTTGGCAACCTGAACCAATAAAACATATTCGTATTAAACTTATCATGCTTTTCCATGAACTTAAGGCATTGAATAGACATGGACAAGACAGTCAAGTAACTGCATAACAAGAGAGAGACTTGATAACTAAAGTTCGTATATGCTGAAATAAACACCGGGGCATATATAGTTTTAGGGATAAGCGAGCAAGTATGAGATAAGGCACCTAAGAACAATAAAGTATACTATGCAAGCTTTTGGACATAAGCAGGAACCGGTAGCATCTCCTGACCCTCTCTTGCAAGTGACTTGAGCACTGGTGTGTGTGAATGTGAGCATTTTTTCTTCTTTTTTTATGCTGGCAGAAACAAGTTGGGTACTTGTTTGCTACTTTTACTGGAAACACAAAATTACCCCATGAATACTGGATATAGATGAGTTATTGCTTTTCTCAGTCAAGTCGTACACTCAGTCCACTGTGTATATAGGCAAAATTCTTGCTTCATATTATGGATGAAATAAATAGATGGAGTGTTCGACTATTCATACTCAAGAAGATGCTTCCAGCAAGAATTTTGGCATCCTAGACAACTACGCATCAAATACTTTTCCACATGACACAGCTAATAGCATAAAAGCAGTTCCCTTCTTCCCAGGAAAACATTTCCTTCAAGTAATTCTCTTGACTATATCCAACAGTTAAATGTGGTAGGCTATGGCATGAATGTCAAATAAGCATTGGCACAAAACAGATCAGTTCAAATAAACACCTGTAGACCAGACAACAGGAGACATGCACCAAACAAACTGTAAACGTAGCAACACATGCATAAAAAAATGATCCATGGACATTAAGATTTATGGATTCTACAAATGCATAGAGTCCTGATAATCATTGACATTCAAAAGAAGCATATACGCCATAATCAAGATTTTCCAATATTGAGTTTGGGAAAAAATGTTTGACCATATCATCAAAAGTGACTGGACTTGGAGGAGTTAGCTTGATGAATTACTTTTTGAAGAAATATGAGCCCTTACTTTTACTAGAGAAATCTCCGAACTTTGAATCTTACCTAGCAAGTAAAATAATAAACATAAATGAAAATACATAAGATGGCGTCCTATTATGCGTCTAAACACATGACCTTCAAGTTTGATAAGCAGAACCCAGAATTCTCAGTAAAATACAGAACTTGGAATGTGATATTTGCTTCCTGTTGTGATTACCTTTGACCTCTTGTTCCAACTAGATAGTATGATACAACGTTCAATCATTACAGTCTAAAATCTAAGAGAAAAGGAAACATTCTATGATTCTTGATACTTGTATTACAAATCCATACTGATGTCTTTAGCACACCATGATCACAAAAAAAAGAATCTCAAGATCATGGTATTAAAAAAGAGGAGTGTGAAAAAAAGAAAAAAGAAAAATCTCGAGATCATGTTACAAAAAAAGATACACGTGAGAAAGCAAGCTATGTGCATAAAGACAACTCATGAACTCATCACTCTAGGGATTTTGTCTTTCTGATGGATAGAACTCATCCCTTTAGGGATATGATCAGATGCACACACATGGCACAATGTCATATATACTCTTACCTCTTGAAAGAGTGACTAAATTAACTCTCCTTTAGGTGAAGTATCTTAAAGAATACGTGTATGTAGACATTTTGTGAACCAACAATAGCATACCGCATTCATTGCCGAGACTGGAAGCCACCCTCCATGCTGCTGTTGTGCAAGATCAAGCAGGGGGATAACAGCCGATTGCTTGTAATTAGATGGGTAGTGAGACAATATCTCCTTAACCTACAAATGCATGGGTGAATTTTGGACTTCAATCAGGAAACAGTTTAAGAAAATGAATATAAAGATATATCGATGGCATCCCAATGGATCTCTACGAGTTAAGAATCATTTATGGCCATTCAAGAAATAATTATTATTAAGAAACGAATCTCAGAAAAGAAAAAGGCTCAACGTCCGTCAAGATTATGGGGTGATCCAATCCAAATGGTAATTGAAGAAAGGGAATGCTATTGCTGGCAACATTAACATCTCTATGTCGCAAAAGAAAATCTGCAATGGCGCTTGCTTTGAAATGAAAACTAGTGGAAAAATACACAGTTCTTCATTCTTCTTGTTGGGCCAACCTATTAGGCAACCAGCACAAAAATGCTCCAACTCCCTCACCTCCCTAAATTTCAAATAGAAACACCTACGAACTACGTATGATGATGTAGAACTATAGGAATTGCATCATTAGAGAAGGTATAAGCTGCAAAGCCCCTTGATTACATATATGCAGTTATAAAAACCCATCTTTTTTCCTGAAATAATCAGTTCTAAACAGCAGCATCGAAAGAAGATTCAAGGCAGCAAACTTTCACACTTTGACATTGTATCAAAATGGCTTTCCCACTAAGAGGTAGTACAATGATGACTGGTATAAAGGACACTAATGCATCCTATTTTCCACAAAGTCCGAGGATCACCACTTCTCCTATAAAAGCTTATTGCCATGATCTTAGAATTCGCGTCAAAGGTAGCCACAAGATACGACTAGACACAGAATCTAGCAGACGTAGTGGATCGCAGGTCCCATGCATTATCGGCACCTCATGCCAATACGCAAATGGAGTCTTCGATGAGCCTTAGCTCAAGCACCAGGAACTCCAACACGGCCCACACGAAACAACGTATTCAAAATCCCTGATGTTACAACAAGACTCCGTTCATTCGCCCTCAACGAGAAATTCCTGTCATTTCTTCAAAATTCGACTTTAAGTAACGAAGTTTCAAACCGTATTATCCAACCGCCCAATCCCATACTCAACAAAGACCGATAGATATAGCAAAGGAACGCGAACTTAAATCGGCTCCAGTCGCAAAACGACTCCATTTCCAAAGAAACAAGGAATTGTATCGGAACAATCAACGAACCGAAGATAATCTGGAGTCACCTTGCTCTTATTGGCATCCGAGAACTCCCACGGCAGGTCCGGATTGTTGTCCGGCGAATCGAGGTGCTGTGCATCACGCGCAAAAGAAGATCATTTCCCCTCGTCAGCCCAACAGTCCAAGCGCTCGCCCGAATCGACTCAAACGAGAAAAAAAAAACCTCAAAAAAAAAAAAAAAAAAAGAAAACAGGTCGGGCATCAACTCACGTAGTTCAGAGCAGTCGAGAGCGACCGGGAGACCTGATGAGAACCACAATGGCGAAGATCGATCAGCGGCGGAATCGGAGGGATTTCGAAGAGAGGGAGAAGAGAGAGAGAGGGACCTGCGGGGATTGGCGGAAGACGTGGCGGATCTCATGGAGGCGCTTCGCGGCCAGGCGGGCGAGCATCGTCGGAGAAAGGCTTCGAGTCACCGCGCCGAGCGAGGACGAAGAGAGAGAGAGAGAGAGAGAGAGAGGGAGGGTGGGGATTGTCGCTGGAGCTGAAGCAGCTGACGCCGAAAATGTTCCGAGGCCTCCGATGGGGGAGGGAGAGAGAGCGGAAACTGAGAGAGCAAACGGGCTTTGTCAATTGGGCCGGTTTCGGTTCAATTCCAGGCCCATCGGATCTCGACTCCGATCCATTTTCCTTTATACGTCAGTTTTTTTTTTTTTTTTCTTCTTTTTTTTGGTGTGTATTGGTTGCTATTGGAATGTCATGCGACAAACAAAACTAACACTCATAGGTGAACGATAACACATGCAGAAAATTCGAAGCACAAAGTCTTTTATGTCATGTGGGAGAGAGAGAGAGAGAGAGGAGACGACTGGTGTTGGCGTTAGCTGTGACGGTGCGGTGGAGTTTAGTGGCGGCACCGGATTATCGATGGAGAGAGGGAAGAGTAGAGAGAGAGAGATCTGTAGGGGTTAAAGGTTTTGATCACAGTGTACCTTTGCTTTGTATCCGTGTTGAGAGAAATATAAAAAATTTCTTTATAGATCGAGAGAAGTATAATATTTATCATTTCCAACTATCCAAGATGCAAATTCATATTTAGAGAACTCTTTTGGAGTAAGGAGGAAACTCCTGCTCGACACCCGTTTATTATAATGCCCAAAGATTTACTGTCAACTAGAAGAATTCTTTGTTGTCATTTCTAGCTATTCATATTTGATTAATTATTACATTGGATTTTTTGAGGCCATCTTAGAATATCTTGATTAGTTAAACTCTTATAAAAGTCCAATTTTATGCAAAAATAATTTGTTAAGGGTGTGTTTCGTAACTGTTTTGTTTTCGAAAATAATTTCTAATTAGAAATGATTTTTTTATTCTGTTCCCTCAACAAGTTTTAAAGTATTTGAAGGTGCTTGGTCACTGCTTAAAGTTTCTATTCCTCAATTAGAAATACATTTGGTATGACTCTTAAATTTTTTGGTGACTTAAAATTTCTTTTAATTTTTTAATACTTTTATTATTTTTTTCTATTTTTTTCCTTTTTTTTTCTCCTTTTCTTCTTCTTCCTAGCCGGTCGCCACCCATGGCAATGAGCTTGTAGGAGCCTCACCGGATCTAGGTGAGGTTGAGCCTCGTTGGTGGTTGGGTAGACTTGACCTCGCCTAGTCGGCGTGAGGTTAGCCTCGGCCTATTCCAGATTTGGGCGAGGTCAACCTTGCTCTCGCTTGACAAGGCTCTAGCAACCGGATGGGAGGAGGAAAAGGAGAAAAGGGAAGAAAAGGAAAAAAAGAAAAGAAAAGAGGAAAAAAAAAAGAAAAAAGTTGTGCTTGATTCTAAAATTATTCCCGATAATAAAGAAGCAATTTATTTTTGCTTTTTGATCCCATTCTAAATTTCTTCTAGGGAACAAATTTGTTCCTAAGAACAAAAAAATTAAAAAATGAATTTCTATTTTTTGGTTCTAGGGAACTAAATAATAGAATTAGCACTATTTGGCATGTTACCAAATAGGTTCTAAGTCTCCACTGACATTTTTATAATTAAATGAAATAATTGAGGATGAAAATTTTCAGGGTCATACCAAATGCATTTTCTATTCTTGTTCTATTTGGGGAACATCAATTTATGCAATTGTTAAACACATTTTTTTGTTTAGAAACTCGTTCAAGAATTAGAAATAGAAAATATTATTTTTCATTAGAAATTATTTTCCAGAATAAAAGTGTTATCAAACGCACCTTAAAGGCTGAGGAGGTGGAGAGGGAAGAAAGAAAAAGGAAAAGATTTCCAGGATGGTTGAAAGGATATGACTTGCAGTTGGGAGAGCACAAATCGAGTGCCCACATGCCGTGATCTCAAGCTTGAAGATAACATGGAAACGGCCAATCAGCATTTAGAAAATGCACCTGGGCAAAAGAAAAGATAGAACCTGGATAAAAGCAAAAGATAGCGAGGTAAAGAAAAAATTAGATGAGTTACTGCTCTTGTTAAATTGCAATAACATCCTTCAAATTGGGTTATAGAACAAAGGAATCAAATTATTATTATTATTTTTAATTTTTGTGAAGAATCGGTGATAAAATTCGGTAAACAAAAATTGATCAACAAAACTCGCCAATAACTTTTCGTACATAGAAAGATAATTAAGTAAACGCAGGCAAACTAAATCAACTTTTCAATTTCAAATTTGAAAAATGTTGCTATCGGCAATAACTTTGGCACAATTATCATAGTTCCATTTTATGAAAACAATTTTATACATTAATTAGGTGCACAGCGGTTGAATTGAGCTTGCAGTTCATAGTTCCAAACTTCGAATCGATTTTATTTAGCACCGAACTTTTCTTACATTCGCCACTTAGTAAAAGAATGAACGCACTGCATCCAACATAGGGGAAAAAAAACATATAAAGTTTCACTCGGAAACCATGTTGGTGAGGACAGTCGTCGATAATTGAATAAGTCTAAGTCGACGAAGAAAAACAGCACACCGACTATTTATAGATAATAATCGTCGCGAACAATGCCACCGGAAGTAGAGTCCTTCACGCAAGCGGCTTCTCCATCTTCGATTCGGTCGCTGTAAACTAGTGACTACCCAATTTCTCGGCGACCATCGCATCAAGAAAAGATGCAGGTCGTTCTGCATAGGAATGCGTTCTCCACTCGGCGCTGTATGCAAGATAAAATCCACAATCATAGGTCATAAGTGCACATTCTGTTTGGTTCATTCATCGTAATTTGATCCTATGTCTCTAATGGGAAGTTTTCTAGTCTAAGAAAGTGCTTTTTCCTCCTTTTATTGAGAAGAAAATTTGAACAATAAGAATCTGGCTTGATCGGTGTGTCTGTACCCTATCTTTTTGTATAGTTTGCAAATCTCAAGAGCTTGTACACATGTCTTGGTAAAGAAAAATCTGTAAAAAAGCCCGAAGTGGACTGGAAACATTGCATGGCAGCTTCAGATCTGCACGAGTCTCTTCTGGTTTCAGCTGGTTTTTAGTGTCTTCTCCTCTCGGCATCTGAACAGGACCTTGAAAACAATCAACAAAAGCTTTAATGGCTGTGTTTTGCATGTCTAGCTTCTTGATCCGCCTCTCATGATTCTGAGTCGCTTGCATGTGGACGTAAACATGCTGCATCGTCAAATTACAGAAGATGAGTCAATATTATCATCCTCATAATAATAGCCATGCCAAACCCTAAGAAAAGAAACGACCGAACAAAAGGTAGGATCATACGTAAAGAAAATACTTACTTCCAAGGAACATCTCCAGCAAGCATCCAATCCCCATCTTTGTCTTCATAGGTAGGCGAATAATCAGACCCTTTGTCCGAGCAATCTCCTGTGAAATACAACAGTATATAATCAAATTTAGCTAGAATATTGCAAGATCGCAACCGAATTTAAAAAATGAAAAGCCTACTACACACATGTCGAAATATATATGCGGTTCTTACCGATGGTGATGTTGAACATGTTTTCCAAAGATTCCATGAGCTCCTGGTAGCTCTTGTACGTCTTGAGATCGACTTTCCTGAGGTAAGCAGCACCGTCCATGCTCACCTTCACGTAGCCAGCCCCGGCGCCACCCTCAGCTACCTCTGCTTTCTTCGTCGCCAGCGGCGACGGATACATGTTCTTCCTGTACGACCGGACTGGTGGCCACCCAACTATCGGCGCCCTGCAAGATAACCACGCACACCGAACGTTATCACCGATCTCGCCGAGCTTCAAATATTGTACTGAAATCCTTCCTTTGGAAAGAAGAGTTTTATCTTTTCTGAAAGCGTTGAACGTATAGACGACGTGCAGAGAGCTTACTTGGAAGGAGGAGGGACACCGGATGTGTTCCTTCTTCCGTCTTGCAGAACTGATTCCGCATCATCCGCTAAAGCCCTCTTTCTGCTATTGAAAGAGGGAGACTCCACCTTCAACGGCGGTTCCTCCTCGGTCCCGGGAAGCCCTAGCCTCAGCTCGGTCGCCTTCAGGTTGGCCTGATCGCACTCGCCGTACCCGTTGCTCTTAGACCCCTCCATCCCGATCTCCCCCGATGTATCGCAGGCTCGATCGCGACGCAACTGAGTCTCGAAAAGCTACTACGGACGATGAAGCTCAAGAAAAAGAACTCCAACTTCGAACGCCGACCGAATCTTCTTGGCGAGTCCTATGCCTTCCTGCGTAGAGCGAGATCTTCGAAGCCCTCTGCTCGTGTGGTGGATGAGAAAGAAGCGATGCACAAGGTGTGCCTGTTTATGCAAAGTATAAATAGGGAAGGGCTTTAGTTTGATGATGATCAATGATTCCTCATCGCTTTCCTTCTGTCTCGAACCCCATTCGTTACCTGTCTCTCGTCTTCGTGCGGCAAGGAAACCCTCGACCACATGGCGCCCGGAAAGACGCGTCCCGAACCAGCCCTCCAATCGGGACGCGCCACGCGATCGCGTTGACCCAAGTCCTGCGAAGGAAAAATTATTGTTTTGCAAAGCGCGAAGGGAATCTTCCCCTCCGTGGCGGAGGACGGAGGGACCGGGCGGTGGGGACGGGTGACAGATCGCGCTGCCGGTGGATGGAGGGGCAGCGTTCGGGTGTGGTGCCGTCCATGGAGGGGACAAGGAGGGGACAGGCAGAGCCGATGGAATTGAATACTCGTGGACCAGCGGTTGGACGGCTGGGATGGGGTTCGAGGGGGCAGCGTGGGATCGGGGGCGTCGGATCTGGTGCGGTTGGGGGCAAGCGCATGTGGGGTGGCGGGTCCCACGTGGGTGCCGTTGATTGGATGGGCAGGGCCATGTGGGTTCGACGAATTATCGTGGGCGTGGTAGGGGCGAGGGTGAATAATCTCTGCACGTTTAATATTTCGGTCGGCGTAATATTAACGCTTCTGTACCTTTTTTTTAGCCACGACAATGATAATATTATTGATAATTAATGCTATTATCTACACGCTATCGATCTACACTAACCTAAAGAGAGGGTAGATTTGAAATTCAATAATGACGACTTTCTTAATTTACTTTTATCTGGGTGTATATATAGTTTTTACTGGTCTTGATTCGGATGCAAAATTTTCAAATATTTGTGACTATTATCTTTTTTTGTCTCGTTTTGCTGTCACGATGGGAAATCCACTTTGAATGAGCAAATTTTGGATTCCCTTGATTGGTGGTATTGACAAGCGAAAGGAGATTGATTATATACATTTGAAGTCGCAAACACGTTGATTGGTCTCAAATTGTGACTCACATGATCTCACGATCAATATGTAATAGGCTCATTTATGTCGGCAGCATGCAAGGACTCCTTTGAGTGAGAAGTGTGAAAATGTGAATATGTCAAGAAAATTGTCACATCCTAGAAATATTTGGTGGAATCAACATCAGGAAAAGTCATAGTAAAGGTTGTCATGGGCCTAGTTGCCACGACATTAACCAACAATATCATCATGTAAAAAGCAAAAAGAAAATTAAGATTATACATAATCTATATGAATTGCTAAAGAATTTATTTATTCTAATAGAAAACTTCGATTTATTTAGCTAACAAACCGTATGTATTGATAGGTTATGATAACAAAGTTTAAACTTATTAATAGAGAGATGCCACAGATACATAAAGAGCAGATAAATCTCGTAAATAAGTGATGTGGAATGCTTTAATAGCCTATGCTCCCCATCTCAATTGTGAAAGAGTAAAAGAGAATGACGACTTTCTCCCCCACAAGCTCATGGAATCAAACCGTCGACATAGCTTTTGGCATTTGTCGACATTGCTTTGGCCTTCTTACTTTGGTCTTCCCGATCTTCGATTCATACTTGTTGCATCCCTAGCAATTGCAGTAATTAATTCAATTCACCATTTGCCAAGACTGATGTCCCTTCATGCCGAATCCCTTCTCATTATAATGTAATTATAGCAGTATCGGAACCAAATGAATTCACTTGATTTCTGTGAGATGGCAAGAAAGGGTTTTATTAACGAGTCTAAGCCACCTCATGAGGAAAAACCACTTTTCAGACCCATTGAAAACCTTTTTTATGATGCATTCAACTCTCTTGCAAGGTGTGCTTAATAAGTGTTATTATAGCAAAGTCTAGCTAGATATCAATAGTCGAAAGTTACTATAGTGTCCTCCAAGTTTAGCATGGCGGTCGACATATCGAGATCCACGCATTGAGCTACTTAATGGAAAACTTGGGTACTTGATTGAAAACGAAAAGTTACAGGCACTCAAATGAATAATCCAATCAAAGCTTTCCTCCTCTTGTGAAGTAGAGCACGTGCACAAGGTCGGTTTAATGTAATTTTTCCCTCTTGCTTTTGAACTATTCTCTTCTCTTTTCTGCTTTTTCAAATTCAAGGATCGAATTCTCCGCCAACAAAGCATCTCCTCATTTTTGCAAGTGCCGCGGCCCCTTCAAAGGTCCCAATGAACCAGCACAAGTTTTGGAATCCCATGCTCTTATGCCCACCAAAAGGTGCCAAATTCCAACTCAATGCGCTCGCCCACACCAGCACACTCGCCCTCCTCGCATTCAAGAGAATGAAAGAAGGAACGCGGAATTTTGGACAGATCGAAGGGCAAGGCACCGTCGCTCCACAAAAGACCAAAATCTTTCTTTTGCCGAACATAGCACACGCTCATGGCAGTCGGTCACCCGCGCTTTTCTTGTACAGATCGAACGATGACATGTAGGGTCCCTCCTAGCCTTTGTCTCCCCCCCGCAACTACGTGGGGATCGGCTTGCGCTACGGAGGAACGTGGGAGAGATTCTATCGCCTACAGTTCATGCCCTTCGTGTAATGTCGGTCTCTGTCTACTGGCCAATCCACTCTACCTAATCATGCTTCGGCATGCACTGGATTTTGCTGGACGACCGGTTCGAAGATGATCCCTTTTCGTTTCGACGCGTAACGACTGATTTCGCCGAGTCGAATCCCCCGGTGGGTGGCCAAACTAGGGAATCGAACTTGAGAGACTTGTACGCATCGTCATCTTTCGCTTTGATATTATGTGAAAAGTCTCGGCCATCTTTACATCGCCAGCTACTGCTACCTCCCTTCTAGCACCACTCTAAGATTGGACCGCCGACCTAAGGTTGCAACCTCGTCTATGAGGTCACCGATCTTAAGGCAGCCCCGAATAGGTCGCATGTGGTTGGTCGTCAACCCTGGTTCGACTCAATCACAAGTCGCCGGAGAGAGAGAGAGAGGATGGTGGAGCCGGGATCACGCGCCGGAGCTGGGTACACGTGTGAGGTGTTCGATGTGAGCGTGACAATACATGTTGGCCTTGTTCTGGCTTAGCACGAAGGTAGTTTGGGCAAGAAAGAGGCCAAGACCACATGAGCATTCCCCCCCCATTATCATCCCCACTTTGGTCCTCGTTTTCTTGTCCAAGGACAGTGTCCATGATCACGACGAAGACCATGATGAGCAAGTGCTCGACATGTCACACAAGTTGACTTCATATGTGTGTACTAAAATGAATTCGGACGGCCGGCTAAATTTGATGGATCCATATGAAACCCATCATTTGTAGAGATCCGAGCTCATTTTAATAATCACGAGAATGTTTGGGACATTTTACGAATTCGACCCGACTCTTTCATCACGTTACATTTTAGTGCTTATTTTTGAAGCTCCATACAAAAGAACTCAATGTTTCGAAAACCCACATTTTACACCTTGGAGCTTCAAATGCTCGTAATTCGCATCCTCATGTTTCACGATGGATGCACAAGTATAGGTCTCCTTTTTTTCCCCCTAAATTTCTTAGAGTGCAACTGCAAATTGTAAATTTAGGATGCTCATTAATAAGTCCTAACAATCTAAGTTGGCAACTACTGAAAATTTAACAATTCTCTTCGTAACTTTACCTATAAAGTACTTAGTTCCTAGAAATATTTTGTTAATCTCTCTCAATATTATAATGATATTGCTGATTATATATAAAATCACCTTACATCATATAACAACGGCAATTGGAAATTTTCTAGATGTTCAAGTCTCTATATTCTATATTGATATATAACATGAATTGAGAATTCCATCTTTATAATTCTGTTCAAACAAAGAAGATTTATAGAAAAATCCACATACCAATTTTGCACAACTGAAGAAGTTCACATTGTACACTGGCGAATGTAGTATAACACCACTGATCACATTACTTAATCGTATTGAGCAAGGTTCCAAAATACGTGATTGCCAAGTCGACATCATGAAAATGAGTTATCATCATTGTACACATGAGCTCCATCTATCTCATCTATTGATCACAGTCAACATCACCGTCATCTTGTTAGAATATTTAAATATTAGCCATACCTCAATTATATTGTTGCTTTTGGTTGAGCCGATAACATCCTCATTTACCTTCTCTTAATAATCCTATTGGCCCTAGGCCAAATCCATATTTATATACTTTGAGAAAATTAGAAGGTTTGAATTTTAAATTACTCCTTTATCCAATAACTTATTAACTTTTAGATTAGTTTGAAGAGGTTCTAGAACATCAAGATCCCCTTTTGAGTTTGACCAAACTTCTTTTAAGAGGGGGCTATAATGCCAGAACCCACTTGGAGCAAACTGACCCTTCACAATGATTTTCCTCCTCCTCCCCTTTTCTTAATGATTTGTGTCGTTGGATATATTCTTAAGTAATGATCACCGACCCAGTGAATAAAGTAACGTGCCTCATTTGATGGATAATCATTGCATCATTATTTTTCACCCAGAAGAAAGTAGGGAAAAGAAAAGAATTAATCACATTAGCGAAACATTTTATTGCATAATATCGCATTACTTAATCTTATGGTCACTTATTATAGTTATGAGATCATGATAGATGGGGGTCGACAAGGAGACACAGAGATTCTCTTGAATTATGGACGATATAAATATGAGAATTAAAAAATTAGATAAAAGTGGGATGTGAATTTTGATGAGTATCTAAAAAGTGTTAAACCTATTATACGAATCCAATTCGATTCTAAACATTTCAAGTTTATTAATTCAATCTTAAACCTTTTGATAATTTGTCAATATAGTTATTCGAATCAATTTTGGCTGGGAATCGTTGACGTAAACACTAGCATCTTATGTGGATGGCCGATGATGAGTAAATTATCAGCGATTTCTGGCCAAAAGAATTACATTGGACAACTCATTAAAACAATTTGGAACTAAATTGATCAAATTGATAAGTTTAGCACTAAATTAGCTGTCGTACAATAGATTTAAGATTATTTAGACAATTTCCCTGAAATTCAATCAAGTAGAACATTTTATGTAACAATTACATCGCTAATGCAAGAAGCACAAAAAAAGAAAGTATATAAATCACTATTTGGAGAAGTAATTTTATGGTTACAATAAATAAAAACTATACACGTAAATGGGAAGAGCTAAAATTTCGAAAATTATATTTTCATATAATTGTGGCGGCATAAAAATAGGTATTTTGAGTAAGAAAATAAGGGAGGGAAAAGGAAAGTGGGACGGCCTGCAACGGCGCACATGGGACACGGGCAAGGTGGCCAGTAGGACCACCAGATCACATGTGGGCCCCACCCCCCCTCCTCTCGCGCAAGCCCCGATCGAGTGAATCTCGCCACGTGCTATTGCCCACCCATGGTTCCCACACGCATTTTCCCCTACTTTTCCCTTCTTTTATTATTAATTTTCTTTCAATCAGTTCCGCTTATAAAAAATAAATAAATACAAAAACAAATTCGTCGTCCATAAAAACACTCAAATATGAATTAATAATAATAATAATAATATTTTTCATTAGCTGACTATTACAAGAGATATTATGAAAATGTTTTCCATTGAGCCTTTTCAATAAAAAATATTTTCATCATCGACAACAATTTATATCCAAATATTTTCATGAACGACGAAAATATTTTTCGTTATTTCACCTTTTATAAGTGATATAAGTAATATTTTTTATGATAATACTTTACAAATTCTTCAATTATAACCCAAATGGATGCACCTTTAGATTGCTTTTTTCTCGTTGAAAGGTGAACTCGTCTTATCGAAAATTCCATGATTTGACTCGTTTATGCTACCCAAAGAATCATGACCGTTGATATTACAGATCTCACCTGAGCTTCACATGCAACTATTTTCACTTGATTCACTGGACCTCGGATTCATGACGAGAGCGAGATCCTCACATGACGCATAATGCTTTCCCAGTGAACTCTTTTTTCTTGGATGTAATTTTATTTGCAAAATTCTTGGCTCTTACGCATACTAGAAAATGAGCATGTAAATGTAATAAATCAATGAAAACATCCTAAGTTAGTAATGAACAAAATAATACCTAAAAGACTTTATCCATTTGAGTAACATAAATCCAAACTGTGAAGAATTTATATGTGTGTATATATATTCCGACGAAGTGCTTAATGATGACATTCGCCGAGCGTATGTATAAGTTCAATCTCTCATTCATATTGTTTCAGAGAATAATCTTTCGAATCGAAAGTTCATTATGTTAGGAAACCTTTCTAATTAGCTTGGTTCTCAATAATCTTTAACTTCTTCCCATCAAGAATCAGCAGCTCTATACTTGGAAACATTTTTAAATTTATATATATAGGCTTTAAATTAATGCAAATAAAATAAGATGGACTGTCACATGGACCACAAAACTCAAATTATTGACTCTGGGGAAAATTATTGATTCGACAGATGCTTTGAGACAGCATAACATGACTGCAAAAATTCTTTGGCTCGAAATCAGCGAGTGGTCAAACCCTAAATTAAATGAAAGGGATGAAAAGTTAGGTTAGTTACATAGCCTATGATCAGCTGCCATGGGATGTTGTTCCCATCATGGACCATATGAACATTGAATACGAAGAATTAATTCGTGAATCGGAAGAATTTGATCAAATTGACCACTCTTTAGCCTGGAGCCACTTATCGAAATTGGGTCGCAATTCCTGTCCTGCAATGTGGAACAATTAAGGCTGAGGGGGTGGTGCCTGATTGATGCTGCCGAGAGTGTGTGAGTGGGAGATTTGGAATTGATGATAATGTCTTTCTGATGTCATAAGTTATTTTTTCAAGTTATTTGTGGCCAACATTCCAGCCGACATTCCATGAGAATATTGTTCAAAAAGCCCTCAACTTATTATGTGGCTGTTGATTCAGTTATAAATTATCCAATATGGTCAATGCAGTTATAAATATCTTGACGATTTTTCAATGTGATCTAACTGATTAATTTTCGTCGAAAATCGCTGATGTAGTGATCCAAACAATGCCGATCGTCTTACATCACATGACTATGTAGCACAGCCGATGGCCAATGTGGGAGAAAGAATCAAAACGACGTCGTTTCCCAATTTTTAAAAAAAAATTCCGATTTTTTTTCTTTCCTTTTCATTTCAAAATCACCATTCATCTTCTTCACCAGCCACATTCTCGCTAGTGGATGTGAAATGCACCTAAGAAAGAGTTCGCACGGGTCATTTCACAAAACGGTAGTTGTGTAGTGCACACTTCCTTTGAGTTGTAATCTCTGACGAACTATTTCACCGACATTTTCACCAATTGGTCAAGCTTTGCTAATAGCAACTGCACATTCTTCCTTCATACCCTGGCCACAGGTGAGGGCATCGTGTTATCCTTGGCTTTTCTAGCGATTTTAGCTTGAATACATCACATTAGCCTGCGGCCAAAAAAAAAAAAAATTCCATGACATTTTGATATGACAATGGCCATTTTAAAAAACCTCCTCATTATCATTACTTTGATATCATGAATTTTACGCATCTTAAATTGAAATAAAAATTAGAAACAAAGAGAGATAGAGAGAATTAGGGCGCATTTGGTAACGTTTATGTTCCGGGGAACAATTTTTGAATATAAATAGTTTTTTGTTTTTGTTTCTATTATAGGGAACAATTTCTGAGTATAAGAATACGTTTGGTAACTGCAAAAAATTTCTACTCCAGAAATAGAAACGTGTTTGGTAAACTTGTATAATTTTTTTTTGTTTCTTTTAATTTTTTAATATTTTTTCTTATTTTTCTTATTTTTTCTTTATTCTTCCTTTTGGTTGGCGACCTCGCCGGGCCATCGCCAGGTCGGCGTCGCCTAGCGGTGGCCTGGCGAGACCGAGCCTTGCCGGTGACCTCGCTTGGCCATCGAGGCCATCGGCGAGGCTCGGCCTCGCCTAGGCGATGTGAGGTCGGCCTCGCTAGGGGCCGACGACGCTCCAACGAGGTCGCCGGCCCTCGACGATCGGTCGCTAGCCATGGCCGAGGCTGATGACCGGCCAAAAGGAAGAAAAAAGAAAGAAGAAGAAGAAAAAAAAAGTGTTTCTTGGAATTGTTCTCAGGAACAATAAACAAGTTTTTTCTATTTCCTGTTTCTATTTCAAATCTGTTCCTAAGAACAAAAGTGTAAACAAATGCGTTTCTGTTCTTTTTTTATTCCTTAGAACAAAAGAACAAAAATTTGTGTTCCGGGGAACAGAAATACATTTTGCCAAACACACCCTTAAGTACTAGAATGACATTTTGGAGGACTATCATTTACTCTATATATTTCTAACTTAAATTAGCTAATATAAAGTACATGGAAAGTTCGGTTGAAAAAAAAAAGTATATGGAAATTGTTGGCAAAAAGAAAGTGTGTGCCTTTGGTGAAAAGATTGCCAAGAGATCGGATCGAGTCACAATTATCGTCATTTTTTTTTTCTCTCTATGTTGGTTTAAAAATAGAAGACTTGTTTGATATATATGATGTGATTTAAAAGTAACCTTTTTAAAAGGGAAAAAGAACTATTTAATGGCCCATCTGGTAAAAGTGTATGAGCAGGTTGAATCTCGCTAATTCTACTTTTAAAAATTAGTGGTAATAACTAGAAAGTTTTTGCTAAAAGGACAAAAAAAGATGAAATTATATAAAAACCCCCCCTGAACTTTTGGGAGGAGGACGTGTTTGTTCCCTAATCTTCAACTATTATATATCACCCCATAAAATTTTATTTTATTACGGCTGTTAATTCACTGTTATTTTTTCTATTAGCATATGTAATGTAAATTAAAAGGTAAAAAGTATACTTTTATCTCATTTGTCGGAGGAAATCTCTCTTTTACCCTAGTGTGCATTAGAATATGAAAAATAAATGCAAGGAAAATAAGTAATTTAAAATACTACTAGTATAAATAATAAATATCAATGATACTATTAAAAAAAGAAAAAAATGTTTAAAATCTAATAAATAAATAGCCATTTTAACAGTACTGAATCAGATTTTTTAAGGAAAAGAATGAAAAAAATTAAAGATAAAAAGGGAAAAGACCTCAAATGACAAAAATTGCTTGCCCATTATATAAATTTGAAGGTTAATTAATGTAAGAAAGGAATGATTGATAAAAATATATAAAATAATTATAGAAAAACATAATGTTCTCAACTCATAATAGAAAATGATTAACTGACATCTAAGGTGACAATTTTGTAAATCTTTTTGTATAGGTCAATCTTTTTTTTTTTTGGCATAATTAACCATCTATAGATACATGTTACACATCCGATTTTTGTAATTTGACCTTTTTGTTACAGGGCCTTTTCTCAATTTTTTACTTAATTGTGTTTCCTTTTCTTACATATCTTATTAGTTCGATTAATGTATTCATCAAATATATTATTATTGATAATTTAATTTCTGATATTGATATTTCAATTAATTTATTTTTATTTGTTAAATAAGACCATGGGAAAAAGAGAGTTCTATTTGAAAAAATTACGATGAAAATACACTTTCACATCCTAGAATTCATGTATATTGAACATGCTAATGGAAAATATAATGAAGGATTAGCAATTGTAATATAATAAAAGTTCAGGGGGTAATGTGTTATAGTTGAAAGTGTAAAGGTAGATACCTACATAGAGAGAATTTGGTGTGTTTTTTTCAAAAGAGTAGTTAAAAAATTTCCAATGTCAATCATAGGAAGCCAACAAGACCTCCCACGTGTTAATGCTGCTAATGGCCAAGCCTCAACATCCCACTCCCCATTTTTGAGTTCCCTTTAAGTTTGGCTCCTAGCAAAAAAATCAAAGCAATAATTACAAAAATAAAATTTTGGAAGAATTGAATCCGATATAAAATATCGTCCTTACTTTTAATTTGTATTCATTGTTCGTGCAATGACCTTTTCCTTACTAAAGTAGGTATGAAGTTCGCTGTTTGAACTTTAATTGCAGAAATAATTAGTTTTCTTAGCACTTTTAAAGATAAAATTCTTCTCTTGTAAAGTTGAATTATGATCCCGTAATTTGATAAATTTACAACGAAATGATTTATTACAATTAACATTCTACTACACTCATTTAGTAATTTCAAATATATTGAGACCCTTTTACTAAATCAATATACTGAGCGATATTGCAGACGATGACCCTTTGGACAAGTTGGTCATATTCAACATCGACATTCGATAACAGGATATTAAGATACTCCGGCTTGGGAACTAGAGATCGATCATCTCAATCCCACTGACTGCATGCAAATTCTAGATCATGATCATCATAATAGATTATAGGTTTGGACTTAACCGGTTCATAGAATTTATAGGGTGTTCCACGAGCCATTTTGTACTCACGCCTTTGAGTTATAGAAAAACATTTAAGCACACCAGTAGAAGCCCATTAACAGAAAAAGAAAAAATACTATATAATCTATAAATCAAATGGACCAAACTCATTTGGACCATCGATCATGTAAACTTCAAGACTAGAGTTGTCAAACTGGTGGGTTAGGTTGAAAATGATCCAACCCAAATTGATAAATTTACAAGTTTTTATTTATTTTCATGCAATCAAAATTTTGTGTCTCATGTTCGATTTAACCTAAACTCAACTCATATTTGACTTAACCCATACTGTTAAAATGTTTTTATAATTAATCCAATTCGTGAAAACTCATACTCAAACTAAGGTGAGAATACGAAGTAAGTGAGCGTAAGATCGAAAGAATCATAAAAATCAATAGAGTTTAAATAAGTTGTGAACCCATTTAATATCCGTACTATTCTAAACTCATTTATAACATATTTACCGAAAATAATTAATTTATATAATAATATTGTCTATCAAGTACGGATTAAGAAATGGATTTATGGCCCGTTTTGATGGGTCTACTTAAGACCTACATAATAATGATTCAGATTATTATCGGTCCACATGGTACCATGCACACCAACCAATAAAAAAAGAAACACCAGGAAACTGCACCCATATAAGCACCACATAGAGAGAGAAAGCAAGAGAGAGAGGAAAAATGATGGAAGTGGGACTGAAGATGGGTGGGAAGCTGATGCAGAGCGAAGAAAGGGATCAGAAGAAGAAGCATGAAGATGCAGAAGCAGAGGAGAGAGAGACAGAGCTGAGGCTAGGGTTGCCTGGCGGCAACAATGGAGGATCCGGATCTGATCAAGCACCAGACCACCAAGTGGTGGTGGGGGCGAGGAAGAGAGGTTATGAGGAGACTGAGGTGGACTTGAAGCTCAACCTCAATCTCTCTTCTTCTTCTTCTTCTTCCGGTTCACCATCACCATCATCGGGCTCTGATCCAAATGACCAGACCAACTCGCTGCCCGGCAAGCTCGACAAGAAGAACCTGTTGCCTTGTCCCACTTCTGATATACCTGCCAAGCCTCCAGCTAAGTCAGTAATTTCCTTAAAATTAAATTATCTACTTTACGTACCATGATTTCATTCTCTTTCTTTCTTTGCCGTCGGTGTTTGAGGCTTTTTCAAGGGTGTCGGTCTCTCCTTTCCCTTTGATTTGCTCCTGCTTTTCTTTACTTCTCTCAGTGTTGCTTGTTCTTTTCTTTCTTCTTTTTTTCAATTTTTGGGGGAGGTTTGCAAGTGCTTATAGTGGATTTCTCAGTTTCTGGGGTTGAAGATGTAATAAAAGAGTCTGAGGTAATAGATCTCGCATCTTGATCAAAACTTGGTCTCTCAATCAGCAGCTAAGCATATAGTAAAATCTGAAAAGCATAAAATACAGATGATTTAGTAATTATTTGTGCCTCTTGTTCAAATGATTGAAGCGCTAGAATGCTAAAATTTGTTGAAAAATCTGTCTTATTACGTCAAAACTGTAGATGAGTGAGGCCATGTCTATCTTCTTGCACAATCATTTACACTTCCTGATTGACATCACACAGTGCGCCAGAAAAAAAGTACAAGCAAGTTATGGATTTCATTTTACTGTTTCTTGTGATGAAAATCCATTCGTAACAATAAAACCATACGCACGCACTCTTTTAAGGGCCCAAGTGGTGGGTTGGCCACCAGTGCGATCTTTCCGCAAGAACATGGTGGCAGCGCAGAAGAGCAGCACCGAGGACATGAGCAGCGGTGGCGCCGCCTCCTTTGTGAAGGTGAGCATGGACGGCGCGCCGTACCTGCGTAAGGTGGACCTCAAGATGTACAAGAGCTACCAAGAGCTGTCTGAGGCCTTGTGCAAGATGTTCAGCTCCTTCACCATTGGTACTTGATTAACCTCAAATAAATCTCATCATTACATTCATTTTCAAAAGGGTTTCTTCTCACGCATTTGCTTTGAGAAAAACAAACCTATAATTCTTCAATGCCCTAAACGAAAATTTAGCAAAAAGCTAACACAGAATCTCACTTGTAACCCCCCCAAAAAAAAAAAAAAAAAAAGACATAAAAGTACATTAGCTACATAATTTCGAAACAAACTCACTTCACTGTTTTTCAGCATTCTTCAAATGTTTTATTCCGAATTTTATACCAGTACAAATCTGCTTACCTGATAGATGGGGTAATAGAACTCGCATGCACGCCAGTATACGATTGATGATCCGAAAAGAGGATCCTAAACCAGAATAGTTTTATATTTTATTTCATCAAGATGGACATTCATGGATATTTGAGCACCCATATGAAATTCCTGCTGTAATTAGTGTAGAAATGTTCATGTTCATGTTCATGTCGATGCGAGTGCTAAACGTGAGATCCAAGGTTTTGATATTTGGGAGTGGTGTTTTCATGGGTTGGTTCGAAGGAAGATGCGAATCCCAAGGAGTGAAGGATTTCATGAGCGAGAGCAAGCTCAGGGATCTTCTGAATGGCTCTGACTACGTTCCCACCTATGAGGATAAAGATGGTGACTGGATGCTCGTTGGTGACGTTCCCTGGGAGTAAGCATTTTCCCTTTTTTTTTTTAAATTCTATTTTCGCTGTTCTTTTGAGAAAAATAAAGAAAAGTAATTTCATATCCAGAAGAAAAATGCAAAGAACTCACGAACCCATTTTTTTTTCATTTGGCTTTTACAGGATGTTTGTTGAATCGTGCAAGCGCCTTCGGATAATGAAAGGGACCGAGGCAGTTGGGCTCGGTTAGTATATACCTATCAACTTATAAATGGGTTGTAGAGCATCTAATTCTAAGAATTAAGATGGAAGGGATAAGTAGTGTCGTTTCATAACGCACGACCACACGTTCATCTTGACCAATTTAGGCACCGTTTTTTGTTGTCTCTTCACGTTAATTTCTCTGATTTATTCGGTTTTGACCTTTTCTTTGGGTTTTTTTCCCTGCATTATTCAGCTCCAAGAGCCATGGAAAAATGCAAGAGCAGAAGCTAAAAAGAAGCGTGTGGATCATGGATCACACGCAGCCTGCTTCTTTGATCTGGTGGTTGAAAGACAGCACAGATGGATCGAGCAGGTGGCGATTTCGATGTGTCTTATTTTTTTGTATCATGTTGTCCTGTGATTACGTTGAAGTTTGAGATATATGTCTATGAATTTGATCATATATGAACCCCCATAAACTTTATGACTCTTGCGTATGTCCAAAGACTCGGTTTTGTCTTTGCTTTGTCTTAGCGTTAACCAATGTTGTGTGGCTCTAGCCTAGCAATAACATGTACCGTGCTTTGTTTCCCATCATTTCCTCTTTTGCCCATTAATTTTTCCAATTAGTTTAAATTTATTAGTGGTTGGTTTCGAGATTCTTTATTCGATGTTGGGTTTTAATGAATTGGATTTGTGGGATGGGAATTATTTGTGGACGGCACAAAGCTAGGGACGTGTTTGATGGCATGTTGGAGGAGGGGAACACGAGCATGTGCTCTTTTATTGGAGCATTTACTCTTGCTCAATTTCTTTTTTCTCTTCTGGCTCTCGAGATTTATAATTCTTGTATGGCGAAATTTATGGTCGTACTTTAATCCAAAACCAGGGGAAAAAGACTTTGGAAATGCAGAGGGGGAATATCGATTTCTATGTGCCAATTAGAGAGTTGGTGAATGAACATTATCACAAATTTGACCAATGAATATGGACCGATGGTCCCTTGTTATGAAGACATCAAGGGTAGAGAGCCATAAATGGCTAGGATGGTAGCTGACAATCCCATATTATATTGCTTCCCTTCCACATGATCTTAATTATTGAGTTGCACTTGCCTGTCTCTCCCCCCTAGAGGTACTATAGTACTGACGCAGCTGGGAAAATAATGGATGATGGAAAGTGGAACTGTAGATATCTTTTTTTTTTTATTTTTTTTTTATTTTTTTTTAAAGATATCAGCAGGGTATTTGGGATTCTTTGAGCGCATAATTAATCCCTATTAGATGTGGTAGTTTTCCTATCAACACACACAGGATAATTATTGGGGTCAAAACAAATTTATCCTCTTGAAAGTGGCCAAAAAAAAAAAAAAAAAATGCACTAAAGTGTTGATATCTTGAAATGAGATGGGTAAGAATATATATTAGTGAAGTTTGGATGGTTTACATGTCAATTTGGGATTAGATAATTTGTATTTTAGGATGCCTTTGTTCCACTTAAAGTGTTTTCTCCAAATTATTTTTCGGACTTTCACGCGTTTGATTCGTGGAAAATACGTAATTAAGAAAAGCTTTTGTAGTTAAAGAAAATACTCATACTTAAATTTAGGAAAATGAATTTCTTAGATAAAGGAAATTTTCCCAAGCTAACAAGTCCCTTATAACAAATGTTCAACAGCTTCTTCACCTTCTATCATAGAGTTCAATGCGCTTTTAAGTGTACCGCCAATTAAATGAAAAGTAATCACTTTCCTTGAAAATAATTTTTACGGAAAGCATTTTTCTTTAACATGAATATATCAATAAAACAAACTCACCCTCATTTGGCGTTTGTCATTTGTAGGGTCAAGCAAGAAGTAAATAATGTCAACCATCAGAGGGTGGTCACCGTTCTTAATACCCCTCTCTCTCTCTCTCTCTCTACGTGACCAAAATCGCCCAACCATTGCTGCTATTTTCGGTCTTCAATGATGGTCCTAATCGTCCTAGATGATTTCTCATCATATTCTATCCAATCTAAAAATCCGATCACCAGACCTGGCATATATTAGAAAAAATCTAAACGCGCGGTGTCTTTTTTAAGTACTTGTTAAGATCATGATAATTATCGAAAACCACAATGCAAAACTAATACCTAGCCTTAACATTGAATTTACGAAATTAATTTATTGAACAATAGCGCAAATTCTTATGGGATCCTTTTGCATGACTCTTGGGTAAACAGCCAATTTACATACAATACAAAGTTCACTTTCTTTTGGAAAATTATATGCTGCCCATGTGGTTTTCAGTTGCGATTGCCGAAAACGGTCAATTTCGGCGATATTCCTCCTAACATTTTGGAATCCGCTTCAATGTGCCCTTGTAATTGACTTCGGCCACAGTCACGATCCATCTTTAACCAAATGATAGCACGTAAGTGTAAATCCATCCTCAAATTGATACATAAAGAACAAGAGTAATTCAAAAATCAAAACAAGTATCTAAAATGCAAAAGATGAAACAAATAATTTAGGATGGAATCGAATCGAATCGAGTCGAGCTGATATAAATGTCAAGCTCGAACTCTTTGATGCTCAAAACTCAACTCAACTCAACTCAACTTGAAAATTGAGATAGTTGAGCATGATCTACTTGACTAAATATGAGGATTGGCAAGCATGAATTCAACTGGCAAGATATCCACGTAGCTTGGGCATACCTACCATTTCCTTGGTTCACGCGAATTAGGCAAATAGCAAGTTCCCCTTAGCTTGGCTCATTCTTGCTTAAGATCAACTTTAGGCCCCATCTGCCCTCGGTGGAGGCAACAGGCGGCAGCAGGCAGCAGTGGTGGCCGCAATAGCGTTGCCCTATATCCACGCCCTACCTTTCTTTTCTTCTTTTTTTAACCCTCTTCCCTTTTCTTGAGTATTTTCTTTCTAATAAAGTAATCTTTTTATTTTAAAAATACTTAAATGTTTTTTAAGCAGAATATTTATGTTTATCGTTGGGAGGAGGACGCTCTGAATCAGTTAATTCCAAAACCGAAACATCATCAGGCACGTTGCAACGACTCCAAAAACTTGGAAAAAGTAATTTGCCGATTCCTTCTTTTTTAAAGAACAAAATCATATCCTGAAGATTTTGACAGTTGCCCGTATCCCAACATCCACCTCAGCCACTGGACCACGCGTACAACAACGTGGTTTACATAACATCTGATGATGATTGAGACTGCACTCAGCTCCCAACTCAGATGGCCCAACGTGGTTCACCACCACATAAAATCACTCCCATTTCTTCTTGCTATGGTAGATCCCAAAGTAGTTAATATTCAAACTCTCCATGTCAACCCATACAGATTGGCCAATCGCAGTAGAAATTACACCAAAAAAAGCTCAAGCAGAACAGTGTTTAGATTGCACCGAGAGCAAATTAAAACATTTGGAAACATCATTCATTAACATTGAAACAGACTGAAAATTCATCATTCAGTAACACCGCCGGATAAATCACATATAAATCCTAAATGGTCCCCCCCCCTTCCCCAAAAAGAAAAGAAAAGAAAAATGTATCCTGGCCCATTTGAGAGTTAATTCCTTAAACTACACTTTGGAAACGCTCTCTCTACTGCTTTGTACAGTTCAGTTCACTGACTTTCTGACTTTGCATTCGCCAGAAAAGCATCAGGTGGACCACATTATTATCTTCATTGTTAATAGAAAGCTTACGCATTAGGTCTTGATCATTCAAATCCCAAGGGTTTGGAAACCTGACCGACCTCGGGATTCTTATTCCTTGAAAAAGCAAACACAGATAATTCACGTTTGGAAGTCAATTGATTTGATTATCAGATCGGCGTTCTTCTTTGACTTCATTATAAGTTCTGCATTGGGTCCGTCATTGTATTCTACCTGCAAAATTACTTTCAGTGTTCAAGCAATGGATTATGAAGAGGTTAAGGGATTTATTCCGTTAGAAAAAGAGTAAGACCAGCATACCCGCCATCTAGCAACGTCCGGAGCCCTTCCTGTAAATGAAAGAAAGCCAAAGTATGTCAATATCTAATCTAATTCTCCCGTTAGTGATCAATTGAAGAAGAAATTGATAGAGATCTATAACCAATTAAAAAACTTGAACTCTGGAAGAAGAACCACCTGTGGAGATATGCCTTTTTACAACTCTTTCCATGGCGGCGCCGATGTCAACATCAATAAACCTTGCAGAAAGGATCACACTGCTTAAATAACATTCCTCAGCCGCAACATTATGAGATCACGAAGAAATAGCAAACATAATACTTCTCTCTTAGGACGCAATTCATCAGTTGCCTGTCAATCGAACTAGTGCATCCATAGACAAAATCTCAATTCACAACCAAAGCAGCAATAATGACCATCAAAAACTACACGCCACTAATGCAAATGGATCATTCTAATGTAACTGGACCAGAGTTCAAACAGCAAAGGATTAGGCCCTGGTGTTTTGTAAGTATGCACCAACATCCTAAACACTCCATGATGTTAGTTTTTCAGGTCAGTAATACGAGTGAGAATGCAAAAAACTGATTGAAAATTCCTACTTCATGACGATATATTCATTATAGCTGTTCTGGTAGAAAGGAAAGAAGATATACAGATGCCTTCAAACGTGCAGCATTTAGAAACACTTTGCATACTGATATATTTGTAATGTTTAATTATGCTTTGTGATTTAGACCAATAATGCATACGATGCATATGCAGATTTACCACTTTTTGTTGAATTATTTTAAGCTGTCTCAGGAATAGTTGATAGGTAGTTATTGAATAAGATGGTTAGCGTTTTATGAGTGTCTCCATTCTCTATCAATAGAGAGCTCCTATTAATTCTGTATCAAGTTATTTAAGCAACAATCTAAACTAACATTACTTCCTTCCTCTATCCATTTCTCGTGTTCCTAAAGTCTTACCATATCATGCAAAATTTGACTTAAGTATACTAGACTGTCATATGGGCTGTCTGGCCCAAAGAACCATGGGGACATGTTTCCCAAATAAGCATGTTACAACTGAACATAAAATAAGCAAGGGTGCCTGCGACTTCAATTTAATGAGAGATCATGCATAATTTCATAAAGGGCCGGAGAGGCTGTAAAATTAAAAGTTATACCACTTCTCATCGAAAAAGGATGACACATCCCCCCAAACCCCTTCTTCCAGCAGCAAATAATTTCCTTCAACAATAACCACTTTGTGCCTGCAAAACAGGTTGATGTAACCCTCAAAACACATACACTAATTTCCACAAATGCAGAAGTTGCTTTACCATTGCAACACTCTATATTTCTCACAATCCGACATTTGGAACATATGCACTTTCATTGAAAGACTAGCCAAAAATTCCAGTGCACAATCCCCTCTAACCATTTTACACACTTAGAGAGATTTGCCATCTCTCACAAAATTGGATGACAATTTAGGAAAAATTAGAGACATCCCGAGACAAAGATAATTCCAGTTTAAAAAAAGCACAGGAGAAGAGGACGCAACTGTTCTTTTGGTTTCAGTCCCTATCAACAGAGTGAAAAGATATTAGGAGTCGACAAAATCTATTAAAGGGCTTAACGTATTTTCAATGCATTGCTTTCCATCTATTAGTTTAAACATTAAAAAGTAATCATGACCCTACTACCCACCATTAAACCATTAGCAACCTTCTGTATCAAAAAATTGTTAAGCACCATAATAAGATTTCCAACTTCATTTATTTCACTGTCCATATGTCAAAAAGTAGATGAATTGAAATTGAAGATACAACGGACACTTACTGCAGGCTCACAAAGATATCATCTTCTACTGGATCTCCAATGCCGTGATCAAAGGATGGTGCATAAACTGATCCCTTGAAACAAATGTGAAAAAACAAGACATGTTATTGGCAAGGAATGAACCTGTAAACCTCCTTGGGGTTTGAACAATCCTCTTCCCCCCCCAACAAAAAAAGAAAAAGAAAAAAGGAAACCAAAATTAAGGCTTGTTATCTCAAGCATTTCAATTCAGACATTTACTGTTGAGCATGATAAACTATAGGAAAGAGCCAACACTGGGTTTAAAAGGCCACTGATGACCTAAGACATAATCATACCTAAAGAGTGGGCAGCTAATACAACACTGTCAAGTGGTGACCTGGAATATGGATGGAAAATTTTGTGACAAAGAAAAACACATTGATAGAAGTAATTAACAAGTCAAATCACCTGTTCCCTCAGGTCCTTGAGACAAGTAAGCAGCAGCTCAGGGTTGAATGTCCATGGAGCTGAAATGTCACAAAAAGGCTCAGCTATTCAATTTGGAGAAGTCCCCAAATGTGGTAAAATATTTACAAAAGTCTCACCTCCTCTTCTTGCATGGGCTTCCTCTGGGTTCTAACATCCAAATAATACAAATCAAAAAATTGGATCAGCACTATTTGGAGTTGAAGTATGTATAACATGATAGGGAGAGATTGAAAATAACACAGTTTTATGGTCCTCATCAGAGTGGAACAAAGGTTGTAGCAAATATTCGCTAAAAGATTCCATTGGGCAAAAAAGGGCTAGGTTGAAAGTGGGATAATTAGGTGATGACTATTATCTTATAATTAATAGCACGTTTAGTTGCAGTGATGACTATCACATTGCAAATCTATATCAGGTTAACTGCCTATTGCAGTGTTTACTTGCAGTAATAGGTATTACAACCAAAGCTGTAAAAGTTATTACATGGCCCCACTGTCTAATAGCTATAATAGCCTGGCTGTAAATCCTGAAATACCCTTATTTCTTTTCTTCCTTTCAATCTACCACTTTTAAATTTTTAATCATAATATAACTAAGTTTCTTTATATTATTCATATAATGATACCACCAATTATAATCTTTTTGACATAATCTCATATTTTATGATTATTAAATAAATAATTGATGTAATAATAATCATATTATCTTGATAATGCAAAAATATTCATAGTATAATAATTAGCATAATGATAGTTGCTCACTATCAGATACAATTATCTAAATTTTCATAATTCTATATTATACGTTCAAAATAAAATGATTATTTTAATTACTAATAGTATTCATCAATACTCAAAATATCATACAGTTGTTATTTCAATTATACTATTAATTATGTAGTGAATAATATTAATGTTATTACAATCATTTTTTATGTAACTAGTTTCAAATCATAATCATCAATTAATTATTAAATAGTAGTTCATCTATTACTTTGTAGCACTTAATAGCGTATAGGGGGCATTACACTCATCATTGGCTATTTATTTAAGTGATAATCGCTATAATTTTTTTTTCTAATTTAATCACATGCTATGTGCTTAACTCTTAATTATACTCATAAAAAATTAATAAAAATAACACTGAATATCTAACATGAAAATTATACATCCAATCGGGGTATTAAACTCATGAATAATTATAATTGACTATTATAGTGATAATTATTATATTCCCTCTAATTCTGATTTTAGGGGAAATTCTGACATTGTTCCCCACTTTTTACATATTATATGAAGCCAAACGGGTAATAGGTATTAATTATCTAAACCAAACAGCATAATAATTATTACAACTCTACCACGATACTGAGGAACGGCTATTATATTACAACCTTATTCCATCACTATAACCAAATGGGTTGTAAGAGGAATTTTACAGGGACTATAATCTCTATACAAGCATCAGGTTGATGGTTGTCCAGCTAAGGAAGGCTAATCGCAATCTCTGACTTTCCATTTCTACTTTTCTCTTCTTTTTCCCGCCACTGGGCATATTTCTAATGTTGCTCACATATCACAATCCATAGAATTCCATCAACACAAGTTCTTTCCCCCTCCCCACCATGTGCATCATCATCATCTTACTGGATTCACTTTATTATGTACCTTTTTAAAAGCAATTTCTCATATTCATTTCCCTTTTTACTTCTTCCTTTTAGAAATGGAGATGCCACCAGCCCAGATAGGTTTTTCAAGTGTTATTGCTTACATGGAATAGGCAGCCACTAGGACCCTCTAGCTTGCTCATCATCGGGCGAGCTAGCTTGACTCTTTAAGGCCCATTGGTTAATTAAACCACTGAAAGAATTTGTAAATGGGCAGGATTGATGAATATCTAGAGTGGGGTTAAAGAGATCACTATTTTAGTAAATGACGCGGAAAAGGGTAGTGATATTGATCCACAAGAAGCTAAGGAAACTCTTTAACTAGCGGAAGCTAACTTAAGGAAGGTAAGAGACAAACAACTGCTCACTAGCTTCTTATAAACTACCAATGGCTTGACTTGCCTCCATCTACAGGTGTTCACTGAACTTTGCCATACTTCTCTTGCTACATATTGACGCTTCTCATTTAAGAAGAGGAAAAAAGGTAACAAACTGTCACACAAAATGCAAGATCCAGCATCTCATCAGCATCCTATTCAAACAAATGCAGGCAGCTTAACTCCTGTACTTAAGAATAGGGTTAGCTTATGAGAACAACTGTGAAGTTTGTTCTGGGAGTGGGGTAGAAAATCGGTACAATGGGTCCCACCCCCTAAATTACAACCACATCACCAGAAATTGCTTTCTGACGGCATCTTACTGCAAACCATCAGAAAGCATTCTGTCAATCCATAAAAGTTATGATTTCTAAAAGACCACATAGATCATTCCTCACAAATTGTAAAATTATAAATGCAAATCACAGAAAAAAAGAAAATGCTCACCTCCATAGCATCTAGCTGAGAGCGATACAAATGGAAGCCATCCATGGGAAGGACTATTGCAACATCCATTGGTTCCACTTGAGAATCAAAGGAAGAAGCCTTTTGAGGCCATAATTTATTCACTCTTTGTACTACCTCTGATGCTAGAGTGGACTTTCCAGCACCAGGAGGACCGGCCAAACCCAAAATATACCTGCAATACTTGAATGAAGTTATTTCACAAAGTGAGGAACAAGCATGATCATCATGGTCAGACATGATAAACACTTAACACAAAGCTGTGCACAAGGATAAGAAATCAGCCAGGTGGAAGTGTCCCATGAATTTTTTTTTAACACAAAGCTGTGCACAAGGATAAGAAATCAGTCAAGTGGAAGTGTCCCATAATTTTTTTTTTTTTTTTAAAGCCAAGCTTTCAAGTTATGAATTCAACGAGGGCAATGGTAGATGAAAAACATAAACCATTGTGTGTGGGTTCGAATTTGGTCCAGTAAAAATGATGATCATGGACATGTATCAGGATTAGTCACCTGCCTTTAGTTCGAGCAAGAAAGGGATGGGAAGATGCACATGAGAGGAAGGGGGTAAATGATGCAGAAGTGATTAACTAACAATGAGGAAAACCATACAAGCTCCAATCTCAGCAGTTATTCTGACAAAAGCAATGACTTTCCTTGTAGGCAGTGTTCAGCCACAAAATGATTCACGCTTGAGAATGAAAGGTTCCAGGCATGGTGAAGCTCCAATCTCAGCAGTAATTCTAACAAAAACATCGGCTTTCCTTGTAGCCAGCGTTCACCCACAAAATATTCCAACCCCAAGAATGAAAGGTCCCAGGCAAGCTGAAAGAGACAGTCTTTAAACAGCCTCTGTCCATTATATTCATGGATAAGAGTCCTCTTGTCATTATTTGTCAGAATATCATCCAGCATCCTTGCAGCTCTAGACTTCTTCGCTCAAGATTGATCTAAGTTCTACTTGGGTAAATCCATGGTATTTTATATAGAATAATTAAGTACAGAAAGAGAAAGGTACTGGAAGGTGAGAGGAGCTTGAATTGGACTAGATCAAGTGAGATCAAAGAGCATAGTTTATTAGGACTTGAGAGTAAGCGGTAATCATATTGTACCAACAACAAACAAAATGTAGTAACTTATGCAGGCGTTTTCACATTTCAAATAGCTTCAACTTACTTTGAATTAGGATTTGATGCAACTGCTGCTGTAGGGGCTAGACGTTTAGCCAAAGCATCATATACATCATCCATGCACCTAGCAAGTATAAAGTAAACAGCATCAAGCTTTTCTGCAGCAGTTGAAATAGATAAACAAGAGATAAAAATTAATTATTTGCTTGAGAAGGGTGGATTATAGGTGGAAGGAATTTGTGGAAGGCTTATGAGGGTGGAAAGTGATCTTCCACCATTTGGAAAGAGGAGAAAAAGTTGCAGGAGTCAACTTTGGAGGTGAAATTTTTCTGTGGGGCGAATTTTAATCTCTCCAACTATGGACAGAAATAGATAAAAAGACACAATCTAATTGTATTTCTCAAATATCCCTTAAAAATGAAATTGCGTGGCATCATACATGTTATATTAGTGGTTTTGTTTCATTTTCCTTCTTTGACATTCCACCCATACAGACAAGCAAGAAGACATTCTTTATCTTCCTCTATTTTTAATCCCTCCGATATTTCTTCCTTTGCAGCTGTTTTCCTCCCAATCTTTTGCTCCAAAACATAGTGTAAAGGAACACAAATAACATACTTCCAATAAAACCTAAAAAAATTAAAGCAGAAGGATACATGGGAAATAAAACCAATCAAATCCACACGGTGAAAATCACCAACTTATGCTGCCAAGTGAAGAAAACTACATCATTGTCTGGCTGTTAGTAGAACCTAGCAACATTAGTTACACAATTTGACATCAAATTATATGTTTTGACATGGACAAGACAATTAGACCATGTGAAGTCAGTTACTCATTTTATATGAAGCTATAGACTACACACTTCACCCTCCGTAAAAAAAAACATGTGGTTTCCCTTATTTTTCCTTTGAGATCTCATGGCATAAAATGTAAAATCTCAAACAGAAGGTGCAAAATATAAGTTTTGAAATTACAGAGTGCAAAGTATAGTTAAGGGGAAATCAGAGATTATGTTTTAGTGAAAAATGTTTTAGTGATTATCCCAAAAGTTTTTCACTCTAGGATATTGCCCTCGACAATAAAAGTTCAGATATGTCCTAAACAAGTGCCCTGGGGAAACTCTTTAACCTTTTCATAGCCCAATTGACGACCTTAAACAAGTGCCCTAGAGGAACATTTAACATTTTCCTTTTTCTACTACAGTATGTACGCACATGATGCTCCGCAATGAAAACCAAAGCAAGCAGCATAAAATGCATCTAAAATCTGAAGCAGACAAATTAAGGATGACTATACATGAATCACTTATATGGCAACTTAAAACAGCAGTGCAAAACAGAAGCACTTCGACTGTGATATATCCTCAGAGTAGATTGGTGCGTGCTTTCAGAATAAGCAAATGGATAGCCTTCAAATAGAAGATACCTGGCTGACACAGTAGGAATTTCTTTCTTCTGGCTGCAGAAAACCTACAACTTCCAATGGGCAGAAAGGTGGGACGGGGTGGGGTGAGGGGAAGAAAAAATATGATCAGCTCATCACATCTAAAAAAAGTGGAAAGATTTCGAAAGAAAGAGACTGGCAATAGTAACTATGGGTCAGTAATCAATCGGACCTTTATGCGAAAACGCTTTTCGAATGATGAACTGCCTCGACCACTTGAAGTCTTTGCACTCCTTCCAGATGTTGAAAAAAAAGGGACTTGCTGCCATTTGGCAAATTTTATCCGTTCACACATAAATGCATCTGGAATCAATGGTAAGTTTATTGAAGATGGATTAGCAAATTCACAAAGGGATACAATAATTAAAAAAAAAAAAGAAGACACTTTCTGTAACACTAACAGCTCAATTTCGTGCTCGAATGACAGCCTAGTTATATTCACGAATACAAAGCTGGCTGCGCATAGCAAGAACTTAAGTGAATAAATTCGACGAGACCTTGTCATACCGAGTTCAACAACAACCGAACGAACTCGAGCAGTTTCTGTTCTTGCACCTGACCGGGTGCCTCAGTTTTACATGCTTCCGCGGCAGAGCAGTTTCGAACTACGGTTCCAAGAACTCACTACTCGCAATTCCATAACCGGGTTCCCTACACATCTAATTCGATCACGTCCGTAAAAGGACAATCAATTGAGTCGATTTAGGCAAATTCACGCTCGACCCAATCGTATTCATCGCTCCCGAATCCGCAGCCTTCATAATCCGACCGCCGAGCGAAACTCGCCGATCGCAGAGAGAACTACGACCGATCGCGTACTGGGTTCTGGAATTGCATGATTCGAGGCGAATTCGAAAGGAATGGGATTGCTCGGAGGAAAACGATGCCACGCGACGGAAGCAGATCAGTCGTAAAGAACAATGCGGGGACGAAGTGGAAACACGTGAGGGGAGGAAGACCTGACGAAGGTGACGAGAGATACGCCTTGGAAACGGCGGCCATGGAAGAGACCTCCATTGTTCGCGACACTGCACGGCGAAAGCGAAGCTACAACAGGAGCTATAGGATCGCAGCAGGACAGCTTCTCTCCTTCTGTTCTGTCTGTTACGAAGGAAACGGCTCTTCCAAACTACCAGAATAATAATTTTCGTAAAAGAAATCCTTTTATCACGAAGTTTTCGATTAAAACAAACAAGCACGCCCTAAATCTAATCACATTTTGTCCACTAAATTCTTTTTTATTAATTTTTTGCCGGAGCTTCGCATATTTTTTTTTTCTTTTTAAGAATTTTTTTTTTCAATTAAAACAAAAAAAAAAAAAACGTGTGCTATATAAGAGTGTTTTATACGGATGTACTTAAATTTGCCGTGGATTGACTCATGTACAAGTCGCTCTTATTGTGTCACATGAAAATAGATAAACACAAGCTAAATGGGTCAATTTGATCTAGGCTTATATTTGACAATCAAGCCCAACGCACCTCCCCCATTTCACATATTCAACAAAACAAGACATATTTGACATATTATTTTTGGGAAAACGACATAAATGATCTATTAACTTTAACTTGGTATGCAATGCAGTCCTTGAATTTTATTACAATGTGTAATATAATTTTTAAAATTTTAATTTGTTCAATATAATTCATGAATGTGATTCATAAACTTTTCATATATGTTCAATTCAATCTATAAATTATAGAAATGATAATATTAAACATTTTCACATAGATATTATATATTGAGGTAAAGTTCATGGGTTACATTAAATAAATTAAAAATTTAAAGATCACATTACACATTAGACTAAAATTCATGGGCTATTTATGTGGCTCACCCCTGATCGATTTCGATCAAGCGCGACCATTATGGAGGCCCAACTGCTCCACGTGATGGTCCATGTTAGCGGGGTGATCCTCCGGCTTGGGACGCTCGGGCTGCATCCAACGGCCCTCGTGGTTCCTGACGAGGCCCTTGTTGTGGCCTTGCCTCCAGAAAGGTGGGACCAGGTGGTGATCCTTCAGAAAGTCGGCGTCTTTGTTCACCAGCGCCGGATCTCTCCCGCTCGCCAGCACAAACCTCTGCCCTTTCCCGTGGTACCTGCAACCCCGTCATCAAAAAATTAAAAAATAAAATATTCAGTGAAATTCCAAAATTGCATCTCTAATCTTGGAACATTACCTCTATTCTATCTAATAATTTTGGTTCTACAAATAATGCGACATTGTCGAACCCTCCCTGTAGAAATTTGATTTTGTGAAAAAGTTTTTTTTTAAATTATTTTCTATGAAATGAACAAAACTTTAATAATATTATTGGTTATTGTGGAAGTACAATTCGTGACGACCGTATCATGCCTCAATTGCAATCTGTTTGTTTGTGTTGGAGGATATTAATATATGCAAGCAAGTCCAACGTGACGCCCATAATTAAAAATAGATCTCTCAGTTCCGTTCATCACCATTAATGCCAAATAAATACCTACCGAGTTAGGCGGATGATGCATGGAATCTCGACTGCTCTTTAAGAACTAATTTCATCAAAACTAAAAACGAATTGTTTTTCTTTCTAGCCAAATTTTGAAAAATCATCAATTTCCAAAAAAAATAAATTAATATGCGAATTTGCACATCAATGTTTATATATTACAAACGTTTCAAGATCGCGCGCATCACAAAATTAAAATAACACTTAAACCATCTTTTTTTTTCCCAGTTTGGATATTATTTTATGGGCTAAACCCGTCGTGATAATATCATGATTGCGTCCGCCAGCTGGACAATGAGAACAACCATCGGATGGCGACTCTTCTTTGTAATGTCTACTTGGGGTGGATAGACTATGATATAATCTTATTTATTAATCAAAAAATCTTAGCTAGAACCTTAATTTAATCAAAACAAAAGCTAGCTAACTTGGCGGGGCGAGGACGACCGCCGATGAAACGGGGTCTTTTTTTATCCTGCTTGGACTAGAAGACTCTTGGCCTCGTTTCGATTCACGTGGAATCCTCGATCATGCTAAAAAAAAAAAAAAAAAAAAAAACATTATGTGCGAGGTGGTAAGAGAGTCGACGTACCCGTCGAGCAGATGGAGGTGAGCCTCCAGGTTGTGGGCGCAGGCGGGGTCCCCGGTCGGCTTGAGGAAGGGCGAGCGCTCGTGGTCCAGCTCCAGCTCCACCCCGACGTGCGAGTAGCTCCACGGCAGCCACCCCGCGAGCTTCATCACCGCCGCCGGCAACCGCTCGTTGAACACCAGGCCCGGCGACTTGGGCACCATGTCGTGCGCGTTCACCACCCTCAGCACCTTCACCCCGAGCATCTCCGCCCGCTCCTTGAACCGCGCGTTCCCGACCCGGGGCCCCCCGAAGGAGAACACGCATACCGGGACGGCCCGGCTATCCCGCCTCACGTTGATGCCAGTCTCGGCGATGTCGTATGCGCTCAACACGGCCAGCGCGCTCCCTAAGCTGTGGCCCGTCATGGTGATGCTGAGCTCCTCGTCGGGGTACTTTTCGATCAGGCGCTTCACTTCCGTCAGGATTTGTTCCCTAATGATAAAAAATGTATCAATTTCGAGTGATTATTATGTACGTTCGAATTCGATAATTATGAGTTTGACGATACATTAAAGAGAATCCTAATTGAATATTGCAAGCTTCATCGGGTTTTTTATTTATTTGACATGGGATAATTACACAAATAATCCATAAACTTTATATCAATGTATTATAACATTTTTGAACTTTTAATTTGTGATTTCTAAACTTTTGGTAAATATTCCATGTAGACGTTGAATTATATAAAAATACCTAATGTTAGGGACAATAGTGAATATTTTAGAAATTGAACATGTATCAAAACCATATTTAACAAATTAAAAGTTTTGAGATCACATTGTATATTTAGTCAAAATTTATAAATTATTTATGTCAATTTCTCATTTGGCATCAATAGAAATTCAGAAAAAAAAAATTGTATCCTGACACGTAAATAGACAGAAGATGTCAGCTATAAAACAAAGAAAATATTAATTTTTGGGGACAAAACTCTGATAATTTAATTCGAGAGACATTGAGGAACGTGCAAGAAAAATTTAAAGACCGTCTCACCTTGCCGAGTACTTGGCGAACTTGCAGTCGTCCTCCTTGTCCGTGTACAGGCTCAAGAACCCGGACTCGGCCTTCACGGCCGGGTCCGGGCACGGCACCTTCTGCGAGCTCACCGGCACGAGGAAGTCCATTAGGTCCGCCACCCACTCCAGCCTCGTGACCGTCCCCCGCCACGCGATGGCTATGTCCCGCCTCCCCAGCCGCCGCGTGGTCTCGTCGTCCGAGACCGCCATGTACCCGATCCAGTTCGCGTGCTTGCTCCACACCTTGGGCCACCGCGACTTCATGAAGAAGTTGGGCAGGTTTATGTTCGACGTCGCGTACAGGTACCGCGTGACGTCGTACCCGGCCCGGCCCTTCATGTCGAGGCGATCGAAAAACTCGCGCTTCCCGTACCTGCGGTGCAGGAGAAAACACATCAGTCATGTTCACTGTTTTATATCAGAACGTGATACACGCTCGAAACGAGTTTGGGACCTGCAGCTTCCGCAGTACTTGGAGAAGGGCTCGAAGTCGAACGCGTCGTAGCATGCTTGCGCCATCTCGCCGTACCGAATGAGCTCGGATCTCAGGAGCGGGTCCATCGGGTCGAGCATGCCCACCCAGTCGTCCTGGCCGTGGATCTCGCGCCACACGGCGGACAACCGTCTCTCGGGCAGCGGGGCAGCCGGCCTCGCTCCCCCGTCGCCATCTAGATCTACTGATCCGCCGTACGTCTCTCTTTCGAGGCGGTCCTCGTCGTGTTCGACGACGAACGGTGCATCGTCGCTCGGCGCTTTGGACAGGACTCGGCAAATGTGAAGAGGGTGCGGCGATTTCTCGGTCTTCAGGGAGCATTTGAGGAGGGACACCTGGGGGTGATTGCACGGTGGTCGGGCTGGCGGCAGCTCGGCAGGAAGGAGGAGAGAGCGGCGGAGGAGAGAGAGGTGGCCATGGCGGAGATGGGCGGAGATGGATCGGATGGGTTTGATTTAAGGCCATGTGGGGTTGGTCTGTCGAGGTCGGATATGAAACGATGTTATATTATTATTGGTGCACTGGTTCCGAAGCTATAATCGCTCATTATAAAATACACCCATACAATTCATACGCCTCAACTTGCCCTTTATTTAAAAAGGAGGAATCAAGAGAATACTTGTTGTACATATCTTAATACTTTCGTGAAAGTTCCTGCTGGATTTTTATCGATATGTAGAATTGCTACGAAAATTTGAGGTTTAAATAAGTAAGTTATATGGAAAAACACTTATTATCACATCGTTTTTATAAACCCATCTTGTACTTCGATCTCCGTATGTATGTCCAACACTAACCGAAAATGATCTCCGCACGTCGAATTTCATGTTATTTTTTTTTTTTTTGAGTAGGAATGAATTTCATATTTGTTAAATTATATCTCGAGTTTGAGCGTTTACAAAACGCGATTCACTGACTCTTGAAGCCACACAAAAAGAAGAAGTTTCTTTTTGTTGCAGAGGAGGAGCCGAATTCTTATTGAGCCATGGTGGGGCCCAAATGGGCACACACGCAATTCTTCACGCCGATTTTTTGCTCGGCCACGGAAACAAAACAAAGAAAGCCTACACGTGGATGGCGGGCCCAAGTCAAGAATTTGACTTTTGGGGCACACGTATAAAAGGAAAAGAAAACCCTACGTAGAGACGCACGTTCGACGATCAAAGAAGCCGCACGTCCACGTCGAAGAGGAGCTACACCGAAGAAAAGGATGCTGGAGATTTCTTTTCTTTTTGACGTATGACCTGAACGTGGTAATTTTTGTGCCGTGAGTTTATACCTAATTGAGTTGTTATTTATAAACACTTTGGGTTTGGGGTTAAATTTAGGTGTGGGAAACACTTGAGCGTGTGAGTGATTGTAAATTATGATTCTTTGATTATAGTGGATTATTTGCTACTGGCTCTCCCGTGGACGTAGGTACTAATACTCGAACCGAACCACGTAAATTTCTAGTGTCCTAATTTTTCTCGTTTATTTCTCTAGTAATTTCGCGTTGACATAAATTACAAGATTCTGTCGTTTCCTCGTATTATATCCCAACAATTGGGGTTGGATTTCTTAATTGTGATTTGGAGCTTTTGCTTATCTGATTATTATCTTGAAATTCTATTATTGCAATTATATTTGAGAGGAAATCTGAGATTAAAAAGTTTAATGGAAGTAACAACTTTGTGTTATGGAGCATCAAGATGCGAGCATTATTAACAACATAAGGTTTGGCCAAAGCACTGGATGGTGAAGATGAGTTGCCAATTATAATGAAAGCCTCAAAGAGGGTAGAGCTAATGGAAAAAGCAAAAAGTATAATCATGTTAAATTTGACGGATGAGGTCTTAATAGAGGTTGCTAAGGAGAAGGATGCCGCAGCATTATAGACAAAACTTCAAGCACTCTATGTGAAGAAAGGTTTGAACAATCACTTATACATGTTGAAGAAGATGTTTCAATTTAGATATACTGAAGGTACGTCTATCAGAACCCACCTAGATGAATTTAATAAACTCATGTTGGATTTGAAGAACATCGGTAAGATACTTGATGATGAAGAACATGGCATGATGTTGTTAGCCTTTTTACCATAGTCATGGGAACACTTTATTGATTCACTGTTGTAGGGGCGTACTACAATTACCTCAGAAGAGGTAAAGTCCGTCTTATTCTCTAAGGAGTGGCAAAGAAAGTTGCAATATGACAGTCTAGCGCAAGGAGCAGCACAAGCATTGACGATTCGGGGGTAGAGAACAACATCGAGAGCCTAGTAACAGCAGAGGTAAAAGCAGATCGAAATCACGCTATAGAAAGTCCAAGGGACACGTGAAGTGCTTTGAGTGTCACGAGGAAGGGCACATCAAAAGAGATTGTCCAAAGCGGAGGAATAAAGTTGATAGGTAGAATGCCACAAGCAGTGTGGTAAACGTTGCCGATGGGAGCACTAGTGATGCATAAGCTGTTTTATGTGTGGCTACAAAACAGACAAATGGGTGCTAGATTCGAGGTGTTTTTATCATATGACACCTCATAAGAACTGGTTTACTACTTACCAGACTACAGATGGTGATAGAGTTCTTTTGGGGAATTATGCAGTATGTAAGGCTGTGAGGATATGGACAATTTGGATTCGGATGCACGATGGGGTGGTGCGCACATTGACAGATGTGAGGCATGTACCAGAGCTCAAGAAGAACCTTATTTCTATGGAGACACTCGATGACATCGGGTGTAGGTACACCATTGAAGGTGGAGTACTGAAGATCTCTCAAGTTGCCATGACAGTGATGAAGGGGAATAAAATAAATACTCTTCATCATCTACTAAGAGAGACCGTAACCGGAATCGTTGCAGTTTCATCAGTTAAGTCAAATTCTAACTTGACTCAATTATGGCATATGCGTTTAGGGCACATGCGTAAGGCAAGTATGACAATGCTGAGTGAAAGGGGGTTATTGAAAGGTCAAAAAACAGGAAAGCTGGACTTATGTGAGCACTGCATCTATGGGAAGCAGCACCGAGTTAAGTTTACTACAACTATTTATTCAACCAAACGACCAATTGAATATATTCATTCAGACGTTTGGGGCTCGTCTTCGGTTCCTTCGAAAGGAGGTGTCCGATATATGCTGACATTTATCGACGATTATTTAAGGAAGGTATGTGTTTACTTTCTGAAGCACAAATATGATGTGTTTGATCGGTTCAAGAAATTTAAGGCATTGATTGAAAAGCAGTTAGATAAACAAATCAAGTGCCTGAGAACCGATAATGGCATGAGTTCTGTGGTAAAGATTTTATTGAGTTTTGCGAGAAGAATGTATTGTGAGACACCGCACAGTACTTGGGACACCACAGCAGAATGGCGTGGTAGAACGGAAGAACAAATTTGCTTGAACGAGCTCGATACATCCTTTCACATGCATGACTTGGTAAGGAATTTTGGGCCGAAGCAGTGAACATGACATGTTACCTGGTAAATCGATTTCTATCATCTGCTATCGAGTGGAAGACTCTTGAGGAAGTATGGTCGGGGAAACCTGTTGATTGCGTACGCTCATGTGAATGATGGTAAACTTGAGTCGAGGGTGAAGAAGTGCATATTTTTGGATTATGCACATGAGGTGAAAGGCCACTGGCTGTGGTGCATTGATCACAGATCACTCAGTTTTCTAATCAGCAGAGATGTGACGAGACTGCAATGCTTCAACAGAAGAGTTCTTAGACACAACCAGCAGAGAAGACAGATCGTGGTGTCATTAGTGAGGTGGAGCTTCAAGTGGAGACTCTGGAGACCTTGAAGGTAACAGAAGTTGAGACTGCAGATGAAGCCGCAGTTCCTGAAGTCGATGATAGTGAACAACCAGTAAAGCCGCAGCACACTATAGCCGTAGATAGATAGAGAAGGCAAATTAAATCACTAGTACGTTATGATTATACGGATATTGCTTATGCATTGACTGTAGGTGATGAGGTGGAGACAGATGAGCCTTCGTCTTATTCTAAGGCAATGACTAGTTTGGAGTTGTCGCAGTGGCTAGGGGCCATGAGTGAAGAGATGGAATCACTTCATCGAAATCAGACATGGAGTTGGTCAAAGTACCCAAAAGCCAAAAGATTGTCAAAAGTAAATTGGTTTTAAATGGAAAGAGGGCATTCTCGGTGTCGAGGCAGCGAGGTATAAGGTGAGACATGTGGCGAGGGGTATACACAACGTGAGGGCTTTGACTACAATGAGGTGTTCTCTCCTGTGGTAAGACATACTTCTATTCGTATTTTACTTGCCTTAGTTGCTTCGCAGGATCTCGAGCTAGAACAGCTAGATGTGAAAACTGCGCTTCTTCATGGTGAGTTGGAGGAACAGATTTACATGAGGCAAATAGAGGGATTTGTTATTCCAGGTAAGGAATATCATGTTTGCTTGTTGAAGAAATCTTTGTATGAGCTGAAACAATCTCCTAGGCGGTGGTATAAACGTTTTGATACTTTCATGGTTAGTCAAGACTATTCAAAAAGTCAGATGGATAGCTGCGTTTACTATAAAAGATTGGAGAATGGTTCTTTGATTTATCTACTCTTATATGTTGAAGATATGCTAACAGCAGCTAAGAATATGTTTGATATTGATGTGTTGAAGAGGCAATTAAATGCTGAATTTGAGATGAAAGATTTAGGTGTTACAAAGAAAATTTTGAGTATGGAGATTTTGCGTGATAGAGCTGCAAGAGTTTCATGTCTATCTCAAAAGAAATATATTGAGAAGATCGTAGCACGTTTTAATATGCAGTCGGCAAAATCTGTAAGTACACCTTTAGCAAAACACTTTAAGCTTTTAGATAAATTATCATCGCAGACTAAGAAGGAGGATGAGCATATGTCTTGTGTTCCTCATTCTAGTGCAGTGGGTAGTATTATGTATGCTATGGTGTGCACTAGGCCTGATATTTCACAAGCTGTGAGCGTGGTTAGTCGCTATATGAAGCGTTTTGGTAAAGCTCATTGGGAAGCTGTGAAATGGATCCTCAGATATTTGAAGAGGACAACGGACGTGGGTATAGTGTACTGAAGGGACAACAATAGTAGTGAGACCACTGGTTTTGTGGATTCGGATTACGCCGGTGACTTGGATGATTGCAAGTCTCTAGCAGGGCATGTATTTACGCTAGCGGGTGGTGCAGTTAGTTGGAAAGCGTTCTTATGGGATCACATTACCTTGTCTTCGATTGAAGCGGAGTACATGGCACTAACCTTTGTAGCGAAGGAGGTGATATGGTTACAGAGTTTGCTTTTGGACCTTGGGTTAGAACAGAAAAGTGGATATACACTGTGATAACTAATGTGCGATATATTTGGCGTATAATCCAATTTATCATGAGCGAATGGAGCATATCAACATTAGGTACCACTTCATCCGAGATGTCTTAGCTAAGGGTATTGTTATTCTTAAAAAGATTGCTATAGCAGAAAACCCGGCAAACATGATGACTAAATTTGTTCATTTGGTGAAGCTCAAGCTTTGCTTGAACTCTATTGGCGTCTGTGGAGAGTGAGCGCTTGTCGAGGCGTTGGGAGAGCAGCATAAATGATGAGTATTATAATTTGTTTTCAAACGTCGAGTCAAGGTGAAGAATTGTTAAATTATGTCTCGAGTTTGAGCGTTTACAAAACGCGATTCGCAACTCTTGAAGCTGCACAAAAAAAAGAACAGCAAAGTTCTCTTTCCGTTGCAGAGGAGGAGCCAAATTCTTATTGAGCCATGGTGGGGCTCAAATGGGCACGCACGCCATTCTTCACGCGGATTCTCTTTGCTCGGTCACGGAAACAAAACAAAGAAAGCCTACACATGGATGGTGGGCCCAAGTCAAGAATTTGACTTTTGGGGCACACGTATAAAAGGAAAAGAAAACCCTACGTAGAGATGCACGTTCGACGATCAAAGAAGCCACACGTCCACACCATATGTCCACGTCGAAGAGGAGCTAAATCGAAGCAAAGGACACTGGAGATTTATTTTCTTTTTTACGTATGACTTGAACGTGATAATTTTTGTGCCGTGAGTTTATATCCAATTGAGTTGTTATTTATAAACACTTTGGGTTTTGTGTTAAATCTAGGTGTGGGAAACACTTGAGCGTGTGGGTGATTGTAAATTCTGATTCTCCGATTATAGTGGATTATTTGCTGCTGGCTCTCCCTGTGGACGTAGGTACTGATACTCAGACCTAACTACATAAATTTCTGATGTCCTTATTTTTCTCGTTTATTTCTTTGGTGATTTCGTGTTGACGTAAATTGTAAGATTCTGTCGTTTCCGCATATTATATCCCAACAATGTTATTGCGGAGTTCATTTATATTGTCTCTCTTGCCCTAAAAATAAATACAAGGATAAGTGCAAAAAAAACTTAAATTATGATTTCAAACCTTGTTTGACCAATTGCGAACTTGACCAAAGTACATTATTTTAAGATTTTAATAGATCAAAATACAATCTTAAATCTTCAATTGGCCAAAATCAAAACCTTGATCATTATTTTAATACTATCCTAATAAACAAGTTTCGAGATAGCTACCAAAAATATTTTAAATCTCTTATAATTATGTCAATTCAGTTATAAATTTCTTTTGTCAATCTAGTCCTAAACTTTTTGTAATTGTGTCAATTTAGTCCATTTAATCAATATTGACTGATTAGCGCTCACTTTGATACCAGCCGATGCTAACATGGACACTAGCCGACATTGACATTGACACTTTTTAATAATGTTTTATTTATTTGGTTTTATTATTATGTTTTTCTTCTTTTTTTTTTTCTTTTTCATATCTTTTCCTCTCTCTTTTTTTTTTTTTTTTTTTTTTTTTTTTATCTTTTCATTCTTCTTTTCCCACAATGGTTGGTGAGCCACGGTGGCTACCGTGGGGGAAAAGAAGCAAAGAAGGGAGAAAAAACTAAAAAAGAAAGAAAGGAAAAGGAAAAAGAAAAGAAAAAATTAATAATAAATTTATGACTCTTTTGATGTTTTCCTAATAAGTTTCTATAAGTATTTTGGAAATTGATAAAATGAGTCCATTTTAACGTGAGAGGGACAAGTTTAAAGATTTTGATAAAATCTCAATTTGGAGAGCGAGAGATATAAAATTCACGTAACGAAATTTGTAGAATATAGCAACTGCCAACTGAAAAAAAGTACATTGCTCGCCTAGTTGCCGAGGGTGATGGCAAGTTGGCAACAGCTAACTCCGCTTGGTTCATCCTGGGAGGGAACCGTATTCATATAATATTTAATTTATTGGTTTGTGAAATTAATGTACTCTTATAATTATTATTCTCACAAGTAAAATCTATACCTGAATTTACCTTTTTTTCGTACTAATGAAAATAATAACTTCCATACATACACAAATTTAGAAAGTAATGGATGGTTGCTACGTTACGAAGGCGTGAGGTATGTTTTCTATAGAGTGCAAACTTCACAGGGTAAATCTCGTATTTAACTAGAGGTCGGAAATATTTCGCTCCCTTATATCTTAATTTATTCCTTTTTTTTTATTAAAAAGACAAAATCGTCCTTAATTTTGATTTAACTTAGTTATTTGACTTTCTGTCAAATTTAAATCTATTACTATTTAGAAAATATAAACTAATATCTTCTTCATCATTGCTCTTACAAAAGATTATCTATTCTTTGTTCTTCCCATTTCAAACTCTCAAATTCATGGTACATCTTTTTTATTTATTAACTACGTTCTAGAAAAATATCAAGCCTCTTTACTCACGGTTAAAAAAAAAAAGTTAGTCTTATTGGTGAAGCACTTTTTACATAAAGCATATAAGATGTATAGGAGTATTTAGAAATATACCAACAACATTGACATGAAAAAATGATGCACATAGAGGTATCTTGATTTCTTTTTTGAAAACACTCTATGAGTGAAATTTATTTTTGTCAATATAAGACGAATACAATTTCACTTGTATTTTGAAAAAAAAAATTCTAATTTCTACAAAGCTTTAATTTAATATAATTTTCAATTTTCAAAATTTCACTTTGAGGATGTAACTGTGATTTTATTTTGGAAAATCTTTAGGAGGTCATTTTTTCATATCTGATTATTCCATCTTATGTATTTGCATAAAAAAGTCAACCCATAATAAAGAGCTTGAGTAAGAATTAATAAAAACAGTGATAGTGTAAAAAATTGTTTATGTCGAAATCTTTCTTGATTTTACTTGACAATCAATCCAGAAAATTTGTTCGACAATGTAAAAAAGAATTTTGTTTTTTTTTTTTTTAAAGGAAATTTCTCTCTTTGAGCTCTTTTTTTTACGTAAGTGAAATATAAGAATAAAAGAGAAAATATAATGCCTTTAACATATACGAGATATCCACAATAAATAAAAATAGAATACGTGATATTCTTGCTTATGGCTAGTGGATCCTACATAAATATGTTAAAACTAGAATAAAAAGGAAAATAAATAAATTTGTTCCCACCATTTGCATTTTGAAAAAAAAAAAATTCTTATTTCATGCAAAGCTTTCGGAATTTCATCTCTTAGGATTTCACATTGGGGAATGTAACTGTAATTTTGTCATAAAAAATCTTTAAGAGGGATTTTGCCTTTTTGTATTTGATAATTGTATTATGTGTACAGATATATAAAGACAACCGATAATAAAGAGCTTAATGGTGATATGCACAAATAAACATGGTGATTGTGTAAAAAAGTTGTTTATGTAAAAGTTTTCTTAGATTTTATTTAACAATTAATTCATAGATTTGCTTGAAAATGTAAATGAGAACTAAGGGTTTTTTTTTTTTTTTTTTTTTTTTTTTTTTTTGGAAATATCTCTGTTTGAGCTATTTTTATGCATGTAAAATCTCAAGATAAAAAAAGAAAACACTGTGCTTTTAATATACATAATAAACAAAATCAAAATGATTGATAAAAATGGATCATATATAAAAATAGAAGCTAGAATAAGAAGGAAAGTAAATGAATTTGGTGTTCCCAATTTACAATGTAATGAAATGATTGTGGGCAATTTTATCTCTTATATGAAAATGGGGTGATTTGGTCACGTAGAAGTAGATCTAAAGTTTGCCTTGAATTAGTTTCCAATTTTAAGGAAAAAAATGAAAAATTCTAAATAAGAACATGAAGTGCCCTTATTTTCTTAAATAAAAACTTAAAATATATATTATTTCAAATAAAAACCTGAAGTGAATCTTATTTTAAATAAAGACCTGAAGTATATATATATATCAGTTTTAAAGGACTTGAACTCACCAAACATGAAAGGCAATTTCATATGTCTAATTTTTAAAAAAAATTTAAACTAAAAAATAATATTAAAAAAAAAAAAAAAAAAAAAACATAGACAGGTTGGTGTTGACTGTTGGGGAGGGTGCTCCCTCGCGCATGTGGCCACCGCCCCATCACCGATGGGGCATGGGGCAGTGATGATGGTCGGTAGGGTTGTTAATGCTTGGGAGAGGGCTAGTGACCCTGATCAACTAGAAGCGAGGGCCACTAGGCCCTCTCCAAAGGCATATTAGGGCTCGCCTAGGCTATTGAGGGTGAGGGTTGCCCTTGTCGGATTTAGCAAGGGCTGCCCTCGCCCTCCCAGGCAAGGATTGCCCTCGTCCAACCCTAGTGAGGTTGACTCTTTGCCCTCACGGGTTAGGCGAGGGCTACCCTCGCCTGACGCTAGGGAGGTGACCTCCGTTGGCCATGTTTGAAGAAGGAAATAGGAAAAAGAAAAAAAAAAAAAAAGGATAAAAAAATTTTAAAAAAATTAAAAATATGATTACAATTTTTTACCAAAATACCCATTTTCAAATGGTCGAAAAAGTTATAGCCAGCCAAAGGCCTTTATTTAAGATGATTTAGACACTTCAGGTTTTTATTTTAAATAATTTGTCATTTTCAGATCTTTATTTGAAATAATGTCTTTTTTGAATTCTTATTTGAGAAAATTAGGCTATTTCACACTAATTTTTAAAATTTTCCCAAAAAAAAAAAAAAAATGGTTCCCCATTGCTCATCCCGAAGGTCCAATTACTGGAATACCCTTAACATTTGCTCCTCTTTTTGTCAATTAGGGTTTTAGGTGAGATTTAAGAAATTCCCATCTCTTCCGTCGTTGTACCTCGCCATCTCCGTGGAGTCCTCCCTCTCTATCTCCTCTGAAACTTCAGTCGCCGCCAGTCACGCCACCGCCGCACGCCGGAGCCGCCGAGGCGATCTGCAGCGACCGCCGGCGGTCTTGATTGTCCAAGGCCGATTCGCGAGCCGCGCGAGGCCTCTCCCTATCCAGCTTCCTTCGTCGTCTGACTGCGAACGAAGGCCGCGACGGTGAGCTCTCTATCCCTCTCTGTGTTCCATATACGAGTGATGTGACCGGAAAGTGTGGTTTCGCGTCTTAACCTATGACTTGGACTGAGGCAGTACTGGATTATATCGGATATATGCACGGTTTGATGCTACCATTATGCCTTTGAATGTATTAGCCGATGACTAATTTTGGTTTTGTGGAATCCTTCTAGTGATGTGGGAGTTCTGCTTCCCGGTTCTGGATGATTTCTTTCGTTCCTCTCTTGTTTGGAAACTGTAGCGTCATTGTGTATGCAGCAACTATAGGTGTCGAAACCCCTGAATAGTGAACCTCAAAATCCTGTAGGCATCCGTTCTGATAGATCATCTGCGGGATTCGGGGTTGGTTATTTTCTCGTAAGTTCGCTAATGTTGGACCGTTTGTTAGGTAGCAGTGGAGTGACGTATTTTATATTTCAACAGAGATGTGATTCAACTGAACCCATTTGATTTAAAGGATCATTATGAGTTGCATCCTTGATCGATGGTGTTGTTGTTGAGCTGTCATCTAATGCTCTGTTTGTTCTTGCAGTGCAGGTCATTTCTTTTTGTGGAAAAGATGAGTTTGATATCTCAGAATGTTGCATCTAAGATAAAAAACAGAAAGAAAAGTGATGAAAACCACGAGTCTGTGGTTTCGAGAGAGAAAAAGCTGAATGATGAAGGAAGAGAATTGGATGCTGATATCTCAAGGACGATGAAGAAGAGGAAGAAAGAGAAGGAGAGTCTTCTTGAGATTGAAGAGCAGAAGACAATGAAAAAGCTCGAGAACTTTTTGTTCGGATCCCTCTATGCGCCTGTTGAGTTTGGGAAGGAGGACAGAGAAGAAGTCCTGGACGAGGCCCAGGATGGTCCTGCTTTATTCTTCACTGACCGTTCTGCTAATAGTCAACTTTCTGTTTATGAGAAGGACTCTGAATCCTCAGATTATATCACTGATGAAGAGGAGATGAAGCAAAGAAAACCTGTTTGGGTGGATGAGGAAGAGGAAAAGGCAAATATTAACATAGCTACTGTTAACAGATTGAGAAAACTGAGGAAGGAAGAGGATGAAAGTACTATATCTGGTTCCGAGTATGTCTCAAGATTAAGGGCTCAACATGTTAAGCTAAATCCTGGGACCGACTGGGCCCAACTTGATAAGAAAGATAGCTCCTATGATGATGAATCATCTGATGAAGAAGAAAACAGGGTTTTTCTTGCCGGGAGACACGAAGATGCTGAACCACTGGGCAACATTCTTCGAACTGATGAAGACCTTGTGGTGAAGACAGGTGCAAAAATTTTGCCTGGACTTCTTGAGTATTCGAGGCTTGTTGATGCAAATGCTGAGGATCCATCAAATGGTCCAATTAATTCGGTTCAATTTCATCAGAATGCTCAGTTAATGCTTGCTGCAGGACTAGATCGAAGGCTTAGATTTTTTCAAATTGATGGCAAACGTAACACAAAAATACAGAGCATCTATCTTGATGACTGCCCTATCAGAAAAGCATCCTTCACACCTGATGGGTCTCAGGTCATTGTATCAGGAAGGAGAAAGTTCTTTTATACTTTTGACTTGGTGAAAGCAAAGGTCGATAAAATAGGCCCCCTTGTCGGAAGGGAAGAGAAGAGCTTGGAAGTCTTTGAGGTTTCTCCTGATTCTAGTACAATTGCATTTGTAGGCAACGAGGGCTATATCTTGCTAGTTTCATCCAGGACAAAGGAGTTGATTGGAACATTGAAGATGAACGGAACTGCTCGCTCCATAGCTTTTGCTAATAATGGGCAGGAGTTGCTGAGCTCGGGTGGTGATGGGCAGGTCTATCACTGGGATTTAAGAACACGGACTTGTTTTCATAAAGCTGTGGATGAGGGCTGTATTAAGGGCACCGCACTTTGCACTTCTCCCAATGGAGCATTGTTTGCTGCAGGTTCGGACAGCGGCATTGTGAATGTTTACAATAGACATGAGTTTTTGGGTGGGAAGAGAAAGCCAATCAAAGCCATTGAGAATCTAACAACTAAAGTGGATCTCTTGAAATTTAATAGTGATGCCCAAATATTGGCTATCTGCTCGGGCATGAAGAAGAATGGTTTGAAGTTGATACACGTCCCATCCTTTAGTGTATTTTCGAACTTCCCTCTGCAAAAAAAGAGTTTGGAATACCCTCGCAGCATTGATTTCAGCCCAGGAGGAGGTTTCTTAGCTGTAGGAAATGCTGCTGGAAGAGTTCTGTTATACAAGTTGCACCATTACAATCGAGCATGAGATTCAAAATTGAGAATTGCCATCCTAGATCGAAGTGCCAGGACATTCCTCCTTTGTGTTGAAAGATCGAAATTTTCAGGTTTTGTTGGTTTGGTGAAGGTTTCTCAATCAATTGAGGCTATGGATGATGATTGCTTCACTCCCTTGATAAATCATTGATGACACTGAGAATTCTTACTTCCTCTGTTTTGGTGGCCTTGGGTATTGTTTACCCTTTTAGTCTGCTCTCTTCTCACCGACTCTGAACCTGACGACCCATTTGTCCCCGAAATTGCTCACATATGAAAACAACAGCGAAGCCAATATTAGGAAACTGCCAGGGCATGGACACAGATATATGCATGGGTTAAAGATCAGGTTCCGCTATGTTAAGATGCGTGTAGGAAATTGAACCTGCGTGATGACTGAAAATTTTTGTAGGCAATCGAAAAATGCTGATAGGCATACTTTAGAATCTAGAATATGTTGAATTAAACCCAACAAAAGTGTCTGAAGATTTTTCTCTGTATTTGCAGAACCATTTCTGCTTTGATAATCACTGTTTCTGTGCTTGTCACTTTTTGGCTCTTCAGTACACTGGCAATCTACCTGAACGTTGGATTGGGTCTTGTAGAAATTGTCTGTTGAGGGTCTTGTTCTTAATATTTGCTTTCATGAATATTCTGATTCTCTACCTATACCTATACTGCAGTAGAACTCTTTCTTATGTTTTTGCGAAATTGATCTACCGTATGACTATGGCCCCTGGTGAACTGCTAGCTCATACAAGGTTGAGATAATAAGGTCCGTGTCTAGTACTGAAGGACAAATGTCATTTTCAGTTTTTTCTAGTAGTAGCGATGATGCAGTTGAAACATACTCTCAAACAATCATGTTAGTATTACCTGTGAGTGTGCTCTTGGATATTTCACTGAGATGGGAGTTGCCAAACATTCATGTTCACGGACCTATAGCTGCAGTTGGATGAAGAAACAGTGCTTATGACCAGCATCATGAGTTTGCTGACAGTCCTTTTTCGTTTTTCATTTTCAGATGTAATGTCTCACTTTAATATATCTTAGAATGCGAAGGCACTAACTCTGAGATATAATCAGACTTGGGCCATACACTTTGCTCATTGTCCAAATCCACACAAAAAATCGTCCTATCTAGGTTGTAACAACTTCGTCAAGATTCTCATTGGCACCTTTCTGTTCCTATTTCTCTGCAATTTGTTTGAGAATAGTTTCTTCTTCTGCTTCCGGTTCTTGCATGTGCTCCTCAAAGGTGGTCACTAATTCCTTGATGAAGATGTCTTTGCTGGCCTCGCATAGATTCTCGGACTTCAGCAAAGAATAGGTGCCGAGCTTGGGAGTTGCACAAACGATAAGACTTTTTGGTTTGAATCCCTGAAATGAGGGAAAAGTCTCGACCTTTTACTTTGCACCAACCCATTAATTTAATTAGTAAGTAAATATGCGCATCGCCTCGCCCTGCAACGATTGATCCTTTTTGTCACTTTTTCGTCTGTTACGTTTGTTTTAGTGCGTGTCTTATGCCGTGAGCTTCCTACTAGAAAACAATTTAAGCAAATTGTCTTGGAGAAAAGAAATTTGATACTGATATTGATAGTGAAGAGGTTGTCTAGTGCGAGACTGGTTTTTCCCTTTTTAGTTCTGAACATGTAATTGCTTAATTTTCCTTGAGCAATTGCAGTATTTCTAAATTACACCACATGCTCAGAGAAGCCGACTGTCCATATCTATTAGATGGGAAATGAAAATCCTCGAGGTGCATCCGGTTAACGATATCTGGTTCCCGGTTCCTGCCCGAGCGAGCCACTGAATTTATCGGACAACGGTGATTAAATACAAATTGTGCATCTAATTAAGTGACTTGGAAAATAAACCTTACACATTAAGATACACCATCGCATACATTAACAAAAGCTACAAATATGATAATGATGATCCAATTCTCTGCGGATCATATAAGCCAGATAAAAGATGCATTGTTGGAGTGATTGATAATGATGATCCAATTCTCTGTCATATAAGGATAAAGCATTGTTGGACAAAAAACCAAATGTTGATACTAAAACGCAAGAAATAGAAAATTCAATAAACATGTGACCATCAATTTTACCGTATGAAAATGAGAATTTGGATAATCTATCGATGAAATTAGGCAGTAATGTATTTAAATTTTATGCGTATCAAATAAGCAGAGAGCTATGAGTGGCCTAATCCTCCAGCAAAGATCAAAGAGACAACTCCTCACGTTAGCCTCCATATTTTCGTATAGGTAAGCTTCCTTTAAATAAAGATGTCTACAAATTTCACACCTCACGATGCAACAACAGCACCAGTGGTCTAGTGGTAGAATAGTACCCTGCCACGGTACAGACCCGGGTTCGATTCCCGGCTGGTGCAAACTATTATTTTTATTTTATTTTATTACTTTTTGCGAAATTTCAGAGGAAATTTAGGCCCTTTATCATTGAAATATTACATATGGAAATGATATAAACTGTCGTGCTGAGATAAAACACCACAATCCGCGCGCTTGCGCTTGACGATTTGTACAAGACAGTTCATGAAATACCAGCATTTATACAAGGACGTGGGTAGCCTTCACCTTCACTTTCATGCATGGCTGATTTAGAATCATCACTTGTCATAACATTATTCAACATCGACGAATTACAGACTCGCCGTTCGCCAGAGACCAAGAACTCGGAGATTTCTAGGCCGCCTTCGCGAATCCGACCTTGAGATTACCAAAGTCGAACACCGTGTGGTATGCTCCCATGAACACGTCCCCTAGGATCCTGAGATCATGCAGTCATGTCACTTCCACACCATATTGCAGAGAGACATGTATAAGACTACCACATCTTTGGAAACATCTGATGCCCAAAAGGTAAAGCTTGTCCACAATGATTTTTAAGGAGGCCGAAGAAGAAAACCAAACTCATAGAGTCATGCTTTATTGACAGAATGGCCTACCAGAGACGACGTTCTGGGATGTCCAGAGGAACGAATCCGCTTACACAGATCGGCGAGCAGCCTTCTCCGACTCTGAGAATGTACTGTGTAGTTGCTCCAAAAAAGAAAAGGAAATGATCAGTGTCCTAAGGAAACCACTGTTCGATCAGGAGTTCCAAATGGAGAGCCCTGAAGACTCGTGCGAAACCAACTTTGAAGGTGCAAGCGCAGCAGCAAAATTTGTACGACAGCTCATGTGAGGTAAGAGAAAAGTATGGCTTTTGTAGCCACGATCCTCATGGTCGGTAATGAGTATGAGATTCGAACGTAGAAAGGGATCGAGGAATTCTCGAGTATGAGGATATCTTACTTGTTGAGGAGATAGTGGGAAGGACTTATTGCCGAAGATGAACAAAACGTGTGGCATGTTATCGATCTTATCGCAGTCGATGAAGTATTTCCCCAGTGGGTTCGGCAACTTCTCGCACAGCTGCAGCATATGGAAAAAAGACAGAATTCTTGCTTGAGATCGTTTAACTCCCATGTTGTTCGTCACAGAAACAGATATCTTTCACGGAATATCACCTCGTCTACGTATTTGAAAACTCTATCCTTTGCTTTCTGCTGCTTGAGCTGCATTTGAATCCAAAAGGCAATCATCTCGCAGAAAGTGCATAGAGCGGTCTCATTTGCCGAAGAACCCTTTTCGGTCCCATTGTTGAACGTCTTATCCATTCTTGTGCTGCAATATTTGAAACTGATTTCTTAGACCAGAAGAAAGTTTGTGAAAGGTGGGAATCAAGCCAAATTTTGTACCTAAAATCCTGGGATCCGTTGTACAAACACAGTCCGATATCCACGCATACTGTTTCCGGGCGCAGCTGCATGAACGGCAGGCAAGTTAAGGATTGAGGTTTTTTGTTTATCTGCGAAGAAGGACGTGAATAATCACCAAGACATAGGAAGAAACACAAACCCCTGACATCAGATATTCCCATATTCGATTTCCATAATTGGTGACGACGGTTTGACATTCAAAGCTCACAATCCCTACCGCTCCGATCGCGTGATTAAGTTGAGCGATCGCCCTCTGTGAAAGGAAACTCATAAAATGGCGTAAGCAATTATAGGAGGGAAAAAATGAACACGAAATATTGATCTTGAAAAAAATATTTCGGAAGGGATTGCTACAGTTGGACCAGCAAGAAAAGATGTTCCCGTGTCCAGAATGGCTTCACAATCATGGTCGCACAATCCTGAAATCAACATGATTGGATGTTGCGAGTGCTTTTGGATCATGAATCAGCATTTTAAAGATAAACGAAACTAGCATGTCTCCAATGACAGTAAAAACGCAAACTCAAAGCGCGATCAGTCGTTACCTGTTGAATTGCCGGCTACACGAATATCGACCACTTCAATCTGGAGATTATGCAGACAAACTCAGGTTTAAGATCTTTCGATAAGGAGAGTTATTAGAAGAGTCGATATTTACTAATAACATAAACGTCAAATCTCATCTCCCTGGACCTGCCAATAACCCGGTCGAGTAACCGGGAAGTAAGAATGTTCGCCCCTGAAGTGCCTCCAATCTAGACCGCCAAAGACAATCTCACCACCGACAGTCGATGTAGGGTCTCGGTTCAACCAGACGGAGAATATTTGCTGAGCAACATGACCTTGTTTCACCATATTATACCTGCAAGCATTAAAGTAACCAACATGGGGAATGCACCGTTACCAAAAGCTTCTCATAAATAGAACGCACTGATCAACGCATAAGGTACCACAATGGTGTTGCTCCACCAACAGCAATATCTTCAAATCCGAGCCCGAGTACCCCATCGAATTGAGCAGCTAAGAAAGCTAGAAACCCCTCCTTCCTAGCCTCAACAAACTCCTGAAGGATGAGGAAGTATACATTGAAGCAGTTGCTAGAATACATATTGATTTGATGGAAGAGTAGAAAGCAGACACGGAGCACACACCTGATCTTTGACGACAATATCCCCAGCTTTGACATTATCTAGGCTAAAGACTCCGGATATTAAACCAGAACCGTAGTGGATTTTACATGGTATTCCTAGATTAATAAGAACAAGAAAAGAAACCGGATCAGCAACAGCCAGAAGTCAATTCGTACAGGCGAATTCTTACACATCACAATTAATTGTTTTAAATTCTGATGATGTAATTGAAGTCTTGCAATGAACAATCTGTTACCAATCTTGGTATAAGTACTCGACAGTCTCGCCTTGTATCTGGAATGAAAATAGCAATTAACCTGCAAAGAGGTAAATAGTTTCCGCACTTCATAACTACTCGCATAGGATGAACAATAAAAACGTAGATGTATATTAACTTGGTCACTTACAGAAAACATGCATTTTGAAGATGGCACCCAAAGATTGGAGCTTCCGGTGTCAAAGACAACCATGAATTTCTGTGGCGGCGTGCCAATACCGATCTCTCCATAATATTGGGTGTCGAGATAATTCTTCAGATATATTATATCTGCGTTTGAGTCCATTTGATTCCTTCTGGTATATCCCTTTTTTCTAAGGTAATAATGGTCTCCTGCTCTGCTAATTCTAGCAGCATTTACACTGTCAAGATCAAGTGTCCGCTTCTTCAAACCTATTCTCAACAACCCCTCTGAGGAATTAGCCTCGAATGAGGAGGAGCTTGAACAAAGCAATGAGTATAAAGCTATTATGATGAGGCTCTTGGAAGCGGCCATTCTGGTCCAGTTCAATCTACATATGCTTCACAAGCTGCATAGCAAGAAAGCAAAACTCGACATGTAAAAAGCGATGAGAAATACCAGTTTGCACATAACTTGCAATTCCATAGCATCATTTTTCAATCAATTTGGTTCAAATCAAGTCATTTGTTGGCTCTCTGACCTGATTAGATACCACAAGAGAATAAAGTAATTCTCGTCCATTCTAAATAGCAAGCACACGTCCATGCACTGGTAATAAAAATTTTGTGTTTGCCAAGAGCTGAGAAGTAGGAAAGTTCATACCTGCGTTCAGTGAGGGAAACCATAATGGAGAAAGAGACGACGTAGTGGCTCTTTATTTAGTAGGGCGAAGGCTGGCTAGTTGTCTGTTGTTGCTTCTTCAAGCAGTCTTGCTTAGCCCATAGCAGACAATTTTTTGAAGATTGACCAGATAAACTTATGAAATGATAAATGGCAGTGTTAATGGGTGACTCCTGTGCACTGGTTTAATAAAAAAAATTATGGGATAATCTAATTATAAAAGTGTAGATTACAAATAATACAAGAGATGTCAGTGCATTGAAAACTGTAGAGTTTTCATAAATTGATCACTTAACAAGTGCTTTCATGGCGCTTTCATGGCAAACCGATGCTCACGCTTTTGTGGAATCATTCTAACCGGTTCTTAAAATCTCACGCTTCCTGGGTCTTTTGCCTAAGTACTAAGCTTGGAAATTTAATTGGGGAGGTAAATAGGAAGGATTCGAACTTAGGGGCCTCCTACGATACTGTGTGAGATTTTGTGGGACCACTGCCAACTGTTCTAAAAGTTTAAGCTGTAAGATGAAAGCGTGGTTTATTATTTAAATATTCTAACAGTCACCACCCTCCCCTGCCTCTAGACACACACCACACCGTGTGCAGGCCACACAAAAAATCTCAAAAATCAGCAATCCCCTTCCACAGGAGTCGTATGATTTGGGTTACTGGCCACCGCACATCCATTCATTTTCGTCGTGATCTGATGATGAAGCTGTCGTAAAGTAATCGGGAACGATCGAACTGAGTCCTAAAACGACATGGTGTTTGTCTTGGACTATGGTGAAAATTGACCGATTTAGGACTCCAGAAACCATGCCTGGGCACCATGGATTCAACCCCCTCTCTCCCTTTCGTTCCCTGCCGTTTTGGTCTGTCATCTTTCTCTTCAGGAAGCCGCCCAGCAATTTCCTTTGGTCTGTCATCTTCTCTCCAGGAAGAAGCCACGAGCAATTTCCTTCGAGTCTTGTGTTATACAAGTCTGTAGGCAAGATGATGCCGCCGGAGAGAGCATGCATCTTCCGGCTCACAACCATTTTCGTCTTTATGTCTTTTCAGTCAATTATAGCTCATTTCTACTAGGAGTCCGTATATATGACTGAAATATCATTGTTATCGAAAAATATTTTCTTCAAAAATCGTTTTTCTAGAAAATAAATTGTTTTCTTGTATTTGGTTACATTGAAAATGCAGTTTGAGAAGATTTTTTGCGGTGTCTATTAACTATCGAAATAGCTAACAAAATCAATGATTCTCAAAAGCAACTGCAAGTTCAAGTCGGTCCTATTTAAGGGTACCTAATAAAAATTCAATAAGTTAACAACAAATTTATGAATTATTTAACTCGGACATGGATTTCTTTACATATTGAAGGTTAAAATAAAAATAAAAACAAAAACAAAAGAATGCTGCATTGGCAGCATGGCATCGGTGAGAGTACACTCGCAGAAATGAATTCCCATTTCATGGAAAAGAAATTCACTTTTCCAAGATTTTACCTAGAGAGTTTCGCTCGGCTAAAAAGATTTTCTGCTAACCAATTAATTTTACCGTGTCTACACACATGAAAAGACCGAAAGCATTTTCTTGAAATAGCTTTACTTAAAATAAACACATTCTTATGATCTATTTATTTTACGAAAAACAATTAATTTAAACAATATTTTTCTAAAAAATAATTACATATATAATTTATAATAATAAGTCAAATCAACAGCAATTTATGTCGAAACAATGTAGAATATGTTTTGTTTATTCATTTTCTAAACGATACAAGCGAATAATTTAAGGAAAAATAATTTCTAGATCATTTATTGTTTGCGAAATATATGTCTACTAAATTATATTTCAGAATTATTCCCAACTCTTTTCACAATTAAATGATTTTTTTTTTTCTGGCAGTAACTCATCTGCACATCAGCTATCCATACTTCGATTCTCAAAGCTCAAAGCAATAGATTTAATAACGTTAGGAAAAGGGAAAGCAATAGATCTAAACGCCAGAATCTACCGTTTGGTCACTGATAGCGACTCCTCCATGAGAAAAAAAGAGGAAAAAGAAAGCTTGTACTAATAAATTCATCTAACAAAATGTCACCGCTCTTGACAATTACCTCTTCCTTTGCTATTTCATATATGACTAAAGAGTGATAAACAAGCGAGGCGAGAATAAACACGTGTAAAGTAGCTAGCCAAAAGAAAGAAAGGGGAAAAAGTAACTGTGTAGAAAATCTATATGATAGCTCTTTGGCTCTCCTGTTTATCCCACATTCACCAGCACCACATTGATCCCTGCATAGTAACATCATTTTATGCCACAAGATTTGCGCTGGTCCTCAACCTGGCTTTCAATTTGTCCCCCCAGAAATCCCCTCGAATACGAAAAACAATCCCGGCCTCTATCAAACGAACGCAACGCTCCCATGCAAAGAGGCATATTACCAGTCCATAGTCAAGAATACAACCTATCACATCATCAAACAGCTGAGGTAAGCAAAAAATCAAATAAGTTGCGAGTAATTGTACACTACCTTTCCAGGAAATGATAGGAAGACCACGTATCAAGATACATCGCAGTTTCATTAAGCCCTCGTCATGCTCAAGATTTTAAATCCTTTAGACACTTTGTATACTGTCGAAATTAGCCTCGTTATGCTAAAGGTAGACTTAAATTATTGCAGGAAAAGCAGTGCTCTGAACAAATGCTTGCTCAATAAAAGCTGCCTTAATGACAACAGCTAAAGTTAAATCAGAAAACATACGTTACTCCACTTCTGCACACTTCCCACCCTCATAGTAGGATGACCATTAGCATGACCATACTAAAGTTTTTGACAAGTACTCGAGTTAAAAGAGATTGCTCATACCTTTAAAGGGAGACCACTCTGTTGTTAGCTATGCCAGTAGTCCTATACATGCTAAACCCCAGCTGCAGCTTTAGCATCAGAGTCCTTCTTTCCCTGCCAAGTGGGCAATCAGGTAAATATGTCATTATGTCATCCTGGAGAAATCAAATCAACATTCAAAAACTCAAGGAAAAGGGACTTCAGAACCCAGCTTGATGTCAATCATATTAGGCTGCAGATATATATGTAGGCTGGTAATTTGGACAAATATATCACCATGTGGATCAGCTAGACAAGTCTCATCACTATACCGGAATCCTTGAAGCAATTTTATCTTGGAGAGTAATTGTAAAATCAACGAGCTCCTGTCTTATTTTCTGTATATTTTGATATGCGCAGGTATTAAACCCTCGGGGACTTGACAGTGATTTACTGAGCAGCCACAGCAGCACACATGGAAAATGATATTAAGGTATTAGAATAGGCCATTGAATACAGCCGGCTTTTTCTTGTTTCTAAACTTATACCAGTTTCCAAATATTCTGTCATTGTGATTGGATGAATGATATAGTTGAATCAAGAACCACGAGGCTCAGGCTCATGTTATACCTCCGATGAAGGACCCCTCCGTATCTTCCGAGTGGGCGTCCTCATCGTAACAAATTCCTCAGCAGAAGTTGGGTGAATGCCCACTGTGGCATCAAAGTCTGCTTTGGTCAAACCAACTTTCACAGCGACAGCAAAACCCTGGAATTGAAAACTTCAAAATGATTAAAAAACTGCAAGTTCCAAGATTTAATTAAGCCAAGTCAGTTGGTCGAAGACATCTTGCCTGTACAATTTCTGCAGAATCTTCCCCGCACATAAGCAACCCAAGGACTCTGTTTGTTTTTGCACAAACGATGAGCTTCATAAAAACACGGTCAGGGAGCCCAGAGAGAGTTGCCTTCAAAGGCCTGAAATTTGCTGTGAATATGTCAACGTCGCCATACTCTTGAATAGCCTGTAACATCATTCAACTATTAAATATACACAAGTAATGTCTTGCCTGATAAATATGTGAAATTATTCTATCACCTGTTCTTCAGTGAGACCAACTTGTCCAATTGGAGGCTGGGAGAACACAGCAGATGGAACAGCTCTGTAAAGAAGAAAGAAGTAAAAGTACATTTACAAACATCAGATGACCTGATTAATACATCACTAAAGGAGCAACCCAAGCTTATACACCAATTAAAATGCAACATTCTGCCATAAAAGTCGATATGAACCCTAGATCTCCTGCAGCACCAGTTGGTGCCAAGACAAAGCCTAAAATTGGTTGATTATTCACATTCTTCAATTTCACAGATTCACCAAGCCCATAAAACCAGTTATTTAAGTAGCATTGCCTCTTCGCTGAAACATACCACAAGAATAGATCACTCAAATACAGGGAACCAAGAAAATACAAAGTCATGCCAATATTTTCCAAAATTCATCATACTCTTCTCCAAATTGCTAAGTAAATTAGAGTATCAAATGCCAACGATGATGAAAACATGTGATGAAATGCACAATAAATAGGGCACAATGCCACTCTGATAAACCCAAATAACATTTGTTCAATATTACTGCATTAAAAATGTGATAACATAAAGCATGTAAACTGTCTACTTCGTGTAAAAGTGCATACTGACTATTAATATTAGTCTTTTGAGTGTATATTTTACTTCTAAAAGAGGTAATGTTAATCAACTTCTCGCAGAATCAAATTGCATAGAGGAGAAGTTTTGGGAGGCTAATATAAACTGAGGATAGTTCATTGCCACCGCAGATGGCCAAAGTAATACAGACCTTGCAACTTTGAGGTCTTTGAAGAGGCAGGCCAAGGTTTACAGTAGTTCTGAACATCTATTTTAAAATCTATTGAGTTGGTTCAGTAGTGTCTCAAACATTTTCTGGCTTGAAGCAATGTCCAATTGAAATTAAGTGTAGATTCTTGTCTGCAATTGCAGAACTTCCTCCTGCTCAACTGAAATAATGGCTGCAACACCACTTTGAATATAATCATTTGGATATGTATGCCACCAAACCAAGCATGATTGGTCATACACAAAAGGTACAGAAATCTCAATAAAAAATATTGATTAGGATTCTTTGATTCCCAAAAATATGACTACAACGGTACCTGTAATCAGGCTTTGTTGGCTCATTCAAAAAAATAGTCTTTGCCAATGCTCCTCCCTCCATTAAAGCGACTGGGGTCAAGTTAATTCTGTCAGTAACATCCCCAACCGCCCAGATGGATGGAACTGATGTTCGGGAAAATTCATCAACCTAGGAAAAATGGAAGAAATTATAAGCAGCAACTAACAGAAGGAGGGGGCAAAAAGCACTGATTAAACTACCTCTATAGCTCCATTCTTGGTCATCTTTACTCCAACAGTCTCTAATCCTAAATTCTGCACAGTGTTCATTCAAAAACAGTCATTTCACCGAAAATTTCTATAATGTTTAAACAAACAGTCCATTTAAAGGCATCGAGGAACTGCAGACCTTTGTATTAGGCCGTCGTCCGGTAGCAAACATGACATGCGAGAAACCTTCTATTGTTCCTTTATTGGTCTTAAGAGACAGTGAACCATCAGGCAACTTTTTGATGGCTTGAGGTGACTCCTCAGTATGGAACTCAATTCCTCGTAGGGACATCTGCTCAGCCACAAAATCCCTGATCTGCAGCAATGAAGAAGATACAATTGTATGACATACATATAACCACAAGCGTCATGGTAGTGTATTACTATTTGAGTCTACGATTTATCACCTCTTCATCAAAACCTCTCAAAACCTTCTTTTGCCTTATAAATACGTGGACGTCGCTTGACAAACCATTGAAGATACCAGCAAATTCAAGAGCAATGTAGCCACCCCCGATGATTGCAACTTTCTCGGGCTTGGAGGGCAAATCAAGGGCTAAATCTGAGTCAATTGCGTATTCTCTTCCAGGAATTTCAGGAATAAAAGGGCGTCCCCCAACTGAAACTAGTATATGCCTAGCTGAATAGAGCTTTCCATCCACATCAACTGTGTGAGGATCCACAATCTGTCCGATTCCATTGAATAAACATAAACCCCGGGAAAGGACAATATTGGACACTAGAACATTGATTACGAAGAGGTACGTAAACCCACCTTTCCACGGCCTTCAATTAGAGTGACATTGGCATTTTTTAGTATATTCTTATAGATACCGGTGAGTCGTTGCAACTCAGCATTTTTATTAGCCATTAAGGTGCTCCAATCATGCTTAGGCTCGGCATCATACATCCATCCAAATCCATGACTCTCTTCAAATTCATGAGCATATTTGGACGCATAAACAAGTAACTTCTTGGGTACACAACCTCGAAGTACACATCTGCATTGAGAATATGATTAAGAAGAAGTAAAGAAAGAAATCTACAGTTGACAACCCTGTCAAGGAGGACATTCATGCAGCTAATGATGACTGCCAGAAGCCTTTGATCTTGGACCAAAGGATTCATGCAATTCTAGATAAAACACAATTAAGAGACATCACAACACCAACAGTTGTCTACTGAAAACTACATAGACTAGACTCTTGGCCCATGTTCCTGAATATAAAGAAAGACCCATTTTTTTCCATCCTATGTTTGAGTCAGTCAACAGGGCAGCATTCACAGGATAAGGGGATATTCTCGTCTGAGGGAGGATAAGGATAGGTTGCCAGAATTTCTCCATAAGGCTCTTACAAAACTTCTCAACTATTGAAAATCAACTATGGTCCAACAATTTGGATGTTAATTGATGAAATGACAAACATTATCAGTTCAAGCAAACCTTCTCAAAGCACTTAATCTTTGGCATGCAAAAATTTGCTTTCTCCTTTATCAACCCAAATCCTGGAATGACATTCCCAGGTAGAGATTGATACAATTCAGTAAGGATTGAGGACATTTAGACACCAAACGAGAACATGAAATGACTTCTATGGTCAATATAAACGTATTGGTAGCAATGACAAAGCAGATATGGTTAATATCAATATTGAATAAGTAATTGCACAATGACGCGGTAAACTTACATACCGACTAGGAAGTAGGAACCCAATCCTTTCAACGACCAACAAAGAAAACAAAATTCAAACTTTGGAACAAAACAACACTCAGCAGAGCATATTCTTCTAGGAACATTACAATTGACCTAACACAACAACCACCAGCTAAAACTCAGAAACATCAAGCACATCACACACTTCGCCCGCTAGAACAAATTCGCTAAAAAACGAGAAGAACTAGAAAACAAAAGCAATAGAAGTCCGCGAATTTCAGCTTACGTTCCGCCGACGCCTCCGGCGGTCTCGGAGGAGATGGTGGAGAACGGGAGCTCGCAGACGGCGACGGTGGCGCCGAAATTGGCGGCGAAGCGGGAGGCGCGGACGCCGCCGCTCCCGGCGCCGATGGTGAAGAGGTCGAAGTCGTAGCGGCGGGCGGCCTCGGCGCCGTTGTCGGGCTCGGCGGCGGCCTCGACGGAGAACCGCCGGCGGCGGGGCCGGGGCCGGGGCTCGGGGAGGGAGCGGAGGCCGAGGGCCCGGGTGCCGGAAGGAGCGGGGAGGAGGGAGAAAGGGACGGAGAGATTCCGGCGGAGGGTGCGGAGCGACGGCGAGGCGGAGAAGGTGGCGGTGAGCTTCGGGGCGGCGAGGGAAGTGGCCATTCGTGCGGCGGTTCGCTAATGGCTGCGGAGGAGCACGAATTTTCGATATTTGAATTGTTCTTTTTTTTTTGTATATTTTCAAAAAAATAAATTTTTCTTTTTTATTCCTTTTTCTCATTTGGAGTGTTCATGTGTTTGACTGGCCTTTGATTTCGAAATCAATTTGGCTGGATAGGATTTTCACATGAGATCGCGTGCGCAGTCCGCGGATATATGTTTAATTTAGATAATGTAAATTGAAAATTATACGTGAATAAAGAGTCTTGAGTAATTTTCACGACTTTCGTGATTTATTTTTAATTTTAATTATGTATATCAAACACTCATTTAGATGATATTTATTTAGACTCATGTCATACCCGAATACATTAACAAACATTGGATAAAATAAAATCATATCCTATTTTTATTTCATCTGACATCATCCTATTTGATTTGTACCATGCTCAATTTCACTTAAACGAGTTGGCTCCGACGTTATTTAATCACTCATCCATGTAAATGGAATACATAAGCTAGAATTGCTCAGTGCATTTCCCATCGATGGAGGAGGAAAGTGAGTCTTTGCAAGCGACATTCATCATTGTCCCACCAATATTCAGTGGAAGGACCGAAAGTTACTGCACATGATGATGAAAACAGGAAAAGTGCAATTAAAATTCTAAAATTTGTGTGAAGAACCCAAATAAACATATCTTTAATATGATGCGATTAACACCCGAATCATTTCCAAAAAAGGCCAACTGATTTTTTTTCCGCCGAAAATTGCTTAGGCAGCATGGGAAAAGTACCAAAAAAACAATTAAAACTTATTGCATTATTATCAATTCAATCATAAATATTTTAATCAAATCAATTTAATTCTAAATTTTTTCACATTGGTATCAATTTCAGTTCATTCGGCCAATTTTAATCAGCACACGTAGTTGGATGCAGGGCGGTGCTGATTGTTTGACCAACATTAATGTGACAATTTTTTTAATATTTTTGAATTTTTTATTTTTCCTTTTCTTCCTCTTCTGGGCTTTCCTTATAGTGGCCGGCAAGCCTTTGCGAGGGTCACAAAGCCTTTGCCGACCATTGGCGAGGTGACTTTATCGAGGGTCGAGGGCAAGGCGGTTTCGCCCAAATCTAGATAAGGGCTACAACTCTCATTGATGGCTAGCGAGGGCTTCATAGCCCTCGCCTAATGGTCGGCAAGCTTCATTGAAGCCTCACCGGTCATTGCGAGGAAAGTCCAAGAAGGAAGAAAGAAAAAAAAAAAAGAAAAGAAAAGAAAATAATTAAAAAATCTGCCTACGTCAATGTTGGCTGGTTGGTGCTCTTTGCGTCTAGTCAACATCGATCAACTAAAATTGATTGGCGTGACTGAATTGATATCAATATAAAAATATTTAGAATTGAATTAATTCAACTGAAATGTTTAAGATTAATTGGTATAAATTCAATAGATTTATAACTTTTTTGTTTAATTAGCATGAGAAGAGAGTCGGTAGCATGAATAATCAAGGTGCGCGATTCAAGACTTGCTAGCATTGATTAGAAGATCCAAAACTCGATCACATTTCACACCCGATTTTTTAACGACTTTCAATGCAGCCGTTTCCACAACCTACAATCTCCAATATTTTTTTCCCTCTTTTTCAAGAAGGAATCAGGGTAATACAGCAGCCGGTTTCAATCGGCATAAAAAAATTGAGGTCCTCATCAAATGCGTCACTTTGATAACGAAATCCATCGCAAAAAGGTCAAAGAAAAAAGCAAATCCATTTGGAGGAAAAAGAAAAAAAAAAGGGGAAAGATTCCGTGAATCCAATTTGCAAAGCATAAATGGGGAAAAAAAAAAGCCAAGTTGTTGACTGGGAATCTCTCTTCCCCTTCCCATAATTCGAATATATTCCCCAAAATTCTTGTATTATAATAATAATAATTCATACCCCATTATTATAATTTTTATTATTCTTATAACTATTATTATTTGTAGTTCTATTGTCCCCAATTTTCACATCACTAAATTTGAAACAGTTAACAGAACAACAACAACAACAGCAGCAGAACAGTCTTCCTCCTCCTCCTCCTCCGTGCGGCTTACCTGGGAATTCTCGTTCTTTGCATTACTGTCGTTCTTGTTCTTGCTCTGCCTTCCCTTCTCTCTCTCTCTCTCTCTCTGAATGCATCGCTCCGCAATCTCTCCGACGCGCCCTCCCTCTTTCTTCCTCGCGACCTTATCCGAAAACCCTCCTCTCAGAATCCCGATTCCGTCGGCCTCGCCTCTCCACGCGCGGTGGCATCCTCCCCTTTGCGCCTCCGCCGCCTTCGGCTGCCGGGACGACGGCCGTGCTCTCGCCTCCGCCGCCGGGCTCCTCCGCCGCTCGGCCTTGCCCGGCTTCGCGACCGCCGGCTACGGCGGCTGCTGCTTGAGCGACGAGACGGTGCGGGGCGTCGCGGCGAAGGACGTCGATGTCGCCACGCTCGGGAATCTCTGCGTCGACGTCGTCCTCAACGTCCCTGCTCTGCCCCCGCCGTCGAAGGAGGAGCGGAAGGCTTATATGGAAGAGCTGTCTGCTTCGCCCCCCGATAAGGTCAGTTGAGGAACTCGAATGCATTCTGTGTGGACTGGTGGGCATTTTCCAGTTTACTCTGGCTTAAGATTTTAGTCGCTTGTCTTGTTTGGAGGTGTCCTGCGCCGAATGGTAGATCCAATTTTCCTTGACTTGGATAAAATTTGGAAATTTGCCGTTTGGGATGTAAGGTAAATGAGAATTGGCTGAGATAGTTTGGTCGTTTCCTTCCTGTGGGCACTTTGAAAAGATTGATCGCTAGATGAGATGTAAGAAAGAAGCTTCAGCTCCATTTAGTTTCAAATAAGATCGAAGGGCAATCGCGTCCTCTAGAATTCTGTATGTTCCTGCTGTGTGGGTAAGATGGAACCTGATGTTGGACGGTGTACTGATTTCAAAGGTAGATAGATTCTCAAAGCAACCTAACCCTGAAACTGTAGGTTATTCTGCTCGTGTGTTGAACAGTTTTTAGATGCTGCTCTGCTGGGGTGCCTCAATATTCTGAGAGGGATGTGACTGATTGATAGGACTTTGTTATCGTGGGTCCAATAACTGTGCATGGTAGAACAAGAGAACTTGCTCATCCCTCAATCACTATGAGGAGGAGTCAATCAAGTTGTTCATGATTGTTGTTTATTTCTCCCTGCAGATGATGTGGTCAGGAAACGCTGTTGAATGTATATATTTTACAATTTCTATTGTTATTTGTTTGTGCTTTCATGCATAGCGATACTGGGAAGCTGGAGGCAACTGCAATACTGCTATAGCAGCAGCAAGAGTAGGGCTCAACTGTACTGCAATTGGTCATGTGGGTAACGAAATTTATGGGAAGTTCCTCATAGATGTCCTTCATGATGAGGGCATTCGTATGGTTGGGATGATTGAAGATGCCAATGTGGACAACTCCAGCTCCTCGTATGAAACACTTTTGTGCTGGGTTCTCGTGGATCCATTACAAAGACATGGTTTTTGCAGGTAGACTTGCTAAAAGTTATTGCTTGTCTTTTATCTTTATTGGACTTGTTGAACATTTTTGTCATGATCATTTTTCGACACTACAGTACATATTTGTTGAGAATATTTCTGATAAGAAGGCCTGATTGTATCTATTCTTTTACCAGTAAAGCTGATTTCAGAAACGAACCTGCACTCAGTTGGATGAATAAACTATCTGCTGAAGTAAAGCTGGCTATTACGCGGTCAAAGATCTTAGTCTGCAATGGTTATGGCTTTGATGAACTGTCCCCTAATTTAATTACCTCAGCTCTAGATTATTCTGTTGAGGTTGGTACATCAATTTTTTTTGACCCGGGACCACGAGGAAAGAGCCTTTCCAAAGGAACACCAGAAGAACAGAGGGCACTTAGAAAGTTTCTGCAGATGAGTGACGTTCTTCTTCTTACTTCTGATGAGGTGCAACTCTTTCCTTGAAATATTCTTTCAATGATCCCCAGTAATATTCTTGCAACTCTATTCTGTTGTTTGGGGAATTTTTTTGTCATGGATTCTGAATAATGTGATAATCTCATAGTCTTGCCAAGTTTCTTATTCTTCATGCCTTTTCCTTTTACCCTCAAGTGGCCACTAGTATGTCCATTCAGAATGTCTAGCTATTTTTCTCCCTTAAGATCAGGTTTCTTATTGGAAGGTAATTTAGGTGCTTTGATGAAGTATTACCCTCCTTACTCTTTTAATGCCATTTTGCATGGTTTTCAGTGTCCATAGTTCTGGAGCTTTTATCATCTCCGCTTGTTTACCTTAGCTCCCAAAACTTTCACTGGTTTGCTTGGTCAATCCTCTCTTTGTGTCCAAAATAACCTTTCTTCAACATGCTGAATATTTTTTTCACCCAACTAAGCTTGTTACTAATCCTCTAGTTTTCATTATTGCAACTCTATTCTGTTGTTTGGGGAATTTTTTTGTCATGGATTCTGAATAATGTGATAATCTTGTAGCCTTGCCAAGTTTCTTATTCTTCACGTCTTCTCCTTTTACCCTCAAGTGGCCACTAGTATGTCCATCCAGAAATTCTAGCTATTTTTCTCCTTTAAGATCAGTTTTCTTATTGGCAGGTGATTTAGGTGCTTTGATGAAGTATTACCCTGCTTACTCTTTTAAAGCCGTTTTACATGTTTTTCAGTGTGCATAGCTCTGTAGCTTTTATCATCTCTGCTTGTTTACCTTAGCTCCCAAAACTTTCACTGGTTTGCTTAGTCAATCCTCTCTTTGTGTCCAAATAACCCTTCTTCAACATGCTGAATTTTTTTTTACCCAACTAAGCTTGTTACTAGTCCTCTAGTTTTCATTATCTTGTAGTGAGTCACTGTCAATGTTGCTGCAGCTAAATGTCCACCAGATGCAAATCAACATGCAGTTTTCTTGTCTTGCCTCATGTTATTTAGTACTTTTTGCATAACTGGCAAAAGACATCTGACGTGATCCTTTTTTCCCCCATATCTGAAAGAGTTATTTGTTGGAATGGTCTCTAATGTATAATATAAATAACATGCAAATAAGTGTCATCTACCTTGAAAGGCAAATGCAGAAATATCCTAATCGCGTTTGTATCAGTCACTGGGAAGATAGCACGTAGCAAATTACAAGTTTGCTTGTGTCGCTTGTCCATGTTTAGGAATTTGTTCCTTTGGATTGTAGTGTCAGGCTGACCGTGTACCTTTGTTTCTTGTGTGCTCATTATATTGATGGTGGATTTAACGGGCAATTGATTGAACGAGAAGTTGAAGTTGAATCTATCATATTGTAATAATGTCTGGGAACTCTGTTTATATGTTCTCCTTGTCATGACATATTGGATCTGCATTCTATCTATCCTGCCAATCACGACATATTGGATCTGCAATCTATCCATCCTGCCAATCTCTATTCAGTATTCTCTCTTTTCTAATAGATTTCTGTTATTCAATCGCTTGGATTCAGGCTGAGTCACTGACCGGAATTAAAAACCCGATTCTAGCTGGACAGGAGTTGCTAAAGCAAGGTGCACTTATGAAGTGGGTTGTCATTAAAATGGGCGCTAGAGGTTCCATCATCATCACAGGATCAGTATATCTTGTGCACCTGCATTCAAGGTTTGTAAATACTCGCATTAATGCACTCTTGTATGTCATACTCATTCTTCTACTAATTGCATTCAAGGTTTGTAAATACTCGCATTAATGCACTCTTGTATGTCATCCCCATTCTTCTACTAATATTATCTCACAAGCAGAGGATTTTAGGCTCAATCCTAAACAGTATCTGGTTTAGTTGGACTTGACCCAAGAATAATCGCATGATTGGGCCCTGCTTATTCTGTAGAGGTATGCCGAACATGGGGCTTTTTATGTGCACTCGGCAGATTAAACTGCCCAAGGGCCAATCAAGTCCAGAAATATTTTCCAGATTCTAGACTGTTTGTGGGAAACTTTTCTCCTTATTAATCAGTAAGGCTACACTTGGTGACTAGGATAAAAATCGGCATAGGTCCTATCCTGTATTTGGTTGCTGTCCAAGATAGGATAAGGCTGGATATAAGAGGGATATAACCTGGATAAAAACATCCCATTTGGAAAAACAGAAAAAGAAAATTCATGATAATGCTCACGCCTTGAGAGTGAAAAACAATATGCTATTACCTTCATTGGATAATTGAGTCCTTTTGGAATTGGATGTTGAATGGTCTGCCTAATAACATGAAAATTGACATAGTTTTTACGGATGAAAATTAAGGGGACTGTTTATTTAAGAATTAATCGCTGTTGCTGACCAGGGCAACTGAGAGCTTCTGTTTTACAAGAAGAGTGGAGTCTCAATTTTCACTTATCCAGATCCAAAGAAAAAAAAAGAAATTTCACTCATCAACATACCAAGATTGATTTATTAGGCCGTATTGATGTTACTAAATTCTGATGGGATCCTATGATTTTTTTTTTTTTTTCAAGATTGATTCTATTACGCAAAATCTTGTAATTATCTGTTGGCTTAAACATTGTTAAGGGTGTGTTTGGTAACGATTCTGTTCCTGTGAGTAAATTCTGATCAGAAATGATTTTTTTTTATTCTGTTCCCGGGAACTGATTTTGAGTAAAAGAACGCGTTTGGTAACTGTCTAAAATTTCTGATTCTGGAATAGAATTGCATTTGAGTCTTGTGCTCATTGATTATGTTCCAAATCAATTTCTTTTAATTTTTAAATAAATTTTTTACTTTTTCCCTTTTTTCTTTTCTATTTTTCCTTTTTCTCCTATTCTTCTTCTTCTTCTTGTGGCCGGGTCGCCGGCCGGCGACCACCGGTGAGGTTGCCGGCCCTCGGCGAGGCCGGCCCTCGTCGGCCGAGCCTCGGCGGGCACTGGGTGAGGCTTGGCGTTGCTAGGCTTGCCCGGCCTTGCCGGTGGCCGGGGGGCCTCGCTAGGGCTGGGCGGGGCTCGCCTGGCCACCGGCGAGCTTGCTGGACCTCGCCCTAGCCTGGCGAGCCTCCGGCAAGCTTGCCGGACTAGTGGACGGCGACCGGCGGCGGCGGGCGGCAGCGGGTGGTGGTGGACGGCGGTCGCGGGATGGCGGAAGGGAAGAATAAGACTTGATTCTTTTTTTGATTCTCAGACCGAGAATCATATTTTTTTTATTCTCAATTCTTGTCCAAAACTGATTCCGGGAACAAATTTGTTCTCGGAATCAGTTTTGGACAAAAATTTTACCAAACGCGATTCTGTTCCCAAACTGATTCTGAGAACAAAAAATTATAATCAAACACTGTTTGGATGGTTACCAAATAGCGCCTAAGTTTCATGATGGTTAACAGTCTTGGCATCCAATTTTTTTGCTTGTCAATTTCTCTTCTTTAATTGTTTCATATTGGATTTTTTAACCCTATTATAATTTGTGGTGTCAGGTGGATGTTGTCGACACTGTTGGCTGTGGAGATAGTTTTGTAGCTGCTATCGCCTACGGTTTCATCCATAATATTCCATTGGTCAACACATTAGCACTTGCGAATGCAGTTGGTGCTGCAACAGCTATGGGTTGTGGTGCAGGCAGGAATGTGGCAAAATTAGATCAGGCTATAGAACTCATGAAAGCTTCAAATCTCAATGAAGATGACAAATTTTGGAACTTAATTCTCAGTGAGAAACTGGATTCTTGTGAAATTAGCATTCTTTCAGAGATGGTCATCAACGGGAAGAGTGCTCAGGTGAATCGGGTACCCTTGCGAAAAGTGGTCTCTGAACTGCTGTCTGAGCTTGAGCCTGCACGGTTAAAGAGTTCAGTTACACTTTGATTGGATATATTGCATTAATATCTCAGCTCCATGATCATCATGTCCAGATTAAGCTTAAGCGTAGACCATGTTGCTACTGAACATGAAGCTAGGCCTCAAGGTGAAAGGTGAAACTTAGAGGGAATCTTGAGATGAAGTCTGCCTAGGCCATTTTTTGGGGAAGCTCTAGTTTTCACTAAGTGAAAAACGGTACTTGAGATCAAGCTTTTGTTGCTTATTCTTGTGCTCTTTTCTTTTTGGGGGTCTCAATAGCTGCTTTGCTGCTATGCATCACTTCTTAGAGGTTCTTGTGCAGTTATAAACTACACAACTGCTCCATCATTCTTAGTTTATGACGGCCAATTTCTTTCAAAGCTAAGGCTGGAAATGAAGTGGACAGGGCTTCCTCCTTTTGCATTGAACTTCATCTTCAAGTTATCACAATTTTATAATTTGATAGAGAAATGAATCCTTCGCCCCTGGACTCGGGACTGAAAGCAGGCATTGGAATGGAATCTTTTACTTTTCTGTTATGATTTAGGCATATCAAATTAATCAAATTCTTTGACAGCGCTTTTCAAGGATATCAGGAAAGCCATTACTTTGTTTAATTGTCGCGCTTTCAATTATTTAGACTTTGGAATACGTATCATTGCAGGGAACCTTTAGATTTTAGTCCAAGGATCAAATAGTGACATAGCATCTTAAAGAGGCGTCAATGACTATTCAAAAAAGAATTCTTGCTCAAGATCATGAAAGCGATTCTTTGCGATATATCAGTATTAGAAGTGGCATGTTTAGACACACAAAGTACATTCATTTGAAGGGTCCTGTTTACTAATAAATTTCTTATGCCGTTACAACATAAATAAAACAGTAAAGCTTCGAAATATAGACTGTGAATTGTCTTGTTACTCAACTTCAGTATATCAAATCCGAGCTTCTAAATCTTCTACATCGCCAGTAGGGGAAAGTCTTTAATTGGAAAAAAGAGGTGATTGCATAGTCAACTAGCGCACCAGCAGAAACAAGTACAAACCACATTGATAGCAACAAAACTGGTCCATTCCACCCAACTCATCATATGGATCTTATTGTTAGGAAGGATAAGCCTTAACCTGAGAGCCAAGGAAATTATAAGATGCACAGACTAGAGGAAAATTCGAAGTTGAGAACTCCTGATCAAGCAACATCAGCATCCAGTTTTAGTAACAGTTGAATAACAAGACCGGCTCAAACTTCTTGAATGCATTACTCTTCCTCACTAAGATGCATTAAGCCCAGCATTTCGAAATTAAGAACTCCAGCCGTGCCGGTTCTCGAGTAGAATCGTTTTGGACCTTTCCCTCAGTTCATCACTCCTTTTGCTGCAACAGTGCAGAGTGCTTTCTCCAGCTCCACTCTAGCACCATTGCAGACAACCTTATAAACATCCTCTTACTTTCTGGTAACAACAGCTTCCAACTATGAACTCCTAAATTCTTTTGGTTTGTCCTTTCCATTTCCAAATGCACCACATGAGACCCAGCGGGCAGAGCTCCTGGACTTCTTAGAGATACGAGTCTCCAACATGGGCATTCCAACAACTACACAACTGGATGGTCCAATCGATCTTGTCTTCATTTCTATTAAGAAAAAAACATAGGACTTATTGAGGCAAAACATAAAGCAATTATACAGGGACAGGTGGGCGAAGGGATGTGTCACATGCTTCTTCACATACATTCAACTGTAAGAAAAACCTGTATCACTTGTAATCACAAAATGACCTATGAAAACCACAAAGCCAAAACTTGTTGAGAACAGCAGACAATTTGTCTTACCATCTGCCAGAATCTCAACAGCAGGATGATGCTGGTCATGTCCCTTGCAGTCCTTCTGCAAAAAGCATGCCAATGACCGAACAGCGCCCTCTCCCCCCAGACTTTCAAGAAGGGAATGCTGGAAGTAAAGTCAGATACTCGTGATAACTTTTGTCCTTTGAAAGCAAGTCAAATACAATGGATGCTGTGGTTGCATCTGGTAATATATTTTTTCCTGCCATTTTCTTAAGCAGCTCAATCACCTTCAACGCCTCATGATTTTGACAAAAAGCATGCATTAATGTGTTGAATGTGACAACATTTGGAGCACAGCCATTGTCTTCCATTTTTAAAAATAGCTCAGTTGCCTCTTCAAGTTGACCTTGTCGGCAGAGCCCATTAATCATGATAGAGTACGTTACAACACTCGGTGCTAACCCATCCTGCTGCAACCTGTGAAATAAGTCCCACGCAGCTTTCAGATTCCCTGTTTTGCACAACCCATCAATGAGGCAATTGAAGGTTGCAACATTTGCCTTTCCATTGCAATCTTTGGAATGAAACAAATCCAATGCATCTGAAAGCAAATTATTCTTGCATAGTCCATCCAAAAGTATGTTGAATGTGTATGAATCGGCTTCCACTTCATGACGTTTCATTTCACTAAACAATTCCCGTGCATCAGCGACCCTACCTTTGTGGAAAAAACCAAGCATTAAAGTGCTAAAAGTAACTTTTGTTGGGCTAACTCCATTATCGATCATCTTCTTATACATATTCATGGCTTCTTCCATTCTACCCTGATTGCAATACCCATTGATCAGCACATTGAAGCTGATCGCGGTAACTAGACAACCCTTATTCAACACATGAGCAAGCAATTCCGTTGCCTCGTCAACCTTACCCGCTAAACACAAGCCATCCATTACCGTGTTATAGGTAACAATACTAGGATTTACATCCCTCTCAATCATCAATTTGAGCATGTCTTCAGCTTCTTTGAACTTCCCCTCTTTGCAAAGAACTTTCAACAAAGAATTATATGTAATTATATCAGGTTCAATTCTTTGATCCACCATCTCATTAAGCAAATCAGTGGCTTTCTTGTACTGTCCCATGCAACACAAGCCACATATCAGCGAGTTGTAAACAACCAAATTTGGTGAAATACCACCATCTTTCATCTCCATGAAAAGTTTGCTGGCCTCATCTAATAACCCGTCTTTGCATAGTCCATCAATAATAGCACCATAGCAAACTATATTCGGCCTGCATACAACGCTATGTTCACCGTTGCTATTGAGCATTTCTTCATGTAACTTGAGTGCCATGGTCGTGTTACCGGTCTGACATAACCCGCTAATCAAAGTTCCATAAGTAACAACGGTCGGTCTGCGACCCAAACGCACCATTTTCTTAAACAAGGCGATCCCTTCACCGATTTTATGCTTCAAGCACAATCCCTTCACCAATTGATTATAAGTGACTATACCAGGGCAATGACCTCGGCGAAAAATCGCCCCCAGTACAGCGAAAGCATCCTCTACCCGTCTCTCATTGCAGAAGCAGTTCAACAAAAGTTTCAGCACAAAATAATCAGACAGGAGCCCAGTAACTTCCAGCTTGCTGCGGAGAGAAATCACTGCAGAGTAATGCTTCTTCTTAGTTAAGGCGCCCAACAACACGCCGAACGACGAAGCGGGAGGAACGGGTCGAATGGAGATCATGCGGTCGAAATGGCGGAGCGCTTCGTCCACGGTGAAATCCCCCGTTTTCCACTTCTTCTCGAGGAGAAGAGCGGGCCGAGCTCGGTCCTCCGCGTCGGCGGAAAGCGTGGATTTTGGGGGCGGAGGCGAGACGCCGACGGCGAGTTCTCGAGGAAGCTTGGAACTTTGGGGAGAATTTCTAAGTGGGTGTGCGAAGAGAGAGGAAAGTTTACCTTTTGCAGCTGATGGAGAAGAAGAAGAGGAGGGAGACAGAGTCCTGGAAGCCATCGCTGTTGAACGAAGAAAGCACAGGCTTCTCAGTAATCCAGTTCGACTTAGGAATTGCATCGCCCCACGGACGGGTTTTGCTTTCATAAATGAAATGCACCCATTTTCGTCCGGACAATTTCGACAATTTCGACCAAAAATGATAATATTTTTTATATTTGATAAAAATTTAAAAATAAATTAGTAAATGGAAAATTCAATTCTATTTTTTTTTTGTGCACTCCTTATAATAATTTTTTTATTTCGAATTTTAATAACTTTTATTTTATTTTAAATTTTCTTCCTTTTTTTTTCAATTAATCATTGATCATGATAACGGTCGGCTAAAAATGAGCTTGCTGACCTCGAAAAGGCTTGCCAAATCAGTGAGCTAGAGACTCGCACTAGCTCGCACTCACTTATTGGGCAAGCCTTGAGGTTGATGCTTGCACTTGCCAATTTGTCGAGTGGCTAGTTTGAGTTTGTTGATGTGGCAAGTGGCAAGCTTCGTTGGCTAGCAATCAGCTGAAGAAGGAGGAGGAGGAAAATAAAAAATAAAAGCAAACAATAAAAAAAGAAAAAAAGTGGAAGGAAAAAATAAAAAATAAAAGAAAAATAATTAATTTTTTTTTTTTTTTTTTTGAAAAAGAAAAAAAAAAAAAAGAAATGGGAGTCAATAGGGATGTGAAATAAGAAAGAGTGAGTGAGGAAAATGTTTTTCCTTGAAGAGCAAAAATATTATTCTTTATTTTAGAAGACTTTTTCCGTCAATGGAAAATTTTTCCTTAACTAATTTAGTTTCCATGAAATAAACATTGAAAAATCCAAAAAATTGTTTTGACGAAACGAACGGAATCTAATTTTCAAGTTTTGTACAAAAAAATCAACCTTCATCTCAGATATGACCTTTGCCCAAACATTCAAATGTCAAATGGAAAAGACTTTTAACTTTTAATGTCTGAAATGAACATGAACGCGGACAAGGTATTTTATCATTAGATGTGATTAGTAAACGATATTTGACATTGTCTCTCATTATAACCGACAAACTAGTTAAAAACTCACTAATGAACATTTGAATTTGTGAACTCATCAAAATGTTCTGACCTTTTTACCGTTGGTTTAGAGGCCCGGTGATCAACAATTTTTGAGTTTATATTATGTGAAAACACATATAATAAAAATGTCAAGCTAAATGATTTTTGGAGTTCGCTCAATTCTTTAAACTGTATTAGAAAAACTATGTTATTAGTGGATGTATATTCAAGTCGAAAAATTGATTCCGATGCAGTTGACCTCCAAGGTCCCAGAGACCAAAATTAAAGAAAGATCAACCTTTTCTTATTTTGAAAATCGAAAAATTGCTTGGTGAGATAGGCTCGTAACATTCGTTTGAAAAATGTAATGAGCTGATTTTTTTCTTTTTTCTGAATTTTTGAGCTTTAGATTTCATATATAGTGATGAAAAAATCAACATTAATATTTGCAGTAGTTAGTCAAATAAATAAACCTTAATACGCAGATCAATACCAAAATATGTCAATTTTAATAAATAAAAAGATTTTAAGGAATATCATTAATATGATAATAGAAGAATTTTTTTTTTCTTTTCTTCCCCTAAAACATAGACGGAAAATTTGCAGATAATCAAAACAATTGATGAAATATTTGCAGCTCTAATAATTGACTCTTATTGCTTATTTGATCGAGCAAACAAATTGTTCTTGATACATACATTCTTATCAATGGGAGAATACAATAAAAAGTATAGACAAAAACAATTAAATGCATCTCTTCTCCGCTTCTAATAATTAGAAGCCTTCTATACATCAAGCCCAGCATTTCAACATGAAGAACTCCAGCCAAGCCACTTCGTTGGTAGAACCGGTTTAGCCCTCCAGCTCAGATCAATGTTATGTCAATGAAAAAGGCAATTGTTCTTGACTAAAGTTACCTTATTCTACTGATGCTTTGAGTTTGTTTCTCGTAATAACACTCTTTTGTTAGTCTCTGTATTGAGTGAGGAGATGTTTCAAAGTCATCTTTTGATCCCTCAGTGCATCACTCCTTTTGCTGCTTCAGTGAGAGTGCTTTCTCCAACTCCAATCTAGGTCACCACCGCAGAACCTTGCAACCGTTCTCTTACCTTCTGGAAGCAACAGCTTCCAACAAGGAACTCTAAAAATCTTTTGGTACATCCTTTCCATTTCCAAATGCACCGCATGCGACCCAGCGGTGCAGAGCTGCAAGACGTCTTAGAGATTGAGTCTCCTACCCAGGCATTCCAGCAGCCATGTAACTGGATGGTACAATCGACCCTATCTGCTCTATAAAGGTAAAGAGCATAAGACTTATTGATTGGCCAAACATAAAGCAATTATATATGGATGCATGCCAAGGAATGCGCCACATGCTTCTTCACATGCATTCAATAGCATCAAAAACCTGCATCAATTATAATATCTAAATGACCTATGAAAACTGCACTGCCAAAGCTAGCTGAGTACAGTTGAAAATTCGACTTACCATCCACCAAAATCGCCATGGCATTATGATGCTGGTCTTGTCTGCTGCAGTCCTTATGCAAAAAGCATGCCCATGACCACACAAAGTCTTCACCCACAGATTTTCATGAAGGAAATGCTGGAAGTAAAGTCAGATACTCGTGATAATTTTTATCCTTTGAAAGCAAGTCAAATACTATAGATGCTGTGGTTGCGTCTGGTACCATATTTTTTCCTACCATTTTATTAAGCAGCTCAATCACCTTCAACGCCTCATTATTTTGACAAAAAGCATGCATCAATGTGTTGAATGTGACTACATTTGGCACACAGCCATTGTCTTCCATTTTCGCAAGTAGTGCATTTGCCTCTTCAAGTTGACATTGTCGGCAGAGCCCATTTATCATGATGGAGTATGTTACAACATTTGGTGCTAACCCATCCTGCTGCAGCATGTGGAATAAGTCCCATGCAGCTTGCAGATTCCCTGCTTTGCACAACCCATCAATCAGGCAATTGAAGGTGACAATTGTTGGCTTAACACCATTGTTAATCATCTCCTTATACATATTCATGGCTTCTTCCATACTTCCCTGATTGCAATAACCGTTGATCAGCACATTGTAGCTGACTTCGCTAACTAGACAACCCTTACTCATCAAATGAGCAAGCAGTTCCCTTGCCTCATCAATCTTACCTGCTAAACACAAGCCATCCATTATCGTGTTATAGGTAACAGTACTAGGATCTACACCCCTCTCAATCATCAATTTAAGCATGTCTTCGGCTTCATTGAACTTCCCCTCTTTGCAAAGAAAATTCAAAAGAGAATTAAATATAACTACATCAGGTTCGATTCTTTTATCCACCATCTCGTTAAGCAAATCAGTTGCTTCCTTGTACAGTTCCATGCAACACAAGCCATGTATCAGCGAGTTGTAAACAACCAAATTTGGTGAAATACCATTATCTTTCATCTCCTTGAAAAGTTTGCTGGCCTCTTCTAGTAACCCATCTTTGCAAAGTCCATCAATAATAGCACCGTAACAAACTATATTTGGCTTGCATACAACGCTATGTTCACCATTGCTACTCAGCATTTCTTCATGTAACTTGAGCGCCGTGCTCGTATTACCGGTCTGACATAACCCACTAATCAAAGTGCCATAAGTAACAACAGTCGGCCTGCAACCCGAACGCACCATTTTCTTAAACAAGGCGACCCCTTCACCAATTTTATGATTTAAGCACAATCCCTTCACCAATTGATTATAGGTGACTATATCTGGGAAATACCCTCGGCGAAAAATCGCCCCCAAAACCGCAAAAGCATCCTTTACCCGCCTCTCATTGCAGAAGCAGTTCAATAGAATTTTCAGCAAAAAATAATCAGACAGGAGCCCAGTAACTTCCAGCTTTCTGCGGAAAGAAATCACCGCAGAGTAATGCTTCTTCTTAGACAGGGCACCCAATAACACGCGGAACGACGAAGCAGGAGGAACGGGTCGGATGGATATCATGCGATCGAAATGGAGAAGCGCTTCGTCCACGGTGAAATCCCCTATTTTCCACTTCTTCTCGAGGAAAAGAGTGGACCGAGCTTGGGCCTCTGCGTCGGCGGAAAGTGTGGATTTTGGGGGCGGAGGCGAGTCTCTACCGGCGAGTTCTTGAGAAAGCTTGGAACTTTGGGAAGGATTTCTAAGTGGGTGTGCGAAGAGAGAGGAAAGTTTACCTTTGCAGCTGATGATGAAGAAGAAGAAGATGACATAGTCCTGGAAGCCATCGCTGCTGAGCGAAGAAAGCCAAGGCTTCTCGATAGTCCAGCTCAACTCATCGTCACTCAGGCGGGTTTTTCTTTCACAAAAGAAAGAAGCGCCGACCTTATGAGTTTCGCAAGGCACGAAAACGCAAGTACCAAAACTTACAATGGGTAAATACATAATGCCAACCTTTCAAAAAAATATATTTAAATGTTACATTTTTAAAAAATGAGATATTTAAGTGCTAATTCCAATAAGACTTGCCTAAAATTTGATGTGTTCCTGTGTTTGCTAAATGTAATTTGAATGCCCCCAAATTTGATTTTTTGCCCAAAATTTAAATATTAATTTAATTAATTTAAAAACTAAAATAAAGAAAGAGGAGCAAATCAAATGGGAAATGGGCAGCCTGGCCGATCTAGATGACAAGGCTGGCAACCCTCACCCGATTTGGGGGAGGGCCACAAAGTCTCACCCCAAATCTGGGTGGGGGTATGTAGGCGCTTGCCTGCAGTCGACTTGGGTTGCTGGCCATTAGCCAAGGCCAAGCGAACCTAGTTGACCCTCGCCCCACCATCATCGGCCCTTTCCGACAATAGTGGGGCGGTGACGGCAAGGGTCGTGGAGACCCTTGTTGATCTACTCCTTTTTTTTGTTTTTTTAAAATTTAATTTATATTTATATTAAAAATCAAATTTGGACTAAAAAGATATTGTTTTGGCTTTATCTAGTCACATCAATGCTATGTGGATACATTTTTTTTTAAAAAATGCTACATCATTTAAATTTCTTTTCGGAAATAATCACATTAGCTGTTTTGTTGGAAATTCTTGCTATTGACATTTAAATGTTTATTTCTTCTTTGATTTTGGTACTTAAATGTATATTTTGGAAGTTTTGGCATTTATATGTCCACCCATACCCAAGTTTCGACATTTAGATTGTACTTCTTCCCAAGTTTCACATGAAAACGTCAACCTTCAAGACTACGAAATAACTTCGGCCCAAACTTGCAAATATCGCATAAAATGGCACTAACTTGAAAGTCAATTTTGACTATAGTTTTGTTGAAATGTATATAACTGACGGCTGAAGTAGCAAACGGGCGGTGACTTGGCAAGACAAGTGTCATATCAATAAATGTGGCCTTCATAAACAATCAAAACCACCTTGCCCCTCTTATGTAATGAAAATTATGTTATTTCTAATTGAGTCGTCTATAGAGAGACCAGTCGTATGTAAAAAGTCTTGATCCACATGCTCTACGTGCTTGATTTATGACTCGTGAGTCAAACAATCTATAAGGATAAGTAAAAGATGTTAACATAGCTATTCCTTTGAGTTTTCCCTCAAACATTCAACACTTACTACGGAATGTTCGTTTTGCATCATAATTAATAAATCCATATGAACCCATCATTGTAGCCCAATTAGCATGCTAGAAATAAGAAATCTTCATAAATCGGTCATAAATTTGTTTATGGCATCTTTAGAATTTATAAATTCATGAAAGACAGTTTCACCTTTTTACTCACTAACTTTTATTTTAGAAAATCCAAAAATCGCTCGGAAAGATATATCATGAGCTGAAATGAATATGACCAGTTGATCTCTTGCTACAGATAGTTGTAATGCTTTATTCATCGTGGTTCAAATCAATTTTTGAGTTTTAATAAAAAATGCTTAAATCCTGATCAGAAAATCAACATTAATATTTAAAGTAGTTAGTCAAATAAATTACACTTAAAATCTGACAGTAAGATATTTTATTTTCAAGACGATTCTAAAGAATCACATTAATTTGACCATAAAAAGATTTTTTTTCATCCATTTTATTTTCCTAAAACACATATGTAAAAAGAAACAAGCCAAATCATTCATTGGATTGGAAATTTGGAGATACTTCAAATAATTCATGAAATATTTGCGGCTCTTAAAATTGACTCTTATGGCTTATTTGACCGAATGAACAGATTGTATTTGATACATATATTCTTATTAATAGGAAAAACAAAGCATAAATGAAGACAAATAGCTATTAAAATCACATATCGAATTAAAATAGAGACTTTGAAAAAAGTTGTGCATGAATACTTTCTTTGTTTTGGAAATAGCATCTCTTGAGAACATTTCAAAAAAAAAAAAAAAAGAAAGTGATTCTTATAACATAAGGATAGAAAGTATGTAGTTGGTAAAAGATGAAATATAGGAGTGAGTAACACAGGACCAATTGAATTGGGAATCATCTGGACTAGCTGGTTCTAGGCGGTTCCAATGGGTGTTGTCAAGTTCACCTGTTCCTTGGACTGCCTAGGAACAAATTAACAAAGATATTATGTTATGTTTAACATATCTAACCCGAACTCAACCATTGTAGCTTAATTAAATGAAATAATTGTATCAAATCAATTGATGATCTTGTATACAAATTTAGCGCATATCGGAGAGATTTAAGTTTTACCAAAGTTTTAAACAACTATTTAAACTTTTTTTAAAAAAATTTATGAGAAGATTATACAATTTAAATAAAGATGAGCATAGAAGGTTTATTCGTTTATGGTAGAGCGGGTAGAGCCATCAGGTATTCTTCCAACGGTAGTAAATAAAACGGGCTATTTCTGACCATATCTCCTTTTCTCTTTCTTCTTCTTTTTCCCTCTTATTGTTGAGGCGTTTTTTGATTCGCTAGGTTCATGTGAACCCGCTGTACCTTAGCCCTAAGATAATGTGAGTGCCGCAGAATATCCATCAAAATTAAAAACGACGATGCATTGGACTCACGTCCCAGAACACCGAAAAACCTAAGAATTTTTGCTTATTCTTTCTGTCCATCGACTAGTTTAGCTAATGCGGGGGATCGATTGGACAGTCAGTGACAGTACTACCTAATGTAGAGGCTCTTTCCATATGCCTTTCCTGTCTCAGTTCATTGACAAAGTGATCCTATGCCTCGAGAATTCACTGGTGAAAGGGAGCTGATTAGCAAGTCTTAGTCCCAAATACCTTTAGGTTCTTTCACGTAGATTTAAGTTCTGTTGTTCCCGAATCATTTTTTTTTTAGCTTCTTTAGGTAATTCATTTTCTTCTGAAAGTAATATTATACTCTCCTTTGTAGTTTGTCTTCTCGATGTAATTTCAGATTTGCTATAATGCATGCAAATCCTCATTCGAAAATTCAATTTTCAAACATGATTCCACATACATTTCAAATTGTATTTGTGCATTTGACTTTGACTCCTAAGCCATATTTATCACATTGCATTCAATATCTCTTTCTATGTCACACGTATAACACTAAAATATTTTAATTTTTATGCTGAAAAAGATTTTTAATTTCATAATACTGTTGGTAAGTAACCAACAAATTTGTAATAAAAAAAATGCAAAAAGTCAAATTTTCGTACTAATAATTTTGTACATAACACTCATTGAAATTCACCAATACCGAATAAGAAGCTGTCTTTTAGAAAATGAAACGATGGAATGCAGCGAAGGAAACTTGATCCTTAAGAACAAAGAGAAATGATTTTGTGAGAATCGAAAGAGTTAGAATTTTGTCTACCCATATTCAGGTTGTAAGAATCATTATGTGGCCCCATAATATTATTAATTGATGGTTTAATAGATATATAAATGCTAAAATGTATTTGGCTATGAGAAGTTACGATTCTAATGAAATGGTACAATCCTCATTGATAAGTTACCATTCTTCTAAAGAGGTGTGACTCCCATGAAAGTTAAAAGGCACTTTGATGGAATGCACCTCTTGATGTCATGTATAAATAAGAGTTTGGTCTTCTCTCTACGCACGACGTAAAAAGAACATTGTATTCTATCTTCTATCAAATAGCATACGTTAAGGAAAAGTGGGTTAAGGGAGAGAAATCGGATTTATTCATCTCTGTCGTTTTACTACAACAAATACTTTGAAGATTTCTCTATGGATAGAGTTATGTTTTCATTCCTCTCATTATGAAAATCATGAAGATCGAAGATCCTATGTTTTGTATTTCTATATAAAACAATTACATTATTACTTATAGTTGGTATCAGAGTGTGCTTTAGGATCTCATGATTTTTCCGATTATTGAAATATTATGTTTATGAATAAAGATTGGTGGAACGATATTGATCATTTTCATGTTATTGATGTTGTTGAAATGATTTCGGAGGGGTTTCAATGGAAGAAATCTGAATGATGAAAGGAAATAGGTAGAAACTAGACGAGAAATGAAGAAAAATGGCAAACAAGTGCGAAAGAGAAGAAGGCATGTGCATTACGTGCGCCCTACGCGCCCCCACACGCACTGTAGGGTTAGGGGCATGGATTCTACACACCAATGTTCCTCCCACGTGCTCTGCTGTGAAAAGCGCGTGTGTGACACATGCTCGAGTGCATGTCATGCATCCACCAACGTGTTGGATCATGCGTCTATCGAACCCATTTACATTTCTACCCTTTGCATGTTTTATAGTTTTGCCTCTTAGTCTCTTTATTTACGATACTACCCGTCTTCGCTGGATAATTACGGTTCTACCCTCCTTAATGATTATTTACATTTTTACCCTTGTATGCTAGATAATTACGATTCTATCCTAGCTGATTATTTACCATTTTGCCATTGGATTTTAATTTACAATCCTACCCCCTAGAATTATGATTTTATAGTTTTATCCTTATCTTTTAATTATGGTTTTGCCCTCGGGTGAAATTTGGTGAATATTTGTGCTTTAGAATATTAAAAAATTCAATTAAGAATGGTTTGTTAGTCACTAAAGTGGCTAAACCTCCCCCTTTTTTTTTTCTTAATTTTTAAATTTTCTTAATTTTTAATTTTTTTTTTAATTTTTTTGAATATTTTAAATAAAATTAAGTTTAAATCTAATTTAATTAATTTTTATATTATTATTTACACGAAACGTATTTGAATATTTGATTTTGTAAATTATTTTATTCAATTACCCATGATTAATTAATGCTATGATTAAAGCTAATATGTTAATATCATTATTGATGTCATGGGTATATTGAAGTTTATTTATTATAAGAACTTAGGGATTAACCCAAAGGTTAATTAATTTATTATAATTCATGGACATAATAGTTGGTAATTAATATTTCTTGTTAATTTTGTTTGTATATCTAAAGATAACAAATAAATTTGAAAGAGATATATTTATAATTATCAAATTAAAGGTATTAGTATCATTATGGTTTAATATATGTTAGTATATCATAGCATCGCCTAAAGGAGAACTATGATGTACATGTATTGTTTAGTTTAAATTCAATAATGTGATATTCTCAAAATATTAATGTATGAGTATTTTCTTGCATATTTATAGTATTTGTACCTGTTTCATTTCATTCACACGTTTTTTGTCTGTTCCTTTGTTCAATATAATGATTTTTCTTGTTGAAGTGAATAAGTCCAGTTTCACTTAGGTGTCTTGGATCTTGATATGACATTTCAAGTTGAGAAATCAGTTGCTATTACTGATAAAAGTAGTGATGATGAAAATACTTTCCATAAGGCTTGGGAAAGATCAAACCGATTAAGTTTAATGTTCATGCGAATGACAATTACAAACAACTTAAAAACTACTTTTGTCAAAATTGACAGTGCTAAGGAGTTTATGAAATTTGTGAAAGATTATTTTTAGATTGCTTATATGTCACTTGCTGGTATATTAATGAGCACTTTGACCACCATGAAGTATGATGGTTCACGTATTATGCATGAGCATATTTTTAAGATGACGAACTTAGCAACAAAGTTAAAGATCTTGGGAATAAACGTGGATAAGTATTTTTTAATACAGTTCATACTTAGTTCCTTGCCCATGAACAATATGGGTTGTTTCAGATGAATTACAACACTGTAAAGAATAAGTGGAATTTAAATGAATTGGCTAGTGTGCTTGTTCAAGAGGAAACAATGATAAAGAATCAGAAGACTCATTTCGTTCATCTCTTAAGTCATCAAGAAAAAGAATTCCAAAAGGAAATGTGAATATAGTAAAAAGAAATGATTATATGTCTCGAATAAATATTCTAAGACTTCTTAAATTCACAAGAAGGAGCATAATCTTATTAAGTGTGGCTTTTGTAATAAAATTGGATACTTGAAGAAAAATTGTCTAAAGCGTAAAGTTTAGTTTGAAAAGAAAACTAAGTCTTGTGCTTTAACATGTTTTGAATCAAATTTTACTAAAATTCCTCATGATACTTGATGGATTGATTTTCGTGCCACCATTTATATGTCAAATGCAATGTAGGGATAATTTATAATCCAAATCATAAAGCCAAATAAAAGTTATATGATCGTGGGGAATAGAAACAAAGCTCCAATTGAAAGCATTGACACTTATCATTTAGTCTTAGATACTAGGCATTATTTTGATTTGTTTTGAACCCTTTATGTACTTATATTTTCCGTAAGTTAGTTCCTTTGCTAAGACTTGATGTAATGGGATTTTTTTGTAAGTTTGTTTGTGGATCTTTTGGTTTGTTTAAGAATTATAATCTTATTGGAACTGAAACTTTATGTGAAGATCTCTGTAAGTTTAAACTTGATAATACTTTTATTGAGACTTTAATAACCTTGTATCATAATGTTGGCACTAAATGAGGTTTGGTTGATGACAATTCCGCTTACTTAAGGCATAAACATTTATACATTCAAGGAAATAATGTAAAGATTAGTGAAGAATCAAATTTTTCGAACTTGGATTTTGTTGACCTTGTAGTTTGTATTGATTAGGAGGTGTGCATGGTCTAGGCGCGCGGTTCCTGACCTAGAATCGGGAACCACCCGCTAAGGACCGGTTCTGAAAAATTAGAACTAGGATCCACTCATTAGTTGCGTGGATCCACCCAAGAACTAGACCGCCGGTCCGGTCCAGTTCCCGAGTGGATCCATGGAACCGGTCTCACTAATAATAGTATCATTTTCTAAATCCCGCCGTGAGAACTCTTCATATCGAGTAATATACTAGAAACCAAAAGCTACAACAATTAGAAATCAAAACATAATATTGAAAGTGAAAGAAGGTAAAACTAATTATAAGTCAAAAGTCACAACGGTCATCAAATTGATCACATGAGCTCCATACCATCTCGACGGAACAAGTCCAAAAAATTAGACCAAACCAAATTTAAGTACGTGGAACAAACTCATCAAGTAGAATAAATTAGACAAGTTTACACTTTACAATGATGCAACAATTGCAACAAGATTTACTTAAAAGTTCATGACTTATAAAGCTTGTGAATCCCAAGTTTTGAGCTCTTAAATTCCAAGTTCTAATCTCCTGAAAGTAAAATAATAATAAGTAGATGATTACTCAACATTAGTAAAAATTGAACTCAAACAATTATTGAAAATCTCACACACACACATGCACACGCACGCACACGCATGCACACGCACATGCATGCACGCACACACACACATATTTATTTTTTTAGATTCTTCTCACTTCAACTTGTAAACTCTATGGACCGTTAATCTCCGTGTTAACATAATCCATATCTAACAAAAAGAAGTTATTAAATAAAGTATTTAGTTATTAGATAATAGATATACAAAAGAATTAAATGATAAAATGATATGGACTTACCCAATTCAAACATTTCCGCATTCTCGATATACTCTTCAACAGTAATCGGCTCAAGAATTGTTTCAATCAATCTTGAGTGCAAATCAAAGCTTCCACAACTCTAGGAGTCAAAGAACTCCGAAAACCATCTAAGCACACGACCAGAAGTACTGAAAGTTTACTCTGAAGCAACGGTAGTAATGAGAATAAATAAAATATCCCGAGCCATCAAAGATAAGATTTTAAACTTTTGGCAAGCAACATTCCACCAATTCAAAATGTCAAGATCAAGACCATCTTCAAGTTTTGCTTTAAGATATTGATCGAGCTCAGATAAGTTACCATCGGACCTTTTCTTCTCCTCATTAAAAAAGTCATCATACGAAGGCTCTTGCACATAGAAATTTAAGCTGCAATCGTTTTCTTCATTTCCCTCATTGCAATAAGGATCACAGCTACTATCAATACTAGTAGAACTTACCAATTTGCCATCCAAATTTTTGTCACTAGAAGTGTGAAGATTTCTCATAAAATTTAAACACACGTTCTAGGGCAAACTTCACCTTATCAAACATCTCATCAACTTTTGCAACATCATCATAAATGAGTTTATAATAATACCTCACATAATTAAGCTTTTCTAGGATCCAATGTTATATCAATCAATACCATCATATTTACTTTTTTGAAACTCCCATAATATTTGTCAAACTTATCTTTCATTTTCGCACCCATAACTCTCACCCTATGATCAAAAGCCTTCGTCGCTTTTCGCAAATAATTATACAAATAAGCTATCCCCACAAAATAATCATTTTGAAGTGATATACAAAGTTATTGACATCTTCTTGGTGATATCATAAAACCTCTTCAAAAAATTGGAAAGAACAATAGCATTTTCTTAATCAACACTACTTGGAATATCATAATTAAGCTCAACTGAGAAAGAAATATCATATTCTTCAATCATTTCAAAAGTTTTTCTTAGCTTTATGGCACTCTCTAACATTAGGTAAGTGAAATTCCACTTAGTTGGGACATTAAGACAAACTGAACCCTTATAAGCAATCATTGTACTTTCAATGCAATTTCGAAATATTTAGCTCTCATGGGAGAACTCCTTACATACCTAACTACGTTTTGAATACGTGCAATGGAATCACGTATCTCGGCCAACCATCCTTCACAATCAAGTTTAATATATGAACCATGCATCTCATGTGTATAGCTTCACCATTTAAGATCAATAGCCTCTCTCTTGAAAATTTTTCTTTTAAATAACCAATGGCCACATAATTTGAACTAGCATTATCCACTGTGATTGTGGACACTTTTTTTTCTATATTCCCCACTCATATATGCATTTCTCAACTACTTTCCCAATATCCCTGCCCTTGTGACTAAGTATCATCACAAAATTGATGATTCTTTTGTGCAATTTTCAATTTTCATCAATAAAATGTGCAGTAAGACATAGATAGTTCAAATTATGAATGGAACTCCATGTATCAGTCGTGAGTGCGATCCTCAAATTAAGCTTACGAAAAGAAGCCTTCAAATTTCTTTTTTCATAAAAATAAAACTTCATGCAATCCCTAGCCACCGTAAATCGCGACATATGCTTGAAGAGATGTTGTGATTGATTCACATAATCATGAAATCTAACACGTTCGGCAATCAAAAAATGGTTGTTCATCAATTATAATCATTCGAATAAGCATTTGCCTACATTTCTCGTGATTAAACTTCTATGTTGTTAAAATTCCACAACTTCCAGTACTATTAGTAGTATCTCCTCCTATCATTTGAGTTCCATCTACTCTTTGTGATGCAAACAATTTTTGCCTTTAATCCATATTGCAAGAATACTTATTGCACTTTCTCAAGTGCTTCAACATATTTCAAGTACCATTATCAACATGATACAAATAATTGGATCCACAATAATTGTAAAATACATCAACTTTCCCATTTGTGTGAGTTGTTCCTATTAAAAAATGAAGCAAAACTGCTGATTTTCGCTTACTAGGAGGAGGACATGGACAAGAACTGGATACCTTATTTGTTTTGGATGCTTTTCAAAGTTTTCACCTCCTTCATGTTCTTGTGATGTTGATTCCACTATTGGCGTTATCGCATCATAGGATTCCTCTACTTCCATTGACATGTTAATGAATCATCTACTCAAATTAAGCAACGCGTCATCAACACTAAAACATTTCTTATGGAGCTAAATCATATTTCACCTACAATGGAAAATAGATGTAAAATGATACAATAAGAAACTCAATAAACAGTCCAACTTCCTAAAGAACTAAAGAGAAAAAGAACAACTAAGTAGGAATGGAAAATTGCTGCTCCAAAAATGAGCACTCATTGTCCCATTATGGAGACGGTATGCTATAACAAAGAATCCTATGAATCTCGTCTAACCTTATCCTAGCTGATAAAAACATCCAAACAACCAAAATACTCATCTTTCGAAAGTAACATAGTCCTAACTGTTCAATAAGCATTCAAAATTTGATCTTCACATACATAAAAGGCTTTCAACCTCTTGAACAACTTTGACTATGAATCCTAAACAAATCCTACATAAGCCCTCAATCTCAACAAGCATTATTAGATCAACTCCTCCAACAAATAACCTTAAAAAATAAGATCAAACAAAATTTCATCACGGATTCAACTCCAATATCTATCCCACAAGTACACAACTATGCAAAGAACAACACTAATTCTCAACCCGCACAATCACGACAAAAGTAAGCTCATGTCACTCTGTCAGACTCCTAAGAACACTACTCGAATCCGACTTCAATCTTAATCAAAACAAATTCGCATAGAGAGAGAGAGAGAGAGAGAGAGAGAGAGAGAGAGAGAGAAGGTACGTGTAGGTGCCAATGAGAGGGGCGAGGAGGAGGGTGGCGCTAACCCAGTTCTCATAGATCTTGTAGGTGTCAATGAGAGGGGCGAGGAGGAGGGTGGCGATGACCCAGTTCTTATAGATCTTGTTGGGCAGATCCTTCCACACAAACTTGTTGCTAACTTGTTGTCGATGGCGACAATGCCGGAAAATTGATGTCGGAGGGCCGAATAGAGAGACAATGAAAGGGACGGACGGACGAACCTGCTGCTGTTGAGGGTGACGACAATTTTCCGGAGGGCCAAATAGAGAAAGGGACGGACGGACCTGTTGCTATCGAGGGTTTCCTCGTAAACCCTAGCCCAATGGGGTTCCTAGGTTTCTCGAAAGCTCTTATCTTGATGCAAAACAACTTTGGTTTTCGACGAAAATTGCTGGTTCTTCGCTTGACCTATTCTTCTCCTCCTCCTCCTACTTCTCCGCGTGCTTGTTTTTTGCCCACTAACTACTCAATGTTTTGTCAAGGTGTGCGCTTTGGACATTTCAGCTTCAGGATCAAGACCTCTCCATCTAGTTTGACTAGCATGATATTAGATTACCCACTTTAATTAATTTTTTTAATTATTTGATTGGGTTTGTTAATTAGTAATTTCAATTTTTTTAATATTAAAAATTAATATATTATTATAATATAATCGGTCCGGGTCTCGGGTGGTTGGGTGGGTCCCGATTCTTTTGCACACCCATAGTATTGATTATTAAAGGCAAACAAACAAAATACACTGATATATGTGGTCCTTTTGATATTCCATCTTTTCGTAGAGCAAGTTATTTTATTACATTTATTGATGATATTTCACGTTATGGTTATATTTATCTATTGCATGATAAATCTCAATCAGTGAATGCATTTGAGGTGTACATTAAAGAAGTTGAGAGAGAATTGAATAAAATGTGAAAGTAGTAAAGTCGGATAGATGTGGTGAATATTATATAAAATATGATATATCAAGACAATGTTTGGATTCATATGCTAAATTTCTTAAAAGACATGACATTTGTACTCAATACATAATATCAGGCACACTATAACAAAATGATGTAGCAGAATGACGTAATCATATTTTAATGGAAATTGTTAGGAGTATGATGAGTCATTCATCTTTGCCCTTATTTTTATTGATGTATGCATTAAAGATTTCTATGTATTTTATTAAACAGGGTTCTTAGTACGATAGTTTCAAAAACTCCATTTGAACTGTGAACGGGAAGGAAACCTAGTTTACAATGTCTACATGTTTGGGGTTGTCCAATAGAAGCATGAATTTACAATTCATATAAAAATAAATTAGATTTAAGAACGACTAGTGGTTACTTTGTTGGTTATGTAGAGAAATCCAAAGGATATAAATTTCTGGAAATGCTAGGTTCATTGAAAATGATGACATCAATGGAAGTGAAAGAATGCGTGATGTTTGCAATCAAGAAGTAAAGGTAGAAGTTTCTACATCCAAAACTTTTAACGTTGTTGATTCTAATATTATAATTCAATTCAACAATAATCGAGAACAACAAATAAGTGATCAAATGCTCCATAATGAAGATATTAATATTGAACCTATAGTAGTTAAGCCACAAGAAAAAGAATTAAAAAGATTTCCATAAGAAATGAGGTTGACTATTTCTAATGATTATATAGTTTATCTACAACCACTTTTGAATGAGCTTTGAGTTGAAAGTAGGCCTTGGGGATGCTGAAATGTGAAATTGGAAATGATCCAGGTTCATTTTCTCAAGCTATGAAATGTGAAAATTTTAATAAATGGTTTAATGTCATGAAAGAAGATTTAAAATTTATTGTTGAATTGCTTAAAGGATGTAAAAATATTGGGTGTAAATGGGTCTTTAAGACTAAGCACGACTCCAAAGGCGATATCGAACAATATATGGCCAGACTTTTTGCTAAAGGTTTTACTAAAAATAAAGACATTGACTATAAAGAGACATTTTCACCAGTCTCCAATAAAGACTCATTTAGAAGAAGAGGTTTATATGGACTAACTTAAGGGCTTTTCACTTAAAGGAAATGAATAAATTATGTGTAAATTAAAGAAATTGATATATGGGCTAAAACAAGCTTCCGAACAATGGTATATTAAGTTTAATGATACCATAATTTCAAATGGATTTAAGAAAAAACATTGTTGAATGGTGTATACATATGAAGGTTAGTGGGAGTAAGTTTATTTTTCTAATTCTGTATATTGATAATATTTTACTTACTACTAATGATCTTGATTTGTTACATGAAACCAAGAAATTTCTTTCTAAGAATTTTGAAAATGAAGGATATGAGAGAGACAACATATGTGATAGGAATAGAAATATTTCGTAATAGATTACAAAGATTGTTAGGGTTGTCTCATAAAGTTTATAGTGAGAAAATTTTAAAGAGATTCAATATGGATAAATATTTGGCAAGAATAGTTCTATTCAAAATATGTCAAATTTAGTCTTATGCAATGTCTGGAAAGTGAATTGGAATGAGAACATATGAAAAGTATTCTTTATGCATTTATTGTTGGAAGCTTAATATATGCTCAAACTTGCATCAAACTAGATATTAGTTTTGCTATCGGAATACTTGGCACGTATCAAAGTGATCCTGGATTGGATTATTGGAAAACTGCAAAGAAAGTCCTTAGATACTTATAAAGAATGAAGACTCATATACTCACTTATAAAAGATCCGATCATCTTGAAGTGATTGAATATTCGGATTTAAATTTAGCTGGATGCGTTGATATAAGAAAATCAACGTTCGGTTACTTGTTTCTTCTAGCTAGAGAGGCAATATCATGGAAAAGTGCAAATGAGTCATTTATTGTTGCATCCATTATGTAGGCTGAGTTCGTGACATGCTTTGATGCTACTATTCATGGATTATGGCTACAAAACTTTATTTCAAGGATTATAATTGTCGACAGTATTACCAAGTTACTGAAAATTTATTATAATAATTTTGCAACAGTTTTCTTTTAAGAGTGCTAAGCATATGAAAATTAAATACTTGTCTATTAAAGAAGAAGTTTAGAAATAGAGTGTCAGTTAAGCACATTAGCACTAATCTTATGATAGTAGATCTCTTAACAAAATGACTACTGCCAAAAATATTTGGTGAACATGTTGAAAGCATGGGCATTATTAGACATAATTAATAATTATATTATGAATGCATTAAGTTTATGTATTTGACACTCTAGGCTCATTTATGATATTTCCTATTTTTATTTAACATACATTATGGAAATAGATGAATGTTAAGCAAGATAGTATCTAACAGAGACATTATGGTTGGTCTATTGATGTATTTCTTATTTATGGGTTATGTTAAGTAGATAGCTATAATTGTAGTACATGTGAGGGACTATTTCGATTAATAACATACAACCGCCATGACTCGTATTAATTTTCTTTACTTAATTATGATTATTATGTGATAGCTAATTTTAAAAAAAAAAAAAAGCATTATGTTATTGTGTACATTATGGTATTTATTAAACCATGAAAGAAATGTCAAATGGGCCAAGTTGGAGAATATAAGAATTATTATGTGTCCCACATGATATTATTAATTAATGGTTTAGTAGATATATAAATGCTAAAATGTATTCGGCTATGAAAAATTACGACTCTAACGAAAGGATGCAATTTTCATTGAGAAGTTACCATTCTTCCGAAGATTTGTGACTCTCAAGAAATTAAAAGGCACTTTGATCCCTTGATAGCGTGTATAAATAAGAGTCTGGTCTTCTTTTTACCCACAACGTGAAAAGAACATTGTATTATATCCTCCATTAGATAGAATGTGTTAAGAAAAAGTGGGTTAAAGGAAAAAAATTCGATTTCTTCGGGTTTGCTCGTTTCGCTAAAAATGAGCAATTTCTGGAAAATATTTTCCCATGAGTCATTTTCCAGGAAAATGACAATATTTTCTAGTGTTCGGCTAAAACCTAAAAATGTTTCGGAAAATATTTTCCGCTCACCAGATTGGCGAGCGCGAGCATCAAGCTCGAGGCTTGCCAGATTGACGAACGCAAGTTTGAGATTGACGAGCTTAAGGTTCACTTGGTCTGACGATTAGCTAAGAAAGAAGAAGATGGGAAAAAAAAAAAAGCAAAAGAAAAAGGAAAGAAAAAGGAAATTAAAAATAATTCGAATTAAAAAAGAAAAGGAAAATTAAAAAATAATTCGAATGAAAAAGAAAAGAAGAAAAATAAAGAGGAGGAGGAAGTCATGATTTGTAGAGATGTGAAATAAAAGAGATCAAGTGAGAAAAATGTTACTTTAGAAGACTTTTTTTTTTTTGATGGAAAACATTTTTCTCAAGGAATTCATTTTTTGTGAAATGAATGCCGGAAAATCCGGAAAACGTTCTTCCGGAAATTATTTTCGTGAAACGAACAGACCCTTCATCTCTCTCAATTTTACTGTGACAAATACTTTGAAGGTTTAGATATAGATAAATGTATGTTTTCATTCCTATCATTATGAAAATCATGAAGATTAAAGATCTTCTGTTTTGTATTTTCACATAAAAGAATGACTTTATCGTTTACACGGGTCGCAAAAGAAACCTGGAATCTGTATCAACCTTTTGAACATTACCTCTCTTTCTGCCGATTCAACAAAGCTTACTCCCAAGAGACATCACGTTCTCAGGGTGGTTGCAGATGGACGGAGTCGGATTTGTTCTCTTGCGTTGACATGCAAGAGCCCAACAACCGATACGAATATCGGTCTTGAAGAGCCAAATGCACCTCCCCCTCAAAAGTCAACTCAACTGAGGTGATGGGATTGATAAAAAGAATGCACAAGTTGCAGCATAGAAAGAGTAAATGTACTGTCATCAGGCTTAACTTGAGCTTCTTCCCCACGCCACTTCGTCCTCATCTCTCCCCCTCCCTCTCTTGCACACAGTGGATGCTCCTCGATCATATCAAATCGTTATACTCTGCCTTAATCTCTTTCTTCTTCATTTTGTTAAGAAGTTCCTTAACGTATATGGCTTCTCTTGAAAGTAATTACCATGTATTCGTGAGTTTCAGAGGGGCGGAAGTCCGCAACTACTTTCTCAGTCATCTTTATAGAGGCTTTAGACAAGATATCGACAGCAAGGAGCTCAGGAAAGCAGCAAATATGGCTGGCGCTTGTGAAGGCCAGGCCATCGAGGATTCACACATAGCGATCACTGTTTTCTCCAGGGATTATGCTTCATTGACTTGGTGTTTGGAAGAGGTTGCGTAAATCATGGAATGCAATGAACAAAAAGACCTCATGGTCTTTCCAATGTTTTACAAAGTGGAACCCAAGGAAGGGAGAACACCAAGAAAGAGTTATAGAGAAGCTATGGCTAATCATGAATTCAAGTTCGGAATATATTAAGAGAAAGTGAAGAGATGGAAAAAAAACTCTTTTTGATGCGAGTAGTTTGTCTGGATGGCATTTGAATGAGGGGTACGTAGAGTAACTATTTTCTCTAAAGATTGCATCTGATTGCCTTTTACCATTTACTACTTGCATGCCCTTCGCGAATATCAGAAGAATGTGGTTCTAAACAAATATAAGATAATAGAACCATCGAATTTTTTTGATATGTGTAATGTTCTTCTTGTTTTTATTTTTTATTTTTTAGGGTAGCTGGGCCTATGAATTTTATTATCTATGTATGATAGTCCTTCTGTCAAATACATGGACACAGATGCTTAGGGCGTGTTTGACAACTGGCCAGATAGTGTTTGATTATGTTCTTTTGTTCTCAGAAGTAGATTTGAAAGAGAAATTCATTTGATAAATTTTTTGTTCTCGAGAATAGGTTCAGAGTAAAATCGAAAAGTAAAAAAATTGATTTTTTTGTTTTCGGGAACAATTCCACAATCAAGCCAATCGAAATTTTTTCTTTTCTTTTCTCTTTTTCTTCCATTGCTGCCATAGCTATCGTCCACCGCCGCTGGTCGCCAAGCTAGGGCGAGGTTGGGCAAGCTCATTGAAGGCTTGCCCAACCACCGGCAAGGCCTCACCGGTGGCCAAGTGAATCTTGCCTCCCCCAGCGATCGGCGAGCCTCGCCCAGCTGCTGGAGAGGCTCAGCCAACGAGGCGCGGCCTCGTCGAGGGCCGGCAACCTTCCGGTGAGGTCGCTGGTTCTCATTTGGCTGGTCACCGATCATCCGAAGGCTAGCAACTGGTTGAGGAAAAGATAAAAGAATAAGAAAAGAATAAAAAAAAGAAATTATTATTATTATTTTTAAAATTAGATGAAAATGATTTGGATTAGAAATTTTGAAAACGGTGCCAAACGCAATTCTATCCTAGGAATAAATTTTTTGGATAGTTATCAAATGTTTTCAAATGCTTAGAATTTGTTTCTGGGAATATAATTAAAAAAAAAAATTATTTCTGATTAGAAATTGTTCCTGAGAACAGAATTGTTACCAAACGCACCATTAGATGATATACTCAGCTCCTATTCAGTGCTGTCAATTCATGTTATGATAACTTATGGTTTAGATCATGTTATGACATTAAACAGTGCATTCCTGTAATGAGCCTTTTCATGGCTGTAAACTGTAAAGTATTATTTCACTTCTTCTAAATTTGTTTCAGAGTTGAAGTAGAACCTATACAACGAATCTTAGAGGAAATCTTGATTTATCTGGACAGGACGCTCTTAAACGTTGCAAAGTATCCTTTGGGATTCAATTATCAAGTGGAAATACCGAAATCGATATTATAAACGGAATCAAATGATGATGTTCTTATGATAGGCACAGGGGGACCAGGGGTTATAGGGAAGACAACAATCGCAAAAGCCGTATATAATGCTATAGAAGAATAATTTGCAGGTTTGAGTTTTCTAGAACGAGTTAGAGAAACTTGGAACAAATGCAATGATCTAGCTCCTTTACAAGAAAAACTACTATCTGAGATCTTATTACATAAAAATTTGACAGTGCATAGTGTCGACAGTGGAATAACATGGTGCGGAAAAGACTTTGTTGCAAAAAAGTTCTGGCTCTGGATGATGTTGATCGGTTGGATCAATTAAATGCTCTAGTGGCAGAATGCAATTGGTTTGGCCAAGGAAGTAGAATAATTGTTATAACGAGAGATGAACATTTGGTAACTTTTCACGGCATACAACGTGTATGAAGTTAAAGCTCTAGCAGACAGCCAAGCACTAAAGCTCTTTAATAAGTATGCCTTTCCAAATAGCTAAATGGTTGAGATAAAGAGGGGTGTTGTAGAAACTGCAGTTCATTATGCTAACGGCCTTCCATTAGCGCTCGAGGCGTAGCCCATTCTTATGTGGGAGAGGGGAGGACGAATGGAAAAGTGCACTAAGTATATTTGCCAGATGTCCAGAACAAAAAATCAATCAAATTCTCAAGACAAGTTTTGATGGATCGGAGGAAAATGAGAAGGAAATTTTTCTTGGCATTGTTTGTTTCTTTAAAGGGAAGACTATAGATTATATAAGAAAGTTCTTGACAGTTGTGTCAATAAAAATTCTCTTGGAGAGGTTAATAAAATATGAGAACGGGACCCTCAAAATGCATGACTTGTTCAGTTGATGGGTAAAGATGTTATTATACAAGAATCTCCCAAAGATCCTGCTAGACGCAGTAAAGTATGGCTTTATGAGGATGTTGCCGACATTCTGTCTGAAGACATGGTAAGAGCAGTCAACTTCCATTTTACTTATGACGTCCTTTTTTCTCTGACGATGACATGGCTAGGCTGTATGCATATATTTGGGTGATACCAGACCATTATTGACATTCTGTATTGTGGCCTAGGGAAGGAATGCGGTGGAGGCCATAGTGTTAGATTCATCTACACCAAAAGAGATCCCTGTCAGTCCTGATGCTTTCACAAACCTGAAAAGGTTGAGGTTGCTCATTCTATCTAATCTGCATATTTCTTCCCACAAACCTATATGTTTTCCCAACAAGGTAAGATGGCTTGAATAGTCCAATGACCTGGAATCAGATCTTGAATTTGGCTCTAGTCCAAAGAAACTTGTCAGATTCGATGTCAGATTTAGTCATATCAAACGAGAACCCAAATTTGAGGTACACATTGTAAGGAGCACGTTTACATTTGCATGGTTGTAGGACTTCTGAAGCTTACTGACTGCATTGGTTGTTCTTGCAGAAATTTGGAGAACTGGATTACTTGTCTGTCAGTTGCTGCAATTCACTGGCCAGTGTCCCCGACCTCTTGTTATTTCCAAATCTAGAGAGCTTGATTCTTGTCCAATGTCAAAGCTTGGTTGAGGTTCACCAATCTGCTGGTTGCTGGTTGTCATGACAGACTAAAGGTTTTGGAAATAGATGGCTGTTCTAACCTTATCATTTTGCCTAGGAAGCTCAAGTCAAAAACTCTTAAAACCCTCAGTCTCTCCGGTTGCTCCAAATTGGAGAAGTTCCCTGATATTCCAGAAACAATGGAACACTTTGAATATCTTAAACTAGAAGCAGCAGCTATTAAAAGACTTCCATCATCAATTGAAAATCTGGTCTCGATTAGGCAAATGGATTTAATAAATTGTGAAAACCTTGTAGAGCTTCCACCTAGCATCTGAATCTTGGAGGATACTCAATACTTGTCATGTTTCCAAACAATATTGAGGATTAAACTGATCCGATAAAGATGTTGCACGATTTCCAGAATCTATATTGGCTTAACCCTTAAAGGCTGCAATCTGTCAAAAGTAGAGTTTCAAGAGAGTTCTTCCAGTTTTCCAAAGTTGACGTGCTTAGATCTTTCGGAAACCAAGATTACTCATCAGCCAGCATGCATGCAAAAATATGGCAATTTGCAAGCATTCAATTTTAATAAATGCAAACAACTTCAAGAGATTCCAGAGCTGCCTTCAAGTACACGTTACCTAAGAGCATTTAGTTGCAATTCGCTGCATAGAGTCCCAGTTATGTCCAGTCCCTTCAACAACCTCATATCATGAATTATTTTAGAAAGGGATCAACATTGCTGATGTGACATCGCTCGAGGTTGGTCTCTCTCTCCCCTCCCTCCTTCTCCCTCTCTCTCATGAACACACGAACTCACTGGTTCACTTTTGAAGCTTGATATCCATTCCAAACCAACTGTGAAACAGGAAATTCAGAAGATGCGACGAGCAAACATTATGCTCGTTGGAAGAGAGATGACATTTGTCCACTGAGAAGGGAGTTGCATATCTTTCATGGTCCTCAAGGACTTGTACGGCAAGTTCTTGGAATTAGCACTGTGTTAACATTGGTGTGAAAGAAGGAAAAGAGAGCAACTGTAATTGTTGGTACGGTGTAGAAGTTAATGGTCAACGCTCGAGCAATGGTACAAGATACTTCCCTTCATTGAAATCCGATCATGTGTGGCTTGAGTATCAGCCACGCTGTAAGCTGCTACATCTACTGGGTGAGCCCCAGCAAAACGACTCCAGTTATTTCCTTTTCGTGGTGCACTTTAGTGCAGGGGTGGGGACTATAAGGAAGTGTGGCTTCCGTCTAATATGCAAGCAACAAGAGGATGAGTTAAGGGTCAACCCCATGTGACCTGCTTGGTGGGTGAAAAATCCACTGATTTAGTTCCTATGCAAGAAAGATAGTTATCCTAGTTGTTATTGGGAGAGAGTTTAGAATTGTTTAAGAGTTGGATGAGGAAGTTGTCTATAATACAGAAGAGGTTTTTTAGCGAAAAATTTCTCCTCACTCTTGACTACGTCAACATTGTGAAACAATTTGTTAAAGTAGAACACGTGAGCGATTTGATAAAGCAAGTAGAACCATCATATCCACGAGACAACATTTGTTAAATTTTTATGAGAATGTGCTATCGAAGGATCACATGAATGAAGTTGCAACTCTAGAGAATGGTAGGCCCTTGAACCTTTTAGTAAGCATGCTTTTATAATAGACTAGTTGTAGAAATAAAGTGCAATCTTGTGGATACTGTTTTGCATGGGGTGTTGTTGGGTTCTAGTTAGATGAAAAGACGAGTGCGTAAGTCCAGTGAATAAACGAATCAAAAGTTCCGACAAAAGCATCAATGATGTGCTTAAGATAAGTTACAAAGGCTTGGAGGATTATGCCAAGGAAATTTTTCTTGATATAGGCTGTTCCAAGGAGCAGACTATTGATTACATTAAGAAAGCTCCCATGCTGCTGCAATTTTTGTCCTTGAATGAAGATAAAAGGACCTACAAATGCATGACTTGGTAAGTTGTGGGAAAAATTTAAAATGAGGGCAAACCTTCATTTTTTTCAAAAGAGAGCTTAAAGTGAACATTATTTCAAATAAGGCATTGAAATGGTGATAATAGATTTAAATAAGGGCCTAACCTTGCCACCAGTCAAATTTCCAACCAATTAAGTGCATTTTCATCCAAAAGTAAACTTTTTTCCTTCTCATCTTCCCCGTTCATCATCTTCATCCAGCAAGATAAACAGGGAAGAGCGGTGTGGCCTTAGAGACCAACCACAGCAACAGCTAAGCCACAACCGAACGAGAAAGCACAGAGAGTACCTTCACACCATGTCTAGATTGAAAGCCCTAGGCTAGGGAATGAATTCTATTGCATGAGTATTGTATATAATGCCTGCAAGGATCAATATGTCCAATTATATGTAACTCTAGCTTTGGTTGAATTACAGGAAATATACTCAAATCAAACTCTTCTACTTGAACTAATCACAAACTTGGGTATCACTAACAAAAAGTCAATTTTCCCAAATTTCTCCTAATTACCGAAATGTTTCTCCTCATGTTATCCTTGAAGGAGAGATGCCAAAGGAGTTAAGCTGTTAAGATGGTACCACATCTTTCATGGTTTCATAGGACTTACTTGACAAGTTTCTAAAATTAGATCTCTCCGTTGCTTTGGTGTAGAAGACAGAGAGAAGGAAATATCTTTTCGACATCGTACCACATGTTAACCACCAAAGGAGGAATGTACCATCAGAAATTCTTGGTTCAGTTGCTTCAGACCACAGGGGGAGGCATTGATTTTGGTCAATTTGGCTAGAGTAATTTACGATCCGGGAGAACCATGTAAAAGTTGTGATATGTGCTAAGATGCAAGCAACTAGAGGGTGATTTAGAGGTTGCTTGAGGACAATCAACAAGAGAGTGTTCAATTTCAGTGTCGGCATTTATATTTGGGACAATGCTAAACGTTGGTATCATTCTTTACAACTATTTTAAGCATTATTGTCACAGATTCCATGTTAAACTTAACCTAAATATGGACTGAATACGCATAATTGACGTGACATGTACAAGTCCCTAGATCAACATTGACGAACTCATAGTATTGAACAAAGTTAACTTTCATCTTGAGCTGCTGAACAATAACGGATTGAGATTGACATCGCCCTCTATGCAATGAGATATTTGTTATCTCCATTAGAATGAGATTGCTACGGGGTGTATATAATCTAAATGGATGAACTCTCCTGAATGATTCAAACCTCAATAACGTCAACAAAGCTTGGACTCAGATTAAAGACAGGCATGGAATAAAACCTCTAATTTTTCATAATGATAAAATTGATCAAATTCTTTAACGAGGTGAGTTTTGAGGATATTGGTGAGAATGGCTTTAGCTAAACATATTGGTGATGAGGATAATGTTGGAGAAAGGTTGTGATAAAGGTAATTGCAATTTGCCCTGATAAATCTTCCGATCATGTTGACTTGACAACAATAAGAGAGAGAGAGAGAGAGAGAACAATTTGGCCTGATAAATCTTTCCGAGCATGTCGACTTCACAACAGTAAAATTTACTCAGTGAAGTTGTTTTTGGAAACAAAAATAACCACCATGGAGAGCTACTACATTGAAAATTGCGAACCTGAATTACCTGCAAGCCCTGAGAAACACCGGTTGATTACATCGAGGTTCAATAATTCAATGGGCAAAGGAAGAATATGCACCGGCTAGGCAAACATCTAAAACCGGAGCCCGTCGTTTCTCCCACATATTTCCACCTGCAAAAATCAAACTAAAAGCTTGTACTTGAAATCCATGTGTATGCACGAAATACCTACTCAAAATAGATAGTGCAGTGTTTCACCTTTTCGACCGGAGCTAGAGGTGGGTAACTGCTTATAGATACCAAGTGAACCTCCTTTACCATCTTCCTACAACATAATTAGGTACTTCTGTCAGATGAAAATCGGTAAATTAGACATACTGTAGCAGAAGCAAGTATAATGCACGATAAAAATGACAGTCATCAGAAACCATATCTCAATTTAAACACTTAATGAAACTGAAGTGAGCCCGATTTCTCAAAGTTCTTCCCAGAACAGCATTTGCTTAAAAAGAACCCCTTAAGTTAGCGACGTTGTCTGAAATGCACCTCCCAGCTTGCACCTCCCAGCTCATTGGCGGCCAAAATATTGTCCAAGTGGTGATCATGTGCGAGTCACTCAACCAGGGGCACTTTTGTCCCAAAATGTCTGAAACCGCATATGCCACTCCCGTGTGCATTAATTTGCTCAAAAGCCCATATTTTCCCATTAAAGCCTAATCTCCAATTTTCACCATTTCAATTCGTTTGTGCAGAGAAAATGCAAGCAGTTTCTTGCAAGTGGACTGAGCTTAGTGAACAGAGATCGAGCACCATGACCAGGATCTCCGAATCTGGATTAGGAGATGATGCAAGCAAGCACTAGCTCTCGGCTTTAAGGCTCTGACCTGGGAGCACCCACCATGCACCGCACTTCGCAAGCACCCAAGCAGTCTCAGCTCTGATCCTTGAAATAGCACCTGATCATTATCATCAATGGTCATCACAATCTATGAAATTGACTTTTCTTATCAATTTCATCGAAATCAGTGAAATTGATTTTTCTGGACACTAGGAGATGATGCAAGCAAGCACTAGCCCTGTCAGCGGCTTTGACGCTCCGACCTGGGAGCACCAGCCTAGCACCACACTTCACCAGCACCCAAGCAGTCTCAGTTCTGATCCCCAAAAAAGCACCTGATCATCATCATCAACGGTCATCACAATCGATGAAATTGATTTTTCTGATCAATTTCATCGAAATGAGTGAACAAGCCAGAGAATCATTGAAAGCTCGAGTTTACTAGTGATGTGGTGATAGAGGGAGGTTGTGGTGGCACTTGGTGACATGCTCAGTGTTGGACTTGGAGTCATAGCCATCAGGAGAAACTTTGAGAAATTGGGCCCACTATGGGGGGGATTTTTTGAATTTTCCCCAGTGAACACCACAACATTAAACCCAAATCCCCCATATAGCCATTCAAAACACACTAGCATCTAATCTGTTTCGTTTGCAGCTTCTAGAATACAAGGAATCGAATAAACTATGTCAAACATTACCTGAGTAGTGGACAATGAGCCAAGTCCAAGGTCAGCAGGATTACCAAGAGATACCCCTCTGCAGTGCATCTACCATCCTCTTCATCTGATCTGAGTTTGTATGATTATTTGTTGGTCCTCCAATGATCTCTTTAATACTTCTAAGTCTTTGAGTTCGAGTTCAAATTTGTGAAATACTTTGATGTAAGAGTCAGAAAAATCTAATAGACAAGAACTAAACTCAAACACAACCCAGGTTTTTCTTGTCCCAAGCTCGGATAACAATATCCTCTTTTGTTTAGTTCAGAATACAACTCCAATATATCCTTCATTCATACTTATTCAAAAAAAAAAAAAAACCACAAAAAGACTTACATTAGTTTGTATTCCATTAACAGAAACATGAATGTATTTGCACAACCATTTAGATAAGACAAACAATTCCTTTTCAGCTTGATATCTTTCAAGAGGCAATCCTAGAACTAATAAATCATTTCACTTTGATACCTTTCCGGAGGAAATCCTATAACTAATTTATCGTTGCTTTAATACCTTTCCAGAGGTAATCCTAGAAGTTATTAATCATTTCAGTAATCCAAGCATAGCTTTCCTTCCTCAACGTATGGCCAATTTTTCAGTTCGACCTTTTTTTTTTTTTGCCTTGCTAAACTTCTCCAATTGGTGAAAATTACAAGCAGCAGGATGAAGACAGGTGTAACACTTACTATTATACTTTGAATCAGCACTTAAAAGTTTAAAAAATTTCCCCTGACCAGAGTTCTTGAAGATGACAAGGCTTGCCCATGGGTCTCTACTCACACTAGCTGTAACTTGGGTTAAATAATATGACGATGACCTCATGCTATCAGAATAGCATGCCTCCTAATTGCTCTTATAGTTCCTCCATTGTACCAAGTATTTTCCTAATCCATTTCTTTGTGCACTGAAATTCAGGTATTAGAACTAAGACTGCAAAAGAAAGTGCAAAATATACAACTCAACAATCCAGACCTTTACTTGTTCTATTTATAAGAATGAAAGCAATATTGCACTTAATCAGGGTGCTAAAGTATTTTAAAAGTTTTCCACCATCACACCATTCATTTTTTTGGGTAACTCGTCCCCACTTCAAAAAATTTAAGGGAGCTAAATCCATATTTCTAGAAGTAGTCCCCAAATACCCACCTAACACACCCGCTTCATTCCCAATAGGCTGCTTCGTCTTCCCCAGTTTCACAACAATGTGCATACTGGAAGGTAGATTCCAAATGCTTTTTTGGGCAGAAAATCCATGTTTTCCTGTTATTACAGAAGAATCTACGATGAACAACAAATTTAGGGATAAGAATGGTTATCATAATAAAAAAGCAAGTGACCATCAAATAAAAAATGGAAAAACACCACAGTATTAGATACTTGAAAGCTCCATTTTGTCCACCATCTTACAACATTGTCATTTTATGAATTTGGTTTGAAAAGTAATAAAGTAGACTGTTAGTGAGTATTTAAGGTTTGTGTAATAATTCAAATAACGGTAGAGATACTTAGACTAATTTACAGTATCAGTTTAAAAAGTGATATGCCAGATTTCACTTTTGTACTTTGTTAAAATATCCGGTTTGCCAAATTATTTCAGAAATCAGTCTCAATATCCTTAACATCCCAATTCATTTAAACACCTTTATCCCAGTGGATCTGAATAAGATTGAATCTTCACAAGCAAGCGTCATATGATCTTGACACGTATTTTATGTCTAAGAAAAAGCTCAAAACATTAGCTCATAGTTAACTATCAAAATAGAAAATTTGTCTGAAAAGGGAAGATATGCATCTCATAATCTATTACAGCAATTTGCACCGCAGATCAATGTTACAATCAAATGTGATGAACTCCATGTGGCACAAACTAAAAATCCTTGCACCGTTGATTCTATCTTTTCCTCTAAAAAGGAAAAATGAAATACTTATAAAGTGGCTGTAGATTAAGTTATTTATGAATGGCATACAAAGTGATGCGGCATGTACTTCTTCACTTACATTCATCTGTATGAAGAAAACTGTATCAATTGTGAACAGTAATAAACCATGAAAGACACAGTGCCATTGCCTCTTGAGAACTGCAGAGATTTTACTTACCAACTTCCAAGAAGCTCAAAATCAGGATCAATCTTCTGACTGCTGTAGTGCAGTCTTTACGCAAAAAGCATGCCAATGACTGAAAAGTGTCTTCTTCCAATAGCTTTCAAGCAGAAAATGTAGGAAGTAAATTGAGATACTCCTTATGATTTTCATCCTTTGATAGCATGTCAACTACCATAGATGTCGTAAAGTCATCTGGTAAAATACTTCTCTCTGCCATTTTCTTAAGCAGCTCAATCACCTTGACAATCTCATTATTTTGACAAAAACCATGCATCAGTGTGTTGAATGTGATGACATTTGGAGGACAACCATCGGCTTCCATTTTCATAAATAACTCATTTGCCTCTTCAAATTGACCTTGTTGGCAGAGTCCATGTATCATGATAGAGTATGTTACAACAGTTGGTGCTAACCCATCCTTCTGTAACCTGTGGAATAAGTCCCATGCACCTTCAATATCCCCTGCTTTACACATACCATCAATGAGGGAATTAGAGATATGTACACTTAGCTTTATGTTGAGATCTTGAGAATGAAACAAATCTAATGCCTCTAAGAGGAAATTATTTTTGCAAAGTCCATCAATAAATATGGTAAATGTGCTGGTATTAGGTTCCACTTCCTGATGTTTCATTTCTCTAAACATATTTCTCGCATCACCAACCCTACCTTTCTGGAAGAAACCCTTCATTAGTGTATTAAAGGTGACAACTGTTGGCTTAATTCCTTCATCAATCATCTCCTTGTACATACTTATGGCTTCTTCTGTACTTCCCTGATTGAAATACCCATTGATCAGCACATTGTAGCTGACTGCATCAATTAGGCAACCCTTACTCACCATTGGCATGAGCAGTTCCCTTGCCTCATCAATCTTGCCAGCAAAACACAGGCCACACATTATCGTGTTATATGTATAACTGTCAGGTTTAACACCTCTATCAATCATTACTTTGAGCACATTTTCTGCTTCTTTCAACTTTCCCTCTCGGCAAAGAACTTCTATCAATGAATTAAATGTAATTGTGTTAGGCGAGATTCTCTTATCTACCATCTCATTTAGCAGAACATTGGCTTCCTTGCACTGTCCGATGCTACACAAACCATGTATCAGGGAGCTGTAAACAACTACATCCGGCGAAATACCAGTAAGTTTCATCTCCAAGAAAAGTCCTCTAGCCTCTTCTAACAACCCATCTTTGCAAAGTCCATCGATGATGGCACTATAACAAACCAGATTAGGCTTGCAGAGGACACCATACTTGCCATTGCTACCCATCATGTCTTGATGTAACTTGAGTGCCATGCTCGTATTGCCACTCTTACATAACCCACTAATCAACGTTCCATACGTAATAATATTAGGCCTGCAACCCGAGCGACACATTTTCATAAACAACCCAACCGCCTCGCCAATTTTATGTTCCAAGCACAACCCCTTCACCAACTGAGTGTAACTGACAGTGTTCGGGCAATGGCCTCTCCGAAACATGGCCCCCAAAACCGCGAAACCATCAGCAACCCGCCTCACGTTGCAGCAGCAATTCAACAAGATGTTGAGCACAATATAATCGGACAACAACCCGGCAGATTCCAGCTTCGCGCGAAGCGAAATCACGGCAGAGCAATGGCTATTCTTAGCCAGCGCAGCCAACAACAAGCGAAACGACGAAGCGGGAGGGGCGGGCCGCATGGACACCATGCGGTCGAAATGGTGGAGCGCTTCGCCCACGGTGAAGTCCCCTGACTTGCACTTCGTTTCGAGGAAAAAGGCGAGTCGAGTTCGGTCTTCTTGGGCGGCGGAGTGATCGGAAAGTTTTGATTTTTGCGGCGGCGGCGAGATTTGAACGGCGGGTTCTTGAAGGGGGTCGCGGCTTCTGGGATTTCGCCGACGTGGGTATGTGAAGAGAGAGGAGAGCGTACCTTCTGAAGCGGAAACAGGGGATGAAGAAGAGCGCAGAGCCTTGGAAGCCATGGCTGCTGAGTAACGAATGCTTTGAAGGCAAAAGTGTTCTCCGGAGTTACCCAGTTGAACTGGAATCATGGTTTCTTTTCTTCTTTTTTTTTTTTTGGGTATGGGTAATATCTGAAAAACCCAAACTGATACACCGTAACAAATCTACTATAAATTATTATTTTGACCACCAAAAATTTCTAACTGGTATATTTTTAACAAATTTACCCTAAATTGATATACTTTGTGACAAATTTTCTCCATTTTTTAGTTAAATTTTCTTGTTAAATTATAAAGTTAAATGATACGTGACAATTGACCGGTATATCAATTTGGGATTTTACACTCTATTTTTCTTTTTTTGGGTCAAAATATAAATACTTGTAAAACCTTTTTTCGAGTATCCTTTTTCTTGTTTAAAGGGCAATTCTTGGGAAAATATGCAAGAGGGGCATTTTTCATCCGGGCGATGAAGTTACAAAACTCACTTGACTATCCTTTGTTTTCTTAAAAAAATTGGCCATATAATACCGACGTTAGGATTATGTTGGAAAGTTGCTTAAATTCATATTAAGATTCATCCAATGGCAAACAAATGAAGCTTAGAGCATTAAGTGGTTGAAATCGAAGTACAAAAGTCTAATCATGAAATTCATATAGATTCGGGTTTTGTTTGTTTGAGCAAAAGAATTTCTCGTGAAATGTATTTAGTTTATTGAAAAATCATTTAACAAAAAATCATTTACAGTCGAAGAAAATATGCATGCTTATTACAGTTTGGATAATTAAATCTCTGACTAGGAAAGGAAAAAAATAATTTCTTGAAAAATTGATTTCCCGAAAGTATTTTTCTTTATCATTAATTTTTTCTTAAATAAATACACTATACTTACCTGAAATTCGCTTCCCTTTTTTAATTATATATAGACATTTTGTAAAAGTTCTCGCGCATTTGATATCTATTTGTATTATTAAGCCAAACACCATTTTGTCTCATTTTCAGAATTCCCATCTGGCCCTTATTTACAAATTACCATGATATTATAGTTCATATTAACTTCAAAGAAAAAGGTAAAATTGATCGAAGAAAACAAACTAAGAAAATAAAAGAAAGAACTTAAATACCTACTTCCCACTAAAAAATTGCACCTAGTGATAATCCTAAAGTGTCTCTTAGGGCGCGCATGATAACCATTCTATTTATATTCTAAACTTATTTCTGAAGTAGAAATCCGTTTGGTGACGCAATTTCATTTTTTTTCTCTTTGGAACAAATTTTTAATCCAAAACTAGGTTTGAAATAAAAATCTTTTACTTTTCTATTTTTACAATAGAAATAAGATATAAAAACTCTTCTTATTACTTGTTTTCTCTACTAATCAAGCACCCATCGGCCGCGATTGCCTGTTGTCTGCCAATCGTTGTCCGCCACTGTTGTTGGCCATTAGTTGCCATTTGTCGTTGTCCGCCGGTCTCCCGCCATTGTTTGTTGGTCACTCGATGCCGCTAGTTGTCGGCTGTAGCAGTTCGCCATCCGCCGGTTGTCGTCATCGCCATCCACCACCTCTCAAGAAGGAGAAATTTTGTGTCATTATTTAAATGCAATCCTATTCCGAGAATAAGAAATTTTGCATTGTTATCAAATACAAATTTTTGCTTAGAAAACATTTTTGTAAAAAAATTTATTTCTCTTCTAGAAATCAATTTCTCAAGGGCAATGGAAGAAAAACTCTCTCTAATTAGGAGGGACAAGGGACCGGCACATTAAAATAAGAAATGCATCTAGACTGGGTGCCAAGTTAAAGGACTACCGCTGAAAGCTCCTATTGGAAGTTTGCTTCCTACTAGTTGGACACGTGCTTCGCACAATTATGTCTAGAACCAGCATGTCTAACTCGTACTCCTAGTTCTAGACATTGTGCAAAGAGAAAAGAGTCATCATATACAAACACTCTAATACTATTTAATTTAAAGAGAAAATAGTAAAATTGGCCAAACAAAAGGGATGAAATTATACAAGAAAGAAGTTCACCACCTACTTTTCACCAATTTTATCTTGGGTTAATATCCTAAAAAACCCTAAATTGGTACATCTGTGACAAATTTACTCCAAACTAATTTTTTGACCATGAAAACCTTAAACTTATATACTTGTAACAAATTTATCATAATTAACCAAAAAAAATACACAAAACTAGTATATTTGTAATAAATTTACTCCAAACTAATTTATTCAACTGCCAAAACCCTAAACTAATATATTTGTGACAAATATACCCCCCGTTAAATTGAATTAATACCACAAAAAGTCAAATGTGACAAATGGAGAGTAAAATTACAAATTAGTACATCAGTCAACTGTCACGTGTCATTCAATTTAGTAATTTGACAGTAAAATTTCATGAAAACTAAATAGGGTAAATTTATCACAAGTGTACCAATTTGGGATAAGTTTGTCAAAGATGTATCAGTTTGAAGTTAAAATTAGTTTAGGGTAAATTTGTTATAGGTGTACCGGTTTGGAGTTTTTCAGGTATTAACCCTTTTATCTTTGCACCATACATAAGCGCCTTATTTCATTATTTGAATTATGAATAAATTTTTTTATATGTTAAAAAAATGAAATTGCTTATTTAAAATTTGCTTTCTCGGGAAAATTCGAATGATGATAAACACAAGGTCAAGTATTTATTTGTCCATCTAGTTATATCTGTGAATTTTATTATAAGTTCTAATTTTATGCAAAGAATAGAAAGTAATCGGGATAACTCGGACGTGAAGACTAACTTTTAAGATTAACGAGCAAAAAAGGTGATAAAAGAAAAAAAAATCATTATTTAGACAATTAACCATTAATTATCGTTTGCAGCATTATCACAAATGGGGGAAAAGTAAAAAAAAAAAAAAAAACTCATAAATCTATTGCATTCCTACTAATTCATTTATAAACATTTTAACTTGACAAATTTAATCCTAAACCTTTTTCACATTGATATTACTTCAATCCATCCGGCTAATTTAGACTGAAAATTACAAATGTAGATATTAATTGTCCTACGTGGAACGATCGACATTAACATAGACATTTTTAGTAATATTCTAATTTTTTATTTTATTTTTTTTCCCTTTTGCTTTTCTTTAACCTCTTTGTTGGTGGCCAACCAAGGCCATTAGCCAAAGCCATGGTTGGCAAGGGCTAGCCTCACTTGTGCGAGATCGCCCGCTAGCCACAAGTGAGGGTTAGCCTTGATAGGTCGCACTTGAGTGAGGGTGAGTGCTAGCCATTCAAGTGAGGCCCCCCTTGTTAAATTTGGCGAGGCTGACCCTGGCCCAAGCTAGGGCTGCCTGCTATGCCTCACCTGAGCAAGGTTGAGGCTTGGCGAGTGTCAGTCTTTAGGCTCGTTGGACCTTGCCCTCGCTCAGGTGGGGTGCAGCAAGGTCGCCTTGGCTTGGGCGAGGGTCAGCCTTGCTAGGTTTGGCGAGGGAGTTGACTGATGCTTGCCCTTGCTGGCCATGGTTGTGGTTGGTGGTCAGTGATGGCCACCAACAAAAAGAAAAGGGAGGGAAAAAAAGAAAAAAAAAATATTAAAAAAATGTTCACATCAATGCTGATCGGCCGACTAATATCTATATTAGCAATTTTCGACCTCAATTAGCCGGATGAGCTGAATTAGTATTAATGTAAAAATATTTATAACTAAATTGGTGCTAATACAATAAATTTATGACTTTTTTGGTACTTTTTCTTAGCAATGGCGGAGAAGTTTCATGGAGCATTGCACCTTATTTTTTCAAAGAAAAAAACATTAAAACCCGTCTAATTTTTATTTAATGACCACTTATATTATTTATTTTTATAAATATCAGACATATTTTTTTAAGCAAAGTTTCACATTGAAAAGATCAAATTGTTCCCTCCTTGCAAACTCAATTCAGAATCTTATATTACATTTAGATGGTTCTGTTTTTAAGTTATTTGAAATTTTTTAGGTAGGTGTTAAGTCATCATTTGGTAATCGGCGAGATATGTTTTTTTCATTTCTAAACGATACGATAAAATATATTTGCTTCTGTCGTTTTCAACGTCCGATCAATCAAGAATTAAGTAATGCTTTGCACGAGCACCAGGCAAGAACACGCTTTCTCGTATCCAACCTCGACATGAAAATGTCAAAACTCATGCACGTATTTTCACATATTCGATCGCATCTCTCTGCAACGTGCCACCTTGTCGCTGCATGGTATCTCCCAAATTCCCATTTTTAGATGATCGCTCGCGAATCCAAAACAGCTAATCACGATGGAAAACTGCTGCTTATATAAACATACGTATGGCCATTCTCTTTCTCCCTCTCGCTCTCTCTCCCTTCTTCTCAACACAAGATCGAGCCAATTCTGAATCGCCTCTTCTCTGGGTACTCAGAACATGCAGAGAGGTCAGAATCAATCAAACTTCGTTGCATTTCATGGAAATCTACGTCCCTTGATTTGACACGTTCTTTCTCTGTCGCAGACTACAATGGCAGATCCACCTTCTCGCAGATCATCGTGGCGTCTTCCATAGGGTTGATCATCGCCGCAGCCATGCATTACCAGCTACGCAGGCTGAGAGACCGGAAGATAGCCCCACGCCTACGGTTGTCCGACTCTGGCCGGGTCGTCAAGCTTGAAAAGTTCTCCCATTATGTAGGTAATTCTATGATCCAAAATTCTCTGGCAATCCCTTATGGGTTGATATACTCTTGAATGAGTAAAAATTATTTCCGCGAGCAATGCTAATCGACAACTTCTAGAATCTTGCTTGATTTGAAAGATGCAAACTCAACATGGTGGAGAGAGAGAAAATTTCTGCTGTGATGGATTGACATCGATTACCTTGTAATCAATCGTTTCCATCTGACATACTTTCTGTCGAAACTAAAAACGCTCTTAAATATTCCCGCAGCGAGGCAAATGGGATTCAGCGACAGAAGAGAATGCCCACAGCTATGCAAATTAGCTGCTGAATACATCACGAAGAGTGAAGGTTTCGAGGATGACATCTACACTTTCTTCTCGGGTGAGCCAGATGCAGATTCGCTCTTTGTGAAGCTTGTGGAAGAGTTGGAGAGGTGCATCCTCAGCTACTTTGCATTCCACTGGAGCCACGCTGAGATTATGATCAGTCAGGTATGTTGACAAGGTGATGCGCCATTCGCGCCAGTCACACGTAGTTAAATAGATGAACCATGTCAATTTGCATTATGAATTAGTATAGTAGTGTATGGATGTTAAAATATAGCATAAGTCTCTTTTGGATTGCACCCTTTCAGGTCTTAAGTTGTGATGCCGAGCCGAAGAAGAAGTTAAGGGACATCGTCATGAAGGCAACCAGGTAGGACGCTGGTGCTCATATCAACAAATTCGGTATTTGATGATGTCACTATTGGTCCTGGTACTTGTTTGCTAACTCTAACAATTGAATGGTAGATGAGAATTACCTAGAGGAAAACGTTAATGTATATGTGCAGGTATCCCAATCAGAAAAAAGTTAAAGGTTGCGACCAAGCATGTGTAAAACTTTTAAATACCAAAGAAAGTTCGCTTTTGGAAATTTAGCCTTTTTGTGATATTAGAGCTTCTGAGAACTGTCAATTGACGTACTTGAAAATCAATTGGCAATAAGCAAATTTAGCATAGAGACTACTCCAAACCAAAAAAAAGAGAGAAGGATAATGCGCTTCACATGTTGTTCCTTTCCATGTTGGAGACGATCGTAAACAGTAAGATCGTATTGCATCACCTGAAGCAAATAAGATTAACTCAGGGGTAAGAAAAGAGGACTGGTGAAATAAGATCGTTTGTAACAGATTCGGCACATCCAGTGTTCTTATAATGTTCTGCAAATCAGAGAAATTTATTGAAAATGGCTTTCTTCCTGTATAGATGATTCCATTTAATCTTTTCTTTGCATAATCTGAAATGCAGACAACAAAGATTCGAGACTGTGACGAAAAACCTAAAAGTGGCTAGAGTTTTCACAACATTAGTGGAGGAGATGAAGGCAATCAGGGCATCAAGTGATGACTGTGAGTGCACCGATGTAATGGCTCCGGTGGCTCACTGCGATCGGAGTCCAGTCCTCCTCTTCATGGGTGGAGGGATGGGAGCAGGAAAGAGCACTGTTCTGAAGGACATTCTGCAAGAGTAAAGTCTGCTATAAGTTCTTCTTCTAGTATAGCTCTGCATTAGATTATGTTCTTGTTTTATTGATTACTTTACTTCCAGAATAAAAAGTTAGTTTTATAGCCTTTTGATTAGATAAATCAGATTCTGAGAAAGAGCGATTATTTAGTTTCCTGTTATATTAAGGTAATTTCACTAGCAATAATCTGATGAATATCCTTTCTGGTTTTAAGTACTGATAAGTGCTATGTTTCGATATTTTCTCCACCAATTTCCAGCTCTCATTTTGAAGCCATAAAACATAGTAATTTTGCTTGTTCTATCTTCCCCACCCCCACCCCCCCCCCAAAAAAAAAAAAAAAAAAAACCAAAACACAATACAGATCAGATTGAAGGGGGATACAAGTATCCTAGATATACTAATGTTGCCAAGTTTTTCCAAGAAATTACTTGGAAAATAGAGATTTTACACTTCCTTGCAGTCAAATGACCAGAGGTATAATCTGACAAATTTATTCATCTCACAAAATGTTGTAATGAGTTGTTCACATGCACTCTTCTTTTTACCCCATCTAACGTAGAGAATGTCATCTCTTAAGTAGCTTCAGAGAAAACTAAACATGCAAATTGGCATATAGTATGACCACTTACAGTGACTCCTCTGGGTGACTTGTGCACAGGCCATTCTGGGCAGGAGCGGCGGGGAATGCAGTAATCATCGAGGCAGATGCCTTCAAAGAATCTGATGTCATTTATAGAGCCCTTAGCTCCAGAGGTCATGTTGACATGCTGCAAACTGCTGAACTAGTGAGACATGAAATAAATTTCTCTCTCTCTCTCTCTCTCTCGCGCATGTGTTCATGGGTGCACATGTGGCATGAAAAATGGGGACTTGACCTCCATCTTGGGAAAAATCTGAAAAAGGGCATTCACAGAACTAAATAGAGACCTATAATGATCTACTTGTCCAATCTCCCTCTGGAATAAATATTAGAGACAAAAGGAGAAAGTTGCAAACATCTCTCACTTCCATGTTCTTATTTCCTCCGATGTATGTCCAGAAGAACCACTTCGAAAAATTTTAATATTCCATTTGGCAGGTTTTTATGTCATTACAAATTTCAGCTGACTTTCGTTAATTTCATTTTAGTTTACATGTTTTTTCCTGTTGTTACCTAAAAAGAACTAGTTAGTAGAGGTTCTTGGTTTGTGTGGTAGTTCTTGATTTGCTTTTCAATATTTGAGAGAACGATACCGTAAGTGTCTAATTGAAGATAGGGATCTGATGATTTTTCAAACAGGTGCACCAATCATCTACTGATGCAGCATCATCATTACTCGTCACAGCACTAAATGAAGGACGAGACGTGATCATGGATGGCACGCTTTCCTGGGTGCCATTTGTTGTGCAGACAATAACAATGGCCAGAAATGTCCACCGCCATCGTTATCGCATGGGTGTTGGCTATCGGAAAGGAGAAGATGGGTCAGTGACTGAAAACTACTGGGAACGTATTGAGGAAGAAGAACAGGAACAAGTTGGGGGAAAGAAGAGAAAAACGTACCGGATAGAGTTAGTTGGAGTTGTTTGTGATGCTTATTTGGCAGTTATCAGAGGAATAAGGTATTGCAGAATATGGTATAGCTTTGTGGTTAATATTAGGTTTCTTCTTCGATGGGAATAGGTTCACGATATTCACAATGCTAAGACATGGACTTTGGGTGTTTCCAGGAGAGCAATCATGTGCAGAAGAGCCGTGAGGGTGAAATCTCAGTTAAGATCGCACAAAAGATTTGCAACTGCATTTTTGACTTACTGTCAACTAGTGGACAATGCTAGGCTATATTGCACTAATGCTCTAGAAGGCCCTCCAAAGGTACCTCTATACTTCCTTCTCTATCAATTTTTCTTTCTGCCGGGCCTCTCTAAATTCAGGTAATAATGGTTATGAAAGTGAAAGATCATCATGAGATCAGAAAATTAGACAGTACCTCAATGAAATATGATGTAGGCTCGAATATTTATTGAAACAAACTAAGCAAAGGCTAACCAAAGGTTTGGATACCTTGATCTAAATGGACTAAGTCCAGCAAAGACTTGCCCCACAATAAGGAGACCACGTATAGCTTGTATGACTGTTCACATGAAATAGCTAAACCTTCTTGTAGTTTAACAACTTCATCTCAACACCAAGTTCATGGCCAAAACAACAAAAGCTCCACATGTTTTTCTCTTACCTATACAAACTCTTGGATTCATGTAAGCTTTTGTCTTTTCTCTTTTGTCAAGTTGATAGGATGGAAAGACAGAGACAAGACATTGTTGGTCGATCCAGAGAAAATAAGCTGTTTGGAAACAGTTGGCAGATTGAACGAAGAGGCAGACTCCATAAATGAGCTCTACAGACGACCAAACCCAGCTTGTGAGGCTGGTTCAGTTTGGAAAGACATTGTACTATCACCTTCGAGGATAAACATACAGCAGGAGCTGAAGTATTCAATCCAGAAAGTTGAGAGATCAAAGTGACTGATTCACAATGCAGGAGCTGAACAATTCAATACAGAAAGTTGAGAGATTGAAGTGACTGATTCACAATGCAGGAGCTGCAGCTTCACACTAGAATTTAAAATTCAGCTTCACACACCGATCAGACTTTTGTTATGCTGATCAGAAGCAAAGGAACTTTAAGGAATAGATGGAGCTTGTATGTGAATTTAACGATCTGAATTTTGTGGCAACTATAAATGCATACAAGCAACACTTGGCTGTCGTAACGATACATCTCTATTTTGTTGTAATTTGTTTAGATAAATCTGTACATCAAGTGGGTTTGGTCCAAATTTCAACAATCAGTAAAAATTTGCATATTCTCAAGATAGGACTACAAAACTTCAATAGCCAGAGCATAACATTTGCATAGATACCATGCTTATGGAGCAACGAACCCAAACAATATCACATCTCTCAACATTACAGCCACTACTAAGCAAGAGTGAATCACATTTATTCCATCACTGAGATAATGCCGTACTCAACCTGCGACGATCATCATCAAGATTCAGAAGGAATTTTGTCATAAAATCTCCACTTCATGAAAGACAGAAAGGAAAGCGTTTATTACCATGGAAGAGGTAAAAACATTTCAGACATTCTGCAGAAATTCATCTTAAGAAAATACAGTACACTAAGGGGTGTTTGGTTCGCGAAGATTTTTCAATAGTTTTCTGTTCTCTTGAAAATGCGTTTGGTTCATGTACATTAAACACTTCAACTGGAATGAATTTGAAAGCATGTTTGCTTAAAGTATTAATGACTGCAACATCACATACAATCGTATGGGAGTAGATTGATAAATGCTGAACATGAAGGGTCTCATATGGTTTTTAGCTACGTTGAAATCGTGAAGCCTTTTTCTTTTGTGCTCGAAAATTTTGTGAAGTTTGCAAAAGGATTTGAATGGAGTAAAAAGAAAAGTAAAAAGTTGGCCAGAGTTCTGCAGCTTCACCAAGCCCTTTAGAAGCCTCAGCTTCTTCAAGCTTGGCTTTTTGCCCAAAATCAAAGTGATGGCGGGAGAAGATCAGGAAACTGCACAATCCCAAACTGGTTTGGGAATCAGTTTTTTCAAGCTCTGCCTCAGCGTTGGGTGGGTACAGAAAGGGAAACTTTCGTCGATGCAAGCTGGTTTTTCCCCTAAAAAGAGAAGCATCAATGTGGGAAGCTTCAGATGAGGCATGACAGGAGAGCGTAATGAATCCACCATGATTGTCTTTGGTTCTTTGCTTTGTCCGCTTCGTCAATGTAATCTGAGAACGTTGTAGGAAAATGCTCGCCAAACAAGCTTTCAGTGAGATTTTGAGAAATGAAACAGATTTCCTTCTCTTTTCGGGACCTAAACATGACCTTTCACCCAAGGTTCGTTTCACCAAATTAACTTCAGACGCCAGATGAACGTTTCATCGCTGGTTTTTTTTTTTTTTGTTTGATGTTCTTAAGGATGGGGAAACCTTGTTTCTTCCGGTGCCACCCGAAGCTCCCCCGGCAAAACAAACCCGTCTATCTTCGCCAGACAATGACCGACAGTCTGTTCTTTCCAGGGATTAAATCAAAACAAGGAAGCCTACTGGGGAATCTCGGTAATATCAAGTTTTCGCCTTGTCGACCTCCTCGAAAGTACGGCAAACATTCGTGATATCCAGAGGTCATCTTTCTCATTAGAGCAGTCAGATCAGATCGTTTCCCCTGTGCATAATGCAGAGAAGCCAAGAGTTCCAGCATCTACATTTCTCTCTCCCGGAGTTAGTAGAACGAAACTAGATTTGCAATTGCCCATTTCCATTAGATATGTCGAGGGCCATTCACAATCCAATACCTAATTGAGCTGACACGCTACAAAGACTTAGACACCAGTTCAGTCATTAGTAGAGAGCCAATGCAGTCGAAAAACAATCAGCCTCTAGATGCAGTCGAAACCTACTTAAAAGATCCAAAACCTCAGCTGCTTCGTTAGCGTCGCAAACTGCATTATATGGTCGAACTATTACTACTTCTGATCCTTGGAATGTGCCATAAGTAAGGATATGCTGATATCTCGAGTCCCAAATGTTGTTTTGATCCCCTCAAGTTCCAATTCTAAATCGATCCCTCTTCTAATGCTTAAGTTGACCTTCTCCAGGGATTGTCCAAGAGAAGAAGCAAGCAAAGATAATCCCTAAAGCCAGGCATTGCGTAACACCGTGAGTTGAGAGTCGCCTAATTTCTGTCTGAACCTAGGAAAATCACACCCGGGAAGAAAAATCCCATTTTGTTTCCCTCTTACGTGTGAACCTCAGAAAACCTCAGCCCAGGTAAAGGATAGGACAGGACGTACTCTCTTGGATATAAAAGCTCAAGTTGGCCCATTCTGTACCTCTGATTGTTTGTTTCCTGTCTTGTTCCACAGCAATGCTGGTAAACTCAACCCACAAATACAAGCCATGGTTGATGCCAAACGAACAAGTCCACCTTTCTCTCCGGGAAATTCGCCGCAGAAATGTATTACTCAAACAAGATAAGAAGCGGAATTCACTCAGAACTTACCTAGGCGGCGTCAAAGGCGAGGATGCTTCTCGAGCAAGCAAGCGATACGCAAACCCTAAGCAAAGCCCCAGTGGGGACTCAGATCTCGAGAGACGAGAGCCCCAATTACAGAGAGAGAGAGAGAGAGAGAGAGAGATGGTGGTGAAGAAGACGTTAGGATGAACGCGGAGAAAGGATTCAAGCCATGATTCGACGGAATATCATCATCACCTCGTGATCTATTCAAGCAACCGAAGTACAAATCTAAGAAAATGCTACTACTCCCAAGAACCATTAAAAAACTTACAGGGAACGAAGGCAAGAAACTGAGAAGAAGAGAAAGAAAAGAAAAGAAAATTCCGATGCTATGTATTTTTCCCCAAGAGGCCTCACAATACAATACCGACCAACGAGTTCTATCGAATTTACCGGAACTACCCCTAGACAAGCATTCTATCTCGCTCCCTATGGAGGCGCTGCTGCCCCCATCACTTCTTCGCCTTCCGTGCCGAAGGCTTCCTCGTGGGCGACTTGACGCTCTTCGGCTTGACGGTCTTGGCCGACGTCTTCTTTGCCGCCGGGGCCTTCTTAGGAGCCGCCACCTTCTTCCCCGGCGAGGTCCTCGCGGAGGTCCTTGAAGCCTTCGCCGGCTTCTCCTTGGGTTTCGGCTTGGCCGGAGCCTTGGCCTTCGGGGGAGCTGGCTTCGGCTTGGCAGCGGCTGCAGGCTTAGGCTTAGGCTTAGCCGCCTTCGACTTGGCGGCTACGGCGGAAGCCTTGGGCTTAGCCGCGGGGGCCTTGGGCTTCGGCTTAGCAGCTGCCTTCGGCTTCGCCGAGGCCTTCGCAGCAGGCTTGGCCGACTTCGTCTCCTTGGCCTTAGCAGGGGCCTTCGGCTTCGGCTTCGGCTTCGGCTTCGCAGCAGCCTTCGACTTCGCCGGCTTCTTAGCCACGGCAGCCGGCTTGGGAGCGACCGCCGCCGCCGCCGCCGACGATTTCCCCGGAGGGAGCTTGAACGAGCCCTTGACCTTCGTGATCTTGCCGGAGCCGACGAGCTTCTTCAAATGGAAGAGCAACAGCTTCCTGAAGTTGGGGGGCAGCTGCTTGTGCTTCTCCTCGTTAAACTTGGCGATGGCGTACTGGCTCGAGCCGGACTTCTCCTTCAACGTCGCGATCGCGTCCTTGATCATCTGCAAGAAACGACAAACGGAAAACGACGTCAGCGACCACTCCGAACAGCACGCACACCGGAAAACCTTCCAACAGACTACAGAACCGGTAAACGAACGGCCGTTACCTCTTCGTACGGGGGATGGGAGGGGGGACTGCGCGGCTTCTTCGCGGCGGCGGGCTTCTTGGCCTTGGGCTCCTTGGCCTTCTTCGACCTCCCGGCCTTCGGCGCCGGGTTCTCGTCCGCCGCCTCCGGGACGGCCGCCTCGGTCGCCGGCTCCACCGCCGGCAACGGCTCCTCGGTCGCCATCAGCGAGCCTAGAGATTTTATCCGAATTTTGGAAGGATTAGGGTTTCGCCGGGCCGGAGGGAGGCGCCGGAGATTGCCAGAGGAGAGGAGAGAGAGAAAGCGGAGATCGGATCTGCGATCGAGAGGAAGGAGATCGATGGAGAGTGTATGCGCGTCGCTGCGGGTAATTTCGTTGATAGAAAGAGAAGGAAATGGAGAATTTAAATAGTCCGACTGCGGGGCGAATATATCCAAAGGGCGCTCTCTGATTGGCCGGGAGGACCCTCACGCGGATCGGGGCCATCCTGGAGTTTGAATATAGGCCCTCCGATGGATCCATCTCGACGGCTGTGTTGGAGGCGGAGTAAGCATGTGTGGGGGAGGGGATCAGGGAGGGATGGGGGAAGGTGGAGCTCGGTGCACTTTTGGGTGTGCTTTTCAGCTCGATTCATCCGGGCATTGCTCGAGTTGGACTTCATGGATTTCGATGCGGTTTTTTGCATCTTGTAGGAAATTATGTGAGCTTTCTAATGAATATTTTTGCGTGCGGTTCAGGTGAGGCGGGAGGGAGATATGTCATCTCGAATGCACAATGGTCAACGACAGGGTTCATCGTGATCTCGCCGCGGTCTCGGCCGGCTCACGAAGAATGCCCTAGGAGGATCCGGGATTTGAAGGGGTTGGACGAAAGTAGATAAACATAGGGATCTATTGCATCGAGAATCAGGCAATTTCATGGAGATTTGCCCTGGAAACTATTGACCCAAACGTCACTCAACTTGAACATGCCTCCCTAACTTTTGCAAGGTGCCATTGCACTACATTAGGGATCTAACTTGCAATCTAGATATTTTCTTTTGTACAAATCACTTGCTTATTCCTAACGAGTGAAAAATCATCTCTCGGTTTGTGGAATGAAGGTCAAACTAGTGATGTGTTCATATCCTAATGTGGCATAGCAAATAGTGCTACATAGAGCTCAATGGTAAAATTCAAAATCCCCTTGCTTGAACTTTCTACCCTTCTCCATCTCCTATGCTTCCATTGTGCCTCAAAACTAGCAATTTGAGCTTCCTCAACGCGCATTGATGCACTAAACTGGATCGAACTTAAGCTCATAAGCACCTAAACATTCAGAACTTTCGAAGTCCCGCTTTTGGATTCACCTCTCATGGCATTCTTAACCATGAGGTGGTAAAAGAATGAAATGGGATTAGAACAAAAAAGATCCGAGTCTGTCACACCGAGATTGTGCACAAACCTATCGTTTAAATCCCGTAATTCATCCTCAGATTCCTTCCCGAATCGATTCTGATGTTGAAGAAACTCGTGACAAAAGAACAAATTAATGTGGCATCTGCGTTGGGCATTTTGCCAATGTTGACGAGTGAAAAAGCCACGGGCTGTTGGAGCTTCACTTTTGGTTCTTTCAGATCAACCAAATCTTGACCCTTGCAGCCACGAACGAATCGAGAATTTGCACAGACGAATTAGCATCTGTACGCAACATACCAGATAGCATAAACCATCTTTGTTGTGAGGATGGAATTTGCTTTTCACAGGTCTAGAACAAGAACACCAGCTCCAAAGTGGACCATAGTATGAGACCCAACTTGATTACCATCCTCAAACCAACTTGAAGATTGCTTCAGAATAAATCCTTACTTTGAGAAAAAAGAAGTACAATAAAGAGCAACAATCCCATCTGGTATGCCCATCAAGGATGGAGAAATATGTTAATCATCAGTATAGCAGTTAACCCAAGCGCAGGAATTGAAATTAGACCAGACTCCTGCACACTGCACGTCTGAATCATCTGCAAATAGCTTTTCAAGATTGTTTTACTTGAAGGGCCGTCTGCAAAGTCAAGGAAAAACAATCGTCGTGGAAAGTACCATGTAAAGCATAGATCACTCCAAACAAAAGTAGACTAAGTTAAGCAGTCAATTTGCTATATAGTAAACTAATGCTGCTATCTGACCAAAAGAAAAATAATGCTGCTCTTTTGATGAATGCTTTGATCCTTTCATTGTACTGGTTTTGCGAATATATAGGTGCTAGAATTCATATCGTATGGAACCACTCGAAGTCTCTAGCGCTAACTTCTCGTCATTTTCTGGTGATGCGGAAGCAGATTGTAAAGAGCATAAGCAAATTTCTTGAGCTAAAAGTTCATGATCCGATCAAAGATCCTTGTCTCAATTTCCCCTTCATTCTCTTGTATCAAGTACCCGTTTGGCTAACTGATGCAATCGAAACAGAAAACTTGGCTTAACAGATAATGGTTACCTAAGCACGTGCGGTTTACCAGCATGTTTTGTGCTTGTAAAGCATAAGCACAAGTCGACTTTAACCAGTTTAGTATCTGATACGCTTGTGAGATTTTGAATTCGGTGTCATAAGCGTGTGAGGTGACTCGCCAAGTATAGTCGAAAGAATGGTCATGATTCATGAAAGGTACCTCGGAGTTTTCACTGGACAGATCTTTTGGTCTGCACATACAATTCAACCTTCGAACGACGACAAAATACAAGTGCAAGTTGATGAAACATGAAAGCAGAGGAGATGATGATAGGTTTGGACCTACAAGTTACCTTTGCCCGTCATTTAGGGAGGAGTGATAGTTTCACCAATGATCCTCAAACTCTTTGAGAGCCGCAGACGTCCTGATGCTCTGCCAGCTAACAAATTGTCTTCCACATCCACGTTTCAATAGTTAAGACACCACATGAGCTTTATCTAGGCAACTCCAATAATTTTGCTGAAGTATGGTCATTTTTTTAGTTTCTAGGGTCACCCCGCACTATGTTCTGTGCCCAAGTTCTTGCGGGTAAGAATTTCGATTGTCGTAAAAGGAAAAACTGATGTATTCATGTAATACTGGACAATTCTTCGCACTTCAGATATGGAAGAGAGAAGATTGATTTCCTAATTATAGTAAATTCTCATTCTATCTATGGACACTTGTGGAGAAAGTGTAACTGAGTCCTGCAATTTTTGGAAAAAGCAATTCAATCTTAAAACTTGTTAAATTGATACAATTAAGTCCATTTGTTAACTTTTTCCAATTTGACTAACAAATTTAGCCTAGCTTTTTTTATTATTTTATCAAGTGGATTTTAAGGTTAACTCGATTGTGAACCAATGTCCAATAGGACGCCATTTCTCCTCAAACCTCACATTTGTTTGAATTACTAGAGGACAACCAAATCCAATTAATGAACAGTCAACCTCCTCGGCTTGGTCGTCTCTCAGCAGTCCTTCGCCATCTCCTACTTGGACTCGACATTCTCATTTTTCATCAAACCACACTCATTTGAAAATCCTAGAGAATGACTAAGGGTGTGTTTGGTTCAATATTTTGAAAGTTCTTTGAAGCTTCAAAGCTCTTTGAAAATTTGTTTGGGTGTTTAGGGCACGCGTGATAACCATTCTATTTTTGTTCCAGAATTATTTTTTAATTCCAAACTTGTTTTTAGAACAGAAATCCGTTTAGTAAACTCATTTCATTTTTCTATTTTTGGAATAGATTTCTACCTCAGAAATAGGTTTGGAATAGAAATCAAAGTACAAATTTTTTAATTTTCTATTTCCAGAACAATAATGACAAATAAAAACTCTTCTCATCATTCATTCTCACTATTAATTGGTTGTTCATCCATAGTCGCTGGTTGTCGGTCGCTGGCCATTGCTGTCGCCGTCGCTCGCCACTAGTCGCTAGTCGCCGTCGGGGGAAGGGAGAAATCCATCATCGCCTGTGCTGGCTACCATTCGCCACCATTGGTCGCTAGCCGCTGCCACCCGTCGTCACTTGCCATCGTCAGCCGTCGGAAGGGAGAATTTTTGTATCATTATCAAATGAATTTCTATTCTGAAAATATAAATTTTTGTGTTGTTATAAAATGCATTTTTTTCTTAGAAACTCATCCAAGAATAAAAATAGAAAAAATTATTTCTCTTCCAGAAATTAATTTTTGACAAGAATAGTTATTAATTGCGCCCTTAACAAACATTTTCAAGGGGTTTTGGAGTGAAAGCTAACATTAGGAAGGCTGAACCAACCTTGAGTGGAATGCTATTTCTAGACTTTTTTCTTCCCATCTTGCCCTCACAAACTTTTTCATATTCCCATCTTGCCCTCCCTATCTTTAGGGTTTATGGGTAAGTGACACGAGACAACGACGGTGCCACCTAGGCTTGCCAATGACCCAAAGCGTCAGTGCTAGGCATTGCCTAAGGCCATGCAACCTTGTTCGACAGCCGCTAATGCTAGATCTGGCTCACTGATGGCCTAAGCCCTTCGTTGGTAGTGACGAGTTTGATTTTTTTAGATAAAAATAAGAAAAATTGTAGCCAAAGCCCTTTGTAATTTTTTTATTTATTACAAAAACACTACTTAAACTAAGTTGATTTGTAAATAAGTTTTAACCAAAAGGGCTTTGGTTTTCAGAATTTGCATTGAACCCAAAGCCATTTTTCAAAGTCAAACCATCGATCTTACTAGCTTGATTGTTGGTGAGCTATCATCCTCCATCTCCTCCTTGTACACTACGGTATCATTTTCTGTCAAACTACTCATTTGTTTGAGTTACTAGAGAATGACCGTATTGAATTGATGAACAGTCGACCTCACTGGCTTGGCTGTCTATTAGCTATCCTTAGCCATCTCCTCCTTAGACTCCACATTCTCCTCCGATAAGTTATTCTTGAAGTGTGATGCCTTAGCATGTCATAGCGCAACACGTGTTTATTTCTATATACTTATTTTTTGGCCAATTGAGTCCTAAACGTTTTGAAATTGTGTCAGTTCAATCCCTTCAACCAAAATTCGCTAGCTAGTGTCGACGATAATTTTTTTAATAATATATTATTTTTCGAGTTATTTTATTAATTTTTAATCTTTTTTTTCCTTTTTTTCTCCTCCCTCCTCCCTCCTCCTCCCAAGGAAAAAAAAAGATAAAAATTCAAAAAAAAATCAGAAAAATAAAATATTATTAAAAAGATTGTTGTTGGCGTCGTCTAGCAGCCACGTCAACGCCAGTTAGCCAATTTTGACTAAAAAGACTGAATTGTCATAATTTTAAAAGGTTTAAGACTCAATTGACCAAAATAATAAGTTTATGACTGGATTAACACAATTGCAATAGGTTTAAGACTTTTTTGGTAATTTTTTCTATATATAAATCAACCACAAAACCTCACCTTTTAGTTAACATATACATGCACCTTCATAATATTATTAGTCATCAATATATTAATATAAGTATCCAAAATATAAGGAAAAATTATTTAAAAATCCTAAGCTTATTATATGGTAGGTAATTTAGTCTTAAAGTTTTCAATTTTGCTAATATAGTCCTAAATATTTTTGTAGTTCTCTTGGCCAATTTCCGACGTGGTTGTTCAATTAGTATTTGCCATCTTATATGACACAGCTGTCACTAACTTGAACAATTTTTATAATTTTTTTCTTTATTTCATTTCCTTCTTTTTTCCTATTTCCCTCCAGTAATCATCAAGGCTTCTGCAATGACCATAGGTGAGGGCTACAACAGCCTCACTTGCCCTCGTTAGATTTGGGAGAGGGTATGCAAGCCCTCATTGTTGTCGGCGAGGGCCATGATGCCCTCACTTGTAGCTAACAAGGGATAGCAAGGGTGTTTTGGACATAGCACATGGCCGGCAAGGTAAATAGGAAAAAAAAAGAAAAATGTCAGAATTTTTTATTTTTTATTTTAAAAATGCAATCAAGACAGAGAACTCGGCTTAACAGATAATAGTTGCTTAAGCTTAAGTGGTTTAACAGCATGTTTTGTGCTTGTAAAGCATAAGCATAAGTTGATTTAACCAGTTAAGTATACGCGTGCAAGATATTTGATTTTGTTGTCACAAGCGTGTAAGGTGACTCGCAGATTATAGTCAAAATAATGGTCATGATTCCTGGAAGGTACCTCGGACTTTTCATTGGACAGGTCTTGGTCTGCACATACAATTCAACCTTCAAACGACGATAAAATACAGTGAAAGCCGATGAACCATGTAAGAAGAGAGAGATGATGATAGCATTGGACCTACAACCTTGCCCTTGCCCATCATTTTGGGAGGAGTAGGCTTCCTCGTAATAGTTTCACCATGATCCTCAAACTTTTTAAGAACCCCATATGTCCTAATGCTCTGCCAGTTAACAAATTGTCTTCCAAATCCATGTTTCAATAGGTAAGACACCACATGAGATTTATCTAGGCAACTCCAAAATTTTGCTGAATTATGGCCGTTTTTCTAGTTTATGGGGTCACCCTGCACTCAGTTCTGTGCCCAAGTTATTGCAGGTACGAATTTCGATTGTGGTAAAAGGAAAAAAATGATGTATTTATGTAATATTTGAAACTTATTTGAAATTAAGGTTTACAAGAGAAAAGATACATTTCCTAAGTACATTAAATTATCATTTATCTCTACGGACACTTATTACGAAAGTACAATTGAGTCATACAATTTTTTTAAAGTGTAATTAAATTTTAAAGCTTGTCAAATTTGTGCAATTAAGTCATTTTGTTAACTTCTTCAATTTGGCTAACAAATTTGATACTTTTTTATTTTATTTTCTCTCTCCTAAATGGATGGTAAGGTTAACTTAAGTGCAAACGACTGTCCGTTTCTCCTCAAACCTTAAATTTGTTTGAATTACAAGAGAATGACCAAATTGAATTAATGAACAGTCGACCTCACCAGCTTGGTCGTTTGTGAGCGATCTTTCGCCATCTCCTACTTTTACCCCACGCTTTTGCTTTTCGTCAAACCACACGTATTTGAATTACTAGAGAATGACTTAATCGAGCTGATGAACAATCAAGCTCACTAGCTTGACCGTCAGTGAGCTGTCCTCCACCATCTCCTCTTTGTACGCCACATTATCGTTTTTCATCAAACCACTCATTTGATTACTAAAGAATGATTGTATCGAATTGATGAATAATCGACCTCACTAGATTGGCCGTCTTAGGGCTGTCCTCCGCAATCTCCTCCTTGTACCCCGCATTCTCCTCCAGTAAGTTATTCTTGAAGTGTGATGCCTAAGTACGTCAAAGCACAACAAGTGTTTATTCATATATGCATATGACATGGTCCATGATTCTCCCGTACCCATGAACCCTTGGGAGTGAAGTTTGGGGTTATCGAGTGAAAAACGAGGCCGTAAAGAGGATGAACACAACTGATTCGTGGGAGTGGTGTCAAGATAGTTGATGCTAGAAGTTCTAGGATAGAAGATAATATTACTTAGAAGCTCTGAAGGCATGGTTGGCCTCTCGTGCACAAATTGGTTGAGAGCTGATGCCGCTCTCTTGATGAGGCTATGTCAGGTCAAAACTAGTTGTTGAGCCTAAAGAGGGCTGCTGTCTCGCTTGATGGATTAGACGCCCAAGCCAAGCTGAACGTGATACGATCTCGTATGAAAAGAGCTATTTGCCGTATTGTTCATTAGAACAACTATAGAAAGAAGGTTGACCTGATGAATTCCGTTCGCCAGGCGCCACATGAGTTAATCCGAGGCCAAGGAAATTATCGACTCGTGACAAATGGTATCAAAGTGTGGATCCCTCCAGTAGGTGGGAGATTCGGGGAAAAGCATGTAGTCTTCCCAGTCCTATGAGGGCGGAGAGTGATCGCTAGGGCCAAAGGGGCTCGGACAACGTGCGGCTCTCGTCTAGCTTCTGGGATGGCAATGAGGGCATAAGAAGGAACATAATTACTCGTTGAATGATGATAACGTTCCTAGATTAATGGACAAATCTTAAGAAGAGGTCTGCGATCACGTTTCCACTAAGGGGACCCTTTATTGGCTTGTAGAGATCAGGAGGAGCTTAGTAGGCGAAAGAAGGTGTTGCCACAGGGGTGCAATTGGCTAGCGGTGCCACACTTGTCAGGGAGTACAAGTGACTAGAGATTCGCGAATAGCTTCGATCAAGGGAAGCAAGCAATGGAGTGGTGTGATTTGTTCTGTTGGGCGAGCGTTGCCATCTATGTAAGTCCTAGGAAGTGGCACTAATGGTTAGGGAAACGCAAGGAAGCAACAGAACAACCCGCAACGAGGGCGTTGAGGAATTGGGTGGGGGAGTTTGACACGATTCGTGATTCTTCCATTCCCGTGAACCCTTGAGAGTGAAGTTTGGGGTTATCAAGTGAAGAGCGAGGGCGCAGAGAAGATGAACACAACTGGTCCGTGGAAGTGACGTTAGGACGGTTGGTGCTAGGAGTTCTAAGATATAAGGATAATATTACTTAGGAGCTTTGAAGGCGGGGTTGGCCTCCCGTGCACAAACTGGTTGTGAGTTGATGTCGCTCTTCTGATGAGGCTATGATAGGCTGAAAGTAGTTGTTGAGCCTAAAGAGGGCTACTATCTCGCTCAATGGATTAGACGCCCGAGCCAAGCTGAATGTGGTACGATTTCGTATGAAAAGAGCTATTCGTCGTATTGTTCATTGGAACAACTATAGAAGGAAAGCTAGCCTAATGAATTCTGTTCGCCAGGCGTCATAAAAATTAATCCGCCGCCAAAGAAATTATCGACCCGTGACACATATATACATATATGATTTAAAAAGATTAATATCATGAAAAATCACAAACCGATACACACGTGACAAATAAAGGGTAAAATCCCAAATTGATACACTCGTCAACTATTGTGTGTGATACAACTTAACAATTTATAGTAAAGTTTAATAGAAATTAATAGATGGTAAGTTTGTCATAAGAATACTAATTTGGAGTTTTCCGTGGTGTTAAGCCTCTTGAAAAAATGTAGAAACATCATAGTATAAATACAAATCACGATGCAAAACATAACCATTTAGTTAACATATTTATGCACCTTCATAACAATATTAATCATTAATATATAAATACAAACATCCAAAATATAAAGAAAAATTATTCGAAAAATCCTAAGCTTATTGTACAACGACTAAACTTTTTAACTTGGTCAATTTAGTCATATACATTTTTGTTGGAAGAAGTACACCCCAAGTGTCAAAACTTGGCACCAATGGACACTTAAATGTTAAAAGTTAGGAAAGTGCCACTTTAGTACCACTTTTATTGAAAAGTGGGACACTTATGGCGCATTTGGTAACGATTCTGTTTCTGGGAACAGACTTTGATAAAAAATGATTCTTTTTTATTCTGTTCTCAGGAATAATTTTTAAGCATTTTAAGTCGTTTGGTAATTGTCCAAAATTTCTGATTTTGAAATAGAATTGAGTTTGGTACCGTGCTAATTGATTCTTTTCCAAATCATTTTCTTTTAATTTTTAAATAATTTTTTTCTTTTTTCTTTTCTTTTTTTTTCCTTTCTCTCTCATGTTCTTCTTCTTTTGGTGGCTGATCGCCGGTCCGGCGACCAGCCAGACGAGGGCCGGCGACCTCACTGGAGCGTCGCCAGCCCTCGTTGGCCAAGCCCCCGAGCCTTGCCGGCCCTCGTCGGCCAAGCCCCCGAGCCTCGTTGGCAATTGGGCAGGGCTCGCCCAACCCCATCGAGGCTCGGTCTTGCCAGATCTGGCGAGGTCGAGCCTCATCGGTGGCCAGGCCAGCCTCGCCGGGGCTGGGCGAGGCCCACTTGGCCATCGGTAAGGCTCACCCGGCCTCGCCCGTGGCTGGGCTTGCCTTCGGCGAGCTTGCCGGACCTCACCCTGACCTGGCGAGCCTTCGGTGAGCTCGCCAGATCGGTTGGTGGCGGATAGCAACGGACGGCAACCGCAGGATGGCAGTAGATGAAGAAGAAGAAGAGAAAATGGTAGAATAAGAGAAATATGATTTTGATTCTTAGATTTGTTCCCGGAACAAGAATCAACTTTTTTTTTTATTCTTGATTCCGTTCCAAATCTAATTCCGAAAACAAAAAAAAAAATAGAAATTTGTTCTCAGGAACAAAATTTTTACCAAACGTGATTCTGTTTCCAAATTACTCCCGGGAACAAAAAATCAAAATTAGGCACTGTTTGGATGATTACTAGACAGACCCTTAAGTGCCACCTCCAGGGAAATCCGCCAAAAATCCTACGTGGCAATTGTTTTTTATTTTTCTTGCCTAAGTGGCTCGCCGTAGAGTTGACTTAGCAAAGAAATGCAAAAACAACGTCGTTTCGAATTTTAATATAAAAATTTAATTAAATTAAATTATAAATAAATAAATAAATAAGTGGCTCCCTCAGCTACATGCCTCCTCTCTCCTTTTTTTTTTGTTTTAATTTTTTTAATGTTTTTAATTTAATTTAATTAATTTTTTTATTAATTATTTATCACATTAAAGACAAAATGACGTCGTTTTTGCATTTGTCTAGTCACGTCAGCGTGCGAAATGACGTCATTTTGCACTTATCTAGTCGGAAAATTGCCATGTCAGTATTTTGGCTGAATTTTCTCGCCATTGGCACTTAAGTGATGTATTTTGCTCCGATTTTGACACTTAAGCGTCATTTTCCTAACTTTTGGCACTTAATTGTCCATCTGTGTCAAGTTTTAGCACTCCAGGTATCCGACACTCCATTTTTGTAGTCCTTTTGACCAATTTCTATCTAAAATCGATGACTTGGCTATCCAATTAACACTGGTTGTCCTACATGGCAAAACCGACGTTGACTTGGGCGATTTTTGTAATTTTTAAAAAATAATTCTATATTTATTTTTATTTTTTTCCTATTTACTTTTTTTTTTTTTCCTTATTTCCCTCCACTATCTACTAAGGCTTCTGTGATGACTGATGAGGGTCACCCACCACAAGTGAGGGCCACAATGTCCTTACAAGCCCAAATTTAGTGAGGGTGTTGTGGCCCTTGCAAGATTTGGGAAAGGGTGTGTGAGCCTCCATAGTTGTCGGTGAGGGCCACAAGCCCTCACCTGTGGCTAACAAGGGACAATGAGGGTATCATGGCCCTTGCATGTGGCTGGTAGAGTGTTCGTAAAATTCTAAACGCAAGTGAACGTGTTGAACAAGTAATATAATGATAAGAAAGAATATCGTCCCACATAGATCAATGATTAATAAACTAATTAAATACTAAAATAGATTAACTCTAAAATTTATCTAACATATCAAAATATAATTGAGAATAAATTAAAAACAAAATTTGGAGACTAAATGTTAGTAAATCAATCAGATAAATATGTTAGAGCATCCGATTTCACCATAACCACTAGATATGAATTTCAGATTGTTGTGAATACAAGAACAATATCAAACATGTGATAGCAGAATTTCCTAACCTATTTACTATCCTATCTCTAGGTATAGCAAACCTACTCAGTTTATTAATCTACTATATCTCTATGTGAATTAAAATAAACATAAGTGCATTAAAAACTATGAATATTCCTGACTTATAATGAGTTTTTTGGATCACCTTATCACTGAAAGTTACACAAATAACGCAGTATATTTCTATCCACGTTTAATTTATTGTTATATATTATAATGAGTAATTGCATATTATCACTTCTCAATCTCAAACATGCACATCAGATTATTCAAATGGTGGCCAGTCACTCAAAAGCATTATGCACAATAATATATAACTCACATGAATGAAATCAATTGCAAAATATAAAAATCATGAAATTCATATCATCATGGTTAGGCTACATCGTAGCCCTAACAAAAGAAAGTTAGAACATAGTAGAAGAAAAAATAAAAATAAAAATCAAACTCGGCATCTTGAATCCAAGAACAAGAATTTTGTCACAATTTTGTCTTTTCTTCAAAATATTTGAAAAACTCTTAACAATGAAAACGATCTAAAAAAACCTAACAAAAACTCTTTCTCTCTCCTCTCTCTCTCTCTCTCTCTCTCTCTCTCTCTCTCTCTCTCTCCTCTCTCTCTCTTTCATAGGATATATCCAAGATCCTTATCTTCAAGCAATTGCGCACAAAATCAGGGAGTAAATCAGAGGAGTTTTGATTTGATATCTATCTTCCACTGTTTCTTTATTTGAATTCTTGATATTTGCTATTATTTTCCTTATCTTCTCCATATATCATTATTCTGCATAAACAAGGAAAATTCAAATAATCAGAAGGAAATCCAAATATTTTCTCATAGATTTGCATTAATTGTTGCCTAAAATAGGTAAAATAAGAGTTATCATAGAGGTAATTAGAAAAAAAAAAAAACAAAAGCTTTAGAAAATGTTAAAAAAATTGAAAGAATTGTCCATGTTAGCATTGCTCTTTTGCCGTGTCACTTAGGATGGCTAGCATTCACGTCATAAATTATTGATCAAAATTGATTGGAATAACTATATTGTCAAATCGTTAAAAAGCTTAAAGATAAATTGGACAAATTAAAAAGTTTATGATTGAATTGATTGTGTTATGATAGGTTTAGACATCTATTCCCAAAATATAACATAGTACATTATATCAATCATACGAACACATCGGGGTACACCTAACATCATTATATACATGTCATCTTCAATTCAAAGCCTACCTATGCAATATTCAAACTAACACCCTACTGAAGGGGAAAAGTATAAAAAGAGTCTTACACATATTGTTTTGGTGCCAATTTAGTCATAAATCTTTTGACTTGGTGTCAATTTAGTCATAAATCTTTTGAACTAGCGCCAAATTAGTCATAAACCTTTGACTTGGTGCCAATTTAGTCATTCCGGCTAATTTTAGCCGGATTTTTGCTGACTTGGTTTACGTGGCACCGTCAGCACTAACATGGGCATTTTCTAATAATATTTTGATTATATTTCAAATTTCGATAATTTTTATGATTTGTTTTCTTTGCTTCATTTCTTCTTTCTTTAGGTGGTGAAGGAGAGAAAGGAAGGAAAAAAAAATCAGAAAAATAATAAAAATTTGAAAATTTTAAAAATATTAGTAAAAATTATTCACATGAATACCGGCAGTGTCATATAAACCAACTGATGTCCATATCAGCAAAATTTGACCAAAATTAGCTGGAAAAGCTGAATTGGCATCAAATCAAAAGATTTAGAACTATATTAGTACTAGTTCAAGAGGTTTATAACTAAATTAACGCAAATCTAATATGTTTAGGACTTTTCTGACACTTTTCTCCCTACTCAAGTGTCTAAAACTTCAAGTACCATCACGTCATCTCTATCATGAAAACCAAGCGAACCATTAAACCCTCTCAAAGGTCCCACAAACCTATCATTGAGATAATCTTATTAGGTGAAAAAACGATAATGAATAAGCTGTGGTAAACTTCTATCGACCCAAATGGTAAAGCTGTACTTAATACATCATCACAAATCCAAATATAGGTACATATTGATAGTCACACTCAAAAGATAGTGGTATCCCAAATCTCATCACATGAAGTGGGCCTATCACTACAACTTTACAAAATAAAATGGGTGAGCTAGAGCCAATAAATGAAATCTATAGATCTAAGGTAAGATATTATCTTTCCACTTGATTCGGTATCAAATACAGTAGTATGAATTCAAGACGAGTTTAAAATGTTTGCCTATACAAAATGAAGATGCCTAGATGCATTAGCTTTCTATCTTGATATGCAATGAAAATAACTTGCCAATGTGACATAAGATTAGTCATTTTAATCCAAGCAAATGACATATTATCTCATGATGCGCAATTACCACAACTGCTTAATAATATACATAGTGAGTATTTAGAGCTACTCATCTTTGGTCAAGACACATCTAAACTAATGAAATGCCATTACCCCCAGCTCACAGAGGATAAAATCATAAACTCATCTAGTCATTCTTCAATGCATCCATTGCGGATGTCCTCTATATCAACAAGGATAGATACTCCATGTACACCCTCACCCTCATGATGATAGTTATCTCATAACCGACTATTCTAGAAATCATATATAATGATGATAGTTGCAAACCCATCACATGTAATAAATTAGTGGACCCCATGTCCCTTCAACCAATCCTATAGAATTTGCCTTAGACGGTAGAACATGTGTCTTTTTAGCAAAGTCTTACACACAAACTCATGTAAAGGGGTTTGCTTTCCGTGGCATAGATATTTGGCACATAGCATCATTCACACTCAACTTATTACTACAACCACTGGGGTTTATCCCAGTGGCCATCCTTCCAACTTGGAAGGGGGAGGTGGGAAGTTCGAATCCCCACTTTCTCAGGGGGTTGGGGTGGGGACGAATTAATTTCAGGAGTGGGTTTCGACTCCCACGCCCTGCAAGGAGGCAGGGCAAAAGTCTGAGAGTGAGAGTTAAAATAGGTGTAGAGTAGGACCGACAAAAAAAAAAAAACTTATTACTACATAATAAATGCCATGTATATTTTAATGAACATAATTGCATATAATGACCAATTAATCTCTTAGCATTTGCCGTGTAAACTTTGGCTTAATTACATGCTTTTTAACATACAGACCTTCATCTTTTGAACACCATGCCATCGTCACTTAATATGGAACTTGCACAAATTTATATCTCATTTTGATGAATTTAACCTTAGACAATCAATTCTTTTATAACTTTAGTTACTTATATATTTTTTTTTCTAAGAGTACGCCTTAATTAAATTCACCAATCATCAAAATTAAAACTAATTTCCTATGATTCAAGATTTCTAGAATTACATAATTGCCCCAATAAAGTTTTTCATTTAGCAATTCTTACTCATAACCTTCAAACTTTTGTTAATCAAGCTATATTAATTAAATTAACTACCTAACGCCATTCATTTGTTATCTAAGATATATGAATATTTTATTTACACTATAGACATGCTGTAGATTTTTGAAAATTATCAAAACAACCATTTTAAAGCGAATTATGTAATTAAGTCAAATTTTGTATATTTATATAAATTGTCTAGATTAAGTAATTATTTCAAAAAATACCTTAACTACCTATCTCTTCATAAGGTTTCGAATTCTGTGAGTAGCCCCTATAGTTTCCAATTTCAATTGAATAGTCCCCTAATTTAGTGAAATTACAAATTTGCCCCTAAAATTTCAAAAGCGGTTAATAATCTAAACCAATTTAATTTTCTTTAATTGATCTAAAATGATAACCTACTAATTAGAGCACATGATCATTCAATAGCACTGTTAAATGAGCTCTCCCATTTCTGCAAATTTACAACATGTCAAAATTACTAAAATGCTACTTTTAGGTCTAATTTGACCATTTTTACATTTTTCCCATCCAAGATGCAATAAAACATTTTGGTAATCATTCAAGCACATTCTATTATTATAGAAAACTTTGCAATTTTAGCCAAGAGCTCAAAGTGCCATTCTTAAAGTCCAATTAAACTGGAGGGCTAATACGACAAAAAAACTCAAATAGGTACAATCGTGTCATATTTATTCAAAGCTAATTTTTTGCCAAAAAAACTCATAAACTAGTGCACTTGTGTCACATGTATCCCAAACTAGTGCACCTGTGCAACATTTATCCCAAACTAATTTTTATATCACAAAAAGTCCCGAACCAATATACCCATACCAAATTTACTCCAAACTACTGCACCGGTACCACATTTACCCCCTTCCCAAACAAAATCCCAAATTTTCCACAATTTGGATTAAATGTGGCAAATATATATATATATATGGTGGGATGGATTCAAATACATTGAACAAGGATCCGAAGCTGCGGTTAGAATATGGCTAAACAGCCAGAAAAACATGATAACCACAGTCCCATCAAATACATCCTTTTTACAGGAGAAATCCATGGCAAGTGCAGCACTTGCTGCAGTCCAGACCAGAGAGGAATACTGCAACACCCTCAGAACAATGCTATCAGAAGCGGAAGGATCACAATGTGGATCTTCCAAATCTCAAGACAATACCAGACGGATCCTCACAAATCACATCACGGTGGAAACACCAATGAAGACGACCGCACGGGATCAACCTAGACAGAGATTAAAATCAAGACATCACATGCTGACACTGTTGCGAGCGGTGCAAAGGCTATACATCGTAGCATACACTGTTCACTGTTCACTATTCACTTTACACTGTTCAGCACTGTAGCACTTTCACTGTAGCACCACTATAAATACACTCCTCCGGCACAAGAGAAGGGACTCGAAATTTTCCAGATTTCGCTCCTCTCCTCTCCTTCCCTCTACCTCTTGTAAACCCTCATCCTTTCCATCCTCATCCTCATCTCTTCCATCTTCAGGCTCTCTTACCTTGTATCCCTTGTTACAAAGTAAGTTTGTTTTTCAAATACATCTAGCATAGTTTATACAGGGGTTACCAACTTACATGATAGTTGGTTAACCATCTCTTGTAATACAAACATCGATCATCCCTGGAGTGCGGATTACCGCCCTAGTGGATGACTTGATGCTTTAATTTTCTGCATCTTTCAATACATGTTCTTTAAATACATGTTCTTTCAATACATGTAAACTTTCAGTTTATTCAATACAAGTTCATACCACCTTCATGGTTGGTTTTTGCTTATGCATACTTTTGCTTTATATTTTATATATTGCTTTTTGTCTTTATATTATTTTTAATTCTCACGATTTTATTTAGGTCTTATACTCTCTCAATATCTTTAGATCTGTTCGATAATCTCTCTCACTCTCTTGTTCTCTCATATAGTACTCCGATCCTAACCCCTTTATGGTATCAGAGCCAGTAGGAAGGTATAGATAGTCTCTGTAGGAATATACTCATAGATCGAGAGCCATTTGTTGGCATCCTTCTTGCTTCTACAGAGTGGTCCAGGCCGTAAGACCCTGAGTGGCTGTCAGACCGTTGGTTTAGCTCTGTAACGGTTTCGAAGAAGGATTAGTTCCGATCTTAAGTATGAGCCTACTTAGAAGATCTACATCTTCCTCTAGTTCTCTATCACAAATGGACTCGGATCCAAGTCCTATACATAGAGAAGAAGTAAGGATAGAAGATTTCAACAAATCTATAGAAAATTGGGAAATTCCTAAAATACAGCTTAAGGAAATATACAAACAATCAAAATTGAAATTTTTCAAAAAATCAGACTATGTCATATCCACCGAAGAAAGAGATGTTCCTCTTTCTAATTCCTATGAAAAAATACATCTTTTAAACAAAGAGTCCATCCATAAGTATAAACAAAAATACAATTACATTCATATAGGATTAGTCCAAGTAGGAGTCAAACCTCTTACTAAAGAAGGTCTTAATACTTCTATTCTCTTAGTTTTAAGAGATTCACGTCTCTTAAATTATGATGAGTCCATTCTGGGTACTGTAGAGACAAGTCTCTGCAAAGGACCTATACATTTTGACTGTTACCCCAATTTCTCTGTTTCACTCAAAGATAAGAACATTCTTAGAGCCTTAACACTCCAAATCAAAACACATAATTATAACGTAGCAGATGGATCTATTCCTTTAGCCCTTGTCTATAGAATTCACTACAAAGCCATGTATATATATCAGTTTATGGTAAATGCGGCACTTGTGTATCAGTGTACAAGTTTGGCATTTTTGTGACATAAAAATTAGTTTAGGGTAAATGTGGCACATGTATATTAGTTTGAGAGTTTTTATGACACAAAATTTATTTGGCATAAATGTGGCATATATGTACCAATTTAAGGTTTTTTGTGGTATTAGTCCTAAACTTGATATCAAAATTTAAACTAATCGAGCAACCACAACCAATCAAGCTGAAGAATGTATAGTAGATCAACCTAACTTAGAGTGCATTTCATGCATTGCGTTCAACTTTCTCAAGAGGTATTTAGCCCCCAAAGGCCCTTGGGAAAAAAAAATGAGGCATTTGTTTCAGCATTAGGTTTAGCATTCAACCAAATACTAGCCTTGGCAATGCTGAAAGCCCAAGGCAGGTCCCCATATACTTCGGCTTTCAACATTTGCAGAAGGCCAATTCTAGGGTTAATTTCTTCCAAAACTATTCCCAATAATTTTTTCATTTTTCAGATTTGCTCTTGTTGTGACAGTTCATCTTCTTTGCATAAAGGCGATTGATGAGGCTAGATCTAGTCCATGTGAGGCCAACAAGGGACTAGAGGTTGCACGACTCAAGCGATTGTCACCTTGGCTCTTGCTACCCAAGTAACAGTTACTGGTTCTAGTGACCCAATCGACGGTTGCTTGGGTATTGTGTCCTTAAGCAACCCTAGCTTGGGATCGCGTGACCTTGGGTAAGGGCTATGTGAGGTTGCGACCCATACTACATTGTCGAGGGCCACCAAAGGTTAGGTAACTTCAGACAATGACTGTTGATGCTAGATTTGGTTCGCAAGCATCCTCCCTTCGCCATCTCCTACAAAGGGTTTGAGTTTTTTTTTTTTTTAAATAAAAATTGTAGCCAAAGCCCTTTGCAATTTTTTTTCCCAAACACTACTTGACCCAAAGTTACTCTGCAAATGTGTTTTACCACACGTAAATTGCATTTCCTCAAAGAGCTTTAGGCTTTCAGCATTTGTATTTTCTCAAAGCCCATTTCCAAAGCCAAACCAAATGCAATATAGTCCCTAAAGTTTTCACGTACCTAACGCCAAAGACTAGAATCAAAACTCTAATCACTTTAAAAGAAAAAAAAACTATAACAAGAAGTAACAACTATCTATCTTTCAAAATAAAACCTAGTTTGATAAATAAATGAAAATGAAGTCCAAAATTTTTTTACCTACAAGACACTATATAAGTGAGACTAAAAGCTTAAAGAACTCAAATTGGATAGACTTGGAAGCTTGGTTGTTATAAGATATGAGTTGAGACTTTTCCTTGCAAGAAATTGGAAGATAGAAAACTCATTGAAGTTGAAGATCTGAAGATGGGGTTTGATTCGGCCAAATGGGAAGTAAAATGGAATTTTTTTCTTTTTTTCGTTTACATCTTCTAAGAATTATTTAAACCATAATTAAGTGATATTTAATGGATGATGTCATTTAGTGGTTAAATTCCAAGGTAAAAATTAAGAACATGTGCGAGATTAATTGAATGACAAATAGCTTGTTTTGGGTAATTATATGAATATATTTTGTCATTTTAAATTGATATTTTACATATCAATAAATAAATAGGGGACTCAATATCCTTTCCAAACACCAATGGAAACCCGGTAAATTTATTAGTAAAAGCTATCCTACGCAAAGGAAATCTCAATGTAGTGAATTTTACTTTGAAAATTATGCGACATGCATTCTAGAGCATATTGCTCACTTCTGGCACTTATTATGATGATAAGTTTTTCACCGTGACTTCAAATAATCAACCTAATATCGACATCTATTAATTGATCATATTGAAATTAGAAAAATCATTCTAGCTTGTTACCTTGCATTATAAAACTTTATAACCTTTAATGAAATTACACTCCGGAAGACCACGGAGCTAAAAGTATATTACAAATTTTCTGCATATCACAAATATAGTGACCTAGTAGAAATTTCACAAATTTCATAAAAAAATCTAGGTGAATTATGTATTATCTTTACATCCCAAGTATTATCAAGTAATGTAGACGCCCGAACTAAATTGGAATTGCACTTAAAGAATAACCTAAAGAGAGAAAGTTGGCACAGCCTCTTGACTTATTAAATACTGAACGTGCTTTGTCCCTGAATAGGAAAGACTAATCTGTGACGATTGGCATCAAAGCAAATTTTGGAAACTGTCTAATTTTTTTTTTTTTTTTTGGTCCTACTCTAACTCTCAAACTTTTGTTTTGCCTCCTTACAGGGTGTGGGAGTCGAAACCCACAATTAAAACTAAATCATCTCGACCCCAACCCTTCCGAAAAGGTGGGGATTCGAATCTCTCACCTCCCCATTCCATGTTGGAAGGGTGACCACTTGGGGAAATCTTAGTGGTTGAAATTGTCTAATTAGATACCATGAGAAGATCTAGCACGTTTCCATTCGAAAAATAAGCCCCGGTCGATTTGCTAAGATCAAAAGAAGATACTGGGATTATATGTGGTTTGAACGATGTGATCACATCCTTAGTAAAGTGGAAATAAAGATTTTCATTTGACCGTTGGAGATTGCATACTTAAGTCTCTAGAGTATTTTTGAGCCATCGAATATTCCCACAATTACTCAGTGTTTACTATGCAACCTCTCATCGATATTTCCCCAAGAAAAATCACAAAGAGAATAACTTTTGTCTAGTGCATGGTAGGGGTGAGCAAAAGAAACGGCTCGAACTGAGAAATTGGCCGATTCTGAGTGGCTCACGCCCCCGCCGATTTGATTCATGATTCCATAAAATTAGAACCGATAATTATCGGTCTAGTTCTTGATTTCAGGGGTGGATCACCCACCTGGACCACCCGGACTTGATGGATTTTGCTTTAAATTACTCCATAACACTAATCACTAATTACTAATTAGTGACTTACGCTCTCGTTCACAAACCATGAAAGCTAATACAAACCAAGGAAGGAATTCACGAACCATGTAAAGCGTGCAAATATCGATCGAGAGAGAGAACTTTGCAAAGAAGCACAAAACCCCAGTGGCTCCTCCCTGGAGATGGTGTTTGAATTTGTCGGATTAGAGCTACAGAGAAGAAAAACCTTTCGACTAGTGATTTTATGAAAGGAGTCGTGCATGTAAGAGAAGGAGAAGAAAAAGGAGTGCATAGGTTTTTTTAAAAAATTGATCGATAAGAGAAATCTATTAGGGTCTATCCCACCTCTCTAGAATTTTCTTTTATCTGGATTATATTATTTTTATATCCGACCTTATCCTATTCTAAATAGCTACCAAACACAAATGCTATCCTGGCTTTATCCGGCCAATCAAATGTAGCTTAACAGTCACGCTCCTCGTTGACTCTTCACAAACCCTAATAGATAGACTTTTCCTTCTCGTGCACAAACTCACTCTCAGTCACGCGGCGCCTCTCTCAGTCACGTCACAACCACCCTCTCGCCCGACCATCGATGCCTCCCTCTCCCCTCTCTCACTCACGACTCTGTTTATCTCTCCCGAGAGTCTCTGACCTTCGGAGCTTGTGGAATTTTTCGTTTCTTGATTTCTTTGGTGGCGGCAGAGAGCAGGTTGTTCTGTTTATTTGAAGATTTGGACCGCTTTTTTTCGTTCGAGTATGTCTACAAATAAGCCTTGCTTGGGGTCAGCGAGCTCCGTCGAGGCTTTGATGGTTGGCGTGGAGACAGAGAGAGATTCAAAGAATTGTTAGAAAATTGCAAAAGGATCTAGTTTCATTTAATATCATCCACGTTAGTCAACTGCTGGTTTTGCCATATAAGATAGTTGACATTGATTATACTGCTACGCTAGCTATTTCAAGTCCAAATCAACCAAATGGATTATATTGAATGATTGTCAAAAGGTTTAGGATTATTGGCCAAATTTAAAAATTTAAAATTAAATTGGCGATCAACCAATAATTTAGAATTTTTTAGACAAACTTCCTTCTGAAAAAGGGATGCCGCAATTTATATCAAGTGTTTGGGTTGCCAAGATCGACATCACCGACCAAGCGAGTCAATCATTTACCGGTATCCTCGTCCTTCTCTTTCCTAGTCATAATGATAGCTTGTTCTTTTTTGTTCCATGTGCATTTTGCACATCCTGAGCATTTAGCTCGCAATTGATATGGGATTCTCTCTGCCCCATAATTAAATTGCTCACTCTCCACACTATGCACTCATCCGAATTTGTTGGTGGAAAAGCCCAATTTTTTTTTTTGTTTGTTTCCATCAAAAGTAAATATTCTATTCCTATATCAAGTTTTGAGAGGTTCAAAATAAAGCAAATCAAAAATATTAACATAGAACAATAAAGCACACACTGCTATGATAAGCACACTTTCATCCCACAAGAACAAATTTGTCTTAGCATCAAAATAGAGTGAATGGTGACCGATCACCGAATCTCGCATTATCATAAGTGATGAGCACACACCATAATCTCTTTCTTTAATAGTTACAGCTTACCTAGTGGATGGGATACACTTAGGTTCAACGTTCTCAATATCATCACCATACGGAGATATAAAATAGATTGAATAGACTCCCAAATCTAAGCCTAAATCATGAGATTGAATGAGTATAAAAAACGCCTCAAAGGAACTCCCAAATCTAAATCTAGATTGAGAGAGAAGAGCTTCTAGATCTTAATCTAGATCGGGAGATGAGAGTTTTCCAAACTTGAATAAGTCTCACTATATTCCTCCTCGATCCTATCTAACTTCTTGATTTGGAAGATCTGAAGAAGCATGTTGTTTCCTAATGATGAAAACGAAAGATACACTTAGTGAGAAAAGAAGAGCATCAATAGCAAGTAAAGAAATTTCGTTTCAAAAAAGCTTGATAAAAATAATAAAATACTCCAGATCAAAGTGGGAGAAAAAATCTCAATTCAAGTTGAGAAGATGAAGCCTCCCTTGATTTCTCAGTCTAGGGAAGAAAAAAAAGAAAAAATAACCAGAGAGAGGTAGAGAGAGGTGGATGAGAAGAAAAAGCGGCTAAAAGAATTGTTAATTGAGTTGTTTGAACTAGAAAAATTGTTAATTGAGAGAGTGGCTAGAAGGCGCGATTTCATTTGCCTCATATTTGAGTCAATTGGAGAGTGAGAGAGTGGAGAATATATATTTGAGTTGAGTCGTTACAGATACCTAATCCAAGTATGCTTTCTAGTTTAAGTAATATCCTAATTTGAGTGGTGTCATAATTTAAATAGGTTTTTTTTATTTAAATAATTTCCTATTTTAGTTATATATATATATGAAAGAGATAGAATCCTACTAGGTCATTACACATAGAAGCAAACAAGAAAGTCGTAAGGCTTTTTCCTTTGAGTTTTTGAGTGAATTCTTTATAAGAGATTGTGAGATAACACTTATGCGTTTATTTTGTGTGTAATATATAGGGTTGGGAAGCACTTAAACAATTGCAAATTCTGTATAATGCAGATTCATAATGGATTTCTCACCGACTAGCTCTTCCAGGCAATATGTACCAATAGAATATTTTAAATATTAAATCACATTTTCATCTAGCGATTTAACTTTTTGGAATAGTTGAGAGTGGTATTATAAAATCATATATGATGTTAGAGTAGATTTGTACTAGGCAAAAGACCAGACTCTTTCGGAACATACCGACAATCGGACTCACAACAGAGCAGGGAAGTGGAGGATGGGTGACAACGATGGCAAAGATATGGTTCACGGGCGAGGAGATGGCGTGGTGGACTGCTGCAGGACGTGAAGGCGGAGCACTGCTGGGAAGTAAGAAGAAGATGGAAAAGAATGAAGGAACACAAGAAAACAAAGGTGGAAATAAAGGTAAAAAAAAATCTAACATACCTCATCTCGTGAACCCCTTAATAAAGGACGTGGAAATATCTGGACCGTCTAATTAGGGATGCCACTTTGGATAGTTAAGGCGTTCGCCAGTTGTGTTTACGGAAATAAGCTTATGTTGAGCTCAGCTCAAAAGGGTTGAGAACTAAATTTTAAAAAAGAAAAATTCAAGCACAATATTAAATATCGAAAGAAAGAGTGCAGTGACTATTTATGATTTCCTTTGGAGAAATGAGGCGTTAGAGATTGGAAAAATTAAATAAGATGAAAAATGAGAGAGATTTAATCAAATTTCACCAATAATCATTAAATTTTAGGTGGTATTTGTAATTTGACCATTAAACTTTTATTTGAATCACCAAACTGAACTTTCACTTCTTTCTTTTTTTCAATTGATGCACCTTTGGTTAGAATCTGATCAGTTACTTTAACTAAACATCAATACGAAAAATTGTAGGACCTCCACCACCGGCGCAAAGGGCCGTATTGCCGTCTATGACGGCGGCAGAGGATTGCACAACCCTTTGCAACGGTGAGCAGGGTCACCCGACCCTCGACAACGGCAGGCCGACGGTGCTCCGCCGGTGACTGGACCGAGGGCCGGCGACCATCCACAGAAGGTAGTAGACGGCCGCGACCCAATTGCCCTTTTGTCTTTCCTTTTTGTTTTCAATTTATTATTTTTTTGAGGTTTTTTCTAGCGCTTCACATGATGCTTGGTGGAATGCCATGTCAGTGTTTGGTCGAAAAAGTAGCTCCTCTGCAAGTTATAGTACATCCATTGCCTAAAACCGAGAGAAGTTAATGCATTCAACGACTGAAACGAAAGTTCATCGCTTAAATTTTAGCGATCATCGATCAAATTTACGGAAAGAAATCTTATTTCATATCACTCATGAATCATGAAAGGACCAGTAGTAACATCTATGAAATTCACCATAATTTTAGTGATCATCTATGAAATTCACCAAAAGAAATCTTATTTCACTTTTGACTTACATATCGTGAAAGAACTTGTACGTCTTGATATCTTCCGCGATGAATCTCACCGCGCCAATGCAGCCCAAAATGGCAACCACGGAGAACCACGTTGCTATGGCCAAGTTGAAGACCCGAACGAGAAGGCGCAGTTTCCGGTCCTTGGGCATCCTTCCAGCCTTCAGAAATGCGATGGCGGGGAACACAAAGTCGAGCGGGGTAAAGCCGATCGCGCCGCAGATGGACACGAAATCTCCGAAGAAGGGCATCGCAGCGGCGACGAGAGTGATCACGACCATGTAGACGGAGGTCAGAATCAGGCGGACGAGGCGATCGCTGAATGGGAAACGGGTGGTGTGCTTGTCATAGAGCATTCGGTCCTCGAAGTACGCGTACGTCGGCCTGCAATAAATCTGTACGAAGAAACTCATCATCTAACAGTCATTGATCCATTAGTAGCCTACAAAAATGGTTGACAACATACAGCTGCATAATCATCTCTCTTCGTCTCTGTTCTGTGCAGAGAATATCATGAGGCTTCCTTCCAAGTGAAAATTATTGTAACAGGAAGACTTTAATTCTTTTGATCTTCATGGAAAGACAGGTAATAAAGTTCCATGTCCTACTTCTAATGCAGCAGCAAGGCCTTCCCCTCTGCATCCTTACAAAGAAGACAGTGCTAATAAAGGTAGTTCCAAATCCAACATAGCCCTCTAATGAACAATGCAGGGAGGGCCAATAAGAAAATATGACTCATGCCCTTTTCAGTGGTTATTTCACAATCACAGAGGTCTCTGTTATGTACGGAGAGTTCTAAGTTTTCGAATCGACAGAGAATCACGAACACTGACTATCGATTCGTGAAATGTACGTGTGCCTACCTGAAAGCATCCTGCTATTTGAATCACGGCGAAAATATTAGCCATGATGATTGTCCAATCCGGATTTGTCAGGGAAGCCAAGATGTAAGGCTGCACATCTGATCCAAAAGCCCAGTACCCGCAGAAGGCCAATTGCCAGTAGCTTAATAAGATTATGGTGTACGCCGCCGACACGCCTTTGTACATGTTCGTTTTCGCAGGTTCTCTCACGGTATGCTGACAAGGTAACAGCTCAATTTAAATCTCGACTTCTCCAATCGAGAGCAAAAGCATTTCGAGGCTCGACTAAGAAACCGATTTAAAATGGAACTAAGAAAACAAAAGGAAAAGAGGAAGCTCGGTTAATTTGCCGCATGATATGTCAAACAAGCTCTACCTGTATTTCTGGAAGCATTGCATCCCCAAATGAGAATGCTATTGCACCGAGTGCATTGAAGGCTTTGAATACTTTTGACGAGGAGCTTCCTTGCAGACTATAACTGACTGTTTTCCGATCGATTTCTTTCCCTGAATGGCAAGCGGTAATCTCAAACTAAGGATGCAATGATGCCACGTCGAGTTTCTGAAAGAGAGCATTATAGAGTAATAGCTCCGACTTAAAAGTACCATTGTAGATTGTCACGCCAATTGTTGTGCCAGCAAAACCAATCGTGCAGAAAGTGCATATTGCGTTGAACCATCTCAAGGAGTGGATGTTGGGAAGCTGGGAGAGAAGAAGCTCGAAGGCTCCGAAGAAGACAATGAAATGCTGCAGTTTCAGAGTCCCGTCCTTTTGATAGTATTTATAGATTGCCTTGGAAAACAGCACACAGAAGGATGGAGAATGTGAGAAGGAAGAAAGAGAAAAGCTGATGCCAGACGACAGACAGGGTATTCATGTTTTCCACTGCGAGGCTTGTAAAGCTTGTCTAACCTTAAGGCTACTGCCAGCAGCAATTTGAATGGCGATGTTGTTCCCCAGTGAAGCGACCTGCTGGAAAAAAGCAATAGACCAATAACCCCAGGAACCTATAAAAATAAGAAGAGAATGAATAAGTCGAAAAAACAAGCGAAAGGGGAAAGGAACAAGACATCTTCAATTGCAAGCACTGTTTAAGTGGCGATGAATGGATAATAATTTACGTCTTTCAAATCTTTGGATCTTTCAAGACGAACCTTCACGTCGTTATGCCTCAGCAGCAAAATAACTCCCAAGTTATACAGTAATGTCCAAAATTTGAGAGCATCTAGAGGTTTTCATGTGATTGCTAAAACATTAAAGTTAGATGTTCAAATTCCATTTCTCCTCTTAGCTTGTAGCAGCATTTCGGGTTGCTTGCTGATGATTTTTGAGATAAATCTAGTCAGACTAAGAATAAAACGATCCTAAGGTAACGCTTCATGATTAATCACATAATGTGGCATCAATATACCTCTTCACTGAATCATCAATAGTAAGAGACAAGTCAGCTGCAACCAATACAGAATAAGCTTTCTATAAACAGACATGGCGATGTATCTACTGAAAGAACCAATAAGATGAACTTAAAGACTACTTTTCAAAAGATGACACCCCTGTAAGCTATGCCTGGAAAGAATGGTTAAAAAGGACTGCTCCAAAACCAAACGACAGAGGAGTAATGGTGAATAAGCGGGATTCTACCCGCTACCCGCTAAACACCAACATGTTAACGAAGATAAAACTGTTAGAGCAGAGAGTAACACGAACCAAATATGCTCCGGGCGAGATGACGGTACGTGACCTGCTTCTTCCCATTCCATCTCCAGAGAGACGCGATCAATAGACTGGAGTACCATGTGGCCAGGGTCGCACTAACAAGGCTACTGACACCTGAATGCAGCAACAGCCCAAATTAACATCTCAAGTAATTTGACGACGACGACGACTAAGAGGTAAAGAGTCAAGCAACAAGATAAGCAAGATTTCTAAATTCCATGAAGTTGTTTTTCAGTCGCGTGCAATCGATGCTTTTGAAGACCAAGGCGTTTCCCTTAACAAGTGTCCAAGCCGTAAGTGGTCAACAATATGTTAGATAATAAACAAAGACAGAACACAGTTCACTTCTTGCTCGGTGCCGTCCCTGAAGACCCAAAAAGGGAGGTGAAGTGAACAAATCAAATTGGTAATCCACCAAAGCACCAGATCAAACAGTTGCCATCTGCTTAATATGGAAACATCAAACAGGTGCTCTTCGCGCCAACTTCGTCAGCCGTCAGCGTCCAGAAAAACACAGAGATTCCGCAGCCCAATTCGAAGAACCTCCCCATGATTATCACTCTAATTTACTTAGTTCGTCAAACACCACAAAGAAACAAGAAAAGCCGGGAAAGCATGAAAAAACCAAGAGAAATGCAAACATAGAACCTGAAAGAGAGAGAGAGAGAGAGAGAAAGTTACCGAGAGGCCAACCGAGAGAGGCGAGGGCGAAGGGCAAGGGAGCGTAAGCAGCCGGAGTAGCGATGGTGGTGGCCACGTGGAAGGCGGCGTGCTTCCACGTGCCTCTTCCTCCCTCCACTACTTCTGCTGCTGGCGCCGCTGGTGCTACTTCTCCACGGTCAACGTCCGTGAGATGGGGAGGACTGGACGGTTGCGACGCCATCTTCGAGGGTTGTGGAAGACGTGGGGAGGTGGATGGACAAAACGCGAGGAACCCATTTGAATGGGGAGACTCCTTTTTTGAATGCTCCGAATCGTTTGACTTTTTATACGTTGCAGAGGAAAAACGCCAACTCTGGCTTTGACTTTCATGGAGGCGAAGTGAGAGTGTTCCGCTTGGGAAAAGGATGGGTCGGACCGCATGAAAACCGATCCGCTTTTAGTTTTGAAAAGTGAAAATCGGTTCAGTTCCTGGTTCGAGTGAAAAAAACCACTCGAGAATCAAACCGGTTGGACCGAATTTGAATACACGACTCCTTTTCTCGCTCGCGACCTACCCTTACCCTCCTCGTTGCTCGCGTGCTTGCTCACGGCTCGGCCTTGCTTGTTCGAGCCTCCCCTCGCTCGTTCTTGACTTGCCTTTGCTAGCTTGCCCGCATTCGTCTTTTTACTTTGAATCATTTTATTTATCACATTATTTTGTTGTAAAAGATGAAACCAAGAAAAGATATCAAAAAGAGACATGTTCTTAGATATTCTTGAAACCGGACTAAAAACACAGGGTAAATTTTGAAGCCAGTTCTAGAGCAAATAGCATAAGTTTCAAATTATACAAATTGGAAACCAGTTCTAATAACCTTTACTTGAGGGATCTGGTTGACCTGGAGAGCAACGTGGGCTTGTGGTCACATGGCATTTGCAAAATCCTTTGAGCCCAGAGGAGCATCGCGCCCCGCCTGCCCTTCTTTTTTACCCGTTAGATAGGAAAAGAAACAATTACATAGATACACGTCTGCAACTTTGCACATCATGAAGTCGAATAATTTAAAAATAAGAAAGGTATGTGAATAAAAGTTGATAAAAGTTATAAAAAATTTGAAGGACATCTTAAAAGTTAGTAATTTTATATAAGAGTTGCGAATTTCAATAAGTAGGTAAGCTATGCGAAAATGTTAATAATTTACAGTGCGATTTAAAGTTTGTAATTTAATTAAGCAGATTTTCTAACGCACTAACAAGATTTTATCAAATGAATAATGTACCGGTCAAATTTTTGTACCCACAAACTCACATCTCAAAAAAATTACCATTAGAGAGTAGTTCTCCATTTTTAGGCCTAAAAAAGGTATAATTCTATGACCAGTCAGAACAGAATGATGAGAATATATTGGATAATCCTAATTTTCCACATCAAGTATAGGCCATTTCATTCCCTGATCAGATATAAATGACACCCAATATTTTCTCCAGAATGTTTAGCAAAATTCCGTAGGTTTCAGGCCAGGCCTATTTCAAAATGTTACTATTTCTGTAAAATTTATTTGGATCAACAATTGCCCGGTGGGATTCGTCATCAACGAACCTCGGATATTCAAGGGAAAAAAAATCAATTTCATTATAACAGGTATTCCCTGCGTTACAAATATTGCACAACATCAACGACTCGTCTTCACTTGAATTGACCCCAATTGCTACTTTGGACTTTTCAATGGCATCTAATTTCTAACCACATGCAGGAAATGGTGAATTTGACCGGGAGATATGCGTCCATTCCATCTCATCCATCTTGTGGACATCGTTGGCGTGGGAGACACAAACTCTTGGTACAATTTGTGGGAAACTAATAGGGTGATGTCGTCCACATGATTTCCTAGAGCTGGCACATCGGATGGATCCTAAATTCGGTAGCCTGAGAAGACATTTCAAGCTTTGCAGAAACCTCCCTCCCGAATGAATCAATTCGCTTCAAGAACCAACCAGACCTTTGTGCCGAGCATAGGACATTATCGACAGGAAAATGGATCCAGACAAAACTCCGGCGAGAATGACCACCTGAGAGTTTCCCCAGTGAACGTTAACATGAATAAAACCAGACCATCCATCATGTCTTACACTCGGACAAAATGTCGTGTGAGACTTAAGGATTAGGCTTTCGCGGTGAAGGCAATCGGGATGAGATTTACGTACCCATTTGAAGACATAACCATGACCTTCATGCCACATGTTGGGAATATTCATGCCGAATATCGCTCCTACCAGAGAATATACAGACAAGCACAGAGTTCCTGAACTGAGGAAGAGCTCTAGCTATGGCCAGTTCAAATTTAGTAGAAATTAGCAATGAGCATGAATTTTTCGTGCGATGGAGATTCATTTGTTTGATAACATAGGGTGCCAACAGTAGTCAATTTCCAAAATATCTAGTGGAGTTTTGCGTATCTTGTGAATCCTACCTGTATAAGCTGGTTCCGATGATTATCAAGCTGTAACAAGACAAAAAAACAGATCAAAATGTCACTAGTTACTACTACATAGTCTAATGATGTTCTGTGAGAGAAAAATAGTTTAAATTACATGTCACACAGTTGAGGATATGGTTCCAAATTCTCCAAAAGCTTACCTGAATATTGATGTAATCCTCAGTATCATCAATGTATTCGCGCAACTGAAAGAGAATACAAAGAATTAGCTTGTAGGAATAGTACAGTTTAGTCTACCAAGATAATTATCTTCTAAGAAATTTTCCTTAAATTGCTGCAAGAGAATTTGTGAGGCAACATGATGAAACAAAGAACTCGTGCAAGGATATCAATGACAATGCATACCGTTGACAATTTGTTTAAAGTGCCATCAATTTGCATGAAATATGCCTGCAGAAAAGCAGCAGCATGACTTATGGACTCTCAATGAGCAAAATGAGACCATTGATTGGATTTATCTAACCTCCAGCAACATTTCAAGCTCCTCAACATCATTTTCCTCGTGAGCTGTTACCGCACTTGCCCTGCTTGTTCTGGATAATTTTGAGCCAGCTATAGGAGAGGCAAAGAACCAATCTGGAGCTCCAGACCAGCTGACAGGAGAAGACCCTCCAGCGAGTTTCCTCGACAAATAAAGGTCTGCCATGTCGTCGTCATCGTCAAGAAGTTCTTCCAGTTCATCTCTCACCTGGAAACCAATATCACTTGAAATTAGGTGTTATTTAACAGAGTATTGGCTGTTGATAACACTGGAACTGGAAGCACCAGACAAATAAAGTATCTGCAATAAATGATAATGTAAAGAATATGTTCATGGTTTGATTGAAAGCATAGATGATTATCTCAATTTAATGCATAGAAGTAACAGGCATTAAAAACACACCATTATATCAAGTGGAAAAAACAGAGCATTGAACAATATCAATGGAGATGGAGATGGACTGTGTCAAACGTGCTGCATTTTTTTTGCAGATGGTATCATAGTTGAAAAGATGATTTGCACTTAAATTTTTCCACTACAATTTAATTAGATAGAGAGATCAGACGAAAATTTCCTATACGTCATGGATAGTAAATCACTTTAGAAAAGCCAGCAAGCACAATACTTGAGTTCAAGAAAACAATCTAAAGCAAGGTTCTGTGCAGCCAAGCAGGGGTATGGACAAAGTCAGATCCATTTGCAATCCCCCACGCGCAGTACTGTAAGAGAAAATTCCTCATTCCATAAACAAATAATTTAGAAATGCCATGTTCTATACAGCTAAATGGTTCTGCAGGGAGATGATTAATAAAAAATATGGGAACTATTGACAGCTAAACTGACATTTGAGGCACGAGATGTAGTGTGGAATAAAGAGCCAAAAAAATAAAAAAAAAATTCCTCTGTGATAAGCATATATCAGCGAGCTACTCTGTGACCAAACATCCATTTTGCTTATAGAGCATGAGGGTGTGGCATTTTCCATGCTTACAATGCTTAATTTGCCAGGAATCCTTGTAGCTCCAATAGAGGCTAACTTATGCGGCAGTTGCTCCCTCCTTAATAAGCAAAGGTTGATTTCTAAACTCCAGAGAAACGCTAAACCTTTGATTTCATTGTTATATTGATTCCCACGAACTTGATTCTCTAGAGTTCTTTTGTAGAATCAACTGTTCTGTTTTCATTTGAGATTTCAAAAGCATAGGGTGCTACAAATGCAATAACCAAAAAAAATCCTCTTCATCAATTCTATCGCAGAAAAGACAGGATTTTTTATTGAGTGCTATGAACACAGCAAATAGTACAACTTGGTTTTCTGATATTACTACTAGATTTCTTTTCTTGGGTATGTTTTGGGAGGATAGAGTGTCAACCAACTTGTGTCGGTATTCATCTTGAACCTAAGAAAGTTCAGGTTGATAAGTGAGAGGGACAAGTAATGTGCATAGACATTAAGAGAGCACATAAGCAGAAAAGAAAGGTATAAGAAGATGTGATTGTGTAAGCAGCATATTAAGAAAGCATAAGAGGATAGAAATTCAAAGCACTAGATGTCAGAAATATTTGAGTTCCTGTTTGTTATGAAAAAAAGAGAAAGCCGAACCCAGGGTCATTTCCAAAAATATTTGTATTACTGAAACTAGGAACAAATGCCATTCATCTCAGAGAGAGAGAGAGAGAGAGAGAGAGAGAGAGAGAGTGAGAGAGAGAGAGAAAGAGTAGTTGGATATCCAAAAGTAAATGGTCCCTTAGGTCCTAGACCAGGTAATATATTTCCTTTCGATAGCAGTATGAAACCAACAGTTTACCCTTCAAAAATCCACCCTTCATTCCAGAATTCATTTATTTTACATCAAATGCCTCTCTAACAGCAAGAACAGCAAATATGTTTACCCGGTGACAAGAATGGTAGCAGACCACTGATTAAATTTGTGGAGATCTGTGTCAAGGTGTAATACTAAGAAAGTCATACAAGCAGTAACAATTGACTTAAGTCTGACAAAGAAGAAACTGGTTTGATGAAAACAATCAGTAATGAAAAGACATCCCATCACAGTTAACAACCCATCACTCAATAGGTGTACTAAACTTATAAATCCTTGTCAAGCACTTTGACAATGCAGCCCGGAGTGAGAACAAGCAGTTGATAAGCCTCTCCCTGAATTAGACTGTTTGGTAATTAGAAGTACCTTATAAACCTGAACAGGTATCCACTAATTTCAATACCTTCTGAACACGATTGGTCAATCTTGTCATACCACTCTTCAATTTTCGCACTCGATCCAAATTGCGACTGCTAATCTGCAAACCTTATTTGTATTATTAACATAAAAAGAAATAAAAAGGAACACGGACCAAATACTTGGATCTGCTCTACATATATAATGTAAAAAAGGAATGGAAAAGCAAGTTTTCTGCATGCATACTCCAGGCAGACGTCATAGTACAAGGACATGTCAACGAGAAGTTTATTCTTTAGTCAATTCCCAAGAAAATGAGCAAACAAACAGGTTTTAAAGAAAGGCTCGCCTTTGAAGTCAACTCATCCAAAGCTGGATAAGCATCAGTCTCCAGTTCTCTTGTGAGTGCATCAAGGAAACTACAGATAGCCTCCAATGCAACTTCTAATGCCCGAAATTCAAAAGGAAATTCTGCACAGTATAGCAAAATGACCAGCATCTCAATCAAGAAATTTCTCCTCTGGCAAATATCACAAAGACGAAGCTATCACTGAACTAATCGAACGCCAGTGATTAGCAAACGCTCTTCGTCCTATCTCATCATCAATTTCGTCATTTAATTATTGAAGGACTATCGAATGAGCATCATCTGCTAAAAATAGCAACGTGATACCATTTTGCTCCCCGACATCAGCGTCGTTGTTCGCTTCTTGCTGCTCGTCCTCTTCACCTTGGAACTGACCGCTTCCCGGCAACCGCCTCTCGAGTTCCTTGACGATTGGAATGACATTCTCGTCCGATGGATCTCTAAGTAACACCTATACAAAATCAGGAAGCAATTCTTCACCAAACAAAGTTAATCTCCCTAAAACAGACCTCAGCTCTTCCCATTCACGGAAACTAATGAAGAAAAGAAATGCAGAACGTTCGCGAGGAGGGAGAAGATCGATCGTAGACAAACTGAAAACAACAAAAGTACCTCCTCTGCCGTGACGATCGCTTTAATGTGCTGCAGTTTCGGAATCAAACAAGAAGAAACAGCACAAGGAAAGAACAAGAGAATCAGCGACCGCAACTCCAGGAAACTACTCGAGCAGACGAGACCGCGACACATCACCGAGCAGACGAAATTACCTCCAAGTTGAGGACAATCAACTTCTCTCTGCCTAATATCTTGGAAGGGTGCGACAGCATCGGATCGAGCATGCGCAGGTCCCGGGCGTGGATCCCCACCCGGCGCATGATTTCGTACTTGTCCACATCCAGCAAGCTGCTCCGCCCCTCGCGGTTCACCAGGATCCAGCTCCGAGAGAACGCCGCCATCTTCTTCACCGGAGCCTGAGCGTCGGCCGCGACCATAGCGACTGCGGCCCTACCGCCGTCATCGGGGGCCATCTCCCGTCCCGCCCGCCGCTCCGGAACCGGCGGCAGCGGCCGGGGCCGGATCGGCGAATCCGGCGAGGGGGGCGGGGGCGCTAGTGCTGCGGCGGGAGGTGCAGAGAGAGCGAGGACGGCGATGCGGCGGCGGTGGCGGCGGTAGAGGCAGGGGAGATATGCATGACGGAGTGGCAGTTAGCGAAGTGAGAGTGTGGACGAAGCTAGTGATGGCGATTGGAAGTTACCGAAAAGATAGGTGGGGCTAGGTGGGGCGGGGCGGGGCGGGGGAAAGACAAAAGGTTCTCCCACTGTGGCATGAAACGTACGCGCACTCGCGCCATTATTGCTTCTCCCCCATTATTATGTCACGTCTGATGTTTTTACTAAGGCCTAACCTCACGACATATCTCGCACCCCGAATTTTTAAAGTAACGTGCCTGTAATAATATTTAATTATCTGTTATTTATTTTTAGGATAAATACATCAGAAGTCCTAAAACTTATCATGAAAATGTAATTGAGTCCTAAAACTTTCAAAAAGTGCAATTAAGTCCTAAAACTTATAACGAAAGTTCAATCAAGTCCTAAAACTTTCAAAATGTTCAATAAAGTCCTAAAACTTGTCTCGAAGGTGCAATCGAGTCCTAAGACTTTTAAAAATGCAATCAATGGAAGGATTTAGATTGAACCATTTTGATAAGTTTTAGGACTTAATTGTATTTTTTGAAAGTTTTAGGACTTAATTGCACTTTTTGAAGGTTTTAAGATTTAATTACATTTTCATGACAAATTTTAAGACTTCCAATGCATTTATCCCTTTATTTTTATAGCCCGATATAGACAGTTAATTTCACGATAGATTAGCAGCAATCATATAAGCATTTTCTTTTTTATTAATTTACTAAAGAATTGAAAAACTCATGTGGCTCTACTTATGAAATGTGCTGCTTATCTTTACAAAGTATGTACGAGTTTTAAATTCAAATGGATGGCCTTCACTAGTGAGGGTCGACCAACCCTCTCGAGGACCGAGCATCCAAGCGTCGGGCCTCTCCGATGCCCTTGTCTCTCTCTAACCTTTGTGCAGCTCCGCCGTTGCTTTTCTTTTTTTGAAATTTTTATTTGATCTCTTTTTTTTAATTAATTTTTCTTGCTTCTCTAATTTTCTCTTCTATTTTTGTTGATGCAGTCGTGACGTGGATAGTGACACCGGGTAGACAAGGGTTTGGTGACTGAGTTGGATTACCTCGTCGGATGCTGGCTGGACCAAATTGGCCCAGATTAATTTCGAGGTCACTGTCCAAAAAAAAATAAAAAATTTCGAGGTCCGAATTATTATCGAGCGGAGTGCAAACACTAATCACGACAGGGTCATCATCTCTCACATTTATTAACTCATGCGCACGTGTCTATTTACTTCAATCAACCACGTTTCCTCTCCCTAATTCAACCATCAGATTTCATCTAAATAGATATGATTTAATGATGCTGGGATTACTATCGGACATGGAGTTTGTGTTGGATTAATTGGTTAAAGAATGCTATATATACTAAAAAATATCACACTAAATTTTATTTCCTAAATGATGACGCTTGTAATTATTACTAAATGGGACGAACTCGTCGGGCCTAATTTTTGAGTCGCTAATAAAAGGAAAACATAAATATATATGCCACATCATTTTTTTTTATTTTAAATTTAATGAAAGATTGGTATCTCTACATGGGCACACACGTTCATGTTTGCACAACACGAAAACATAATCTTGAATCGAGCAAATGAGAAGAGATATCTTCTATTTTTGGTCGAAAAGGACGTTTCTCATTTACTCTCTCAAAGAGTTCGAGTGCAAAAGACAAGATTCAGAATGCCGTAACACTCGAGGGACTTCGGAGAGACTGGACAACCAACAAGAAGAGTTTTTTTTTTTTTTGGTTGAACCAACTAGAAGGGATTACATAGTGTGGTTTGATTTGATTTTGCACTCTAATTCAACAGAGAAACGCAGTAATTACACTTTGAATTTGAAATGAAACAAAATGTATTCTTAAAGTATCATCACATCACTTGTCTATGAATTTTATATGCTCTTTATATCCATGTGAAATATAATGTGATTTTCCCTCATCTATGAGTCTAATCTTGTAAAATAATTAGCAGTGGTCTTACCAAATTTATGATGCTAGAATCAAGTTCTGTCTTAGTTAAATTTTCGAACACGTAATTTGCGAGTTACATTTAAATGGAACCAACTCATATGTTATTTCCCTTCTCAAACTATGTTGAATGTACATTTAAACTCAATTTATTTTATAGAAAAAATTCTCCTCATTTTTCTTGCGTTTGGATTATTTAGGAAAATGAATCAATGAAAAATAATTTCCTAATCAATGAAAAATCTATGTTTAAATTTAGTAAAATAATGTCATCTTTATATAATTGGAAATCATTTTCCAAAATATGACTAGATATTAACACTTAGTCTATAATATCTATTTTGGGCACAAAAACCGCAACACTTGTTCCTAGATCCTTGATAATGGCCCTCGGCCACTGCCAAGTCCACTAGGGTCCACAAGGCCAAGCCCGGTCTAAAGAGGCCAGACTTGAACCTACTGAGGTTGGGCTTAGGACACTAGCGCCCATGGCCAGCCCTAGGACTCTTAATATCGTTGCTCAACTCCTTGACCCACCTCCATAAAGGCCGGGCTCGAAACACTCAATACTTGTGCCTAGATCTCTAACGCTTAAGCTTGGATTCATTGAGGTTGGGCTTGGGTCCATAGCCCGTTGCCAATGCTAGGGTCCTTGGCGCTTGGGCCTCTGTCCATCAAGACCAGGCTCTAGACCTTGATGTCCGTGCCTAGGATGTTGGCACCTGTGCCTAGGTCCCGGGTCCATTGAGGTTGTGTCCGAAACACCGGCACTCGCCTGGGTTAATCAAGGCTAGGCTCGAGACCTCCATGCTCGCGCCTCGGTCCACCGAAGGTGGGCTTGTGTTCATCAAGGTTGAGTCTGGGACCTCAATGCCTAAGATTGAGTCCTCAACACCCACACTTGGGTCCACTGAGGTTGAGATTGGGACCTCAAAGCCTGTGCCTTGGTCCTTGAGTGCTTGGGTCCATTGAGGCGAGGCGAGGCTCAGGTCAGGTCAGGTTGAGGCCAAATCTAAGACCCTAATGCCCATATTGGATTCCCCAGCTATCTATGCACAAGTCACTAGATGCTCAAATAATGCATGCCAATTTAGGAAAATCAAATAAGATTTTCTTACCAAATGATAAAAAATATTTTCCAGCTTATTTATAGTATCATTTTTCTAAAAAAAAAAATATTTTTCAGAAATGTCACTTTTTTTGTGAAACGTACGGAGTCTTTCTCTCTCTCTTTGTGAAAGTAAATCACCACCGTCAGCGATCTCAAGTATTAATATAGAGCTACACTACCCCTACCCCATCTCTACCAACAAAATTTTTATTTCTATATTGTTTATAATTTTTGTCCTATTCATTGAGAGATTTGTAAATTGTGTCACCATCTTGCATGATTATTTTGAATACTCCCTCTGGACTCTAACTCATTTAGAATAGATAAAATCGTAACGGAATTATAACACACAAGATAAATACCTTGATGGCATATTGTAAGACTAGAATATTATTCAAATACATCTTCGATTAAGGAAACCGGAGCTGTCTCGTGAAACAACGTTTGGTATTTGGTAAAGAACAAAGCAACTTAATATATGCAGCGCATGTAATGACAAGTCAAGATTAACGTACCAAATGATGGACGCACGAGAATGTGTCGTTAAATTCACACTGGTTTGAACCACCACGCAGGGAAATCGTTCAAGTATTCAATACAATCAAGCCAAATCATACATTCTTAATATACAACATTATTCAAAATTAAGACAAAAATATGTACATTACTCACAATCTTGCATGACATGATTGTGTATCGATTTTTATATCCCAGTGATACTTTAAATATATAAAAATAAATGCATAGGTGACAAGGGAAAAATTATTGATACATAGATTCCAAAGTTCGACCTTCCCTTTCACTCTCTCACCTCAATCCTCACCGGGAACCATCTTCGAGGCCAAGCACGAATGGAACACCGGCTCCGCCCCTTCCTTCTCCGGCGGCACCACTTTGAACTGCCGCAGCACCCCGGCCACCACCCTCTTCATCTGCAGGAACACCATGTCCTTCCCTAGACAAACCCTCGGCCCCGCCTGGAAGACCGGGTACACGAACATGTCCCTCCCAACGAACACCCACTTCTCACCGTCGTCCTCCGCAGCCTTCGGCCAACGTTCGGGCCTGAACTCCGGCCAGTCCTTTCCCCACAGCTCCTCTAGCCTCCCCATTGCGTAGGGATGGTACGTCACCCTAGTCCCCTTCTTCACCACCGTGCCGTCCTCCAAGACACCGTCCCTCACTGCCTCCCTCGTGTCGAGCGGCACCGGCGGGCAAATCCGCATGCTCTCACACAGCAACGCGTGTGTGTACACCATCTCTTTCACATCGTCGTACCCCGTCAACTGTGCGTCGGATTTTTCCATTATCTCACCCCAGATTTTGGCCTCCAACTCAGGGTTCTTGTGGAGCAGCCAGAAGTACCACGTGAGCGTCGCCCGGCGAGTATGAAGCTGATAACGATGTCGACGACAAAGTCCTCGTTGGAGTAGCCGGAGCTCAAGAACCGCGATAGGAGGTCCTCAGCGACGGAGGACTTCTCACTCAGCTCTCTCTTCTTTTCCCTCACGATTTTCTTTGCAAACTCATGGACTTCAGAGATCGCGACCGTAGGCGCTTCTTGGATCCGATGTTGAAGAAACGCTTGATCCTCCTAATCACAGAGAACAACTCGACAAGCCTCTCGGTGCTTATTTTCACTGCGTCTTCAAACGCTTCTGAGAACTTTGTCTGTCGTGTATCAAGTAACACATTAGCGGGTGATGTGATAGACAGAAATTTGTGTTGTTTGGCGAGACTCGCTAAATCTCCCGGTTTTATATCTGTAATTTAGTGGAATGAGTCTGGGAAATACTTACTCTAGGCTGAGGAAGTGTCGGCGATAGATATTCGGCATCGTACCCGAATGCAATCTTGCATATGTTGTCAAAGGCCAATCTCTGGAGGATATCCTGCATGTCCATCGCTGCCCTGCTCTTGGCGGCGAAAGCCAGGAGTGGCAGGAGGCGCTTTTTCAGCTCGGCATCGACCACGGTCTCGAAAAACTTCCGTAGTGACCGGGTGTTGAACTCATGGCTGGAAACCTGCCTCTGGAACTTCCAGGACTCACCGTCCACGTTGAAGATTCCGTGGCCGAGGAGGTCCCGGAAAGTCGTCTTGATGACCCCACCCTTCTCGTAGTTGCCGAAGTGGGTCTTGAGGATGTGCTGGACGTTCGCAGGGTTCCCAGCGATGACCTGGCAGTGGCTGAGGGGGCGATGGAAGACGGAGGTCGCCGACGACGGGGAGTTCCGGATGAGGTCAGCGGTCCAGTCGATCCGCCTTTTCCAGTTGGCGAGCAACGAGAAGCAGGAACCCACGATGGGGTAGACTCTTGGGAGGTTCTTCGAGGATGAGGACGACGGCGGGCGTGGCGGGGACGGCTTGAAGAAGAAGAGGGCGCTGGTAACGATGAAGAACAGTGATGGGAAGATGATGAAGTGAGAAAGTGAAAAAAAAAGAGATCAAAGTATGGCATGGTCGAGGAGGAGGAGATCAAAGTGTGGCGATTGGGCTCTGACTTTTTTTGGTGGGTTTTTAGGATTTCATTGGCCTGCTTCTTCTGATCATCATATGGTTTAAGGAATCCCGAATATTCTTTCACGTAAATGCTATATTCACGCTTTCATTGGCAAATGATTCCCTCATATTTAGTACAGGTCAAGGCTCCAATGATTCTCTGTTTTGAAAACGGCAGATTCGAACCGAGAGAGAGAGACGGAAAGAGGTGAGGGTGACCCACAGGCAACAACGTCGGTATCCACTAAGGGAACAAAGGTGTTCGATTCTTGAACTCAGCGTAGTATATAAAAATATTAAAAATGTTACACTATGGACATTTACATTTTGATAACCTGATCATTTATTTATTACATAAAAAATTAGAGATAAATTTTCAACCTCAAAATGCATAAAAAAAAAAGAATCAAATTGCGTAGCGTATAGTTTTAGGAGCATTTTTTATTATTGCATTTGCATTTTGACCGGTGACAAATGAATATTAATTGATAGTTTTGAATTTTAATTTGACGAGTTAGACTGAGCCCACGGATTGACCGAATTGGTCCAAGCTCATTATTTTCTCTGAAGACCGAAAATTGACTTATGAGGAATGGCGATTTGATATTTTCGGAAATGATTCGTATTATTCTTCCGATATTTTGTAAATCTTGAGTGATATATTTCGCAACAGATTAGAAGGCTTATGATGATATATGAAAAAATAAAAGAAAATATTGCACGTAGAGGCGTATAATTGGGGCAATATATAATCAATGTGCGTGAGCTGAAATATGCAATATGCGAATTTATTCTCTTTCCTTGAAGAGCCCAGCCCCTCCCTCGGCTATATCAGGAGGCCACATTACAATAGGATAAAAGGGAGGCCACGGCCATAAGAAGGTGAGGGAGAAAATAGAGAGGGGGCGTGCAGCCACAAAGGCAAAAGAGGGAGCTTGTCTTCCCCGAGGCCTTCTAACCCGATTGACAAGGAGAAGACGTGTTTCACAAAGAGAGGGGCTTCTTCTTCTCCTCTCGGTCAATTCTACACTTTGCCCATGGGAGAAGAGACCGCGGCAGGTTCGAAAAAAGGCTCGTCCTCACACGAAGAAGAGAGGAAAGCAGAAGGAGACTGCCCGACTCCTTCCATACGCTCGTCCACCATCGCTACTTCACGTTCCGACCCCCCTCCGGTCGTAGTTGGACCCTATGTTAGCACGGACACTCTTCGGAAGCCTTCGTGTGTCCGACACTCTAACACGTGTCCGACACGCTCCGACACGTCTCGACACGCTCCAACACGCGGTCAACGAGTGTCGAAAAATCCGATATGTGGTCAACTCTCTCCGACACGCGAGTCCAGAATTTCGACACGCGATTCCAACACGCACGGGTCAATTTTAAAATTTTTAATACTTGAGGGGTCAAAATATAAATATACACAAAAGAAGTAATAAAATTGCTATAAATATACACGCACGGGTCAATTTTTTTTTTTTTTTTTTTTTTCAGTTTTGTTTTTTTAGAATTGTTTTATTTTTTTAAAGTCTTTTACTACGAAAGAAGTAATAAAAAATGCTATATATGATAAATAAATAAATTTAAAAATATCATTTCAGCATTTTTCTTTAAACAATGTTTTTTTCCTCTAAGTTTTGTGTATTATTGTAACAAATTAAAATAATGAATGATATTATTTAATATTTTTTGTTTAAATTAATTCTAGGCTATTATTATTATTATTATTATTATTATTATTTATGTATTTATATATAAAATTACATTTAATATATTAATTATTATTATTATTATTAAATTTATGTATTTATATAAAAAATTTAATATATAATGTGTCGGCGTGTCTTGTCGCGTGTCGCGTGTCCGTGTCGGTGCTACATAGGTTGGACCTTGATATCACGTCCTTGCTCCTTGCCGTAACCTGCCAACCTCTGTTTGACGTCACACCAGTAAACACCATTGGTGCTAGAGAGTATTCGGCATCCTCCAATGATGCCCAACAATAGACGATCTCCAGTGCCCAGTGAGTTTCACCACAAGCCAAGCGTTGTTGTTCCTTGAATTCACAGCATTCGTGTTTGCAGGTGTCTCCGTGAGCATCGATCATCTCCCACGGCCGCCTTAACGTCCATCTAGTGAGTACAGGCTCTTCCCGGTGCCCTTGCCGTACGTCCTGCAGCACTGCGACTCGGTGGTCACCCAGTCTCGAGGAATGGCCAACGAATTGCAGCAGGTTCTAGCATTGTCAAAGCGGCCATTCGTTGACTCCATAAGCTTTCTAGACAATACCCTTCCAACGTCAGCAACTCTGGCCAATGTTTACTTAGAGCCCGTTTGGTTCGGTTTTGGGGAAATGCCATTGAGAGAATGCAAATACCTTTAAGGTAAAGGGGTTTTCCGAAATGCTAGACTGTTTGGTAAACTATAACTAAAAAGTGGTTTAGGAAAATGCAAGACTGTTTGGTAAACATATATTTGAAAAACCCTTTAGTGTGACCAAATTAAGTTTTTTAGTTTTAGTATTTTTAAAATTGTAAAAAAGAAACAATAACTATATAACATTTTATATTTTCATGTTGAGAGTAATGTAAAAGATATATATTAGTAAATTTATTTAAAAATTATATTAAAATAATTTGATTATAGATTAGATGCAAAGCTCAACTTTTGGCCTAGGGTTTATTTAGATTTGTTTTCAACTTTGAATAATTTTTTTTAGTTATTGTAGTATTAATAATCTTTGTTAATTAATGATCATTCTAATGTATTGATAAAAAGTTGGGCTATTGATTGTCAAAAGATAAAAATGACAAAAAAAAAAAGGTGAACTTATTCAGTGAATGGTGAAGTGACCGATTGTGGATGCTAATTTTTTTGAGTAAGCACCGCATATAAAAAGGGGAAAACATGGTCATATATGTCCGGAAAAAGAAATTCATTAATAAGAGGACTAGCATTCGCAAATGCTGAATGCCCAAAGCAGTCTCCACCGCTTTGGGCTTTCAGCATTTCAAAGGTCAGCATTTGGCCAATGACACCTCCAAATGCTGAACCAAACACCAAAATTTTTCCCAAAAGGGCTTTTGAGGTTGAAAGCCCCTTGGGAATGCTGAACCAAATGGGGCCTTATTATCATGAGGCAATTAATCGAGTCATCCATTAGCAAGTCTTGGCATATCTCCAACCCGCAATGAGCCACGCCTAGTGGACCTTTGTTGATTTTCCTGCAGGTACCTCGGCACTCGGCCTCGCTTTGCACAATCTTAGCCACCATCGGTTCAATATGGAAACCTAATCCACGAGTTTAGGTAATTATCCGATACCGATTTGATTTGAATATTTGCATACTTGATTTATGCTTATTGCAATCTAATTGCATACCTTGAGCGATAGGTATCCCCAAATCATGATATATTACCTAATTTGCAGCCGCATGTAATCTTTAATTTTATCTATAAGGTTTTAGATAAAATTAATTATTGATTCGGCGGGTATATTTAAAATTGATATTTTGATCTTTAAGGCTTAAGATTAATTTATCGATTTTATTGGCAAAATTTCAAATGATTAGATATTATTTCGATTGGATCATACCTTCATGGATTGAATGGTTTGAATATTTTGATTGTTTTATTTATCCTAAAAATAAATAAAAAAGATTGCATTTGCATATAATGTAGATTAGAATTGATTTCCTAGATAGAATTGCATGATAGAATAGCTAGATATCTTTTTAATTATATAAGAATGCATATTTATATGATCTAGGTAAAATAACATATTTGAATTAAATTGCATGTTGAGATAAGTTTCTAAATTAAGATAGGATTTAAGTTAGTCTATTTCCTAACTTAAAATAGATAATATCTCACTTTAAGTAGATTTTTATTTTAGTTATTTTTAATTAAGAATTTTAATATAAAAAAACAAAAATATCATGTGCATGTCATATAGAATTAGGTCCATAAAATGCATGTCATTTAGTAACTGTTGCTAGGTCCACTTAATTATAAATTGTCCGTCATTAGAATTAGACCATTTGGTTAAATTGCATTGCACGTAGATTAGATTTCATTAAACAAGAGAAATTTCTAAAAAAAATTGAGTGACTGCATGTTAATTACGAATCATATCTAGGGCTGTTGATGTGAATTTTAAGCTGACATTGCATATGCTTTCACTGCTATGAGATAAGTTCAGTAATTTATTTATTGCATTCTTGGGTGTTAAATTGGTGGTTTGGACACCTGTATGATCACCTTACATGTTAAGAAAGTAAATTAAAATTAATTCAAGCTGCTTGCAAAAGATTTTTTCGAAATAAAAGAGAGAAGGAATCAAAATGGCGTTAGAGAAATCTAGTGTAATAAGCCCCCGAATTCACAATCTCTAATTCACAGAAGTAAAGTAACCAAAGTAAATCTTCCGTTATTTTACTTGAGTTTCTAATCAATCCACCAAAGAATAGATTAGTGGCGACTCCTAATTGAAAAGTCATTTGCATATTAAAAACTTTAACCCAAAGTCGCGAATTGGTATGGGAGAGAGCTTGAACTAAGTTTAGACTTAGTAATCTATTAGCCAAATCCTATGCGATGCATCCCAAGTTAGGTCACGACATACACTTCATAAGGAAACAACACAACAATGAAAAATAATAAATGTAGAGATCATCATATTACAAGAGTTATCAATTCTTTGATACTAGCATCCCCAAGAAGTTTGTCATTTTGATTGATATCTCCAAATTCTTCTTCCTTAATTGATAAATCAATGTCTTTACAACCCCTTAAATTGAGAATGAGAGAATTCCGAATTCCCAAATTGCAACATAATTTTTCAAATGTGTTTCTAGACAATGGTTTCATGAAAAGATTAGCAAATTGAACATACTTAATCACAATTGTTCCAAGAGCCACCTTTTCTTGAATGTAATGATAATCTAATTCGATATGTTTAATTCTTGCATGAAACACTGGACTAATTGACATATTAAGTACACTATATTATCACAAGATAATATTGGTGGACTTGAGAGATGAACACCCAAACCTCTCAAAAGGAACGATATCCAAATAATCTCAAGGATCATATCCAATTGATCTCCACAAATGACGATGCCATTGCATGATACTTTGCCTTGACAAAGGTGGTGAGCAGAATGCCACAAGCAATATGGCAAACATTGCTAAGGAGAGCTCTAGTAATGCAAAGGTCGTCTTGTGCGTAACTATCTATTCATCAGGAGATAAATGGGTTCTAAATTCAAGGTGTTTCTATCATATGACTCATCATAAAAATTGGTTTACTTCTTACAATACTATAGATGATGATAAAGTTTTGATGGGGAAAAATATAGCATGCAAGGTTGTGGGGATGGGGACAGTTCGGATTTGGATGCATGAAAGGGTAGAACACACACTAATAGATTTGAGGCGGGTATTGGAGCTCAAGAAGAACCTTAATTTTTGGGAGATACTTGATGACATCAGGTGTAAGTACACCACTTAAAGTGAAGTGCTATAGATCTCTTAATGTGCCATGACAGTGATGAAAGGGAAGAATGTGAATTTGCTCTATCATCTACTAGGAGCAATTGTGAAGGGAATTGTTGTGGTCTCATTAGTCAAGTTAAACTCAAACTTAACTTAGCTATGGCATATGTAGTTTAACTATTAAAGTGAACATTTTCCAACAGTTAACAAATCACATCGAACAAATAAAATTTATAGAACGACATTGCACATTATACCAACATTCGGGAACCATTAGATTATTTCTTTTATCTTTTAGGTCAAGTGATATGATTTGCATCTAATGTGACATTTGACTTAACCATGGAACCTATGATTTTTTGATATGGTGTACACATCACGGCCACATCACTAAGATTTATAAAAAATAAGGGATATATGCACTAAAGTTCTAAAACTTATTACAAAAGTGTAATTGAGTCCTCAAATTTGTACAAAGTGCATTCAAGTATCAAAATTGTCAAATTGGTACAATCGAGTCATTTCGTTAACTTCATCCAATTTAGCTAATTGAAGATGCTGAAGTGGTTTTGTTTAATATTTTCTCTCTCCTATGTGTTGATGATATGGCTAAAATGACCCAGTTTTGGTGTAAATATGATTTTAATACAATTTTTACTTGAATAATTTGAAAATAAGCTAATTTTAAAAAAAAAAAAAATACAAAGAAGGGCTAGGGCTTTGTAGCCCTCGCCACTACCACCCCATCGTGGCCGATGATGGTGGGGTAGTGGTCGGCGGGGGTCACCGGGCCTTAGCCAGGGGTTGGCGACCATCACGAAGATCTAGCCTCACCCCTCGCCCCTAGCTCTTCTTCTTATTTTTTTTCTTTAAAATTGCATTTTATTTTCAATTTAATTTGAGTAAAAATTGTATTAAAAAATTCATTTGGACCAAAACTACATCATTTTAGCCACGTCATCACCACATAAGAGAGAGGAAATATTAAAAGAAGCCAAATTGGACGAAATTAACTAAATGACTCAATTGTGTTAATTTAATAAATTTTAGGACTTGATTGCACTTTTTACAGCTTTAAGAATCAGTTGCACATTCATAACAAGTTTTAGGACATCTAATGAATATATCCTTAAAATAACAAAAAGGTTGAACATGAGAAAAAAGATTAAAACAAAAGATTATACAAGAATCCTATATCCTTAAAACAACAAAAAGAAGAGCAAAAGATTAAAACAAGAGAGAGAGAGAGATGTGGCTCGCAACGTTCTTCACCAATGAGGGCGCGCGTGACAAAATTTTTGGAAAATAAATCAATTTATATTCTCTAGACGAGTTTCTAAGCAAAGAAATGCATTTAATAATGACTCAAAATTTATATTTATGGAATAGAAATTTGTTTGATAATAGAAAAAAATTTCTATTTCTAGGGAGTAGCGGTTAGCATTCGGTGACCAACGATAGGAGGCCGTTTAGCGTCCGGCGTCCAGCTGCGGGCGATTGGCATCCGATGATGGGCCTCTAGCTGAGGGCGGTTGACAATGGCCATATGGTGTTCGGGGGCAGGTGTTGAGCGTCTGATGGCAAGCAACCAACGTCTGACATCCAGTGATCGACGAGCGACCCTCGGTGGGTGGCTGGCGGCGAGCATCCGATGTCCCACTGACGATGAGTGGGTGATGGGTAGTGACAAGAGTGAATAATGAAAAAAGTTTTCATTTTTCACTTTTATTCCATAAATAAAAAAGCGAAAAATTTTAACTTCTAGTTTTTACTTCAAATCTATTTTTGAATAAAAATTTGTTAATAGAAAAATGAAATTGCGTTATTAAAGGGATTTTTATTCCAAACTTATTCCGGGGAACGAAAAAATAAAGAAATAGAGAAATAGAAATTCTGTCATACGATGCCACTACGAGTGTTCACAGGCCCACTGGATAGCCGAACATAAAAGGATCAGTTGGCGCCCTCATATGTCTATAGCCTCCGTGCAACTGAGCAGCATTTAAAAAAAAAATTGTTTGATCTCTTCTTTTGTATTTCTTTTTTCCTGACATTATAAATATAAAGCGCAACATGGTCAAACCAAATTAAAAGAAACCACAAGAACTGCACTTGCAGAGGGCTGCATGGATACAGTCAAAATGGAGGTTGTCATTGAAAAAAAAAAAAGATTGTTTGATCTCTTCTTTTGTAATTTTTTTTTCCTAACATTAGAAATAAAAAGAGCAACATGGTCAAACCAAATTAAAAGAAACCACAAGAACTGCATGGGTGGTCCTTTTCACACGGTTGGAAGGTTTGTCTACGTACATGGCCGCATGGGTGGTCCTTTTCACACGGTTGTAATTTCTATGCTCGTAATGTCCTAAGCAAATGAATGGATCCATCCAGTTAAAATTTCATCACACATTAGATATTTTTTGCAGAAATTGTGCTGAAATTGTGGTATCAATGATGAATAGGGATGAACAACCAAGCCGATTCAATTGGAATTGAACCAAACCGGTCTTACTGACCAGTTCTGAGCTGACCTAACGGGAAACCGATAGATTCTTGAGTAAAAAATTGGAGAACCAACCTTAACTGAATCGATTCTTGGTTTTATAATCGAACGGTATTTCTACTCGAGAATTGGCCTATCAGTTTTGAACCAGTTTCTAGCTCATGGGTATTGAAATTAGGAATCACATTCAATACCTCAACTCTTACGCCATAGATTGTCTGCATAGTCTATTTTCCTAAAATACTAGTTATATTACTTAAAGTTAGGTTGGGTTATCGGATTTTGTTTCCAACAGGAAAAGGGATGATATTACTAATAAACGGCACAAATTCATCGGGGCCCAATTTTTGAGTAACTAAAAGGGAATATAAGTAAATGATACCATCCCATTTGATGAATAGTTTTTAATAAAGCTTGACATGTTTTAACATTGCTCTAATTTGCATAGCCACGAAGAGACACCCCAACCTGTAATCTTTTCCTTTGACCTCGCCGTACTACCTTATTTCATCTCTTCGCACGACAGTAAAAATTATCTAAAAAGCCACAAACCTATTATACTTTTTGCTAAATGAGTCTTAAACATTTCAATTTTTGCCAATTAAACTCTAAATATTTTCACGTTTAATCAATTAATTTTATTAGATCAATTTTAATTGAAAACCACTGACCTTTACACTACATGTTTTATGTGGCATAATATGTAGACAATTTTTATAATTTTTTGAAATTTTTTTGCCAGCCAACCCTCATTGATCATAGATGAGAGCTGTGCGGTCCTCACCGGTACAGGGATTGCTAGCCCTCGTGTGTGGTCAGTGATGGTTGGCTGACGATTTCAATTTATGCCAATTAAATTTTAAATATTTTCATGTTTAATTAATTAATTTTATTAGATCAATTTTAATTGAAAACCACTGACCTTTACACTATATGTTTTATGTGGCATAATATGTAGACAATTCTTATAATTTTTTGAAATTTTTTTTTGCCGGCCAACCCTCATTGATCATAGATGAGAGCTGTGCGGCCCTCACCGGTACAGGGATTGCTAGCCCTCGTGTGTGGTCAGTGATGGTTGGCTGACGACCTTTGTTGGAGTTGATATAAAGAAAAAAGGAAAGAAATTATAAAAAAGTTATTCACGTTAATGTCAATCATTTACATATGGCACTTCTAATGTCCATGTTTGTGATTTCAAGTTAAAATTATCCAGATATATTTAATTGGTAAAATTGAAATGTCTAGAACTAAATTGATGAAAATACAATAAATTTAAGACTTTTTAGATAATTTTTACACCCACCATACTATATTATTTGCTCTTTTTTCGAGTTTTTCCACTCTCTCTCTCTTTTTTGAAGGGGATGGACATTCGGTCTCGGTGCGTCTTCTACATGATTCGTAATGACAAGCTCGTATACAAACGATCATGGATACTTTGACCATTCCCTTTGATGTCTGACCAATGTAGAACGGGTCAATTCAATACGGATTCGTTACATAAAACAAGATTAATTACCACGTCGATGCCGCGTTGCGAGAGCAACATACTAGTCAAAGTGCAACTGCGGATGATGGACACACGATACACGATATCTAAAGAGAAAATAGAAAGCAAAAGTTCAACTTTCCGTGTTGAACTTTCCCTTTCACTTTCTGACCTCAATCCTCACCGGAAAGCCGCCCTCCATCTTCGAGCTCAGGTGCGAAATGAACACTGGCTCCCTCCCTTCCTCCGCCGCGGGCACCACCCTGAACTGCCGCAGCACCCCGGCCACCACTCTCTTCATTTGCAGGAACGCCATTTCCTTCCCAAGACAAACCCTCGGCCCCGCATGGAACACCGGGTACGCGAACGCGTCCCTATTAACGAACGCCCACTTCTCGCTGCCATCCTCCGCCGCCCTCAGCCACCGCTCCGGCCTGAACTCCGGCCAGTCCTTTCCCCATAGCTGCTCCAGCCTCCCCATCGCGTACGTATGGTACGTCACCCTCATCCCCTTCTTCACCACCGTGCCGTCCTCCAAGACGTCGTCGCTGATAGCCTCCTTCGTGTCGAGCGGCACCGGGGGGTAAAACCGCATGCTCTCACACAGCGACGCGTGCGTGTACACCATCTCCTTCACATCATCGTACCCCGCGGCGTGTGCACCAGACTTCTCCATGATCTCATCCCGGACTTTGTCCTCCACCTCTGGGTTCTTGTGGAGCAGCCAGAAGTACCACGTCAGCGCGGCCGATGTGGTGTCCCGGCCGGCAAGTATGAAGCTGATGACGATGTCGATGACGAAGTTCTCATCGGAGTGGCCTGAGCTCAAGAACCGCGACAGAAGGTCGTCGGCGGCCGACTCCGGCAGCGACTTCTCGCTCAGCTCTCTCTTCTTTTCCCTCACGATTTTCTTCGCAAACTCACGGACTTCGGAGACCGCGACCCGGAGGCGCTTCTCGGATCCTACGTTGAAGAAACGCTTGATCCTCCAAATCACGGAGAAGAACTCTCGAAACCTCGCGCTGCTTATTCTCACTGCGTCTTCAAACGCGTCTGCGAACTTCGCCTGTCGAATACCAAATCGTTTGATGAGTGATGTGATTGACAGGAATTTGTGTTGCTTGGCAAGGCTTACCCCATACAACACATCTTTTACATCTGTTATTTAGTAAAATGAGTTCGGACAATACTTACTCTCGGCTGAGGAAGAGATGGCGACAGATATTCGGCATCGAACCCGAACGCGATCTTGCATATGTTGTCGAAGGCGAACCTCTGAAGGATGTCCTGCATGTCTATCACTGACCTGCTTTTGGCGGCGGAAGCCAGGAGAGGCACGAGCCGCTCGTTCAGCTCGGCGTCGACCACGGTCTCGACGAACTTCCGCAGCGACCGGGTGTTGAACTCGTGGCTGGCGACCTGCCTCTGGAACTTCCAGGACTCACCGTCGATATTGAAGATCCCATCGCCGAGGACGTCCCGGAGGGTAATCTTGAAGATCCCGCCCTTCTCGTAGTTGCCGAAGTGGGTCTTGAGGATGTGCTCGACATTGGCGGGATTGCCGGTGAAGACCTGGCGGTCGCCGAGGGGGCGATGGAAGACATAGGTCGCCGAGGGGGAGTTCCGGACCAGGTCGGCGGTCCAGTCGATACGCCGTTTTATGTTGGCGAAGAACGAGAAGTAGGAGCCGAAGATAGGGTAGACTCTCGGGAAGTTCTTCGAGGGCGGCGGCGGGGACGATCTGAAGAAGAAGAGGAAGACGACGCTGAGGACGATGAACAGCGATGGGAGGAGGATGGAGTGAGAAAGCGAAGGAAAGAGATCAAAGCCCGACAAGGCTGAGAAAAAGGAAGCGGAAATCATAGTGGGAGCGTGGTGGTTGTGCTCTGAGATCTGGGATCTTTCGTGGGGTTTTGTAGGATTCCATGTGCTTGTGGGTGCGTGGGGTATCTTAAGCAGATTTTTATAATTATGATTTCATACTAAGCGCCACCTTGTTTCTCTTCGTCATATAATTCATGTTCACATGTGCAATATAATTCATGTTCACACGTGCGGTGCAGATATTTCCGCCTTGCGAAAAGATCAACGTTGCCGTGATATACCCACCCATGAGCAGCACAGATGGCGTGAGTGCTCTCCCTTATTGTTGAAGTCGAGAATTCGAACTCTCTCGTTACATTTTCATGACTTAAGTGGGGGTCTCAGAGGTGGATTATTGGGTTAGCCCCCAAGATTTTACGTCTAAATAGCGGTGAGGCCTTACGGTACTACCGAGCACCGGAGGATTGTATGATCTACGAAGGGTGATTTCCAGCGATTCCTCGATCATATAAAAAAAAAAAATGTTGCCGGATATTATTTTGAAAATGTGACTTAAGATAATGACATTTACTATTTTAGAGCGTCAATCGGAATTCACTCGCTCCTTTTAATAACATTTCCCCGAAAATGAATGTACTCTTTCGGACTTTAATCTAAAAGGGAAAAATCAAAAGTACTTATTGAACTACCGGTCGTGGTGGGCTCTTTCCGTGAAGGCTCCCCGCCTTTGGAGGGAAAGGTCGGGTGTTCAAGTCCCTCCAACGCAAGTTGCGGGAGGCTGGCAGATGATTTACCAAATATAATTTGCATTTTGAAAAACTCTTTTAACTCAAGGGCCTTTGCATTTTCTCAAGGACCTTCCCCAAAAGCCTTCCCAAACGCACCAAATGTGGGAAACTTAAATTCATGCAAAGGAAAAATTTCACGATTTATTTATGTATAATATATATATATATATATATATATATATATATATATATATATATATATGTTTTTTTTTCCAAAAAATATCTTTTTCATTTAGAAATTTCTTCTTGACCTTTTGAGATGAGAAAAGAATCTTTCTTTTGACTTTGATAAAATAGACAGTTTCGCAACCGAGGATGTTTCTGGGAAGCCTACGCAGAGTCCTATATTCTTTGCATGCATTGGACTAAAGGGCTTTGGAGAAATGCAAATATCTTTGGCTAAAGGTTTTGAGGAAATACAAATTGCATTTGATAAAAAATTCTTTGCAAAGTTATTTTGGCGTAAAGAGTGTTTGGCAACTTCAGTTTTGCAAATTCTTTTCACTCTCTACATTCTATCATCTCCTCTTATGTTCTCTTTGCACTTCAGTTTATCATGTAAATTAGAAAGTGAAAAGAAACCCAGCCCTAATTCAAAAAAAAAAAAAAACCATCTTCACCCGCCTCGACCTCACTTGCCCACCTTCCCCTCACTTAGCTACTCATTGCTCACCTCTCTTTGCTCGCCTCGCTCACCTTGTTGCTCGCCTCTATATCCTCACCTCGCGTATTCGTTTTTATGGTTTGTTGCTTTTGGCAAGTATTGTTAATAGTTTTGTTGTCCAATGTCGAATTGTTAATGGAATGTAATTTAAACTAGTATATTTGTCCTTTTATGGATATACAAAAAATGAAAAAAAAAAAATAGTCGTTTATTCTCGAGTTGACCTTGGAATCGAATTGAGACTTATCCTCAGTCCCAGGCTGAGCAAGGTCGGTCTTCAATCCTAAAAATTTGGGATTAACATTGTGCAAGTTGGTTCCTAGGTTAGGTGTTGGACTTGTCCAATTTGGACCATACTCACCATTAATACACCATCCTCCTTAGGGCTGAGTATGGTTCGAATCACTTCGATTCTAGGTTCTAAAAGTATTGTTAGCCGTTACATGAAGTGGTTAGGGAAGATTTATTGGAAAGTTATGAAAGAGAACCTCATATATTTTTAGGGAAAACATATGTAGGTATAAAATATCAAAGGGATGACAATGGCAATAAGAACACAAGTTATGTGGATTTGGATTACGCCGATGACTTGGATGATTGTAGATCTTTAGTGACATACGTGTTTACATTGGCAGATGGTGCAAAGAGTTGGAAGGCGTCCTTACAGAACAATGTTGCATTGTCTTTAACTAAGGCAAAGTAAATGGCATTGAATTTTAGGATGGTAGTATAGAGAGGATATCAAAGCCAAAGAACGAGGTTCAAAGAGGGAGTGAGGCAATATGTCTCAAGGTTTTATTCTTGGGCTTTAAGTTGGAGCAAAAAAGCATTGCCATACATTATGACAATCAAGGTGCGATAAATCTGGCTTTAAATCCAATTTATTACGAATGAGCAAAACATATTAACATCAAGTACCACTTTATCCAAGATGTCATGGTAAAAGGGCAAAGTTTTTGTGAAGAATGTCATGACAATCGAGAATCGAAGATACATGATGACAAATTCCATTCCTTTGGTGAAGTTCGAGCTTTGCTAGAGCTTAATTGGCGTCTATAGAAATTGAGCATTGTCGAGGGTGCTTGAAGAGCAGACAAGTTTGATAAACACTATGTCTTGGCTAACATAAAACCTAACCCGAATTAAAGTATGTAGAGCGGTCAATAATATATGAGCAATTTCTTAGTGTGGCATTTATTAGAAGTATCATCTAGGATGGTCTTAATTTATCTTGCAATTAGTACATTGGAAATTCTAATAGTTATCAAGAAAGTTCAATTAAGGGTCCTTTCGTTTCACAAAAAATAACTTTTAGAAAAATATTTTCCGGATTTTTCGGTGTTCGTTTCAAGGAAAATAAACTTGTTGTGTAAATCATTTTCCACCAAGGAAAAATGGTTTTCTAAAAGAGGGGAAAATGTTTTCCACTTTTCAAATTGGAGAAAAAATTTTCCTTACTCACTCTATCTTATTTCTTAACCTATTAGCCTCCTTCTTTCTTGTTTTCATTTTTAATAATTCAAATTTTAACTTTTTCTTTTTTCTTTTTCCTTTTTTTCCACCTGCTAGTCACGGGCACGGCTATGGCCAACGAGCCTTGAGCTTGCTGGCAACGGGTAAGATCGAGGCTTGCCAGTGGCACTGTCAGCCTTGGGCCTCGCCTAGCTCGCTGATCTCTGGCAAGCAGCGGGTTCTAGGCTAGCTAGATAGGTGAACCAGCGACGAGCGCGAGCCTTTGATGAGGCCAGAGGCTAGTGAGCTTGAGGCTCATCCTCGAGCTCAAACCCTAGTGCTTGCCGATCTTTGGCAAGTGGTGAGCTCGAGGCATGCCGCTCGCCACTCACCAGATCGCCGAGCCAGCGGACCGACGACCAATCAAAGAAGAAGAAGATAAAAAGAAAAAAAAAAAAAAATTAAAAAATTGATTTCTTAAAAAAGAAAATCGATTTTCCAAAAAATGATTTTAAAATATAAAATAATAATAAAATTATTCAAAAAAATACATAGAGAAAAAGATTTTCCTCTTCGAACAACAAAAATACTTTCCACTTCATTTTCGGTTTTTAGACGAACATAGAAAAATAATGACATTTTCCTTGAAAATGACATCCTGTAAAATATTTTTCAGAAACACTGCATTTTCCGTGAAACAAATGGAGCCTAAGTACTAAAACTTTCATAAAGTGTAATAAGTCTTAAAGCTTATCAAGTTAGTGTAATCAAATCAATCCGTAATTTCGTCCACCTTGACAAACAAAAAATGCCGACATGTAATGTTTTTATTAATTTCTCTCTCTTAAATGGCATTTTTTATTATTTTCATTTTCAAATTTTATTTAAATTACATTAAACAAATTGAAAAGGATAATTTTTAATCTAAAATTCAAGTAAAAAAAAGAGAACAAGGCCTCGTTGGTGGGGCCTTGCCGAAGCCCCGGGAGGGCTTGCTGCCCAAAATCTAGGGGACGGCACGACCCGTGCCCTGGGCAACCTCCACTGTCCCTTTCCGGTGGCGTCCATCGACAAGGACCTATGATGTGATTTAATTTGTATTTTTTCTTTTGCACTTTGTATTTTTTTAACTTTTAGCTTATTAATTTTTTTAATCTAGTTTAGTTTGTATTTCTTTTTAATATTTAAATATATTTCTCAAGTAGTGTTTGGTGGGCGCCACGTGGTCGTCACTTGTTTTATAAAAATAAAAAAATAAAACATGTTGGTACTTTTCTTTAGTCTAGTTGGATGGATTAACGGAAAAAATGGATCAAAATAAATTTTGATATTGCAGGAATTAATTATATTTTTTAAAAAATTTAAAGACTCAATTTCATTTATGTGAATATTATAATTTTTTTTTACTACCTCCTTGAAGAAAGGAAAAGGAAATTCCCTCCTTAAAGGCCACACTGTGATCCATGCCAAATCTTTTGAACGATGTTTCACTGCGGAAGGCACACTCTCTGTCTTCCCAACATGTGAAGTCCTGGAGTTGTCATTTGAATATGTCTGCCTCCTTATCCCAAACAATTTTGCTTCTCCAAGTCACACGCAGACACACACACACACATATATATATATGAACGCACGGCCAACAAAAGAAGATCGAAGTCGCACCATCTTCGGGAAGCTCTATCGTCCAATGGAGCTAACGACAAATCATCCGGGTGTTTTCTTCTCTAGTGTTTCAAGCTCCAAGATATTTCTACATGATATATTTTATTGAACAATCATGTGAGGCAACTATAAGCTCGAATGTAATATAAGACTGTGACATACTTAAGCGTGTGAGTGATTATAATATTCGAAAAATATTTATTATTATTTTATTCTATTCTATTATTTTAAGAATTAGACAACACATGTCTCAACTTGTGAAATTTGGTACTTAACTTCATAAATTAAGCAAGATAAACGCTAATATACAAATGGATTATCCAATACTAGATGTTGTAAGACATATCATTCTTTAATATTTGATCTAATCCTATGGTATAATATACAATGCCCTTTTGAATCATAAAATGATGTTTGGTTTGATCCTTGAATTTTAATTTGGGTCAATATGATCATTGTGCCCTTTCAATGGGACCAATAATCTTTGGCAAAATGACATAAATATTCCAAAAACTTTGACCTAGTGTATAGTGCCACCCCAAAATTTTTCTTTTTCAATATAAACGTTCAATGTAGTCATTTTGTTTGCTCAAACTAGATTATATGCTAAAGTTGAATAATAAAATGATGAGTCAATATATATATATATTCTTATCTATCTACTTTAAAAATGGAAAAAGAAAATTAGGACGTTTACATGTATGTTGTTATTTGATGATGTAGATTATATATCATGATTTGGTATAGATATTTTACTTTTATTATCCATGTGTAACTTTTCATTATTGTTTGTCATTAAACTTAATGAATCGGAAGTCACATCAACAAATTATGTCAACATGTAATCATAGAAAGATGATATTGAACATTTTTATATAATCTAAGTATTAGATTTAACATTTACCAATAGTTTATGAATCACATTGAACAAATAAAAAATATAAGAATGACATTGCACAAATTAAAAATAGAGTAATAACATTTCACATTTGACCAATATTTGTAAACTAGTTATGGCTATTTCTGTTTATCTATTAGGTCGGGTGATATGATCGACATATGATGTGATGATCAACTTAGCTATGGAACCTACGACTTTTCAATACGATTGTACGCATCATGGCCACGTTATTAACATTTATCCAAAATAACAAAAAAGTTGAACATGAGAAAAAAGATTAAAACAAAAGATTATACAAGAATCTTAAAAGAATACCAAAAGTGAGACGGAGAGCGGCCCTCCGGCTAGGCGAACACACAAGGGTCAGTTGCCGCCCTCATCTTTTTCTAACCTCCCCGTGCAACCGTGCAGCTTCATTAACTTGACTAATAGAAAATATTTTAACTTGATTTTTTATTTTATTTGCTCTGTCATACACAAAATTGATGTGTTTAAAATGATATCGTGTTGGTCAAAATTTGATTTTTAATACCAATTTTTTAAGTTATATTAAAAAATAAGCAAAACTTCAAAAAAAGTACAAAAAAGAATAAACGAAGAAGAAGGAAAAGCAGATGGAGGTCTTGCTGCTTGATGGTAGGGGAACGGTCAGCCAACCACCAGCAACCCTCGACCAGACTTGGGCGAAAGGAAATATGGGAAGTCAAAAAAAATTAAAATCAATTCATACAATTTTTCAGTTGCCTTAAAAAATAATAATAAGTGACTCTGGCAATCAATCGTGGTCCTTAATACCCTTTATATATTATTAGTGAGTCGCTAATGCCCTATCTATAATTAGGAGCCTTTTCAATAAGGCTTGCATTGGGGTGCTCATGTTTTTGGCTCCCTTCGCTACACTAGACAAATGAAAATACTCAAATGCGTCGGATGACATCTTATAGTTGATAAAGGTTACATTTATAAGTGATCCTTGCCCCTAATCATAATAATTAAAAAAAAAAAAAAAAGGTTTTGATGCGTGTAGTTGACTAGCCGGGGCCATATTGCATTATTCATTCCCTGCACCCCTATGAAAAAAAAGAAAAATAAAAGAAAGTCAACGTTTCAGTGGTGTGTATCATGGAACAAAATATTGCGGAGTTCGAATAGAGAAACCCCATACTTCACATGTCAGCACCACAAGTCACGACGACATGCATGAAACAAATATCTCCATTCGGATGGTTAACGTATCTCCAAGCTGTCACCCTATTTTCCTTTCTTTACCTTCGGCCGGCGTTCCCCTCTCTCTCTCCCTCCCTCTCCTTTCTGCTTAGAAAAATTATAAAATGATCCCGACGATGTGAGCGCCGTGTGAATCCGCATAATATGACGTCGCATGGGCAACGGTGGGCTCACGTCAATCGGGTTCATGCGATAATGACTCTCTCGCCGACATTCCTTTCTCTCCTCCGCTCGTGTTTGTCCACTTCATTCATCTCTCGTCCTCTCTCCCCCGCCGGCTGCCATCGTGTTAGCGCCCTCTACCGCTCGTTGCCGTGGGCCCTGGGGTCTCAACCGCTGCACCAAATGGGTGGGCCTGAACCTTGGATTCGAGGTCCAATGTCGCGGCCCGCTAGCTCGTGATGGCGGCAAGAAAGGGCTTTGGACTTGGGCGATGGCAGTGCTATGGGATCATAAGCTTATTACGCACTTATCCACTCTCATCGGTAAGGAGAAGTAACAATTCTTTTTGTCAGACAAGTAAAAGAATATCGAGTGGAGATGTTATGCCACAAGCCTTTAGGCCTGTTTGTTCCTAGAATTATATATCATATGTGATGAGCGGGTATCATATTATGTGAGGTCTAAAGTTTTAGTAGCTTGTTCATACTGCTAAAAAATTATTTGAACTTTGCTCGAAAACCGTCAAAAACCAACTTAGTATTGCTTAATTCTCATGTATGAAGTTTTAAGGAAAATTTGTCCCAAAAATCATAAACCTACTGCACTTTTATCAATTTAGTTATAAATATTTCAATTTTGCTAATTGAGTTCTAAATTTTTTGATAATTTGCCAATTGAGTCCATCCGGTCAATTTTGATTGGAAATTGTGGTTATAGACATCGAACATTCTAAGTAATTTTAATAATATTATTAATTTTTAAGTAATTTTTTTCTAATTTTTTATTTTTCCTTTTCTTCCCTCTTTGATTTGCCACGGCCATCGATTGTAGGCCATGGTCGAGAGGGTTGGCCTCACCTAGGCGAGGGCTCCCAAATCTGGCAAGGCCAAGCAACCTTGCCAAGCGTCACATGGATGAGGGTGAGGATGAGGTCGAGGTCGCCACAAGGCCTCACCATTGTGCCTCCATTCGCCGTCAATACCAGTCCCTCATCCACTCTCATCCTCTCTCCCTCCATCTCTCTCTCTCTCTCTCTCTCTCTCTCTCTCTCTCTCTCTCTCTCCCTCATCCACTTGAGTCATCGCTCTGTCCCTCCATCTCTCTCTCTCTCTCTCTCTCTCTCTCTCCATGCGCGAAGGTCATGAGCCACAACAATGGAGGTCATAGGTCAGCCTTGCTAGATTTGGCCTAGGCGAGGCCACCTTGGCCTTGGGCAAGGCCAATCCTCATCAGACCTCACCATAGTGACACCTAGCTAGGCCCTCAATCTGGTCAAGGGTTGACCTTGTGAGATCCGGCAAGGATTGCTAATGCCAGCACTTGCCTTCACCTAAGCGAGGCCAAGCAAGATTGACCCTTGCTTGTGGCAAACAAGGCTAGCCTTTCTGGCTTGCAGCTAGTGATCGACGACCTAACTATTGGCAAAAAAAAGAAAGAAATAAAATTAAAAAATTAAAAAAATTAAAAATAATATTAAAAATATTTATATCGGCTGTGCTACATAAGATGGCCAGCATTCCGTTAGCAATTTCTAGTTAAAATTGGCCGAATTGACTCAATTAATAGAACGTAAAAATGTTTAAAATTCAATTAGCAAAATGAAATGTTTATAATTGAATTGGCAAAAATATGATAATTTAGGACTTTTTGGATAGTTTTCTCAAAGTTTTAGGGGAGGTCTCGATCCTAATTTGCCTAAAAGATCTTGGATGGCTCATATATTGGATCCTATTTACTCCAAGATCTGTTCAGTAAGGGGGTGCATGACAACCAGTAATTTCTGTTACAAAAATAATTTTTCTATTCCATACTTGTTTCTTGAATAGAAATCCATTTGGTAAAATTATTCAATTTTTATATTTTTGAAATAGATTCTTGTTCTAGAAATAGGTTTGGAATATAAATCAAAATTAACAATTTTCTACTTCTCTATTTCTCGAACAGGAAATGAGAAATAAAAATTCTTCTCATCGTGTCCTCCATTCGTCGCCGCTAACCATCGTCCACCTGCCGCTTGCTACCGCTAGTCGCCGGCCTCCGCCACCCACTACCGCTGGTCGCCGGCCTCCGCCGCCCACCACCGGTCGCCCGCGGCCGATCGCCGATCGCTGGCCACCGCCGTTGGTCGCCGGTCGCCGGCCAACGCCACCGCCACTGATCGCTGGTCCACCATTGTCCACCAGTCCGCCGCCGTCCGAAAGGAATAAATTTTTTGTCATTCTCAAATAAATTTCTATTTTTGAGTAGAAATTTTATATCATTATTAAGCGGTTATTTTTTTTTAGAAACTCATCTAGAAATATAAATATAAAAAATTATTTCTCTTCCAAAAATCAATTTCTAGTTAAAATGGTTATCATTCGCATCCTAAATGGCCAAGTCCTTATAGGGTTCAATTCCCCTAGCTCAAGGGAAAATACCCCATTTTTTTCCCGCTAAGAGTCCGTACGCCACAAACACGAAATAGTTGCTTTGAGTTTTGAGCTTATAGCTTTAAAAAGGCAGGACATGGATCGGACATTTTCAGAATTACTTTAGGAACGCCAAAACTTTCCTTCGAAGGATTTCGTGAGCTCAAAACCGCAAGCTCACCCTTTAGGCTTTGAGGTATCTTAGCCTTCCTCTTTATATTGTCCGCTTGCTCGCTCGCTTAGCCCATCTCGAATCGTAAAGAAAATTGAAGAGAAAGAAAAGTGTTTAAGTGAAGAATATTGTTACTTTTCATAACGTGACGATACAAATGAAAGAGAAGGTGACCTTAAATATCTAAGCCCCTCCAATTATAAATGTCGAGTTCCCTTGGATCTAACAACGGAGATCCAAGCTTTTCATCTGCCATTTACCCACTCATTACAAGAATTCTCCAAAACACAAGTTGTATGTTACAAATATCAACGTCAACAACAACTTAAAATACTCCCAGAACTCTAGATTCCTATAAAGACGAAGGCTTGTTCGATCATCTCGGCCACCTTCTCGGCCCATTATGCCTTGGATACCTCCGGTCCACGTGGTTGACTAGCAAATTGACAGATCATCCTGCAAGCATTCGCAATGAATCACCTAGTAATGCCACCTCTCTCTCTCTCTCTCTCGTAGCAATTTGCAACAAGAAAATGAAGAAGGTGCTTGCATCCATATAATGCACCCGTCATTTTCACTCTTAAAGTAATTAACTTTCTAAAGCACACATCGGGAATGGAATGGAGTAATTCACATCTCATTGTCCAGGTAACATCCTTAATATCAATAATCACAATCCTTGATTATCATTCTCGAGATTACCCAAAAATTATTGATTGTAAGGACGCGTCCGTATGGCTCACTAAATCATTCATAGTGCAAAATTTACGCCTCTTATGTAATTCACACGATTGATTCTTGGGTTTTCCCATCAATTGGTTTGCTTTGAATTTCTGGCATCTTCATTCCAGTTCTCGCCCAAAACAATTTTTGTAGGCAAAAGCACGTGGCCGGAGCTCGTCGGGGCAAAGCGGGATGGTGGCGGCAGAGATCATCGAGAGAGAGAACCGCAACGTCAGAGCCAGGGTGTTGCCGGAGGGGACGCTGGTGACGGGGGACTTCAGGCGCAATTGGGTTTGGGTTTGGGTCGATAGGAATAGGAAGCTCACTCAAGTTCCACATATTGGCTAAATTGTCTATTGCCCTAGTTGAAACCCCTCTATACGTAGAAGTCGAAAGTTTGTTACGTGGGCCCAAGCCCACACACACTCAACCTTCACGCGGATTTCCTATTCGGCCATGTAAAGAGGAAAGAAGATTGGCCGAATCCTCTCTGCCGAAGAAGCCCTCCTGCACGTGAAAGATTGGAAATTGGTGGGCCCAAGGTCAAACTTTTGACCTTGGGCACACTATATATATGAATGTAGAAAAATCAGTAGGGTTTTTTCGGTGGATGGCCGCTGCACGTACATGCCGAGAGAAGGAATAAAAATCCGCATGTCCGAAGCCGCAAGTCCTCCGCGTGAAGCTTTGAAGAGATACGTGAAGCCATACGTGAGCGAATGTGTTAAGTTTGAACGCGCGGTAAATTTGTGCCGTGAATTTATACTAAGTGAGTTGTTTATTTATAAACACTTTGGGTTTGGGATAAATTGGGGTTTGGGAAACACCGAGAGAGTGTTTGAGTGACTTGAGTATGTAATCTCCTTGTATCGCTTGATCTATAGTGAAATTCGATCTTTGCTCTCCCCGTGGATGTAGGTCTTTACGAGTGAACCACGTAAATCTGTGTCCGATTTTTTTTTTTTTTTCCTGTCTATATTATTGTTTGATCGCTCGCCCTATTGCAACAACAATTGGTATCAGAGCCAGGCTTGGCTGAGTTGAAGCGAATCGATGGCGATAGAAGAAGTAAAAGTGAGAATCGACAGATTTGATGGGAAGGATTTTAGTTTCTGGAAGATGCAGATTGAAGATTATCTTTATCAGATGAAACTGCACTTGCCTTTATCTGGGGAGAGACCAGAGATGATGAAGCAAGCTGATTGGGATTTGCTGGATAGACGAGCTATGGGTGTTATTCGGCTGACGTTGGCTCGTAACGTCACGTTTAACATCTTGAAGGAGAAAACCACTATTGACCTGATGCAAGCCCTATCGGATATGTATGAGAAGCCCTCTGCGATCAACAAGGTCCATTTGATGCGACGTTTGTTTAATTTGAAGATGAGCGAAGGTGCGTCAGTTGCAAATCATATCAATGAATTCAATGTGATTGTTAGTCAATTGAGTTCGATTGAGATTGATTTTGAAGATGAGGTATGTGCTTTGATTCTGTTATCCTCATTGCCTAATAGTTGGAATACTACTGTTACTGCTGTTAGTAATTCCTCTAAGTCAACAAGTTTGACGTTTGATGGGGTTCAAGATTTAATTCTGAGCAAGGACATTCGTAGAAGAGAATCTAGCGAATCTGTATCTACTGCTTTAGTAGGTGAAAATAGAGGAAGATCTATAACACGTGTGGGTAATAGTAGTATTAATATAAACAGGCGTAGTCAGTCTAGAACTGCTAATGTTGTCTGTTGGAGCTGTGGCAAGAGGGGGCATCTTAGAAGGGATTGCCTTAAGCTGGAGAATGAGAAGGGTAAAGGAGTTATGGTTGATTCTGCAGATAATGTTGCAGCTGTAGCAGATAGTGCCGATTATGTCTTGTTTGTTACTAATGATTCATCGCTTGATGGATGGATTTTGGATTCTGGTTGTTCTTTTCATGTCACACCAAATAGAAATTGGTTTATCGCTTATCAGTGCACGGGTAGTGATAAAGTCCAGTTAGGAAACAATGCTGAGTGCGATGTTGTAGGTGTTGGTGATGTTAAAATCATAATGCATGATGGTATTGTGAGGACATTGACTGGAATAAGGCATGTTCCAGAGTTGAATAAGAACTTAATTTCCTTGGGTGCCCTAGATTCAGCTGGTTGCAGGTATTCTTCAAAAGGTAGAGTTCTGAAGGTTGTACGAGGTGCCTTGGTGATAATGAAAGGAATCAAGCACGGAGGCCTGTATAAACTTCAAGGTAAGACAGTGACAAATTTCGTTGCGGAGACGTCGGATGCATCTGTTCGAGAGTCTTTTGATTGCTCGAGGAAGACCTGGGTGTTTGTGCCAAGGCACAAGTTTGATGCTAGTGTCAAGATCACGCAGTCAAGAGCTTTGATCGAGATGGAGACTGGTAAGTCGATCAAACATGTGCAGGCTGACAATAGCATGGAGTTTTGCTTGGAGCTGGCAAATAAATTCTACATGAAAGAAAGCATAGTGAAACACCGCACTAATGCCAATAAATCACAACAATTTGCAGAATTGACGATAAGAACATTACTAGAGATGGCCCATAAAATTATCTCTAGTGCTTTGGTATTGCTAGGAGAATTCTAGCTAATGTGCTAAATACGGTAAGCTGCACAGTAAATAGATCCCCATCAACTATTGAATGGCGGACTCCTAAAGAAGTATGGTCGGAGGTAACATTGCTGATTATTCTATTCTTAGAATGTTTGGTTGCCCGTGTTATTTTCAAGTGAGTGATGGTAAGCTTGATTGGAGGGCAATGTGTATATTCCATGGCTATGCACAAGGTGAGTGGGGCAATCAGTTGTGGTGCTCGGATATAAATTCACATGTTAACAGCGGAGAAGTTACCCTTGATGAGTCTCCAGTACTTTTGACTAGGAGTGATTATAGTAGTGTTCAAACAGATCTGGACGGTATTCAGCTTGAGGTGGAGTTGCGACCAGAAACTCCTGAGGTAGCGTATACAGGTACTAGCAAAGTAATTGACACATATGGTGCTCATAGCGAGGTGGAGCCTATATAGCCAATGGTTGCTGTAACTGCTGATATTGACAAGGTACGTATTCGATCTCCTGACAGATATTGATGCAATAATGGTTTTACTTTATTTGCGGTTGAGGAGGTTATGTTAGAAAATCATTGCGGAGCAGTTAAAGGTGCATGTGGAGTTGGTATTCTGATGAGGTCCTCGGTTATAGCAAAGTTCAGCGAGACTTGGACTTGGATAATATCTGTGGTTGAGCGTCTAGTATGGGAAAAAGCGGCGAGTTTGAATTTTTTTCGAAGCGATTGCGGCTTGGCTCGAAACGTCGGCCGTGTGGAGATTGTTAAATTATGCTCCGAGTTTGGCGGCTTATAAAATGCAATTCGTCAAAGACGTCCCTCTATATGTAGAAGTCGAAAGTTTGTTACGTGGGCCCAAGCCACACACACTCAACCGGGCCCACACACTCAACCTTCACGCAAATTTCCTGTTCGGCCATGTAAAAGAGGAAAGAAGATTGGCCGAATCCTCTCTGCTGAAGAAGCCCTCCTGCACGTGAAAGATTGGAAATTGGTGGGCCCAAGGTCAAACTTTTGACCTTGGGCACACTTATATATATATATATATAAATGCAGAAAAATCAGTAGGGTTTTTTCGGTGGATGGCCGCTGCACGTACATGCCGAGAGGAGGAATAAAAAGCCGCACGTCCGAAGCCGCAAGTCCTCCGCGCAAAGCTTTGAAGAGATACGTGAAGCCGTGCGTGGGCGTATTGTGTTAAGCTTGAACGCGTGGTAAATTTGTGCCGTGAATTTATACCAAGTGAGTTGTTTATTTATAAACACTTTGGGTTTGTGATAAATTGGGGTTTGTGAAACACTGAGAGAGTGTTTGAGTGACTTGAGTGTGTAATCTCCTTATATCGCTTGATTTATAGTGAAATTCGCTACTACTCTCCCCGTTGACGTAGGTCTTTACGACTGAACCACGTAAATCTGATGTCCGATTTTTTTTTTCTATCTATATTATTGTTCGATCGCTCGCCCTATCACAACAACAGAAATCCCGGTTGCTGCTCGAGTTTTCGGTGTGGTTGCCGTTGGATACTTGACCTCTCCCTCTCTTTTTGTCAACTTTACTCATAAAAAAAATAGTTCCATATATATCCTTACATCAATAAAAAATCACGGGCTACTTTGACCGTCCACATGTAAAATTTTCTATTCTATCAATTTCACAAGTATTCATGGACTTCTTTCGTATTAAATGAAATAAGTATGAGGACCTATATTTAAAAAGACATGGAATAATTACATACTCAAAAAATGTCACGAGAAACGGCTCAAAGACTAATGGTAAACCCTTTTCAAACCTACAAAAGTACTCTTGAATTAAAATGAAAGTAAATGGAAGATGATTTTGACACATTGATGTCATTTTTCAATCACCTATGTATAACTGTGATGTTGCTTTATTAATGAGCAAGTTCAATCGTTGAGTACCTTATGTAAATGTGAAGGGACAATGTCGCACATAATAGTTCAATTAGAGGGAAAATGTCTCATTATTCCTGTTATTTATTTTTCCTTTTTCGGGATTTATGAGATAGTTATGTCAACAAATTTAATGTCCTCAAATAATTGAGGAGATAACTAGTATTGCCATGGAATAGATAAAGTTTCACTTTCATCTCTTCATTCTTTAGTATCCAACGTTTCCAATTTTAATGGGGATGGCAACTCAACCTGTCACAATAAATATTTCCAATGCCCAAAGCCCCAATGCTCATGAACCCCACAGCACACGTATTTTGAAACTTGGATAGGCTAAAAAAAATTGCCCCGCTCATGGGGTGAGGCGAGAATGGATTTAGTCATTTTCACACTTCAATCATTTTAAATACCAAACTTTCGTTTTTCTGTTGTATGTTTTAATCAAACAAGTCGTCATCATCTTTCCTTCATTAGACAACTGATTGACAATCATATTCTTGCTTTTTCTAGTGTTTAAAAAGCACAATGCACTAAACTTGAATAAGTTTTTTCTTTTCTAAATCAAAACTTAATTTCAACATAAGTATGGCGCAGCATAAAGTGGGTCGGTGTACAAACTTGTCTAGCTTCCGTCCCTTTCAATTGCCATCTCTAACTTTAATGTGACAGCCCAAGATGTTTGGCTTGCCATGTAATTGCAAAGAGCATCGCATGTTATCGTTAGGCAAGTCCAAAGCGCAGCCTTCAATTACGTGCCTACCCGTTCAAAACGAATTGATGGAAACGTGTTTTTGCTCCCGTATTGAAAGATACTTATCGCAAGCAAAAAAATAAGAGAAGTTTCCTTCTTATAATTACAAATGGAAGACAAAAATAAACGATGATGTACCATGTATCATCCCCACTTTCCAATTCAATACCATTTTCCTCCTATTTCCCGTAACACCATTGCCCGTCCCCAAACAAAAACCCTATGAACGAAAAGACTGAATCACCTCCGTTCAGACAATGCCAACCACAATTCGAGATCAAAAGGGTGTTCATGATATTTATCATTTTTGCCTTTCCAAATTTTTATTAAAAGGTAGTTCATGATATGTCTTTCAATCTTTAAAAAAAAAAAAATGACTAAAATAATTTTATGTAATACTACTCTCCACGTGCCTATTACTAGTAGAAATCAAAACGTGGTGCTCTACCGATATTTCATCAGCACAAAAAAATCCAAATTGGAGCTCGGATATTTTATTCTACTTAAAAAGAAGAACAAATCCATCATATAAAAGGCCGAAACCTTGGACTTTATTAGGGGGTTGGGCTGGTTGGGCCTCTCGAATACACCACGTTGTACCAATTGAATACACGATGTTATATCAATTGAAGCGAACACGTATTGTTTGCATAATCTCTTACACCTTCTTGTATCTTCGACTGTCTGTTAGTCTATCTTGCAGCAGATAATGAAACACAATACGAACATGTCTATTTTGCGGTAAAATCAACAACGCTAACGATGATTTTGAGAAATCTTTCGCAAAGCAACTATATGAGTCATAGATAAAAAGCACATGGATTGACAGCCACTTTGAGCATTTTAATTTCTGAAAAATGAAGTTTGTCTCGAAAAACTTTGAAATAATTTTACCAGACACCAAACCTTGCGTCGAACAATTTAATTACAAAATTAACTCAAGGCTTTTAGAGCTCGAGATAATTCCCAGAATGGTGTCTGCCATTCATAGAAATGTCGCGGGACTTGCTATCGCGTGCGGTAAATACCGACCGAGAGAAAAGAACAAAATCGCAAACATGCTACAGAGGAAACAGTCTTTCCGTGCTGACTGCTGACCACAAAGGACGGGGGCGGGCTGGTCGAGAATTGGGAAATCGGGGGGGATTAAGAAAAGGGATTGGGACATCGAAAGGTTTCCCAGTTTCGATCTTGAGTGATTGTTGCTTGCCCGGGAACGCGAATCAAGAACTCTTCAGGGTGAGCATGTTTCAAAGTAAAATCGTACCGGTGGCAATCACTCCGCTTTCAAGTTCTAAAAGTATTGTTAGCCGTTATATGAAGTGATTAAGTAAGATCTATAATTAAGAAATATATCTTTATATATTTGAAGAAAAAATAGATGGTATAAAATATCGAAGGGATGACAATAGCAATGAGAACATAAGTTTTGTGGATTCGGATCACATCGATACCCTGAATAATCATAAATACTTGGTGACGTATGTGTTTACATTGATAAAAAGAAGAAGAAGAAAATTTCCTCTTTAAAGGCCACAGTGTACTGACCAAAGTCCATGCCAAATCCTTTGAATGGTTTTCACTGTTGAAGGGATATTCTCCGTCTTCTCGTGCTTTCCAACATGTGAAGTCCTGGACTTGTCATTTGAATATGTCTGCCTCCTTATCCCAAACAGTTGCTTTGCTTCCCCAACTCACACGCAGACACGGATATATGCATGCACGGCCAACGAAAGAAGATAGAAGTCGCGCCACATTCGAGAAGCTCTATCGTCCGATGAAGCTAACGAGAAATCATCCGGGTGTTGTCTTCCCGAGTGTTTCAAGCTCCAAGATATTTCTCCATGATATATTTTATAGAACAATTACGCAAGGCTACTATAGGCGAGAATGTAATATAAGGCTAAGACATACTTAAACGTGTAAGTAATTGTACCACTTAAAAGAGTACTTATTATTATTCTATTTTATTCTATTGTTTTAAGGATTAGACAACATCTATCTCAACTTGTGAAATTCGACACCAAATTTCACAAATCAAATAGAATACATGCTAATATCCAAATGAATTATCCAATACGAGATTGATTATAATTTTTGTATAGGCAATCAAAATCATGCTAGATGTTGTAAGACATATCATTCTTTAATATTCGATCTGATCCTTTATTATAACATATAGTGCCTTTTTTAATCCAAAATAATGTTTAATTTGATCCTTGAATTTTAATTTGGGTCAATATGATCATTGTGCTCTTCCAATGGGACCAATAATCTTTGGGAAAATGATATAAATGATCCAAAAGATTTGACCCAATATATAATGTCATTCCAATATTTTTATTTGTTTAATGTGATTTCTGAATTATTAATAAATGTTCAAATATTCATTTTGTTTGTTCAAATGACATATTGGACGTTATTGGTAACGTGGATTATTATATATTGAGTTGGAATAATAAAATGAAGAGACAATATGTCTTATTTATTTATTTATTTATCTACTTTAAAAATGAAAAAGGGAAATTAGGATGTTTACATGTTCGTCGTTGTTTGATGATGTTGATTATATATCATGATTCGGTATGGATATTTTGTTATTATCATCCATGTGTAACTTTTCATTATTGTCTGTCGTTTAAAGTTAATGGATTGGAAGTCACATCAACAAATTATGTTAACTTATAATCACAAAAATACAATATTGAACATTTTGATATAGTATAAGTATTAGATTTGACATTTATCAATAATTTATTAATTATATTAAATAAATTAAAAAAATATAAGAGCAACATTATACAAATTAAAAATATAGGAATAACATTTCAAATTGGATCAATATCCATAAACCATTTATGATTATTTCTCTTATCATTTAAGTTGGGTGATATAATTGACATATGATGTGACAATCGACTTAGCTATGGAACCTATGGCTTCTGAACATGGTTGTACACATCATGGCTACGTCATTAACATTTAGCCAAAATAACAAAAAAGTTGAACATGAAAAAAAAGATTAAAACAAAAGATTATCCAAGAATCGTAAAAGAATAGGGGTGAACGTTCCCTGTTCTGATTCGGTTCTGTCTAGAACTTGAAAACTTACTTGTCAGAATTAAGAATCTGAAACATATCTTATCATAAGTTCCAGGATCGGTTTCAGGGTCGGTTGCAGGTTCCAACAGATTTTTTTTTTTTTTTTTTTTCATTTTCAGATTTGAACTATAACGAAGAAGGAAAGAGATAAACCAAAGCTTCTATGTTAGCGCAAGCCAAGATCAGAAAATGGATGGCAACTTAGCAACTTTTGGTGTAACAAACACAAGAAAATCACTTATGCAAGCAACAAACTTCGACCTAGGAAGAGTTCTCTTTGTTATTAGGCTTTGAATTCTTTTGCTGCCTGTCATCACCAAGTACACCCTTCTCCTCTAGTCTTCTTTTTATCTGCTCACGTGCCCCAACAAAAGTCACTCCATATACTGAGGTCATCACCATCTGTTTCACTAATTTCCTATCCACCTGAAAGGTTTCAGAAGATAGAACCGTGACTAAAAGTACAAAAGCAATGTACTAAATGAAAAGTTCTTTCCAAGAAGGAAATTCAAGAATAAACTTTGTAAGACCCACAGAAAATGCACCTGGCCCAGTAAGACCTTTGCCAGCGCAGCATTAGGATGAGTAGCAGGGTCCTTGTTGCTGTCCCTTTTCATCATGTCATGTACCCTAAACCCCAAAAAGAGAAGGTAACCAAGACTTTTCATGTCGCATAACTTAAAGTATGCATTAACCTAGAGCATGCACAAAGAGGAAAGAGGGTCTGCACAGCAACAAGGAAATTTGCTAAAGAATAGTATGACCCAACTCTTCTAATAAGCATAATTGAAATAGCAATTCCACCATTACCAAATCCATTTCTTCTGTGGAGTTGGATCCCTAGCGGTGCTATGAGAACTGTTCTCTTGTTCTAGGAGATATAGGGAAAGGAAGAGTCGCGTGAAGACAGCAGAGAATATTAGAAGACAGATAACTTCTTTTTTCTACACATATGACTAGAGTGACGGATATCTTGATTCTTTTTTTTTTTTTTTTTTTCATATTTTGGAAAGATAGACCGAAATATATGATGCTAGTCTGCTGGGAAGCGCATAGTACTCAGTTATTTAACACATATAACGACCTTAGTAACTGTCCGGGCAATAGTATAACTCTTAACATTCACACTGAGAAAAGCAATGTAATGGTATTTTGCAAGTCTAACAACACCAAAAATGTTTCACCAGGCCATGTACCATACCTTGCAGCAATTTCTGAATAAGCATCAGCAGGTTTCTCTGCCGCAACTAGATTTACTGCAGCAGCTTCCATCTGGAAAATGAATACAGTGTTGAAAATAAAATGAATGCTCATGAGAAATTAAAATATTAAGTTATACAAAATTTCAGGCTCTAGTTTCATAAAATTAATTTGGATGACATGCAAGACTCTGCTTAACGTATATATTATCATGTCGACAGTTGAGATAACTGATTCATCATCTCATTGTCAGAACAGCAACAAAGATCGGCTAGAGATTAGAACTACATTTCCACAACAGAAATTAAGGAGATTAATCAATATGAAGAAAATATCATCTCAGAGAAGCCATACAATTCAGATATCTCTCAAGAACTACAACTGGAAAGGGTCCTTAAGGACTTTTCTTCTAAAAACCCAATTGGTGTAGCATTTACCCTTCAATGTTGGAGAATACAAATACGGAAAGACAAGAAGCAAATTTGAGCAAATGGTGAATGCACTCCGGAGTATTAACCACCTATTATCAGCTAAGTACCTAAATCATTTTTCCGCATAACAGCAGCTTTTGGGTCATTCTTTCATTGCAAGCACAGGGATACAATGTTGTAATTGAAATGAGAAGAAACACTTTTGGTATAAACCGCAAATGTATTTCTTGACTAAAAAGATTTAGTTGCCAAGTTTTGTGTACTATTCTGCCAAACAACAATTTTTGGGATGATTCTGTTGTGTAAATGAAAATTAGCTGCAATCTTTCCAAATGATAAGAGGCCTTCAATTGGTCTGGCAAAGAAACTTGAATTTACAAATGCCAACATATTTGTCTACTAGTATAACTAAATGGGTAAGATTGATTCCAAAATATGCTTCGGGTGTCACAGTTTCTAAAGTAATGAAAAACAGTCAGCTAAACTGCTTGTTACAAGGAGAAAGTACCCACACCGTCTCTTCCCAAGGCAGCATAGTGCTGAAGGCCATTGCAGGAACCATCCTGAAAATAATGCATAGTCACTAATTCAGAGGGTAGAATCTCAGGTAAGTAGGGGTGTGTGTGTGTGAGAGAGAGAGAGAGACACACACACACACACACACACACACACAGAGATGCAGAGCACACAATCATCTCGGCAGAGAATCCCCCATCCCAGGAAGGAAAAATAAGAGAATAATAGAAGTTCACTTATGATCAACAAGGCCATAGCAGTGAAAACCACCTTGCATAGTTGACTATTGTCATTCAGAGCATATGACTACAATGTAATTCAAGTTTGCTAAAAGGCAATTCATAAAGGTTTTAAATTATCCTAATTCACAATGATCTAAATTTTCCATGTCAACGCTAGGCAAAAAAGACTCTTCACATAACTTCCACTGGAAATGGGAGAGGAAAAGCTCTCATGACAGACAAGATTTTCTCTGTTAGTCTTGCAACTTTTCTTTGGGTTTCATGAAAAACACCCTAGTGAACATGTCTATAGCTTATGAAGGAATTTCTTAGCTCCTACTTCCTTTTAGAATGATCACTTAAAAGAACAAATTTAAAGCAAATTATAATATATGTCGCACCCATATAAATCAAAGTGCTCCAATAACTAAGTATAGACTAGCAAAGTAACTAAACCTACCTTTTTTCATGTGTGTGTTGCATATGTCCGTGTGAGTACAGAATATACAACTTGTCCAGGACAAGGAGCATGATTCATTCCATTTACACGATGAGATCCTTGAGATTACTTTGCTCCAGGAGCTCCAAGACGTAGGAGAGGACAGGGCGGTTGGCCACCGGAAGCAGCGCCTTCGGCACCTCCTGCAACGAATTCGAACTGAGATGAAAAACAAAAACAAAGACGAAGAAGGATGAGAAAAGCCTTTGAGAATCGTTCTCGAAGTAGAACGCATCAGTTCCTCGGAGAAAATCTCCAAACCGCAGGAAGGTGGAGGGAGCGACCTTAAAGATGAGGGGGACGAGCTTCTTCGAGAAGCCGCCGGCCAACACCACCACTTGGAAGGGACTTGAGGCTTGACTCCGTGTGGAGATCCGAGAAGGTGATCGCCCGATTCGTCGAGGAAGCGTAACCCGGAGATACCGGAGATACCGGAAATATAGGTCTTGCCGGAGAGGAACTCGTCGAAGAAGTGTTACCCAGATATTTAGATATTGTCGGAAGTGAACTGAGTGAGAAGTTAGAATTGAGACTAAGGTAAATTAGGAAACCGGAACCGAGAACCGCCGGTTCCCAGAAAAAGAGAACGGAGAACTGAAATCGGTCTCTTAAGAACCGGGAACTCAACCGGATCCTCCGATCTGGTTCTCTGGATCTCGGGTGGGAACCACGCTCACCCCTAAAAAGAATACCAAAAGTGAGAGATAGAGAAAGAGAAAGAGGGGCCCTTTGGAGTTTGGATGTCTCTCTTGAGAATATGAATATGAAGATGAAGAAATGAATCAAGATACATGGGAGTCAGCATAGATAATACTTCGAATCACTTTATTTCAATATGATTGTAATACAAAGCTTCTATATATCAACGATAGCCTATGAATACAATCCTCTGTTTTACATCCCCTGTTTTCTCTCACTACAACACGTATCAACTAATACAATCACAGAGCATCCATTGATGATTGCTCTCTCTCTCTCTCTATTTTACTTCTATCTTCGCTTAGCTTATTCCAAGGAAGACTTACTCTAGATAATACTTCGAATCACTTTATTTCAATATGATTGTAATACTCTCAACGACAAAGACTATGAATACAATCCTCTCATCCCCTGTTTTCTCTCACTACAACACGTATCAACTATACAATCACAGCATCCATTGATGATTGCTCTCTCTCTCTCTCTCTCTCTCTCTCTCTCTCTCTTATTTTACTTAGCTTATTCCAAGGAAGACGAAGACTTCTTATATCATAATTGAACCTCTAATAGAAATACCCCTAATCGTTTCTTAATTTGTTTCACCATTCTAAAAACGAATAACAACACATGTGTCAGTTGAGATCTACACGACTTGGCGATCCACATCTTCTTTATTTCGGGCTTTCTTAATCATTGATAACAATCCATGTCTGCCTTCATCACGAGCTCTTCACCGTTGATCATCAGCTCATTGTTACTTTCCTGTTTTTGTTTTGCCCACGTGTTCTTTACTTCACTTTGCTGTGTATAACTCTTTTTCTTCATAGTTCTTTCTCTTCCAGCATCGGTGTTATTTGCTAAGTGAGACTTTGTTCCTATATACTTAACATCCCCCCTCAAATTGGGAAGGGTTAAGGATCCTATTCCCAATTTGGCTCAAAGAGTAAAGTGAGCCAGCCGTGAGAGTGACTTTGTAAAGATGTCGGCAAGCTGCAAATGACTGGGAATATATCGAACCTGGATGGACCCAGAAGATACCTTTTCGCAAACGAAGTGAAAATCAACTTCGATATGCTTAGTTCGAGCATGTAGTATAGGATTGGTTGTAAGAGAAATGGCTAATCTATTATCATAGAATAAGAGAGTTGGTGGTGGAAGAGAGATACCAATATCGTGTAGTACAAAACTGATCCAAGTAAGTTCAACAGTTGTTGAAGCAAGTGCACGATACTCAGCTTCTGTGGAAGATCGTGAGACAGTGGGCTGTTTCTTGGCTGACCAAGAAAGAAGATTAGATCCGAGATAAGTGCAAAAACCAGTAGTAGATCGTCGAGCAGCAGTACATCCTGCCCAGTCAGCATCTGAGTAGCCATAAAGACTTATGGAACTGTTAGAGTGGAGATAAATGCCAAGATATGTTGTACCTTTAACATATCGAAGAACTCTCTTTAATTGATGAAGATCTGCCACTGTTGGATGTTGATCTTTTGACAAAGTAGATTCGTGGCAAAGGCAAGATTTGGTCAAGTGATGGTCAAATACTGAAGACCACCAACTAAGCTTCTGTACTCAAGAGGATCACTTAGCCGAATATCAGTATTTGTCATAGTAACTGATCTAAGTGGCAAAGGAGTTGAAATAGATTTGCACTCTGCCATATGAGCTTGTTTAAGCAAATCAATAGCATACTTTGTTTGGCATAGAAATAGAGCCTAAGTAGTACGTTTGGCTTCAATTCCTAAAAAATAGTGAAGATATCCAAGATCCTTCATATGGAATTGAAGACTAAGGTTCTGAATCAAAGTAGCCAAGAGTTGTGTTGAGTTGCCAGTCAAGATAATGTCATCGACATAAAGGAGTAACAAGATTGCATGTGAACCAGTTTGAAGAACAAACAGAGATGGATCAGCTGTGCTACAAAAGAAACCATTTTCGAGGAGAAAGTTACTGAATTTATCCAACCAAGCTCTTGGTTCGTGTCGAAGACCATACAAGGACTTTTGGAGAAGACAAACATATTGAGAGTTTTGAGGATGTATGAATCCAGGTGGTTGCTCCATATATACAGTCTCATTCAAGTCTCCATGGAGAAATGCATTTTTAATATCAAGTTGATGTATTGGCCATTGTCTCATTAGAGCCACAGAAAGTACTATACGGATTGTTGCATGTTTCACAACAGGACTGAATGTTTCAGTAAAGTCTAGTCCTGCTTCTTGATAAAAACTTTGGCAACTAGTCGAGCTTTTAGCCTGTCAAGACTGCCATCAGGTGCTAGTTTGGTCTTAAACACCCACTTCCAGCTTATCACATTCATCTGGTCAGTTCTGGGAACCAGTTTCCAGGTTTGATTTTCATATAGAGCAGTCATTTCTTCTTGCATTGCTCTATACCATCCTTTATCAGCTAATGCTGATTTAACAGATCTTGGTTCCATAGGGACTTGATATTAAGCTAAACATGCATACTTGGGATTTGATTTTGTAATCCCAGATTTCAGTCGAGTCTGCATATGATGAACAACAATATTACCTTGAGAAGAAGAAGAGCTAGGATTGTGTTGCTCTTGATATGGATGTCAGTAGGCATAACATCTGTTGAGATAAGAACTGGTTGTTCTGCTGTAGTTGAGGCAGTCTGCATTTGTGTGATAGAAATAATTTGTGGCATATTTCCACTATATGAATTATGAGTGTAGTGATCTACCATAGCAAGATGGTACTGGAATTTAGCTGTTTGGTCAATAAGGCCACTGTCTGGAAGATCTTCCATAGCAGAACTTGGGGACTCGAACAGTTTAACTTCTTCAATCCATTGTTTGTATAGAGTTGTATACTGTCCATACTCATTGATCAGCTTCTTTGTGAATGGGAAAAATGTTTCATCAAAGACAACATGTCTACTGATATATATATATATCAGTGGGGACAAGACAACGATACCCTTTATGTAGTTCACTGTATCCCAGAAATACACAAGTAAGGGATTTGGGATCAAATTTATGTTGTTTATATGATCTTAAGCATGGATAACAAGCACATCCAAAACACCCTTAGATGTTCATAGCTTGGCTGCTTATGATGAATTTTGTTATAAGGTGTATCCATCTTTAGTTTGGGTGTAAGGAGTATGTTTACAATATAATTGGCTGTCATAAAAGCATCTACCCAAAATTTTAGCGAGACTTTAGAGTGGTATAACATAGCTAATCCAAGCTCAATTATATGTCGATGTTTCCTTTTTGAAACTCCATTCTGTTTTGGTGTGTGTGGACAAGACATGAGCTGTTTTATGCCACAGTTCTTTAAATGATGTTGAAATCTATTACTTATGAACTCTCCTCCTCCATCACTCTGGAAAATTTTGATTCGATGATTAAATTGTCTTTCAACTAGTTTCTGGAATTTGACAAAGATATCATAGAACTTAGATTTCAACTTCATTGGATATAACCAGGCTATATCGAGAAAAGTTGTCAAAAAAGATCACATAGTACTTGAACTCTTGAAAGGAGCTTACTGGTGAAGGCCCCCAAATGTCACAATGTATCTTTTCTAAAGGAACATTCGATGTAGAGTCTGACAAGGGAAAAGATAATGCTGTACTTTTGCTATTTGACAGCTGCTGCATATATTCTTGGTTGTTGTAGTATAGTGAATTAGCTTCTGATGTTGCAGATGTTTCACTATCTGTGAATTTGTGTGAGCCAATCTTTGGTGCCATGTATCTTCATCTACAGCTCTTTGTCTCTGAGTGAAAAAGGCTTTTGTGGTTTGTGTATCCACTTGATAAAGTCCTCTAATTTTCCTTTCGAGCTTCACTGTTACTTTGGTATAGTTTTCCTTTACATAAACACCAGTTTTGTCAAAAACAAATGAGCAAGGATAGTCATCTGTAAGTTTAGAAACTGAAAGGAGGTTCTTCTTTATTTCTGGAATAATCAACACATCATTGAGAGGTCATGTATTATCTTTTGTATTCAGCCAGGTATTACCAATGTGAGTAACAGGCAAGCATGATCCATTTCCAATCATGACAGTATCGGTTCCTTTATACTTAGAAAGAGTATGAAGAATACCAGGATTAGCACTGATGTGAGCTGTAGCACCAGTATCTGGGTACCATTCACTTCCTTTTGGGTCCTCAATATGCATTACTATTAATGCTATTGGAATGTCTTCTGCTTGATAGGAATTGTCAAAACGATACCAGCAACGAAGAGCATCATGTCTTGGACATTTACATATTTGACATTCCAGTCGAACATTGCTTGTTTCTTTCTCATCCTGTAAATTTTTATTTGAGGTTAATGTCAAAGATGGATAAGTTTTGGTGTTTTGGTACCTCTGAGAATGACTGGCATAGGGTCGAAACCCTTGATTAGTTCCAGAGAAAGCATTTCTCTGTCTGTATTGCTGATCTCTTTGGCCTTGCATCAAGGCATTTGTTTTGTAATTCTTATTCCTTTAAGAATATCCAAAGCCTCAACCTCTACTATTAGCAACTCTACCTCGACCATAGCTATGGCCTCCTCTGTAATTTCCTCTTTGAGCTACAAAGCCAGAGGTTTGAGGAATATATTCTCCATCAGTATTTTCTTTAAGCTGTATCTAAGATTGTCTTTGCCCAAAGTAAGCTAAATTGGGATTATACAGATTCTTGGAGTAATTCTGCAGTCTTGATTCGAACCTTTCTAATTGTGCAATCACTTCATCATATTCAGGTTGAGGCTTTAGACAGTATATAGTGGTTCGAAAATTTTCATATTTAGGACCCAAGCCTTCCAACACACCAAACATTTTGGTTATTTCATCCACAGGTTTTCCTATAGCATTCAACTGATCACATATGGACTTATATTCTTTGAGATAGACAGGAAGAGCACGATCATGCTTCTAACAAACTTGTAATTTCTCTCTCAATTCGAATTCCCTAGCAATTGACTTCTGTGTAAAACGATTCAGAAGTGTTTGCCATACCTCATAAGATGTTTCTAGGCCAATTATCAAGCTCAAAATATTCTCAGTGACAGCTCCACTTATCCATGATGATACCAGCTGATCAGTTTTTGTCCAGTCAATAGAATCTGGATTTACAACTTCAGATTCACACCCTTCGACTTCATTTTGCAGCATTCGAGGAGGTGATGAAAAATCACCATTGATAAAGCCAAAAAGTTCTTGGCTTTTCAGGAACCTGTGAATCTGTGCTTGCCATAAAAGAAAATTGTCTTCGGCAAGTTTGATTGTGACAAAGTTAGAGATATTCACATGTATTGGGAAGGGATACTTTGGTGTTCTTATTGCCATTGTTGTAGTCTCTCAGCTTGAGGAAGAAGATAACAGAGATGCTATGAATATAAACACGATTACCGTGATACTGGAATATGCTGCACCTTTAGTTTCTTCACCTTTGATTTAAAGGATCGCTGCTGAATGAATCTCTTCAGCAAATATGGTCTCCTGCTCTGATACCATGAGAAAATGAAGATGAAGATGAAGAAATGAATCAAGATATAGGGGAATCGGCACAGAGAATACTTCGAATCACTTTATTTCAATATGATTGTAATACAAAGCTTTTGTATATCAACGACAGCCTATGAATACAATCCTTTGTTTTACATCCCCTGTTTTCTCTCACTACAGCACGTATCAGCTATACAATCACAGAGCATCCATTGATGATTGCTCTCTTAGCTCTCTCTCTCTCTCTCTCTCTCTCTCTCTCTCTCTCTACCCCTAACCGTTTCTTAATTTGTTTCACCATTCTAAAAACGAATAACAGCACATGTGTCAGTTGAGATCTACACGACTTGGCGATCCACATCTTCTTTATTTTGGGCTTTCTTAATCATTGATGACAATCCATGTCTGCCTTCATCACGAGCTCTTCACCGTTGATCATCAGCTCATTGTTACTTTCCTGTTTTTGTTTTGCCCACGTGTTCTTTGCTTCACTTTGCTACGTATAACTCTTTTTCTTCATAGTTCTTTCTCTTCCAGCATCATCAGTGTTATTTGCTAAGTGAGACTTTGTTCCTATATACTTAACATCTCTGACCTCCGTGCAACTGTGCAGCTTTTTCTAAAAAGAGAAATTGTCCAATCTCTTCTTCTTCTTTTTTTAATTTTTCCTGACTTTCGGTTTTTGTTTTTTTTTTCAATTTTTGCTAATGTAGGTTGATGTGTACTTTCGCATTAGTAAACACTTGTCCAATGCGAGTTGGATTGTTACTTCAGATGCCAATCGGACCAAATTGGTTCATATCAAAAATTGAAAGTCCAAATTGATATCGAAGAAAAGTATACAAGTTTGTGTTGAATTGATTGGTAAAAAAATGCTATCATACTTATTAAAAAAAAAAAAAAAAAGCATGCTAGATTTTGTTTCTGATATGAAAAGGCTTGCGATTGCTAATAAACGGAACAAATTCATTGGGGCCTAATTTTTTAGTAACTAATTAAGCGATTATAAGTAAATGGTGCCACCTCATTTTTATAAATAGTTTTTAGTAAAAGCTTGATATGTTTTAACATTCCTCTAATTTGTATAGCCACGAAGAGGCACCCCCCATTCATGTTTGCATAAGACGAAACCTCGATCTCAAATCAAGCAAGCAAATGAGGATGGATTTCCTGGTGCAGTTTACTTTGATTTGGCACTCAAATTTACCAACAAACACAATAATTGAAGTTCGAAATTGAAACAAAGTGATTTCAACTCAAAAGGGACCAAACTGTATATCATTTCATTTGACCTCTCTATGTACTACCTTATCTCATCTCTACCTATAATAGGAAATATTGTCCAAAAAGTATTAAACCTATTGCATTTTCATCAATTCAATCATAAACCTTTTAATTTTGCCAACTAAATTCTAAGCATTTTCACATTTTGTCAGTTAAGTTAATTCGGCTAATTGTAGTTAGAAATCACTGACATGGATGCTACCTAACCAACGCTGACGTTGATAATTTTTTATAATTTTATGCATTTTTTTTCTTTTCTTTTTTTTTTCTTATTGTTTTCCTTCTTTTTTTCTAAGCTTAGCGAGGGATGTTGGCTAGGAGTGAGCATGGTTTGGGTGGACGGTTCATAGAGATTGGTTCTGATTTAGAACCGAGAACTACCTTTTGGTCCTATGGATCCACTCGGGATTCAAACCGTCAATCTGATCCCATTCCTAGGTGGATCATGGAATCGGTTTAATCAGGATCATTTTTTATGATTGATATTGCCCACCTTAGGATCACTGCCACCACTCATCAGCCACACACATATACAACCGGAGCATTGAGTATACAAAATACAAAGATGGAAAGGGAAATAAGGTAGTGAGAAAAAGGCCCAGTACACAAACACCAACTCGATTACTTGATTTTGTTTGAGTAGGGAAAAAGAAATACGAATGCCTAAAAGTGCAAAGATCATATCAGGTGAAGTTAAACATTAAACAAAGTAAATATTGAATTGGTTTTCTTCTATGAATGGGCATCGCTGTCATTCAATCATTTTTATTGAATATGTCAAGTGCATTTCAACCAAGGTAAAGCGTCGATTCTTTTCAAATTGTCATAGTTAGCAATTATATGAAATCATATCATTAAAATAATCTCAATCATGGCGATTTAGAATTGTCATTTTTTTATATTAAAAATTAAAATATAATTTATAATATTAGTCCGGTCCACGTGGAAGGGCAAGTGATTCCCCCCATGGAATGGAACTGGGAGCTTGACTGGTACCCACTGCTTCCCTTAGGAACCACCAGTTTAGAGCTAGTTCAGTTTCAAGCGAGCCAGGCAATTCTTGATTCTTTTGCACACCTCTAATGTCGGCCAACTCTTGCCAGTTGCTGGGGAGGGTCACAGCCCTTGCCTAGTGGCCAACGAGGATTAATAGCTATCGCTAGTGGTTGGCGAGGGTTGGCTAGCGACCCTTGTCAGACTTGATAGGGAAAAAAAAAAGAAAGAAGGAAAATAATAAAGAGAAGGAAAAAATACTAAAAAAGCACCGGCTATTTTTTGTGGCCATATAAGTTAGCGATTTTCGATTAAAATTGTCTGGAAGTCACAAAATATGAAAATATTCAGCACTCAATTGGTACAATTAAATAGCTTATGATTGAATTGATAAAAGTACAGTATGTTTATAATTTTTTAAATAATTTTCTTACTCACAGTATTCTTAGCTGTCTCTTTACGAGTTTTATGCTCTCTTTTTTTAAAAATTTTCTAAGTGGGATGGATATGCGGTTTCTTTGTGTCCACCGAGCGATTCGTAACTATAAGCTCGTATTCAAACGATCACAATCTCGCATGGTTATTTTGACGATTCCCTTTGATGTCTGACCAACGTACAACGGGTCAAATCATTACGGATTCATAATGTAAAACAAGATTAATTACCACGACGATGCCATATTGCGAGAGCAACATATTAGTCAGAGGATACCTGCGGATGATTCTAAAGTTTTGACTTTCCCTTTTACTTTCTCGCCTCAATCCTCACCGGGAACCCACCCTTCATCTTCGAGCTCAGGTACGCAATGAACACCGGCTCCTCCCCTTCCTCCGCCGCGGGCACCACCCTGAACTGCCGCAGCACCTCGGCCACCACTCTCTTCATTTGCAGGAACGCCATTTCCTTCCCCAGACAAACCCTCGGTCCCGCCTGGAATACTGGGTACTCGAACGCGTCCCTATTGACGAACGCCCACTTCTCGCTCCCATCCTCCGCCGCCCTCAGCCACCTCTCCGGCCTGAACTCCGGCCAGTCCTTTCCCCATAGCTGTTCCAGCCTCCCCATCGCGTACGGATGGTACGTCACCCTCATCCCCTTCTTCACCACCGTGCCGTCCTCCAAGACGTCGTCGCTAATAGCCTCCTTCGTGTCAACCGGCACCGGCGGATAAAACCGCATGCTCTCACACAGCGACGCGTGCGTGTACGCCATCTGCTTCACATCATTGTACCCCGCAGCATGTGCGTTGGACTTCTCCATGATCTCACCTCGGACTTTGGCCTCCACCTCCGGGTTCTTGTGGAGCAGCCAGAAGTACCACGTCAGCGCGGCCGACGTGGTGTCCCGGCCGGCGAGTATGAAGCTGATGATGATGTCGGTGACGAATTTCTCATCGGAGTGGCCTGAGCTCAAGAATCGCGACAGAAGGTCTTCGGTGGCTGACTCCGGTGACGACTTCTTGCTCAGCTCTCCCTTCTTTTCCCTCACGATTTTCTTCGCAAACTCACGGACTTCGGAGACCGCGACCCGGAGACGCTTCTCGGATCCTAGGTTGAAGAAACGCTTGATCCTCCAAATCACGGAGAATAACTCTTGAAACCTCTCGCTGCTTATTCTCACTGCGTCTTCAAACGCTTCTGCAAACTTCGCCTGTCGAATAGCAAATCGTTCGATGAGTGATGTGATTGACAGAAATTTGTGTTTGTTTGGCAAGGCTCACCCTAAACTGCACATCTTTTATATCTGTAATTTAGTAAAATGAGTCCGGACAATACTTACTTTCGGCTGAGGAAGCGATGGCGACAGATTTTCGGCATCGTACCCGAACGCGATCTTGCATACGTTGTCGAAGGCGAACCTCTGGAGGATGTCCTGCATGTCTATCACTGACCCGCTCTTGGCGGCGGAAGCCAGGAGAGGCACGAGCCGCTCGTTTAGCTCGGTGTCGACGACGGTCTCGATGAACTTCCGCAGCGATCGGGTATTGAACTCGTGGCTGGCGACCTGCCTCTGGAACTTCCAGGACTCGCCGTCTATATTGAAGATTCCATCGCCGAGGACGTCGCGGAGGGTAATCTTGAAAACCCCGCCCTTCTCGTAGTTGCCGAAGTGGGTCTTGAGGATGTGCTGGACGTTGGCAGGATTGCCTGTGAAGACCTGGCGGTCGCCGAGGGGGCGGTGGAAGACATAGGTCGCCGAGGGGGAGTTCCGGACCAGGTCGGCGCTCCAGTCGATCCGCCGTTTGATGTTGGCGAAGAATGAGAAGTAGGAGCCGAAGATAGGATAGACTCTCGGGAGGTTCTTTGAGGGCGGCAGCGGCGACGATCTGAAGAAGAAGAAGAAGACGACGCTGAGGACGAAGAATAGCGATGGGAAGACGATGGAGTGAGAAAGCGATGGAAACAGATCAAAGCGCGACAAGGCCGAGAGAAAGGAGGAGGAAATCATGGTGGGGCGTGGTGGTTAGGCTTTGAGGTTTGAGATCTTTCGAAGGGCTTTTAGGATTTCATGTGCTTGCAGAGGTCGAAATGAGTGGGTGGGTTTTTATAAGCAGATTGTAATGATTATGATTTGATATTAAGACGTAACTATATTTTTCTTCATTATATAATGTCATGTTCACTGGACTTGAGCACTGTACCTGCCTCCCCATCCTCTCGGTCGGGTGGATAGACATAGACCGGAAATTTGGGGGCTCTCTAATGGTGAAGGTAGATACCACGTCAACTTGTCTTGTTAATTAAGATTGGATAGGTTTAGGGTAACCAATCCCTAATCTTGAAGGTGAGGCAGGTGAAAATCCTGCACGTTTTTTTGTCATTATATAATGTCATGTTCACACCTTCGATGGGAAGACGACGGAATGATAAAGCGATGGAAAGAGATCAAAGCGCGACAAGGCCGACAGAAAGGAGGAGGAAAACGTGGTGGGGGCGTGGTGGTTGGGCTTTGAGATTTGGGATCTTTCGTAGGGCTTTAGGATTTCATGTGCTTGCAGTGGTCGAAATGAGTGGGTGGGGGTATTTATAAGCATATTTTAATGATTATGATTTGATATTAAGACGTACCCATGTTTTTCTTCATTATATAATGTCATGTTCACACCTTCGGAGGCCAAATAATTCCACTATTTTTGTTAAAAGATCGATGTCATATGAAAACGTGCGAATCAGCATTCTCTACGTTTATTATATCAGAGTTCAACTTGGAATTCGCTTGCTCATTTTAATAACACTTCTTTGAAAATGGATGTACTATTTCTGGGCTTTAATCCAAAAGGCTAGAGTACTTCTCGACTTTTATGTCGTGAAATAACGAAATTTCTAGATAATAATCAGACAAGAAAAACTCAAAATCACAATCAAGAAATCCAATCCCAAGCTCTAATACCAATTATTGAAATATAATATGCGAAAACGATAGGATCTTGCAATTTATGTCAACGCGCAAACTCTGAGAAAAAAAATGAGAAATAATAAGGATACTAGAAATTTACGTGATTCGATTTGAGTATCGGTACCTACGTCCACAGGAAAAGCCAAGCAAAAATAATCCACTATAATTAGGAAATCGATTTTACAATCGTTACACACTCACATCTCACACCTAGATTTAACCCAAAACTCAAAATATTTATAAATAAATAACTTACTTGAATATAAATTCATTGCACAAAATTACCACGCTTTCAAACTCAAAACAAAATGCTCTTTGTACGCCAAAATCAAAACTCTAGCGTTCGTCTTTTGTCCGTGTACGTACGTCTTCACGTTCATTTTCAAGGCTTTGCGTGGCTTAAAAAAACTTGCGGTTCCTCTCTCAAACGGCGTGGATGTGCAGCTCCTTTCTTTCTTTCGTAGGGCTTCAGCGGCTTCTATGGAAAGAAAAGAAAAAAAAAAAAGATGCGTTTTGTTTTATACGTGTGCCCAAAGTCAACAACTTTGACTCTGGGCCCCATGTTCTGATTCCTTTTTCAATGGGAATTGGACGCTGCAGGTAAAGGGAAGGAAACCTTTCTTTTTCTTCCTTTTTCTTTTATCTCCTTTAAAGATAAATAGATAATAAAATATACAGTGTACCCTTTTTTTTTTGTCTTCTAGTGACAAAACATATCCTCCACGTTTCGTTGCTTATTTTGCATGTTTGAAAGAAAGTCCAATAAGAAGAAAGATTTCTTCATCCAATTTGTAATCTGCTTGGAAAATCTTTCTCAACAAAATTCAGTTTAACAAATGTTATCCGAATTCAAATTCGAGATATTAATTTAATTGTTATCCGAATTCAAACTCGAGATATTAATTTAACAGTATGTGTGTATACATATGTGCGTATATATAGAGAGAGAGAGGGGCGCGGAACGACAAGGCAAGAAACATGAGCAATGTTGGGAGGTGACGGTGATGAGTGGCGACAGAGGTGCGGCGTAGGCATTGTGATGTTATGGGTAGAGAGAAAGAGAGGCTCATATTTCAAGGGTAGTATTTGACTTTGCTATCCCCTATGTCTCGAAAACTAGATACAATCAATTCACATGTATCATACACCATCTTCTTGGGGAGTGAGCATGGTTTCATGATAAAATCATATCGGAGGGAACTACTCCGATTCCGAGTTTTAGAATATTGAAGGTAATTGATTTTGATGGGTAAATTTAAGGTTCCCAAGAGAAACTTCAAGTGGAAGTTTCACTTGAAACTCGACACATGAAACTTAAAATAAGTTTTTATATATTTTCTTGTTCTATTTTTATTCTTATTTCCTAGCGTACGATGATAAACGCTTAATCTGGAACTACTGGTTTGAACTTCCATTCTAATAAATATATTATTTTTACTTTGTTAATGTTTCATATTCTCCGTATGTTTAAATATAAGTTGTGGTAAGTGGATTGTAATAGTAAATAGCGGTTATTAGAATTATTCAATTAAGAATATAAGTGGAACTTGAGTAGACTCTGAAATTGTGACAATGTTGCTTTCAAGTTTCAAAGTATGTAGCGCTCTAACAAGTAAGTTCTAGGTGTATTTGGACCTACTCTGAAAACGCTCACTTCTATTTTTCCTACCTACATCACTTTAGAGATTCCACTTCAAGATCCATCCAACGATTTTAATCTAAATTACAGGCCTATCATTTTCTTTCCAACTTTACCCCTTCTGACATTCCAAATTTAAAAACTAGACAACACTCCAACCCGAGTCCCACACCCAACCCACGACTCACATCTCAACCCCCTCTCCGCCTGCGTCGCGCACGACCGCCACGCTGTCTTCCCCATCCCTCACCCAACGTTCTCCGCTGCGATCTTTGCCGAGCTTGACGTTGGATCTAGGTTGTGCTCTCCATGGAATCGAGCTCTCTGTTTAATGGAGCTCGACGCTACATCTGAGGGGTCATTTTGTTTTACGACTGTTTGTATAATAAGTATAGAACACCGGCGGTTTCCCTTGCGTAAATTCCTCATATACCCAAATATCAAATGGATCCTACTGACTTGCCTTGGAGTTATCTTTCCTTTTTAATGATTTTCGTCCTTCCGTAACGTTTCGCAAGGGGCGGCCTACACGATTTGTCGAAGCTTACACACCAAGAAAATCGACGCACGGGACGACGGGATCAGCCGTCCTCTATTTTCCCTACCAATCTCCTTTTGTATCTCATTTTGCCCTCTCATTTCGGAAAAAAATATAATAAAATAATTTGAAAAAATAAAAATTTATCAAAAAAATTGTTGCCGGTGCCGGCCGGTAGCCATGTCAGTACTGGCTGGCCAACTTTGGCCAGAATGACTAAACTAACATAATTGCAAAAGGTTTAGGGTTCAATTGGCTAAAAAAGTTTATGACTGAATTGGCATAATTGCAATAGATTTAGGACTTTTTTAGTAATTTTCTCAAAGGTATGACGACCGAAATTTTCGTCGCCGAGCCTCCATCACAAAACCCCCTTCTCACTAGGCCAACACCACGCAAATTCGACATTTTGTCGCCCTAGCTTCTGGCAAGGGCAAGGTCATCGCCATAGGTAGTCCATGGCGACAAAATATGTTTTGTGGCCATTGGTAGTAAGGTTGTTTCACATTGATTATGGAAGCGGCTGGTGGTAGGTTTATAAGTGTGAAGGAAGACTTCACTTGCACGAGAAAGTTACGGGTTATTGTGTTTTTGACTCGATTCAAAGGGTGTGACTTTCCCTTACACTTATATATTGATCACCAGCTCTTTTCATAATAAATATGGAACAATCTCAATACCCTACAACAATGGATTAAAAATGCTTTCGAAAATGTGTTCACCATAGAATTTACTAAAAATCAGGATTTTAAAGTAGAAGGCACATGTAGGGATCCGATCTAACCTTACCCATGCGAGAGTTCGAATTATCCTTTGATATACGAGGGGGCGCTACTGACTTAGTCATAGGAGTTGGGGACGCAAACACACACATTATATAGACCGTTTCATGAAAGCGAAGCTAATATCGCATAAAATAATTTGCTCCTAAATAATATTTCGACTAATGTTCAACCATATGAAATCAAAAGTCGGATCATAAGAACAAAAACATGACTTCCCCGTAAGTTCGGTCAATGTCCGGGGGACATATTGAATTACACAACCTACTCCGCCGGCCGAGCATTTTGGTCCATGGAAAAGACGAGGTGTTCTTCTATAAAGAATTGCTCATCTTATCTGCTATCCTATGACATCTTTGCTTGTGATAATAGCCAAAAGCATCAATTTACAAAGAACATCATCCAATGACATCTTTGCTTACAGATACTAAGTAGGGATGAGTGTCGGTCCCTAGACCGACCCTAGACCGGCCCAAGTCTGCCAAGCCTAGTTTGTTTCCTAGGGAGACTGCGTCGGTCCTCGGTTTTGAAATCCCTGGACCAGCACTGTGTGAGTTGGTCCAACCCAGATTATAAATATATAAAATATATTTTAGATATATTATATATTATATATCTAACATTTTTATATCTATTTTAAAGAGTGAATCCTAACTTAAATGGCATTAAACGGGATCAAACAGCATCCTCCTCCTCCAATATTCTTGTTCTCCTTTCTTTTTTATCCTCTTATTTCTTCTTTATCTTATTCAATTTTTACTGGAAAGAAACAACTTTTCATTCACGAGCAACCTCGCCCTGCTCGCCACGGGACACTCTCCTTGTTCGGCACTCACCACTCGCTCGTCGCTCGCCCTGGTTGTCACTCCACGCTCGCGCCACTCGCTACTAGTAGCTCGATGCCAGCATCGCTTGCCGCTCGCTGCTCAACGCTCGCGCCACTTGCCTCTCTTCGTTGGCCTCGATTGTTGCTCAGTAAATCAAAAGGAAACAAAGCCTTAATTAGAAACCCTCTTTGCTCGTGAGCAATGCTCGCCATTCGCCGCTTGCCTTGCGGGTTGCCTCTGTTCGCTTGCCCCGCTGCTCACTCTCATCTTCTGGCTCCTTCCTGTTGATGGACATCTAATTTGGAATAATAGATTCGTCTTTTTAGGGAATACAAAAAATGAAACAAAAAAAAAATTGGTTGGTCCCGGGTTGATCTTGGAATCGGACTGAACCCATAGGATTGGTCCGGTCCTCGGTTTTAGGCTCAACTAGGTCGATCCTTGGTCCAAAAAATTGGGGATTAACATTGTGCGGGTTGATCCCTGGGTTAAGTGTTGGACCAGCCCAATTCGGACCATGATCATCCCTAATACTAGGAGAGTGAATCAATTAATTAGAGAAAAGCAAGACCTTTCACTCCGAAGTCATCAAAGCCGGCCGTTTCTCAATTCAGATTGCATGATTTGATTTGATGAGAAGTCTTCGCAAAATGTGCCTAAGTCGCAAACGAATCTATTGTTTCGACTAGCAAATTTATGATTCAATACATATCTATCAATTCGACTGACTTAGATGCTCTTTCATCATACTCAGTGATGTCTAATATATTTGAAAGTTGCGAAGAAATTAATAGAGAATTTCGCACTTTAAAATGCAATAAAAAGGATAAAAAAAAAATTACATCTTCTTATGCATAAAATCATTGCATTGACTTGAAAATAAAAATATATTCGTATTGATCATAAATCTTACTTGAAATTTCACATTACGTAACATCAATCACAGAATTTATACATGTCTAAGACATGCAATACTAATTTTAGGAATTTTATCAGATATTACGTCTAGATTCAGTTTTCAGATTCAAATATTGCAAATGTTATAACAACGACCCCCGCTTTTAGAATGGGTGAAAGTAAGGGTCAACTTCTTGAAATGAGAAAACCAATTACGTAGGGTTACAGATTAGACAAATAATGAAAAGTACCAAGAAGTTGCTGTCAAGGTTTAGTAAGTGCTACCGACTTCTTGAGGGTAACGCATGATTTATTTAAAAAGTAATGATAATTATTTTATTTGCATGATCGTATGGGTTGGTGTGACGGACATAAAAAAGGCCAAAAGTCCAAAGTAAGTTGGAGTAAATATGACATGAACTCATTAAAATAAGCGGATTGCATATCATCAAGAATAAGAAAGGATTAAATTTCAAGATACTGATGTATAATTTCTTCTACACGTAACCATTATATGGATGATTACTTATATAATTAATTATCCCATGAATAGATATGGCAATATATTTTTCTAGGAAAAAAATCGCATATTTGAATTTTATGACTTTAATGGAATCCACTATTAAGTTGTATGATTGAAGATGAAAAAAATCGCAATATTTTCTTCTAGAAGAAAAAAGATCAGTTTTAAATAATTTAATCACGGTTTTAACTAGCCATTTTATTACATGAGAAAAAAAAAGGGTGACGTCAAAGCCATCCATCCACGTTGATATTGATTCATTCGTTTTGCTGATCATCGACCCCATCTTATTCCAAAATCCGCAGGGAAAGATGCGTGGTCGGAGCTCGTCGGAGCGAATGGGGACGCTGCAGCTTTGAAGATAGAGAGCGAGAACCCGGCTGTCGATGCCGTCGTGCGGAGGGAAGGAACTCAGGTCACGACGGACTTCTGATGCAATGCGGTCTGGGTCTGGGTCGACAAAGACCGTTTTGTGACTGAAGTCCCTCGCATAGGCTAAAAGTATGAAACGTTCCGTGAATTATTTGATTCTTGACTAGACCGGAGTTTTCTACTTAGTTTATCATGGAGATAAAGGCATAGTAATTGAGATGATTCTTTTTTATTTTTTTAGTAACAATTGAGATGATTTCAATTGCCTAAGATAAGGAAGGATGAAATGTAATTCATGTGTACGATGTTTTTATGTTTGAGAATTCAAATAAGATCTTTGTCACGTATGATGACCAAAGTAAGTTGCGTAGTAATCATGCATCATCTTATATCAAAGTTTCGATCCCCCAACCTCCATCTCATACAACTAGGTCGAGCGTTCATTGGCATCTAATGAAAATTCGACATCAATTTATCGATTGACGATGGATCGGGTGTATAGATTCCGAATTCCATTTAAGAATAGAAGGTAAAGATAATCAAACTCCAAAAAAAAAAAAAAAAAAAAAAGAATGAAGAAAGTTAATGTCCCTCCATATTGACAGAAAACCTATTGGAAGGAGAAATGAAAAGGAAACAGTTCAACCTACATTTGTGCCAACCCTAAGCTTACTGACAGTTCAAAAGAGAGATTAATAAGGCCTTAGGGGATTGGGTAGAGATTAATAAGGCCTTTAGAGTATTGGATAGAGCTACGAGCCCACAAGGCCATTACGTGTTGAGACCCCAAGCTTTAATTTTCCGCACCCAAATTAGGAACAGGGATGCATTTGTTTTATAAAAAAATAAATAATTTAAAAAATATTTTTCAAAAAATGATTGCTCAACTCACTTGTAAAAATGAATGAACGAAAAAATATTTTTATCGTCCATGAAATTGTTTAGACATAAATTGTTATAGTAATAAAAATTATATTCATTAGCTAATTATTTCAATCGATACAATCGATCTTTTCAAAATATTTATTTTTTTATTCATTTTTCATGAACCAAATTAAACTAAGTGTTTAGATAGCAATCTGCTTCAATATGAAAATCTTCCTCAGATTTTCTTGAGTGTCAATGGAGAAAGTGATGTAGTAATATGTTCCCACATATATCCTCCTCCCGTAATTTCTCGATCAGCCACTGAATTTCGATATATTTTGGAAAAAGTTATCGTGGGATTCCTGTCAAAATGCATCAAGTGTAAAGACGTATAAGTAAAGCATAGTAAGCCCCTAGCAAAACACGACATACTTCAGTTGATCATCGATGAATCATGCCCTTAATTCAAAAACAAAACCATGGGGGTTGTTGTTTTATCCTTTTATTTTCCTTTCTGCCTGGCCCAATTTTTTTTTTCCTAAGAGGCAATTTAAGATGCAATTTTAGCGCAACCTAAAAAAATACTTGCCCACACGGAAAATGAGTGCATAGTGCAACCTCAGTCGCAAATTTTGAAGTTGGAATATGAGAAACTCACTTAGCAGGAAAGTCATAAGATTTGTTATAAGAGTATGATTAAGTTTTTAAACTTTTAAAAGTGCAATTAAGTCCTACACTTTATCAAATTGGTGCAATCATATCCTTTCGTTAATTCCATTAAATTTGATTAACTGAAAATACTAACTTGATTTTTATTATTTTCTCTATCATACACAAAGTTAATGTGATTAAAAAATATTTTTTTGGTCAAAATTTGATTTTTAATACCAATTTTATTTAAGATATATTAAAAAATTAGCAAAACTTTAGAGAAGTACCAAAAAAAAAAAAAAAAAAAAAAGGAGGAGGAGGAAAAAGCAGGTGGAGGGCTTACTGCTCAGCGATGGTGGGGAAGGTTAGCCAACCACTAGCAACCCTCACTTGGCCGAAAGGAAATATGAGAGGTCAAGAAAATTAAAATCAATTAACGCAGTTTTTTAGTTACCTCGAAAAAAAACATGTGACTCTGGCAATTGATCATTTGATGGTCAAATACCCTTTCTATGTTATTAGTAAGGCGCTAACGCCTTATCTATAGTTAGGGGCCTTTTCAATAAGGCTCGTGATTGGGCTCTCATATCTTTTGGCTCCCTTCACTAGTCTTGATTGGTAGATGGAAGTATCCAAGTGCGTCAGGTAGCATCTTAAAGTTGATAAAGGTTACGTTTGAGTGATCCTTTCCCCTAATCATAACATATATATATATAAGAAGGTTTTAATTCGGGTAGTCGACTGGCCACAGCCATCTTGTATTATTCATTCCCTGCATCCTATGGGAAAAAAAAAAAGAAAAAAAAGAAATTCAATGTTGTGTGTTATGGAGCAAAACCATACGGGGTTTGAATAGTACTACAACGACATGCATGAAATAAATATCTCCATTCGGATGTTTGACATATCTCCAAGCTGTCACCCGCTCGCACGTAATTAGATGAAGTGAGCGCCGCGTGAATCCGCATAATTCGACATCGCATGGGCGGCGACGGGCTCACGTCAATCGGTTTCATGCAATAAGGACTCTCTCGCTGACCCTCCTCTCTCTCCTCCGCTCTCATGTTTGTCCACTTCATCTCTCGTCCTCTCTCACCCGCTGGCTGCCATCATGTTAGCGCCCTCTTCCGCTCTTCGCCGTGGCCCCCGGGGTCTCAAATGCAGCACCAAATGGCGGCCCGAACCCTGGATTCAAGGTCCAATGTCGCGGCCCGCTAGCCCGTGATGGCGGTAGGGAAGGGCTTTGGACTTGGGCGATGGCAGTGCTATGGGATCATAAGCTTATTACGCACTTATCCACTCCCGTCACTAAGGAGAAGTAACAATGAACATCGAGTGGAGATGTTATGCCCAGAGCCTTTAGGTCTGTCTGTGAACTTAATACACATGAATCCTCAAATTATGTATCATATGTGATGAGTGGGTCTCATATAACGTGAGATATGAAGTTCTATGGGATCATAAACTTATTACGCACTTATCCACTCCCGTCACTAAAGAGAAGTAACAATTCTTTTTGTTAGACAAGTAAATGAACATTGAGTGGAGATGTTATGCCCGGGGCCTTTAGATCTGTCTGTGAGCTTAATACACATGAATCCTCAAATTATATATCATATGTGATGAGCGGATCTCATACAACGTGAGATCTAAAGTTCTAGTAGCTTGATTGAATCGCTCGAAAATTATTTGAACTTCGCTCGACAACCATCAAAAACCAATTTATTATTGCTTAATTCTCATATATGAAGTTTTAGGAAAAAATTGTCTAAAAAACCTGAACCTATTGCAATTTATTCCTAAACATTTTAATTTTGTTAATTGAGTCCTAAATCTTTTGCTAATTTGCCAATTGAGTCCATTTGACCAATTTTGATTGGAAATTACTGACATGGACATCGAACATTCTCTGTGGTATGATCGGTGTTGACATAGGCATTTTTGAATAATATTTTTTGATAATATTTTGAATTTTTTAATACTTTTTTTCTAGATTTTTTCTTTTTTCTTTTTATCATTTCTTTTTCTTTCCCTCTTCTATTTGCCACGGCCATTGGTTGTAGGCCAAGGCCGTGAGGGTTGGCTTGACCTAGGCCAGGGCTCCTAGATTTGGCAAGGCCAAGCGACCTTGCTAGGCTTCACTTGGCTAAGGGTGAGGATGAGGTCGAGGTCGCCACGAGGCGTTGCCATTGTGCTTCCGTTTGTCGTCAATAGCAACCCCTCACCCACTTGAGTCATTGTTGTGTCCTTCCATCTCTCTCTTTCTCTCTATGTCACCATGCATGAAGGTCGCAAGCTGCAGCAATGGAGGTCATAGGTTAGCCTTGCCAAATTTGGACTGGGTGAGGCCACCTTGGCCTAAGGCGAGGCCACCTTGGCCTAAGGCGAGGCCACGAGGCCGATCCTCGTCAGGCCTCACCAAAGTGACGCCCGGCAAGGTTGCCTCAATGTGGTCAAGGGTTGGCCTTATGAGTTCTAGCGAGGATTTTCAATGCCAAAATTTGCACTTGCTTGGCGATCCTCGCCTAGGTGAGGCTTGGTGAGACTGACCCTTGCCTGTGGCAAACGAGGCTAGTCCTCCTAGCCTGCGGCCAATGATGAGCGACTTGGCTATTAGCAAAAAGAAGAGATAAAGAAAAATTAAAAAGGAAAAAAATTTAAAAATGATTAAAAATATCAACATTAGCATCAGCTGTGCTACGTAGGATGACTAGTATCTATGTTAGCAATTTCCAGTTAAAATTGGCCGAATTGACTCAATTGGTAGAACATAAAAATGTTTAAGACTTAATTAGTAAAATCAAAAGATTTATGATTGAATTAACAAAATTATAATAAATTTAGGATTTTTTGGATAATTTTTAGGGATGAGCATCGGTCTAGGGTCAACCCTAGACCGACCCTGGACTGGCCCAACCTTGCCGGTCCTAGTCCGTTTCCCAGGGAGATTGGGTCGGTCCTTGATCCTAGAATTTCTAGACCAGCACTGTGCGGATTGGTTATCAGTCCTAAGAGTTCCGGGTCGGTCCAACTCGGATCAACTTTGACTATATGTTAAATATGACTCGAGTTTGAGTAATTGCAAAACGCGATTTGCTGGACTCTTGAAATTGCACAAAAGAGGAAATATAAATTAAAATATATTGGAAGTTTTTTTGTAATCTTTCCTTGCAGTCACGTATTCTTTGTAAAAGGGAATTTCGAATGTGGGCCCAGAGTCAAAGTTGTGGACTCTGGGCACACCTATAATAATTTATTATTATAGGAATTTTCCTCCTTGGCGTGAAGATGCTGAAGAATCGTCGAAGTCTCTGCACGCGTGAAAGAAAAAGGAAATAGGTGGGCCCAGGTCAAAGTTTGACCTGGGCACACGTAGCCCACATATAAAAAGAACTGCCGAAGCTCTTTACGAAAAAATAAGTCGTAGAAGGGAGCCGTGAAAGAGGTTTTCTTTCGGTGGGTTGCTGCACGTACAAACCTACGGAGAAAAGGGAGCCGCATGTCTTCAAGCTGAAGCGCGATCAAGAAAAGGAGTTCTTTTTCAGCGTTTATTTTTGAGCTTGTGTGATAATTTTGTGCCGTGAGTTGGGTTTGGGGTTAGATTGATCTTTGGGAAAGAGTGTTTGAGTGACTTAAGTGTGTAATCTCTTTGTATCGCTTGATCTATAGTGAAATTTGCTGCTGCTCTCCCCGTGGACGTAGGTCTTTACGACTGAACCACGTAAATCCGGTGTTCGATTTATTTTCTTTTTCTGTCTATATTATTGTTCGATCGCTCGCCCTATCGCAACACTATATATATATATATATATATTTTTTTTTATATAAAAAAAAACCTTAAAATAAACTGCGTCAACAATATTAAAAAGCTCTTTAGTGAGGAGTTCAAGTAATTTTACATTGTTCTTTAATAACTTATATTTTTAATGTCTTTTACGGTGTTAATAGTCATAATTTACCAATGAGGAAAATGTTTTTGTGATGAGTCCTCACGGCGTCCAAAAAGGTATAAATAGGTCCTTATGATATCATCATATAGTATTCGTTCTTTTCTGTCTTATTTGTCTTCTTAGTCTTCAATTTGCCAAAATGGAAAGAAACAACTTCTCCACTCACCACTTGACACTCGCCTCGCTCGCTTTGGCTCACTCGTATCATCTGCCGCTCGATGCTCGCTTGGCTTGTTGCTTCTCGCTCGACATTCGATGCTCATTCTGTTCAATGCTCACCCCACTTGACTCTCACCGTTTGTCTTTCTTAGCTGACCTCGCTTATCATCGAACCTATTGGGTCGGTATGGTCATTGGTTGCCCTTTTAAGGAGTACAAAAAATGAAATAAAAAATTATTGGTTGATCCTTGGTTGACTCTGAAACCAAACCGAACTCATTAGGTCAGTTCGGTCCTTAATCGCTTTTTTAAGGAGTACAAAAAATGAAATAAAAAATTATTAGTTGGTCCTGAGTTGATCTTGAAACTAGACCAAACTCAATGGGTCAGTTCGGTTCTCAATCGCCTTTTTAAGGAGTACAAAAAATGAAATAAAAAATTATCAATTGGTCCCGGGTTAACCCTGAAACCGGACCGAACCCATTGGGTCGGTCCGGTCCGGTCCTTGGTCCCAAGCTCAATAGAGTCGGTCCTCGGTCCAAAAAATTAAGGAGCAGCATTGTGCGGGTTGGTCCTAGGGTTAGGGGCGGATCGGCCCAACTCATACCATGCTCACCCATAATAATTTTCTCGAAGTTTTGAGGGGCTCTAATCCTAATTTGCCTAAAAAGATCTTACATCGCTCATATATTGGATCCTGTTTACTACAAGATCCGTTCATCAAATGGCCAAGTCCTTAGAGGGTTCAGTTCCCCCAGCTCAAGGGAAAATACCCCTTTCTTTCCCGGCTAAAAGTCCGTACGCCTCAAACACGAAATAGTTGCTTTTGGTTTTGAGCTTATAGATTTAAAAAGGCAGGACGTGGCTCGGACATTTTCATAATTACTTAACGAACGCCAAAACTTTTCCTCGAAGGATTTTGCGAGTTCAAAACCGCAAGCTCACCCTTTAGGCGTTGAGATATCTCAACCTTCCTCTTTATATATTGCCGCTTGCTTAGCCCATCGCGAATCGTAAAGAAAACTGATGAGAGAGAAGTGTTTAAGTGGAGAATGCTAATGTGATGATACAAATGAAAGAGAAAGGGCCCCTATATATCTAAGCCCCTTCAATTATAAATGTTGAGTTCCCTTTGATTTCTTCAATTATAAATGTTGAGTTCCCTTTGATTTAACAGTGGAGATCCAAGCTTTTAATCTACCATCTACCCCATTCATTATAAGAATTCTCCAAAACACAAGTTGTATGTAACTAATACCAACATCAACAACAGTTTAAAATACTCTTGGAACTCATATGAAGGCTGGTTCGGTCATCTTGGCCACCTCCTCGGTCCATTATGCCTTGGGTACGTCCGGTCCAGGTGGTTGACTAGCAAATTGACAGATCATCCTGCGAGCATTCCCAAGGAATCACCTAGTGATGCCACCTCTCTCTCTCTCCTCTCTCAGCCAATTCACACCAAGAAAATGAAGAAGGTGCTCGCACCCATATAATGCACCTGTCATTTCCACTCTTAAAGTAATTAACTTTCTAAAGCACACATTGGGAATGGAGTAATTCACATCTCATTGTCCACGTAACATCCTTAATATCAATAACCAGAATCCTAGATTATCATTCTCAAGATTACCCAAAAAAAAAAAAAAATGATTGTAAAGACGCCTCGGTATGGCTCGCTAAATCGTTCATAGTGAAAAATTCATGCCTCTTATCAAATTCACACTATTAATTCTTGGGTTTTTCCATCAATTGGTTTGCTCTTAGTTTCTGGTATCTTCAATTCAGTTCCCTCCCAAAACAACTTCTGTAGGCAAAAGCGCGTGGCCGGAGCTCGTTGGGGCAAAGCAGGAAGGTCGCGGTGGAGATCGTCAAGAGAGAAAACTGCAACATCAGAGCCAGGGTGTTGCCAGCGGGGATGCCGGTGACAAGGGACTTCAGGCGCGATAGGGTTTGGGTTTGGGTCGATAGGAGTGGGAAGGTCACTGAAGTTCCACATATTGGCGAAATTGTCTTTCGCCCTATTTGAACCCCTGGTTGCAGCTCGAGTTTTCGGTGTGGTTGTAGTTGGATACTTGACCTCTCCCTCTCTTTTTGTCAACTTTACTCATCAAGAAAATAGTTCCATATATATCCTTACATCTACAAAACCGTCCACATAAAAAATTTTCGATTCTCTCAATTTCACAAGTATTCATGGACTTCTTTTTTGTTAAATAAAAAAATTATAAGGACCTATCTTTAAAAAGTACGTGTAATAATTACATAGTAAAAAAATGTCATGAGAAATGGCTCAAAGACTAATGGTAAACCCTTTTCAAATACAAAAATACTCTTAATGGACGATGATTTTGAACCATTGATGTCATTTTTCGATCACCTACGTATAATTGTCACGTTGCTTTATTAATGAACAAGTTCAATCGTGGAGTAACCTTATGTAAATGTGAAGGGACAATGTGGCATGTAATAGTTCAATTAGAGGGAAAATGTCTTATAATTCCTTTTCTTTATTTTTCCTTTTTTGGTATTTATGAGATAGTTACATCAACAAATTTAATGTCCTCAAATAATCAAGAAGATAACTAGTATTGCCATGGAATAGATAAAGTTTCATTCTCATCTCTTCATTCTTTAATATCCTATGTTTTCCAATTTCAATAGGGATGGCAACTCAACCTGCCACAAATATTTCCAATGCCTAAAGCCCCAATGCTCATAAACCCCATAACACTTGGATAGGTTAAAAAAATAATTGCCCCACTCATGGGGCGAGGCGAGAATGTATTTAGTCATTTTTACACCTCAATCATTTTAAATACCAAACTTATATATATATATGCTTACTTTGTTCTAGTGATTAAGTTCTAGTGATTAAGCACAATGCACCGAATTTGAATAAGGTTTTTTTTTTCCTCTCTAAATCAAAACTCAATTTCAACATAACTATGGGGCAACATAAAGTGGGGCGGTGGAACCCCAAATGCCCCACGGAGAGTGGGAATTGGGCATACAAACTTGTCCAGCTTCTGTCCCTTTCAATTGCCATCTCTAACTTTAATGTGACAGCCTAAGATGCTTGGCTTACCACGTAAATGCAAAGAGCATCGCATGTTATCGCTAGGCAAGTCCAGAACGCAGCCTTCAATTACGTGTCTATCTGTCCAAAACGACATCGATGGAAACGTGTTTTTGCTCCCGTATTGAAAGCCACTTATTACAAGGGAAAAATAAGTGAAGTTTCCTTATTATAATTACAAATGGAAGACCAAAATAAACGATGACATACCATGTATCAACCCCACTTTCCAATTCAATACCATTTTCCTCCTCTTTCCCGTGACACCATTGCCCATCCTCAAACAAAACCCTATGAGTGAAAGGCTGAATCGCCCTCCTTTCAGATAATGCCAACCACAATTCGAGGTTGCCGCCACAGTGACCTCGTCGGGGTCGTCAGCCACCAAGATCGCCGGCATTTGAGCCCCAACTCTAGGGGCCCCCAAAGAGAGACATTGAGATCACGTTCAAAGGTGGCTCTGTGGTAAGGGACATGAGAAGAGCATAGCCGAGGAGAGGGAGGGAGGGAGAGGATAGATTATCGAAACAAGTGTCTCAAATTTTTTAATCATGTTTTGTATATTGAAATGTTTTGTTCAAGATGATTAAAGAAAAAGACTATGCTCAATAAATAATAGCTCACCTCTCTTTCTTATAGAGACTGGAAATACATTTCAATGATATGTTGTTGTGATTCGCCAAACATTTTTTCAAAAATAAAAATAAAAATATCAATTCACAATTCATTATATATTTATTATTTTTTATTATTTTCTAGATTTTTATTAAAAGGTTGTTCATGATGTGTCTTTCAATCTTAAAAAAATAAAATAAATAAATAAATAAATAAATTAAATAAATTATGCAATACTATTCTCCACGTGCCTATTACTCGTAGAAATCAAAACATGGTGCTCTACCGATATTTCATTAGCACAAAAAATCCAAATGGAGCTCGGAAATTTTATTCCAAGAAAGATAAGAAGATACTTAAAAAGAAGAACAAATCAATCATATAAAAGGCCCAAAACTTGGACTTTAATAGGGGCTTTGGGCCTTGAAAGCGCAACATTATACCAATTGAAACGAACATGTATCATTTTCATAATCTTTTACACCTTCTTGTGTGGTCAATTTTTGTTAGTTTATCTTGCAACAAGTAATGAAACACAATACGAACATGCCCATTTTGAGGTAAAATCAATAATTTCTAACGATGATTTTGAGAAATCTTTCATAAAGCAACGATATGGGTTATAGGTAAATAGTGTATGGATGGGCAGCGGCATTGAGCATTTTAATTTACGAAAAACGAATTTTGTCTCGAAAAATTTTGGAATAATTTTACCAAACACCAAAACTTTCGTGGGACAATTCGATTACAAAATTAACTCAAGGCACTTGGAGCTCGAGATAATTCCTACGATGGTGTCTGGCATTCGATGAAACACGTGATTTGTGCGCATTAATTCATAAAAATGTCGCGGGACTTGCTATCGCATGCGGTAAACACTGACCGAGAGAAAAGAACAAAATCGCAACCATGCTGCAGAGGAAACAGTCTTTCCCTGCTACTGCTGACCACGAAGGACAGGGGAGGGCTGGTCGAGAATTGGGAAAGTCGGGGGATAAAAAAGGGGTCGGGACTTTGAAAGGTTTCCCAGTTTCGATCTTGAATTGATTGTTGATTGACGAGGAACGCGAATCAAGAACTTTTTAAGAATGAGCATGATTTTAAAATAGAATCGTATCGATGAGAACTACTCTGATTCCAGATTTTAGGAGTATTGTTAGCTGTCACATAAAATGACTAAGTAAGACTCATTGAAAAGTTATGAAATAGATTCGATGTATAAAATATCGAAAGGATGATAATAGTAATGAGAACATAAATTATGTGGATTTGGATTGCATCGATGATTTGGATCGTAGATCTTTAGTGATGTACTTATTTACATTGATAAAGAAAAAGGAAAATTCCCTCTCTAGAGGCCACCCTGTAATCCATGCCAAATCCTTTGAATGATGTTTTGCTGTTGAAGGGATAATATTCTCTGTCTTCTAGTGCTTTCCAACGTGTGAAGTCCTGGAGTTGTCATAGGAATACGTCTGCCTCCTTATCCCAAACAGTTGCTTTGCTTATCTCTAAGTCACACATGCGCGCACGTGTTGTGCAAGCACGGCCAATGAAAGAAGATAGAAGTCGCGCCATCTTCGAGCAGCTCTATCGTCCGATGAAGCTAACGAGAAATCATCCGGGTATTTTCTTCCGGAGTGTTTCAGGCTCCAAGATATTTCTCTACGGTATATTTTATTGAACAATTAGATGAGGCTACTATAGGCTAGAATGTAATATAAGATAGGGACATACTTAAACGTGTGAGTGATTATAACACTTGAAAGAGCATTTATTATTATTCTATTCTATTCTATTATTTTAAGGATTAAAAAACGAATATCTCAACTTGTGAAATTTGGCACTTAACTTCATAAATCAAGTAGAATACATGCTAATATTCAAATGGATTATCCAATGCAAGATTGCTTATATTTTTTTGTGTGGGAAATCAAAATCACACTAGATGTTGTAACACATCATTCTTTAATATTCGATATGATCATATGATATGATAAAGAGTGCTTTAATCTAAAATAATGTTTAGTTTGATCCTTGAATTTTAATTTGGGTCAATATGATCATTGTGCTCTTTCAATAGGACTAATAATCTTTGGGAAAATGACATAAATGGTCTGAAAACTTTGACCAAATGTATAATGTCACTCCAAAATTTTTATTTATTCTTTGTGATTTATGAACTATTGGTAAATGTTCAATATAGTTATTTTGTTTGCTCAAACGACAAATTAGATGTTATTGATAATATGGATTGTTATTATATGCTGAGTTAGAATAATGAAAAAAGATGAGTCAATATGTCTATATATATATATATATTATCTATCTACTTTAAAAATGGAAAAAGAAAATTAGGACATTTACATGTTTGTCGTTATTTGATGATGTTGATTATATATTATGATTTGGTATGGATATTTTACTTCTATCATCCACGTGTGACTTTTCATTATTGTTTGTCATTTAAACTTAACGAACTAAAAGCCACATCAACAGATTATGTCAATTTGTAATCACAAAAAGACAACATTGAACTATTGATACCTAAATTTTGTCAACCCGATTATTCATTTATTGCATAAAAAATTAGGGATTAATTTTTAATCCCTAAATAAAAATATTAAAATTGCATATCATATAATTTTAGGGACATTTATTAATTGTATTTGCATGTGCCGCACGTGTGTAATCAAAATTGGATGGTTTGTGAAGCAAGTAGGTCATTCCATTGCCAAAATTCTGGGCATACGGCAGCTCAAAGTGATCGACGTGATATTCCAATATATTCGTATGCTACACATTGGGAGGAGTTTGTTATTCTTAAAAGTTTCTCTCATATATTGGCATATCTACTTTTGTGATACAAAAAAGGAAACATGAAAAGGCAAAAGTATAAGAAGAAAGAAATGCATTGAGACGAAATTCGGTCAGCAAAATAAAGAATATTTGGTTGATGAAATAAAGAAAGAAAATATGCTAATATCCCAAGAAGAAGTTGGTGAGGCGGCATTATAAAAAGAGAAATAATTGGATGTCAGTTTTTAATCTACCATGAAAATGATAGTCTATTTTGAATAATAAAAGATTAAATAATAAAAATAATTATAAATTATTATAAATCTCACTTCTTGTTCAAGAACACATGGAGAGAAAATAAAGTAGAGAGTCAGTTTTTTGGTTGACAGGAAAAAGACGTCCACTGGGAGATCTCGAAACGCAGTTCTCGTAGAGAGAGTGGCAATAGAGAACAAAAGGGAGGGTTTGATCTTCCACGAGGAGGTCTCTCACCGAAAAAGATGAATACGACATTCAAGGAGCTTTCGAAGTCTAGTCAGTCACGTCAGCTCCTCTCGGCCACCGCGCAACTGTGCATCGTCAATCGCATTCAGCTACTCAAGCCAGACCATCAGTCATTCCCAGGCATCCTCCGGCAGCGTTATCCGACGTTTGTCAACCCTGAAGCCGCCACAACCGTTGTTGCTCCTGTAACCTAGCTTCAGCAGGTCCGGTGTCACTTCTAGCAAAGCCCAGGTGCCCTGCATTCGAGCGTGATTGACAGCCCGACTCGGTTGCTCCGCCATCATCTGTTTTTGTCCGCACTTCCCAGCAACGGCAACCTCGAGCCATATCGATCGCCTTGCTGCGCTTGCTGAATTTCTTTTGTAGGCTTTTCCAACTCTCCAGTTCAGTCGTCAGGGAAGCCTCGCTTGCTCTTGCCGTCGTTGCAGCTCCTCACCACCGTGACCATCTAGCTCATGGCCTGTTGCTGGTGTCTTCTCAAGCCCACTGTTGTTGCCTCTCGTGACTTATCAAGTCCATCTTTGGAGGAATCCTAGATAAAACTTTCGCTAGAGGAAAGTGTTGGACGCAAAATGCGCAACCCCAAGATCTCTATAACAAGAACAAGAATATGCATAATTAAGCAGAAGAATTAACGCACCTGTTTTGGAATCCATTGATCTTGAAGCGGAAGCGGAAACACAATGTTCCACGCGCAAGTCCTTCTCCTCTATTGCCCTCCGTATCACTGGGCTCTCAATGAGGCGGCCCCCTCACGTTTAGCGTTAGGTAAACGCCCCTTAGATGAGGATACATGTGAGAATTAGGGTTAGAGGAGAGACTTTAGCACTATTTATAGAGTTTCCAGCTAGGCCCCCTCATTACGGGCCAGGCTCAACTCGGCCCACACTAACCAGCCCATATTAGACTAATTAAGAAACATTCTATCTCACCTTAGACCAATCCCCGTAAAACGGTAAATGTTAAACGGTAAATTACAATATCAATTAATGTAGTCCACATTTAGGAAAACTCTTACATTCTCCCACTTGGACTATATTAATTGAAATCGTATCAGTATGTGCGCACATTGGTCTAGAGATAATTCTTAATAGTCAATCCTATCCCATAAAGTCTTAAACACCGAATCATGGCGGTAACTGCATGTATACACACAGAGCCTTCCATGGTCACGAGTGTTCTCAATTCTATTGATATGGATCCAATATAGTAGTGTGTCAAATGGATAACATCTCTCATAGAGAGATCTCATTTGTCAGTCACCATTCCCTTACCTTAAGCGTCACAAAAACTTGTGCCACTAGAGAATGTCCATTCTCTTATCTTAAGCGTCACAAAAAAAACTTGTGCCACTAGAGAATGTCCATTCTCTTACCTTAAGCGTCACAAAAAAAACTTGTGCCACTAAAGAATGCATTTATGGTTCCATGAACCCACATATGTCTTGTCCTTACGGTTAACCATTATTATATATAACAAGACATATGGACAAGGCTAATAACCGTATGCCCCTAGCCTTCACTCAAGGTTTAAGCAATACCTTGAGACTTTAACAATATATATATTTTCAATATAATAACAATACATTATACTTTTAAATGCACTGACACAAGGTACACAATTTAATTATATTTTCTCAATATCTAAATAAGGACAATGTGATAGATTCAACCCATCACCCTTAACAACAGGAGCAATTCCTGGCTTGCAATAATGTATATTGGATATTTCCAATATACAATCAGCAAATGTCCTCCGAGAAAATCTAATATAATATGGCAAAAACAATTCTTACAAACCTTGGTACAAAATATATAAGATGTCTCAAGGTCATTACTTGTAAACAAAATATCACGTACATAGAGTATGCGAAAAATAAATTTCCTCCCACTGACCTTGTAGTATATTGAATTACTTTGTTCCCAATTGAACAAAATAACAACACTATGAAACTTTAATAATATTGTCTGGAAACTTGCTTAAGACCATGAATTAAGACTTTTCAGTCTATACATAAATTTACTTAAATCTGCAGCAAAATTCTCAAGTTGTACTTATATAGATTTTGTATCTATTTGGCGTAACTCCATATAAAACTATCAATGCCACGTTCATTCTGAAAGAATTAGTAAAGAAATAATTATTTCTTCACTAACTATCCACCCCTCTTTCAGAGTAAACATATTATCTATATAGATAAAGACAAAAACACAGTAATCCCCATCACACTATTATCTTTAATAGTTTGATAGCAGCTATCCTCTACAATTACGTTGATCTTAAGAAATTTTAGAGTATGTGATTCCATAATTCTTGTATCTTCTTTAGGGCCATAAGATCAATACCCCTTTAACAATCTGGATAAGATACAAAATAAAAACGAGTGAATCTAAATTCCAACGTACTTAATATTGGATTAGATAACCTCACTCATGCATGACACCCCTAAATTTAATATGATTCAGGTAATCTATGCCCAATCTATAACTCAAAAGAAGTTTATAAAACAACTTTGATAAGGACATTTTTTGTATGTGAAAAAATTGCTTTCATAATATCCAGCCTTCTTGTCAAGATTTTTAGGTATAGTAATTAAATTACTACCCCATAATATACCAAGTATTTGACAAATGACCCTTTAAGCTATTCCGCATTGTCATACTTGCCAAAATACTCACTGTTACTATTAAATCTAACAACCTTTAAGACTAATTCTAACCAATTTATTCTTTATCTCGGTCAATTTTACTTCCACAATAATCTATAGAAGTCTTTAGATAACCGTTAAGAGTAAATAGAAAAAAAAAATTGGAAACAACTTTTTCATCCTTATATGAGATGTATATATCATTAAGACCTAAACACAATCTTTACAGATATGTCCTAATTTCAATATCATACAAAACATAATTTCAAGCAACTAAGGCTTCCATCATATTATAGTAGTGCAGTCCGCAGGCAAATCTCTTTTCAAGTGCTCCAGAATGGAATGCTTTATGGACAGTAAACAAATTTTATTGCATTCTCAAGCAATAAATCATATGTCCACAACTTAAAATTTGAAGCAGTAAAAACCTCAATAATAGTGGAATTATTAATTACAGAAAAGATGTGACTGAAAAACAAGCAATGTATATATAATTAGCATCATGTGAGCAATGTGTAACTTGACACACAAGTACATATCCAGAGAGTTACATGCATAATCAAATAATCACTTTTGGGCAGAATACATGATATGCAGTTGTACACTCCCCACATGATAGCGGTTATGAGAATATATTCCAATCTTCGTGAATTCATCACCTTTGGGCAGACGAACCACTAGGATCAGTCACTCTTCCACCACATAATCATGTATTCCTCCATGAACTAATATATAATCACCCCCTTTGGGAGTATGACTACACATTAGAGCATGAGACATCCCAATCAATATACGAGACCGAAATTTCTCAAACCCAATCAAGCGTGCCACTTTGGCGGTCACTATTCAATTGAATCCTTGAAACTCTCTCATACCAGGGATATAAATTTTACTCCTCACATACACCATATACATGTGATTTTAGCTTTAGTGATAGGGGCATCATATCACCAAAATCACATATTATACTAATTACATTGCTTTGTTCATTAATAAAAATAAAATTTATTGTAAAATATTGATGAACAACACTCATAAATTTCATGTGATAACATACCAGTAACCCAACACTTATATTTCCAAAATCACAGAAAATATAAGAAAAATACGCAAAAATACACTAAAAATACGCGTATTTAGGGCTTTGTATGTATTTTCACATTCATAAAATCATAAAAAAAATAAAATAAATTCACCACAAAATAGAAGACGGCCATACGAATCCAACGCCGCCAACCACGCGCGAAACGGAGCATCCACGCGCCCGCACGCGCCGCCTAAGTGCGAGGCGCGTGGAGCCCACGCGTGGGCGTCAAAGGGCCGGTCAAACCGGTCCGACCGGTGGCGGTTCGACCGGTTCCCGGTCCAACCTTCCGGTCCAGCTGCCCGGTCCGATCGGTTGACCGGTCCGGTCAACGGTTGACCGGTCCGGTCAACGGTTGACCGGGTCCGGTCAACGGTTGACCTGGTCGGGTCGGGTCAACGGGTCGGTCGGGTCCCGGGTCGGGTCAGTCGCCATCCGGGTCGGGTCGGGTCGGGTCCCATTGCCGACGTCAGCATCCGCGTGCACCGCACGCGCGAGCAGCGCCCCGCGCGTGGGAGCGCGTGAGGGCGCGTGAACGCGCGTGGGCGCGTGTCTTCGACGCCCGGCGGCGCGTGGCCGCGCGTGGGGGTGCGTGGGGCCTCCCCCGGCGACGTGCCACCCACGGTTTTCCTCGCCTCGTCGAGCCCAATCCGAATTTGTGATTTAATTTTATTTTTATTGAACAAAAAATCTCGAAAATCACAAATTAGGGCAAAAAAAAACTTATGCATTCAAGTTCTAGGGTTATGGAGGCTCTGATACCACGTGTTGGACGCAAATTGCGCAACCCCAAGATCTCCATAGCCAGAACAAGAATATGCATAATTAAGTAGAAAGATTACTGCACCTGTTTTGGAATCCATTGATCTTGAAGCGGAAGCGGAAACACAATGTTCCACGCGCAAGTCCTTCTCCTCTATTGCCCTCCGTATCACTGGCTCAATGAGGCGGCCCCCTCACGTTTAGCGTTAGGTAAACGCCCCTTAGGTGAGGATACATGTGAGAATTATGGTTAGAGGAGAGACTTTAGCACTATTTATAGAGTTTCCAGCTAGGCCCCCTCATTACGGGCCAGGCTCAACTCGGCCCACACTAGCCAGCCCATATTAGACTAATTAAGAAACCTTCTATCTCACCTTAGACCAATCCCCGTAAAACGGTAAACGTTAAACGGTAATTTACAATATCAATTAATGTAGTCCACATTTAGGAAAACTCTTACAGAAATCACGCCCACTTTGAAGATTCACCACCACACTATCATACGGAGAAGAAAAGTCGTGGGAGCTGTGGAGAGGGAGAGAGGGGCAATTTCTCTGAGGTCAACAAAAGACACGCACGAAGATTTTCTCTCTCGATCTCCACTCCTTCGCTGAGAAAGCTCGCTGATTTCAACGACAAATTTTGGTGGCCGCCAAGTGCCCAAGCTGCTACACCTCCCCTGTTCCTCCATCGATCCACACTAGCAGCGAACTTCCAGTATCGCTAGCAACCAGTGGACGAGATTCAGCAAGCCCGGCGGCACCACAACACCTACAGATCAGTATCGTGATTCAACCCGGTCCAATAGCTCATGCAATATGACCACCCTTCCAGCCCTATGGCAGCAGCATCCATGATCTACCATTAGCGTAGCCACCAACACGGCAAGGACTGGGCTCTTAGGATGCGTTTGGCAGTTGGGATAAAATTCGGGATAGGATATAGTTTATCCTATCCTATGTTTGGTGCTTGTTCAAGACATGATAAAGTCGGATATAAAGGAGATATAATCAAGATAAAATTATCCCATGGGGGAGGTGGGATAAAGGTAGATAGGATTTCTAACGTCCATAATAGGAAAGTTATTTTTCTCAAATGGGATCAACCCCCATTGCGTATTCGTACTTATCGGATATAGAATAGATCTGCTTCTCTTTGTTCCTACGAACCGAATTGTTCCATTTTTACTAGCAAACTTATTAAATTAACGAATTGAAATTATATTTTAATATAAATAATATTAGAATTCTAATTTAAGAAATTAAAAATAAAATAAAATAAATAATTAATCTTATTTTAATTTATATATTCAAATTTAATTCTATCTTATAATAAATATTCAATCTATAAACTAAATATTTATATTTATTATATATTTAGGTATGTTAGTACAGTTTACTATTTGATAAAATTTTATTAAAGAATGATGAAAGGGGAAAAAAGAAATAATAAAGAAAATAATATAAAAAAAGAGGAAAACTAAAAATAAAAATAAAAATAAAAATAAATTAAGGAATAGTGTCACGATAGATTTTTACCATCTCCGTTTATGAACATTTAGGTTTATTTATAATGATATGCCGTTTATATCAACAAAATGTACATGATATAATGTGAATATATCTGACTTTAATACTACGATTCATCAAACAATGGATATGATATAAAAAAATTACAGGATTTCATATCCTATCATATTCAGTCTTATCTTAATTAGAAATCCAGACGATCAAACGTGGCTTTAGTATTCCTTTTTGCAGGTTCTCGTCGAACCCCAGCAACTACCCCAACAAGGCCCAGTCGATACTACATCCCGCAAGTAACGTCGTGGCTCCATCTTGACGATCAGCCATCACCCTTGTCGAGCATCACGAGCTGGCCGTAATTCGTGGAGTCCACATCCGTGATTCTCACGATCTGTTGCCCATCTGAACTTGGAAACAAATAATCAAAGTGCGTAAAAATCTTATCTAATTCAATTCTTGAATATTTTGTTTCCTCGTTTCAAGTATTGTGACCTTGATTGAATCTCCGAACATATTATTGATATGCATGAAGATCTTGAGTAGCCTTTAAATTAGGTTTTATTCCCTAATTTCATATCCTGCCATAATTGTCAATTCAATCTCATATATGATTCACGATTACTTAGAAAATCGTTAATTTGATTTCATGTCGGAGATATGATTCACGATTTCACGAAAAATTGGCCAACCAATCTCATGCTCAAGATACGATTCGTTAATTTGTTTCCGAAATTATAGGGATATCAATAATATATATTGTATTTGCTATGGATTTGATTTCTTTCTAATTTTGGGTTGATATAATTGATTTTAAATCTAAAAAAATCCGAAAAGATTAGATATAATTAAAGTAGTTTTTTTAAGGATATATTGCATGCTTATTTTAGTTATTTTATAATTCTGAATTTAATAAATTACCAAAAATATATTTTTTTAAGAATACATTGGATTTTCTTTTCCAGGATAGTTTGCATGCTTAAATGCTACGCATTTTTAATTTCAAATTTTAATTTAAAAAAAACATAAAAAAAATCATTTGCTTGCCATGTAAGATTAGTTTAAACATTGCACATTTAGGATCATTTAAAATGCGTGACGTGTTAGGATAGTTACATATAATATTTACCCGTCATTAGTTTAGGTTATTTAATTAATGTAATGTGACATATAGGTTGCATGTTGCATGTTGTGTGTCATTTTAATTAGGCATTTTCGTACGCTATTGCATTGCATTACACATAGATTAAGTTTCATCTAAATAAGTGAAAATCCTAAAAATTAAATGATTGCGTGTTAATTAGAGATTATATTTATGATTGCTTATGTGATTTTTAAGCTAAACATTATAGATGCTTTCATTGCTTTAAGGTAAAAAGTTTCTCATTTTATTCACAATTTTGATTATTGAGTGTTAAATAATAGTTGAGCACTTGCTTGATCACCTCGCATGTTAGGGAGAAAAATAAAATCAACCAAAACTATCTACAAAACATTTTTCTAAAATAAATAGATTGGTGGCAAATTTTGAGCGAAGATGGTTTGCAGTTTAAGAACATACGAGTAGGGGTGAGCAGCGGTCTAGGGTCGACCCTGGACCGGCCCAACCCTGCCGGTCCTGGTCCGGTTCTCAAGGAGACCGGGTCGGTCCTTGGTCCTAAAATTTTAGGACCGACACTGTGCGGGTTGGTCCTCGGTCCTAAGAGTTTTGGGTCGGTCCAACCCTGGACCAACCCTGTATATATATATTATATTACATTATATTATTTATAATTCTTTTATATATTTAAACCTAAGTAAAATGTCTGTTATAAAACCTAAAAGTTATTGTGAGATGTTCTATCAATAGCACTAATAGTAATTTCAATTTAAAACTTTTGTTGAGTATTAATTATGTGTCGTTTGTTTTGTTTTCAGGTATTTAGAAGTTCAAGTGAATTAACAAGATGTGAAGTTATATATTCATGATTTATATTAAGTATTTTGAACTTTTTATGGTTTAGTTGTATTTTACTAATAAATTTCAGCTGCACTTTACTTTTCAATTTGTGTCAAATGGTAGAAGTTTTTGAAGAGTAGAGTAGTACTGCAGTTGCTACGATGATTTGCTAGTTAAGTGGTGTGAAGCTTATTTTTTGGTTGAGTGGACTCTACATGATTAAATGCAAGAAAACGCTTTTGCATATGGTGCTATGAATATTAAAGATAGTGATTACAAGAACTTTCCATCTTGTCCCATATCTCGATGAGCGGTTAGCAAGTATGAAATTTCTATTATTGTGTCATCTTAAATTTGCTGAATATGTATTGGTATTTATAGTTTAGTTGCACAATGTCGTATTGTCGATGAATGTGTAATTTGAATTTGTAGATTTGCTTTTTTAGAGAGTATAAAAAACAAGACAAAAAAAATTATCGATCGGTCCCGGGTTGACCCTGGAACCGGACCGAACCCATTGGGTCGGTCCGGTCTTGGTCCCGTGCTCAATAGGGTCGGTCCTCGGTCCTAAAAATTGAGGACCGACACTGTACGGGTTGGTCCTAGGGTTAGGGGGTGGCCCGGACCAACCCGGACCATGCTCACCCCTACATACGAGGGTCAGTCGCCACTCTCATCTCTCTCTAAGCTCTGTGCAACTGTGCAGCTCCTTTAAAAAGGAAAAATTGTCTAAACTCTTCTTTTTAAATTTTTCCTGACTTTCAGTTTTTCCTTTTCAATTCTTGCTAATGTAGGTTGATGTGTTCATTCGCATTACGTGTCCGATGACCGAGTTGGATTGATACTTCTTACGCCAGTTGGACCAAATTGGTTCAAATTTAAAATTGAAAAGTCCAAATTGATACTTCTTACGCCAGTTGTACAAGTTTCTGTTGAATTGACAGGTAAAAAAATGCTATTGTACTTATTTAAAAAAGGCATACCAGATTTTGTTTCTAACATGAAAAGGCTTGCGATTGCTAATAAACGGAACAAATTCATTGGGGCCTAATTTTTGAGTAACTAACCAAGAGGAAATAAGCAAACGGTGCCACCTCATTTGACAAATTGTTTTTAATAGAAGCTTTATATGTTTTAACATTGCTCTAATTTGTTTCCACAAGACAAAAGCACAATCTCAAATCGAGCAAGCGAATGAGGTGAGATTTCACGGTGCAGTTTAGTTTGAATTGGCACTCAAATTTACCAACATACACGATAATTGAAGTTTGAAGTTGAAATGAAGTGACTTCGACTCAAGAGAGACCAAATTGTATATCATTTCCTTTGACCTTGCTATGTCTTGTCTTGTCTTATCTTATCTCTACCGACAATGAGAAATATTATCCAAAAAGTGTTAAACTTATTATATTCATCAATTCGGTCATAAACCCTTCAACATTGTCAATGAGTTATAAATATTTTCACATTTTGTCAGTTGAGTTAATTCTGCTAATTTTAGCTAGAAATCACTGATGTGTATGCTATCCATCCTAGATGGCACGGTTGGCGCCAATGTAGATAAATTTTATATTTTTAGAAAAAAAATAAAAAATCCTGATTTTTTTCTTCTTTTTTCTTTCCTTCTTTTTTTTTTTCTTCCAAGCCTAGTGAGGGACGCCGACCAACCCTCATGAATTGCGAGGGAGTTGTTGCCACCCTTGTCTAGTGGCCAACAGGGATAGATAACCTATGGTGGGCGAGGGTCGACTAATGATCCTCACCAGACTTGGTAAGAAAAAAAAAAGAAATGAAAACAATAAAAATAGAAGAAATAATAAAAAAGCACCGATCATTTTATGTGGTACTATCGGCATATGCATTACAAATTTTCGGTTAAAATTGCTAGATGGAATCAATTGGCAAAATATGAAAATATCTAAAAATCAGATGGTACAATTAAATAGTTTAAAATTGAATTGACAAAAGTGCATTAAGATTATAACTTTTTGGATAATTAAATAGTTTAAGACTGAAACAAACTGATTTCGACTCAAAAGGGACCAACTCGTATATCACTTCCTTTGACCTCGCTATGTACCACCTTATCTCATCTCTATGCGCAATAGTGAAGATTATCCAAAAAGTATTAAACCTATCGTGTTTTCATCAATTCAATCATAAATTTTTCAATTTTGTCAATTGTGTTCTAAACATTTTTACGTTTTGCTACTTAAGTCAATTCGGCCAATTTTAGCTAGAATCATTAACGTGAACGCTGCTTGTCCTACGTTGCACGACAGGCACTGATAGATATACTTTTTATAATGTTTTAAAATTTTATGAATTATTTATTTATTTATTTTTTTGCCTTTCCAAGCCTAGTGAGGGATGCCGACAACTCTTGTCAATTGCGGGGGAGGGTCGCGATGCTAGCCCAATGGCCAATGAGGATTGATAGCCCTCGCTTGGTGCAAAAAAAGGAAAACAATAAAGAAAAGAAAAACCGACCATTTTTAGTGGCATGATCGGCATTTGCACTAGCGATTTTTAGTTAAAATTGCTCAGATAAATTCAATTGGTAAAATATGAAAATGTTTATTACTATGGTTTATGATTGAATTGGTAAAAGTACTATATATTTATAATTTTTTAGTCAATTTTCCTACTCACGGTACTATATTCTTAGCTATCTTTTTACGAGTTTTATGCTCTCTCTTTTATTTTATTTTATTATTTTAACTGGGATGGATGATCGGTTTCGTTGTGTCCACCGAGTGATTCATAACTATAAGCTTGTATCCAAAAGATCACAATCTTGCATGGTTACAATGACTATTCCCCTTGATGTCTGACCAATGTAGAACGGGTCAAATCATTACGGATTCATCATATAAAACAAGATTAATTACCACGACGATGCCATATTGCGAGAGCAACGTATTAGTCAGAGGATACCTGCGGATGATTCTAAAGTTTGACTTTCCCTTTTACTTTCTCACCTCAATCCTCACCGGGAACCCACCCTTCATCTTCGAGCTCAGGTACGCAATGAACACCGGCTCCTCCCCTTCCTCCACCGCGGGCACCACCCTGAACTGCCGCAGCACCCCGGCCACCACTGTCTTCATTTGCAGGAAAGCCATTTCCTTCCCCATACAAACCCTCGGCCCCGCCTGGAATACTGGGTACTCGAACGCGTCCCTATTGACGAACGCCCACTTCTCACTGCCATCCTCCGCCGCCCTCAGCCACCTCTCCGGCCTGAACTCCGGCCAGTCCTTTCCCCATAGCTGTTCCAGCCTCCCCATCGCGTACGGATGATACGCCACCCTCATCCCCTTCTTCACCACCGTGCCGTCCTCCAAGACGTCGTCGCTAATAGCCTCCTTCGCGTCAAGCGGCACCGGCGGATAAAACCGCATGCTCTCACACAGCGACGCGTGCGTGTACACCATCTCCTTCACATCATTGTACCCCGCAGCATGTGCGTCGGACTTCTCCATGATCTCACCTCGTACTTTGGCCTCCACCTGCGGGTTCTTGTGGAGTAGCCAGAAGTACCACGTCAGCGCGGCCGACGTGGTGTCCCGGCCGGCGAGTATGAAGCTGATGATGATGTCGATGACGAAGTTCTCATCGGAGTGGCCTGAGCTCAAGAATCGAGACAGAAGGTCGTCGGTGGCTGACTCCGGTGACGACTTCTTGCTCAGCTCCCTCTTCTTTTCCCTCACGATTTTCTTCGCAAACTCACGGACTTCGGAGACCGCGACCCGGAGACGTTTCTCGGATCCTAGGTTGAAGAAACGCTTGATCCTCCAAATCACGGAGAAGAACTCTTGAAACCTCTCGCTGCTTATTCTCACTGCGTCTTCAAACGCTTCTGCGAACTTCGCCTGTCGAATACCAAATCGTTCGATGAGTGATGTGATTGACAGAAATTTGTGTTTGTATCTGTTTGGCAAGGCTCACCCTAAACTGCACATCTTTTATATCTGTAATTTAGTAAAATGAGTCCGGACAATACTTACTTTCGGCTGAGGAAGCGATGGCGACAGATTTTCGGCATCGTACCCGAACGCGATCTTGCATATGTTGTCGAAGGCGAACCTCTGGAGGATGTCCTGCATGTCTATCACTGACCCGCTCTTGGCGGCGGAAGCCAGGAGAGGCACGAGCCGCTCGTTCAGCTCGGCGTCGACGACGGTCTCGATGAACTTCCGCAGCGATCGGGTATTGAACTCGCGGCTGGCGACCTGCCTCTGGAACTTCCAGGACTCGCCGTCTATATTGAAGATTCCATCGCCGAGGACGTCCCGGAGGGTAATCTTGAAAACCCCGCCCTTCTCGTAGTTGCCGAAGTGGGTCTTGAGGATGTGCTGGACGTTGGCGGGATTGCCTGTGAAGACATTGCGGTTGCCGAGGGGGCGGTGGAAGACATAGGTCGCCGAGGGGGAGTTCCGGACCAGGTCGGCGCTCCAGTCGATCCGCCGTTTGATGTTGGCGAAGAATGAGAAGTAGGAGCCGAAGATAGGGTAGACTCTCGGGAGGTTCTTTGAGGGCGGCAGCGGCGACGATCTGAAGAAGAAGAAGAAGACGACGCTGAGGACGATGAACAGCGATGGGAAGACGATGGAGTGAGAAAGCGATGGAAAGAGATCAAAGCGAGACAAGGCCGAGAGAAAGGAGGAGGAAATCATGGTGGGGCGTGGTGGTTGGGCTTTGGGATTTGAGATCTTTCGTAGGGCTTTTAGGATTTCATGTGCTTGCAGAGGTCGAAATGAGTGGGTGTGGTATTTATAAGCAGATTTTAATGATTATGATTTGATATTAAGACGTACTTATGTTTTTCTTCATTATATAATCTCATGTTGACACCTTCGCAGGCCAAATGGTTCCATCATTTTCGTTAAAAGATCAAGGTTCCCATGATGCCATATGAAAACGTACGAATCAGCATTCTCTACGTTTATTGTTTCAGAGTGCAACTTGGCATTCGCTCGCTCATTTTAATAACACTTCTCTGAAAATGGATGTACTATTTCTGGGCTTCAATCCAAAAGGCAAGAGTACTTCTCGACTTTTATGTCGTGAAAGTGATCAGGGATGTATCTGTGCATTTCGGCTCCCACCCAATATTTTCTCCTCCGAACCCAACTCCATTTCTTTTTCCAAACAAAATCATTTTCATTTGGAAACTTCTTCCTGACCTTGTGGAGTTGAGAAAACGAATCTTTCTTTTGGCTTTGACAAAATAGACAGTTTCGCAACTAGGGATGTTTCCGCAAAGCCTACGCAGAGTTCTATGTTCTGTGCATGCATGGGACTAATGAATCTCGGAAGAGGTTTCCTCTACGGGGACGTGATCAGCAAGCAATGGCTTCTGTGAGTTCAATTCGTGTGCATTTATTATGGGTACCTTGCAATTTGCATGGCAGTTGAGGCAGTTTTAATAGATGTCCCGGCGGTGGATAAAGTTAACCGCATCACTGAGCATGAATCGCAAGAACCGGCGATGGTGGCCGGAAGGTATGTGTGTGTATATATATATAGAGAGAGAGAGGGAGGGGGCCGTGGAACGACAAAGCAAGAAACATGAGCAGTGTTGGGGAGGCGACGGTGATGAGTGGCGACAGAGGTGCGGCGTTGGCATTGTGATGTTATGGGTAGAGAGAAAGAGAGGCTCATATTTCGGTGATGTTATGGCATTGGCATGGTGATGAGTGGCGACATAAGCGCTTAATCTGGAACCACTAATTTAAGCTTCCATTCCGATAAATATATAATTGAGATTGTCTTCGTATGTTTAAATATGAGTTGTGGTAATTTGATTGTAATAGAAAATAACGTTTATTAGAATTGTTCAATTAAGAATATAGGCGAAACTTGAGTAGACCCTGAAATTTATGACAATGTTGCTTCCAAGTTTCAAAGTATGTAGCATTCTAATGAGTAGGTTCTAGGTGTATTTGGACCTACCCTTAAAACGCTCACTTCTATTTTTCCTACATACATCACTTTAGAGATTCCACTTCAAGATCCACCTAACAATTTTAATCTTAATTACAGGTCTATCATTTTCTTTCCAACTTTACCCCTTCTGACATTCCAAATTTAAAAACTAAACTACATTCCAACCCGAGTCCCTCACCCAACCCACAACTCACACCTCAGCCCCCTCTCCGCCTGCGTCGCGCACGACCGCCACGCTGTCTTCCCCATCCCTCACCCCAACGTTCTCCGCCGCGATCTTTGCCGAGCTTGACGTTGGATCTAGGTTGTGCTCTCCACGTTATCGAGCTCTTTGTTTAATGGAGCTCGACGCTACATCTGGGGGGTCATTTTGTTTTAAGTATAGAAACACCGGCGGTTTCCCTTGCGTAAATTCCTCATATACCCAAATATCAAATGGATCCTACTGACTTGCCTTGGAGTTATCTTTCCTTTTTAATGATTTCCGTACTTCCGTAACGTTTCGCAAGGGGCGGCCTACACGATTTGTCGAAGCTTACACACCAAGAAAATCGACGCACGGGATGACGGGATCAGCCGTCCTCTATTTTCCCTACCAATCTCCTTTTGTATCTCATTTTGCCCTCTCATTTCGGAAACATAAAATAAAATAATTTGAAAAAAAAATTTATCAAAAAAATTGTTGCTGATGCCGGCCGGTAGCCATGTCAGTATTGGTTGGCCAACTTTGGCTAGAATGATTGAACGAACATATAATTGCAAAAGGTTTAGGGCTCAATCAGCTAAAAAATAAGTTTATGATTGAATTGGCACAATTGCAGTAGATTTAGGACTTTTTTAGTAATTTTCTCAAAGGTATGACGACGGAAATTTTTGTCGCCAAGCCTCCATCGCAAAACCCCATTTTCACTAGGCCAACACCACGCAAATTCGACATTTTGTCGCCCTAGCTTCTAGCTGGGGCAAGGTCGTCGCCATAGGTAGTCCATGGCGACAAAATATGTTTTGTGGCCATTGGTAGTAAGGTTGTTTCACATTGATTATGGAAGTGGCTGGTGGTAGGTTTATAAGTGTGAGGGAAAACTTCACGTGCACGGAAAAGTTATGGGTTATTGTGTTTTTGACCGATTCAAAGGGTGTGACTTTCCCTTACACTTATATATTGATCACCAGCTCTTTTCATAATAAATATGGAACAACCTCAATAGTTTCCTCATCATAAGAATACCCTACAACAATGGATTAAAAATGCTTTCGAAAATGTGTTCACCATAGAATTTACTAAAAATCAGGATTTTAAAGTAGAAGGCGCACGTAAGGATCCAATCCAACCTTACCCATGCGAGAGTTCGAATTATCATTTGATATACGAGGGGACGCTACTGACTTAGTCATAGGAGTTGGGGACGCAAACACACACATTATATAGACCGTTTCATGAAAGCGAAGCTAATATCGCATAAAATAACTTGCTCCTAAATAATATATCGACTAATGTTCAACCATATGAAATCAAAAGTCGGATCATAAGAACAAAAACATGACTTCCCCGTAAGTTCGGTCAATGTCCGGGGGACATATTGAATTACACAACCTACTCAGCCGGCCGAGCATTTTGGTCAATGAAAAAGACGAGGTGTTCTTCTATAAAGAATTGCTCATCTTATCTGCTATCCTATGACATCTTTGCTTTTGATAATAGCCAAAAGCATCAATTTACAAAGAAAATCATCCAATGACATCTTTGCTTATAGATACTAAGTAGGGATGAGCCAAGTCTGTCAGTTTTAGTCTGTTTCTTAGGGAGATTGCGTCGGTCCTCGATTTTGAAATCCCTAGATCAACACTGTGTAGGTTAGTCATCAGTTTTGAGAATTTAGCATTGGTCCAACCCATATTATAAATATATATATATATATATATATATATATATATATATAATAATATTTTAGATATATTATATATTATATATCTAACATTTTTATATCTATTTTAAAGAGTGAATCCTAACTTAAATGGCGTTAAACGGCATCAAACGGCGTCCTCCTCCTCCAATATTCTTGTTCCCCTTTCTTTTTATCCTCTTATTTCTTCTTTATCTTATTCAATTTTTACTAGAAAGAAACAACTTTTCATTCGCGAGCAACCTCGCCCTGCTCGCCACGTGACACTCTCCTCGTTCAGCACTCACCACTCGCTCGCATTGCTCGTCGCTCGCCCCAGTTGTCACTCCACGCTCGCGCCACTCGCTACTGGTAGCTCGACGCCAATATCGCTTGCTGCTCACCGCTCAATGCTCGTGCCACTTGCCTCTCTTCATTGGCCTCGCTTGTTGCCGAGTAAATCAAAAGGAAACAAAGCCTTAATTAGAAACCCTCTTTGCTCGTGAGCAATGCTCGCCATTCACCGCTTGCCTTGCAGGTTGCCTCTGTTCGCTCGCCCCACTGCTCACCCTCATCTTCTGGCTCATTCCTGTTGATGGACATGTAATTTGGAATAATAGATTTGTCTTTTTAGGGAATACAAAAAATGAAACAAAAAAAATATTAGTTGGTCCCGGGTTGACCTTGGAATTGGACCGAACCCATAGGATTGGTCCGGTCCTCGGTTTTAGGCTCAACTAGGTTGATCCTCGGTCCCAAAAATTGAGGATTAACACTGTGCGGGTTGATCCCTGGGTTAAGTGTTGGACCGGCCCAATTCGGACCATGATCATCCCTAAAGTAAGAGAGTGAATCAATTAATTAGAGAAAAGCAAGACCTTTCACTCCGAAGTCATCAAAGCCGGCCGTTTCTCAATTCGGATTGTATTATTTGATTTGATTAGAAGTCTTCGCAATATGTGCCTAAGTCGCAAACGAATCTATTGATTTGACTAGCAAATTTATGATTCAATACATATCTATCAATTCGACTGACTTAGATGCTCTTTCATCATACTCAGTGATGTCTAATATATTTGAAAGTTGCGAACAAATTAATAGAGAATTTTGCAATTTAAAATGCAATAAAAATGATAAAAAAATTACATCTTCTTATGCATAAAATCATTGCATTGACTTGAAAATAAAAATATATTTGTATTGATCATAAATCTTACTCGAAATTTCACATTATGTAACATCAATCACAGAATTTATACATGTCTAAGACATGCAATACTAATTTTAGGAATTTTATCAGATATTACGTCTAGATTCAGTTTTCAGATTCAAATATTGCAAATGTTATAACAACAACCCCCGCTTTTAGAATGGGTGAAAGTAAGGGTCAACTTCTTGAAATGAGAAAACCAATTACGTAGGGTTACAGATTAGACAAATAATGAAAAGTACCAATAAGTTGCTGTCAAGGTTTAATAAGTGCTAACGACTTCTTGAGGCTAAGGAATGATTTATTTAAAAAGTAATGATAATTATTTTATTTGCAAGATCGTATGGGTTGGTGTGACGGACATAAAAAAGCCCAAAGTCCAAAGTAAGTTGGAGTAAATATGACATGAACTCATTAAAATAAGCGGATTGCATTTCATCAAGAATAAAAAGGATTAAATTTCAAGATTTTGTTGTATAATTTCTTCTACACGTAACTATTATATGGATGATTACTTAGGGTGCGCATGACAATGTTTCTTGGTTGGGGAATATAGTTTTATTTTTTTTTTTTTTTTTCAGAAATAGTTATTTCCTATTTCTATTCCGGGAACAACACTTTCCGAGTAAAAGAATGCGTTTGGTAACTACACAAAATTTATATTCTTGGAATAGAAAAAGAATAGAAATGCGTTTGGTAACGCAACAGTTTCTTTTTTGTATTTATTTGTTTTTTTATTTTTGCTCACAGATCGCCAACCGCGAACTGCCGCTGCTCGTCACCGCCGCCGCTGCACGACCTCCGGCCGGAGGCGGAGACGGCCGGCGATGGGTGGTGGCAGCGGGCGTGGTGGGGGCGGGCGGCGACGAGAAATTGTTCTCGAGAACAAGAAGCAACTTTTTTTTGTTTCTCATTTTTACTCCAAATCTATTCCCGGGCTAACTTTCTATTCCGAGGAATAGAAAAATAACTTTGCGTTACCAAACGGATTTCTATTCTTTTTTTGTTTTGAGAAACAAAAGAACAGAAATTCTGAGAAATAGAAGCGTTGTCATGTAGACCCTTAAATAATTAATTATCCCATGAATAGATATGGCAATATATTCTTCTAGGAAAAAAATCGCATATTTGAATTTTATGACTTTAATGGAATCCACTAATAAGTTGTATGATTGAAGATTATATATTTGAAGATGAAAAAAATCGCAATATTTTATTCTAGAAGAAAAAATATCAGTTTTAAATAATTTAATCACGGTTTTAACTAGCCATTTTATGGCTAAAGTAATTTAGAAAGTTTATAAGAAACCTATAAAAAATTATATTACCATCAGCAACCCCACATCATATTGACTTAAAAGACTTGAGTGGGATGTCATTTATCCTAATAAGGTTTTCAATCGGATTGGGCAGATTTGTAAACGTAGGAATCACCGAATAAATACTTGGTTTGAATTTGACATTCCCGTGAGAATTTGGATCAAGATGAGACGAAAGATATTTTTTATTAAATATAATGTGAGGACTAGTTTTGTAACTGAACAAATAATAAGGACTAAAATTGAAAATTCCTACAAGCACGCGAAACTTCTTCAATTGGAGTGGGAACGTCACCAATTGAGTTATAAACCAGAGACCTAATCTTATAAGAAAACAAAGTCGCAAAAACTAATATTCCATGAGAAAAAAAAGGGTGACGTCAAAGCCATCCATCCACGTTGATATTGATTCATTCGTTTTGCTGATCATCGACCCCATCTTATTCCAAAATCCGCAGGGAAAGATGCGTGGTCGGAGCTCGTCGGAGCGAATGGGGACGCTGCAGCTTTGAAGATAGAGAGCGAGAACCCGGCTGTCGATGCCGTCGTGCGGAGGGAAGGAACTCAGGTCACGACGGACTTCTGATGCAATGCGGTCTGGGTCTGGGTCGACAAAGACCGTTTTGTGACTCAAGTCCCTCGCATAGGCTAAAAGTATTTTCCGTGAATTATTTGATTCTTGACTGGACCGGAGTTTTCTACTTAGTTTATCATGGAGATAAAGGCATAGTAATTGAGATGATTCTTTTTTATTTTTTAGTAACAATTGAGATGATTTCAATTGCCTAAGATAAGGAAGGACGAAATGTAATTCATGTGTACGATGTTTTTATGTTTGAGAATTCAAATAAGATCTTTGTCACGTATGATGACCAAAGTAAGTTGCGTAGTAATCATGCATCATCTTATATCGGGAAAATTATCCAAAAAATCTTAAACCTATTGCATTTTTTTTTTAAAATTCAGTCATAAACATTTCAATCTTGCCAATTGAGTCCTAAATCTTTTGTCAGTTTGCCAATTGAGTCCATCCGGCTAATTTATGTCGGAAAATGTTTACGTGGATATACAGTCCGCGTTGGCCGTCCTACATGGTCGGACCAGCGCTGACGCGGATGCCAGACTTAAAAAAATGATGACTTTTTTTTTTTGCTTACGGGGGAAAATTCCCCCCAAATCAAAACCCTCCCCCAAATCACCTCCAAATCAGAACCCTCAAAACCCTCAACAACGCTAGCTCTGACCCTAATTTGCTCGCCCACTCCAAAAATTAGAACCTCGTAGCACTTGACTTCGAAAGTTTCTCGACGACGGTGGACAACACTCGATGACGGCAGTTGATGGCGCTCGATGACACTAGGGAGGAATAGGGGATTTCCGCGAGCAACTTTCGAGGGGACCCGATTCGACACAAAGACCCGATTTGATGCAAAGACCCGATTCGTTCTCAAGATTCCATAGCAGGCTTGATTTTTTGTGGTCCTGATTTTCTCCCACTATTGACACTTAGCGAGCATGACAAAAAGGTATGTTTTGTGGTCCCCAATTAAGTGTGTGTAGTATAATCTATTCAACTCATAGTGTCGGAGAGAAATATTTTTCAATGCTTTTTTATACTGGAGAGAGAAAACGCTGGTGGGCATTTGGGGTTGATTGGTTGTTGAATGTGAAAGGCTCCACATGACCAGTGCCTGTGGGAACGAGAAAAGTCCATGCGAATGGGAATTTTGCAAGAACTTCCATTAGCTACCTCGCAAAAGGAGATGACTTTATCGAATTCGTGTGGATGTGAACGAAAAAAAGTGCATGTGAAATTTAAGTGAATGTGAATGATGCCTTGACCAGCAAATTCAAGAATTGTTTTAAAGTGATAAAAGCTTGGTTGGTTGGATTGTGGTGGATCACAAACTTTGTTAATCATCGAAACATGCCTTTTTTCATCAAAACATTCACAGGGTTCGATTTCATGAAATTTAGGAATGAATATACAGTTTTTATTTTGTTCTAATGTTGTAGTAAAAATTTAGAAATTGTTGAAGGTCCATTACGAGTGTACTTTAGTTTCAAACTCCTTCCATCATTCGCACTAAAACGTATGCTAAATTAAGTTTGAACCATCCAATTAAAATAATCATTATTAATGTCCTAAATTCATTAGCGAATTGATTTAGTATATACGCTTTTTATGTTTTCATGAGGAGTGTCAAGATATCTCCTAAATCATCAATTAAGCACAATGACAACTATATAGATTTAATTCAAGCACAAAAATATTATCTTCATGGATCCCTTGCTTGGAATCATGGTTGTGTCAAATTTATTTATGTCGTTGCTTGTTATTTTCATGTGTGTTACTATGTTATCCCTCTATTACGTGTTTACTTATAATATATGCCTTTTTTGTAGGATTGAGATAAGCAACAAGACAGCGTTGGTTTGCCTTTTCCATGGTGGAAAACTTGTTCGTTGCCCAATGTTGGAATATGTCGGGGGAAATATGGACTTAATACATGTTGATATCAAATCAATTAGCCATGAGAGGTTCATTAGAGATCTTGAGGATGGGGTAAATCGTAAATTCGAAAAACTTTATTTGAAAATTCATGGGAAGTCTCTAGAAAATGGGTTGAGATACATATGGAATGATAGCACTGTTATCGATCTAGTTTTTCATTATTTGCATAATGGGGGTAGTTGAGATATATGGAGAATATGTTGATGATGAGGTAGGTGACAAAGCTTGTCAATGTGATGGTCAGGATATTGGTGATGGTGTTAGTCAGGGTGTTGGGTATTAGTCATGGTGAGGGCATTGATTTAGGTAATGAGATAGCGACTAGTGATAATAACAATGATGATGTAGAAATCTATTCAGAAGATGAAGACATAGACGTCCTCATCGATGTAGGAATCTTGACTGATGATGATGTGGACCTTATGGAAGGAAGGAAAAATATTAGAGAATTTGACAGGAGGGTCACAAAGGCTCAAATAATGGGGGACTCATTCGTGGGATTTGTACCATCTCAAGAATCTATAGTCGAATCATCTAATCCCCGACAATCATATATGGCTATTGTTGAAGTCAGTTACTGAACAGAATCATCTCTGCTGAACGATTCTCAAAATGATCCATGACACCTGGACTAGAGGTGGCAAAATGGGTCTTAGACCCATATATGATCCATTTAAATCATAAATGGGTCACTTGTTTTTTTGAAGAAGTTAGTTAAATGGGTTTAACAATTAAAGACTTAAAGTAGGTGGGTCTTACATGGGTTGGATTTAAAACCAATTTTCAACCAAAACCACACAATTTGGTGAGCCTCATTGATCTAGCGAGCCTTGAGCTCGTCGGCATCGGCGAGCTGGGCGAGCTCGAGGCTCGCCTATGGCCGGTCACCGGCTATCATCATGGCCAGCGGCCGGCCAAAGAAAAAAAAAAAAATAAAAAATAAAAAGAAAAAAGAAAATTATATTATTAAAATAATAAAATAATAAAAAAATTAATTTTTTAAAAATAATAATTAAAATTCGATTTTTTAAAAAATAATTATTTTAAAATTTTTTAAAAATTGTCCATTAAATTTGTGGTGTATAAAACCATTTTAGCAATACCATTTTTAATATATATAAGAAATAAGCTTTCTTAGGTTTCGTTAAATGAGTTGGGTATGAGTTGAGTATAGGTCGGGTCGGGTATGGGTAAAAAAATTTGCACTGCAATAAATGGTTCATAAACAGGTTAAATGGGTCGATTTGGGCCTGACCATTTATGACTCGACCCAAACCCGACCCGACCCACATATTTAACGGGTCTAACCTGGACAGAGGAAATAAGATGACAAAAGTCAACGCCACTATAGTAGTTCCAAAGTTCAGAGACCATGAAAAACATGAGCTTTCTAATTCATATCTCTACTGTGTTTCAACTAAAAAATGGATTATAAGCTTATGAGTTCACTAAAATAGCAGTCCCACAAGTTTTGTAAAATTAAAGCCAATGTATAAATGAAATCAACATGTTTTGAGAGAAGTACCATGCTTAAAGCAAAATAAAGTTAAAAACATGTAGAACTAAGAAGTGTTATCTTCTTGAACCAAAGTTGCAAGGTATCGTTTTTTCTTCCAAAATTTAGAGACCATGGAAAGCATGAGCTTTCTAATTCATATATCTGTTGTGCTGTGTTTCAAAAAAAAAAAATGGATTATACACATGCGAGTTCACTAAAATAGCAGCCCCAAAAGTCCTCTAAAACTAAAGCCAATATATAAATGAAATCAACATGTTCGGAGAGAGAAGTAACATGCTTAAAGCAAAATAAAGTTAAAGACATGTTATCATCTAGAACCAAAGTTGTAGGGTGTTTTACTCTTCCAAAGTTTAGAGACCATGGAAAGCATGAGCTGTCTAATTCATATATCTATTGTGTATCAAATAAAAAATGGATTATATGCCTGTAAGTTCACTAAAACAGCAGCCTCACAAGTCCTCTAAAACTAAAGACAATATATAAATGAAATCAACAAATTCTAAGAAAGAAGTACCATGCTTAAATCAAAACAAAGTTAAAAGACATGCAGAACTAAGAAGTGTTATCTTTAATAACCAAAGTTGCAGGGTATCTTTTTTTCTTCCAACGGAAATCGATAATTTTAACTAAGTTCTTCACCAGTGGCTCTATGCCACTTTGCACATATAAAAATCAACTTCTGGCCATCTATGCTGAGGATTTTGGTGAAGCAATCAGGCTGGTCTTTGAACTCATAATTATCATCCATGCATATATTACAAACTTACACATAAATTGAGCTACGTCACAAGAGTGAATTAGGAATCTGGTAATCCCGCCACACTAACCTTCCTCTTTCCATAGAGAAGGGAACACACTGTAAAGTCTAAAATTGCAAATTTCAGCTATGAAAGAAGTCATTCATCAAGCCAACACATTGAGGTAAAGATGGAGGAACATAAATAGCACAACATACTACAAACTACACAAACCTCCACAAATCTGAAATATATCTGACCTATCTTACAAACCACATAATTTCAAAAGAAAAAAAAGTTGTGCTAATGCACGAAGATTGGATGGGTTGAAAGGGTGAAATGTTGTTTCATGCTAAAAACTATACAAACCGCATGATTTGAATGGGTGAATATGAGAATGCAACGGACAAAGGTGTCGGCCGAAATGGAGAGTTTTGATCGATTTGATGGAGAACGATTCGAATGGCTTTACCTCCTCTTGCTCTACCAAGTTGTTGTCATCGAGATCCCTCAAAAGCTGCTCGCTAAAATCCCCTGTTCCTCCCGAGCGTCGTCGAGCACCGTTAATGGCTGAAAAGTTTGTGCAAATGATGGTTCAAACTTAATTTAGCATACGTTTTAGTGCAGATGATGGAAGGAGTTTCAAACTAAAGTATACTCGTAATGGACCTTCAACAATTTCTGAATTTCCATTGCAACATTAGAACAAAATAAAAACTGTATATTCATTCCTAAATTTCATGAAATCCAACCTGTGAATGTCTCAATGAAAGAGGCATGTTTCAATGATTAACAAAGTTTGTAATCCACCACAATCCAACCAACCAAGCTTTTATCACTCAAACAATTCTTGAATTTGCTGGTCAAGGCATCATTCACATTCACTTAAATTTCACATGCACTTTTTCGTTCACATATGCACTTTTTTTCGTTCACATCTGATGGCCGTCGTTGAGCGTTGTCCACCGTCGTTGAGTAAACTTTCGGAGTCAAGCGCTATGGGGTTCTAATTTTTGGAGTGGGTGAGCAAATTAGGGTCAGAGCCAGTGTTGTCGAGGGTTTTGAGGGTTCTGATTTGAGGGAATTTTCCCCCATAAGCAAAAAAGAAAAGAAAAGAAAAGAAAAAAAGTCATCATTTTTTTAAGTTCGGCGTCCACGTCAGCGTTGGTCCGGCCATGTAGGACGGCCAGCGCTGACTGTATATCCACGTAAACATTTTCGAGCATAAATTAGCTAGATAGACTCAATTGGCAAACTGACAAAAGGTTTAGGACTGAATTGGCAAGATTGAAAGGTTTAGGACTGAATTGGCAAAAGTGCAATAGGTTTATGACTTTTTGGACAATTTTCCCTCTTATATTAGACTTGCCTTTTTCTCCCTCGTTTCAAGTTTCGATCCCCCAACCTCCATCTCATACAACTAGGTCAAGTGTTCATTGGCATCTAATGAAAATTCGACATCAATTTATCGATTGACAATGGATCGCGTGTATAGATTCCAAATTCCATTTAAGAATAGAAGGTAAAGATAATCAAACTCCAAAAAGAAAAGAAGAATGAAAAAAGTTAATGTCCCTCCATATTGACAGAAAACCTATTGGAAGGAGAAATGAAAAGGAAACAGTTCAACCTACAATTGTGCCAACCCTAAGCTTACTGACAGTTCAAAAGAGAGATTAATAAGGCCTTAGAGGATTGAGTAGAGATTAATAAGGCCTTTAGAGGATTGGGTAAAGCTATGAGCCTACAAGGCCATTACGTGTCTAGACCCCAAGCTTTAATTTTCCGCACCAATATTAGGAATTGGGATGCATTTATTTGATAAAAAAAATAATTTAAAAATAATTTTCAAAAAATGATTGCTCAAATCACTTGTAAAAATGAATGAACGAAAAAATATTTTTATCGTCTATGAAATTGTTTAGACATAAATTGTTATAGTAATAAAAATTATATTCATTAGCTAATTATTTCAATCGATACGATCGAACTTTTTAAATTATTTATTTATTTATTCAATTTTTGCGAAACAAACGAAACTTAGTGTTTAGATAGCAATATACTTAAATATGAAAATCTTCCTCAGATTTTCTTGAGTGTCAATGGAGAAAGTGATGTAGTAATATGTTCCCACATATATCCTCCTTCCGTAATATCTCGATCAGCTACTGAATTTCGATATATTTTGGAAAAAGTTATCGTGGGATTCCTGTCAGATTGCATCAAGTGTGTTATGGAGCAAAACCAAACGGAGTTTGAATAGTTCACCACATGTCAGCACCACATGTCACGACGACATGCATGAAATAAATATCTCCATTTGGATGTTTGACATATCTCCAAGCTGTCACCCTATTTTCCTTTCTTTCCCTTCGGCCGGCGTTCCTTTCTCTCTCTCCCCCAATCCCCCTTTTCTGCTTTGAAAAATGATGGAATGATCCCGAAGATGTGAACCCCGCTCGCACGTAATTAGATGAAGTGAGCGCCGCGTGAATCCGCATAATTCGACATCGCATGGGCGGCGACGGGCTCACGTCAATCGGTTTCATGCAATAAGGACTCTCTCGCTGACCCTCCTCTCTCTCCTCTGCTCATGTTTGTCCACTTCATCTCTCGTCCTCTCTCACCCGCTGGCTGCCATCATGTTTGCGCCCTCTACCGCTCTTCGCCGTGGCCCCCGGGGTCTCAAATGCAGCACCAAATGGCGGCCCGAACCCTGGATTCAAGGTCCAATGTCGCGGCCCGCTAGCTCGTGATGGCGGTAGGGAAGGGCTTTGGACTTGGGCGATGGCAGTGCTATGGGATCATAAGCTTATTTCGCACTTATCCACTCCCGTCACTAAGGAGAAGTAACAATTCTTTTTTTCAGACAAGTAAATGAACATCGAGTGGGAGATGTTATGCCTGGGGCCTTTAGATCTGTCTGTGAGCTTAATATCATGTGATGAGTGAAAATTCATACAACGTGAGATCTAAAGTTCTAGTAGCTTGATCGAATCACTCGAAAATTATCTGAATTTTGCTCGACAACCATCAAAAACCAATTTATTATTACTTAATTATCATATTGGAAGTTTTAGGGAAAAATTGTCTAAAAAATCCTAAACCTATTGCAATTTATATCTAAACATTTTAATTTTACTAATTGAGTCGTAAATCTTTTAATAATTTGCCAATTGAGTCAATCCGACCAATTTTGATAGAAAATTACTGACATGAACATCGAACGTTCTATGTGGTATGATCGATGTTGACATAAGCATTTTTGAATAATATTTTAATAATATTTTGATTTTTTAATACTTTTTTTCTATTCTTTTTTCTTTTTTCTTTTCCTCTTCTATTTGCCACGGCCACTAGTTGTAGGCCATGGTCGGGAGGGTTGGCCTCACCTAGGCGAAGGCTCCTAGATTTGGCAAGGCCAAGCGACCTTGCTAGGCGTCACTTCGCTGAGGGTGAGGATGAGATTGAGGTCACCACGAGGCCTTGCCATTGCGCTTCCATCCGCTGTCAATAGCAGCCCCTCACCCACTTGAGTCATTGTTGTGTCCTTCCATCCCTCTGTCTCTCACCATGCACGAAGGTTGCAAACCGCAGCAACGGAGGTCATAGGTCAGCCTTGCCAGATTTGGACTAGGCGAGGCCACCTTGGCCTAGGGCAAAGCCGATCCTCGTCAAGCCTCACCAGAGTGATGCCCGGCAAGGCCGCCTCAATCTGGTCAAGGGTTGGCTTCATGAGATCTAGAGAGGATTGTCAATGCCAACACTTGTGCTTGCCTAGCAATCCTCGCCTAGGTGAGGCCCAGCGACACTGACCCTTGCCTATGGCAAACGAGGTTAGTCCTCCCAGCCTACGGCCAATGATGAGTGACTTGGCTATTGGCAAAAAGAAGAGATAAAGAACAAAAAAAAAAGGAAAAAAAATTAAAAACATTATTAGAAATATCAACATTAGCATAAGCCGTGTTATGTAAGACAACTAGTATCCATGTTAGCAATTTCCAGTCAAAATTGACTGAATTAACTCAATTGACATAATGTAAAATGTTTAAGACTCAATTAGTAAAATTAAAGGGTTTATGATTGAATTGGCAAAATTGTAATAAATTTAGGATTTTTGGGATAATTTTCTCGAAGTTTTAAGAGGCTCTAATCCTAATTTGCCTAAAAAGATCTTACATCGCTCATATATTGGATCATGTTTACTACAAGATCCGTTCATCAAATGGCCAAGTCCTTAGAGGGTTCAGTTCCCCCGGCTCAAGGGAAAATACCCCTTTCTTTCCCGGCTAAAAGTCCGTACGCCTCAAACACGAAATAGTTGCTTTTGGTTTTGAGCTTATAGCTTTAAAAAGGCAGGACGTGGCTCGGACATTTTCATAATTACTTAACAAACGCCAAAACTTTTCCTCGAAGGATTTTGCGAGTTCAAAACCGCAGGCTCACCCTTTAGGCTTTGAGATATCTCAGCCTTCCTCTTTATATATTGCCGCTCGCTTAGCCCATCGCAAATCGTAAAGAAAAATGAAGAGAGAGAGAAGTGTTTAAGTGGAGAATGCTAATGTGATGATACAAATGAAAGAGAAAGGGCCCCTATATATCTAAGCCCCTTCAATTATAAATGTCGAGTTTCCTTTGATCTAATGGTGGAGATCCAAGCTTTTCATCTACCATCTACTCCATTCATTGTAAGAATTCTCCAAAACACAAGTTGTATGTTACTAATACCAACATCAGCAACAGTTTAAAATACTCTTGGAACTCATATGAAGGCTTGTTCGATCATCTTGGCCGCCACCTCGGCCCCTCATGCCTTTGGGTACCTCCGGTCCAGGTGGTTGACTAGCAAATTGACAGATCATCCTGCGAGCATTCCAAAGGAATCACCTAAGTGATGCCACCTCTCTCTCTCTCTCACATATAATGCACCTGTCATTTCCACTCCTAGGGTCTGTTCGTTTCGTGGAAAATGACTTGCGGAAAAATATTTTTCCGAATTTTCCGATGTTCGTTTCATGGAAAATGAAATAGTCAAGGAAAATGTTTTCCATTATTAGAAAAAACAACCTTTAAAGTAAGGAAAATGTTTTCCATTTTTGAAAAGTGGAAAACGTTTTCCATGACTTCTTCCCTCTTACTTTTTTCTTATCAATACATTTTCGTTTTATTTTTATGCTTTCTTTTTTCTTTTTTCTTTTTTTAATTGAGTTTTTAATTTCTTTTCTTTCTTTCCTTTTCATCTACTTCTTTGGCGGTGGCTGGCGACCGGCCGCAAGCCAACGGCCGGCGAGGCTCCGCCTAGCCTGATCTGGCGAAGCAGAGATCGGGCCTTGCCAGATCGGGCAAGGCGGAGCTCTCGTGGCTCGCCAAATCCGGCGAGCTAGGCGGGGCTCGAGCCTCGCCGGATCTGCGGCGGAGCTTGGGCTCCCGATCGAGGCGAGCCCGAGCTCCGCCGCCAAATCCGGCGAGCTTGCGGCTCGCTAGAGCCTAGCGAAGCTCGTAGCGAGCTCAGGTGAGATCGGCCGAGCCTCGAGCTCGCCGAATTTGGTCACCGGGTCTTGGTCGGGCTGCCGGCAACCGACCATCATTAGGCGGGAAGGAGACGGCGGCGACGGAAGGAGGAGGAAGAAGGAGGAGGAAGGAGGCGGCGGTGGAGGAAGAAGGAGGAAGGAGGAAGGAGGAAGGAAAAGACAAAGAAAAAAATAAAAAAAATAAAAATAAAAATTTCGATTTTTTAAAAATATAAATAATTAAAAATTCATTTTAAAAAAATATAAAAATAAAATTAATTTTTGGTCAATTAAAAGTATTAAAATTCAATTTTTGATAATTTTTCCCAAACAATTAAATGAGCTAATGAACGGTGGAAAATATTTTCCACTCAAATTTTAGGTTTTGGCCGAACACTGGAAAATAGAGTTATTTTCCTGGAAAATGACTTATATGACATGATATTTTCCGCGAAATGAATGGAAAGTAATTAACTTTCTAAAGCACACATTGGGAATGGAGTAATTCACATCTCATTGTCCACGTAACATCCTTAATATCAATAACCAGAATCCTAGATTATCATTCTCAAGATTACCAAAAAAAAAAAAAAAATGATTGTAAAGACGCCTCAGTATGGCTCACTAAATCGTTCATAGTGCAAAATTCATGCCTCTTATCTAATTCACACTATTAATTCTTGGGTTTTTCCATCAATTGGTTTGCTCTTAGTTTTTGGTATCTTCATTTCAGTTCCCTCCCAAAACAATTTCTGTAGGCAAAAGCGCGTGGCCAGAGCTCGTCGGGGCAAAGCAGGAAGGTCGCGGCGGAGATCGTCAAGAGAGAGAACCGCAACATCAGAGCCAGGGTGTTGCCAGCGGGGACGCCGGTGACGAGGGACTTCAGGCGCGATAGGGTTTGGGTTTGGGTCGATAGGAATGGGAAGGTCACTTAAGTTCCACATATTGGCGAAATTGTCTTTCGCCCTAGTTGAACCCCCGGTTGCTGCTCGAGTTTTCGGTATGGTTGTAATTGGATACTTGACCTCCTCTCTTTTTGTCAACTTTACTCATCAAGAAAATAATTCCATGTATATCCTTACATCTATAAAAAATCACAGGCTACTTTGACCGTCCACATACAAAATTTTCAATTCTCTCAATTTCACAAGTATTCATGGACTTCTTTCGTGTTAAATGAAAAAATTATAAGGACTGTTGACACCTAAATTTTTGCGACCCAGTTGTTTATTTATTGCATTAAAAATTAGGGATTAATTTTTAACCCCTAAAAGAAAAAATAGAATTAAGTTACATACCATATAGTTTTAGGAGCATTTTCCTATTTTATTTGCATTGGGCTGGTGACGGATGGGTTTGATATGGTGCTTCTGAATTTTAATTTAACAAGTTGAACTGAGCCCACGAAGCAAGTAAATTGGCTCAAGCCCGTTTTCTTTTAATGACAAAAATTACCTAAATGGAGATTTGAAATGATATTACAGTGGATTTTTGGAATTTTAGAAAATCGGGTTGCAATCTTATCTTTAGGCGATAAAATCAGGAGATGTGGAAAATAAAAAAAGTGATATTGCGTGCGAAAAAAAAATCTTCGCGGATGTTGATTTGAAAAGGAAATTAAAACCCTAATCTTCAGCCTATAAAAAGGTTTTTCGCGTAGGGTTTCAAAGGAGGCCACACAATTCCATACACGGCCACATTGAGGGGGAGCACAGAATAATCTCACGGCATATAAAGAAACACACGTTTGAGAGAGACAGAACAGCTGCATGAAGAGAGGGAGAGTGGGCTCACGCTAAGAAGTACATCACATGGAGATAAGAGGAGAGTGAAGAATAATTGAAAACGGGCAGAGATTTTCTTCTCACGAAATTCATGCCTTCAGGCCTCTACTGCCATGATCCCATGAATCGCTTCAGATTCATGTCTCCAATTTGAGTCTTTTTATTTATTTTCTCTTGACTACCCACTAACCAAGAAGAAACCTTCTAGGGGAGAAGCCGAAAGCACACTGGGCTCATTACGCTTGCAAATTCTTCAACAACTTTAGCATCTTCACGGAGATCCTCAACGCGAGTTCCAGTCTCGATAAATTACGTCCACCGTGGGCGTCGCCACCATCAACACCCGCAATTTCCGCATGACGAAGGTCGATCCCACGAAGCTTTGGTGTTTGTTATGTCTTGCAGGTTTCCGGGCGAGTTCCAGCAATAATTCTGCAGTTTTATTTGTCTCCGCTACAACGACACATCAGCCTTCGACGACCTTTGCAGCCTCCAAGCAAGACCCCGTAGCAATTTCAACGATCTTTCTGTCCAGCAGTCATCGACGCTTCAAGAAATTTTGGGCTGAGTTCAAGACCACCTTCGATTAACAAAGCGGCGGGAGTCAAGTTCACAGAGTCATGGCAAAATTCCACTTAATGCATGGTCACACAGGAGAAGGGCACACGTTCTTTCAGTAAAGGAGGACGTGTACATTGAAAGGAGGGATGATTTCGCGCACTTATTTTATAGAAATTTGGAGCCACTTGGCCATTCTATCACGTGTAGAGTTTTTTAGCAGGAATTTTGGTGAATCCGCAGCAAGTGGCAGCCCCTGGACGTTCCTCCCACATTAGCACCATGTCCTTGTAACAATCCGAGTGCGTCATTGAATAGTCCAGGCGAACTTCACCAGCACGTTTGCTGATCCGACGATCCCTGTATTGCCGCATGCCGCAGACCACCACCACGACGAAAGTTATTGTTTTGCAGGACGCCTCTCGAAGTTTACGTGTAGATTGTTGAACCAACCACAATTTGTGACTACTCGCGGAGCTAGAACCTTTGTTGCGCGTGATTCGAGTTGCAATCGCGAGCCCCATCACGCCGATCAGTACAGCAGCAACCATCGAGCCGAGCATACGCAGGCTAACGCCATCCGTTGTTCGTCCGAACTCGACAACGTGGTCCACGTGACACCAAATATTAGGTAAGAATCTCTTTTAATTTGATTTTCATATATCCTTATTGCCTAATTTATGGGATTATCTCATATGAATATTTGAATGATACCATCATGTCCACAAAATATTGATTAGCCTTTTAAATTGGGAAATCTTCCTAATTTTGCAACGTACATATGATTGACGGTCCGATTTCACGCTCGAAATACGACTCGCAATCGTACGGAAAAATCGCCAATCCGATCTCATGCTCGAGATACGATTTGCAATTTTATTTAAAAATTGGCTAATCCGATCTCATGCGTGAGATACGATTCGTCAATTTATTTCCCAAAATTAAATGGACATGGATGATATCTTGCTTGATTTGTTACTGTGATGTTCTTGATGCCTTTATTTGATTGCTTCTGTAAAGGAAAGACCCAAACAAAAATATTTGAGTTAGATTAGATGCATGTTAGGATATTAGTTGTTTTAGGGTGATTTTGCATGTTTAGGATAGGAAATTTATTTCGAATTTCTTAAATAAAAAGACCAAAAAATTAATTTAGGATGTCATATTTTCTTCTCATTAATTTAAATTGCATGTTTAATTATTTGGCAATTTTAATTTCGAATTTCATAAAAGAAAAGGAAATCAGAATTAGCGCATTCTTTGCACGTCATTGCATATTAGGATAGATTGCATGCTTATTAGGAAAACAAAAATCATGTGCACGTCATATATAATTAGGTTTATGAGGTGTGCATCATTTAATGATTGTTACTAGGTTCATTTAATTAGAAATTGCCCTTCATTAAGATTAGGTCATTTTGTTAATTTAGATTGCATATTTAATTATTGCATATTTATTAAGAAAACAAAAAAAAAAAATTATTTTACTCATGTCATATAGTTTAAGTCATATTGTCATGCTATATCATTTCATATTAGATTAGAAGCATTGCATTGCATATAGACTAGATTATCATTAAATAAAGTGAACAAAAAAAGAAAAGAAATTGCGTGTTAATTAGAAATCATATCTAGGATGTCAATGTGAATTCTGATCTAACATTGCAAATACTTTCGTTGCTTTAAGGTAAGTTTTGCAATTTGTTTATTACTTATCTGGATGTTAAATTGGTGGTTTGCGTATCCGTATGATCACCTCACATGTTAGGGAAATAGATTTAAAATCAATCCAAACTGCCTGCAAAAACATTTTTGAAAATAAAAGAAATGGTACCGAAATGGCATTAGAGAAATCTAGTGTAACCAAGTCCCATACCCAAAATCTCTGGTTCGTAGGAGTAAAATAATTCTCTCATTATTTAACTTAGGTGTCTAATCAACCTACCATAAACTGATTAGTGGCGACTCCCAAATAAAATCCATTTGCATGTTAAGAAATTTGAACTTAAGTCACGAATTGGTATAGGCTTTGGGAGAGCCCGAGTTAAGTCTAGGCTTAACAATCCATTAGCCAAATTTTAGGTGATGCACCTCAAAAAATTGGTCGCGACAAGGACCTATCTTTAAAAAGTACATGTAATAATTACATAGTAAAAAACGTCATGAGAAATGGCTCAAAGACTAATGATAAACCCTTTTCAAATACAAAAATACTCGTAATGGACGATGATTTTGAACCATTGATGTCATTTTTCGATCACCTACGTATAATTGTCACATTGCTTTATTAATGAACAAGTTCAATCGTGGAGTAACCTTATGTAAATGTGAAGGGACAATATCGCATGTAATAGTTCAATTAGAGGGAAAATGTCTCATAATTCCTTTTCTTTATTTTTCCCTTTTTGGTATTTATGAGATAGTTACATCAACAAATTTAATGTCCTCAAATAATCGAGAAGATAACTAGTATTGCCATATAATAGATAAAGTTTCATTCTCATCTCTTCATTCTTTAATATCCAACGTTTTCCAATTTCAATAGGGATGGCAACTCAACCTGCCACAATAAATATTTCCAATGCCTAAAGCCCCAGTGCTCATAAACTCCATAACACTTGGATTTTGAAACTTGGATAGGTTAAAAAAATAATTGCCCCACTCATGGGGCGAGGCGAGAATGGATTTAGTCATTTTTACACCTCAATCATTTTAAATACCAAACTTATATATATTTCTATTGTATGGTTTAATCAAACTAGTCTTCATCATCTTTCCTTCATTAGACAATTGATTGACAATCATATTCTTACTTTGTTCTAGTGATTAAAAAAGCACAATGCACCGAATTTGAATAAGGTTTTTTTTTTCCTCTCTAAATCAAAACTCAATTTCAACATAAATATGGGGCAACATAAAGTGGGGCGGTGGAACCCCAAATGCCCCACGGAGAGTGGGAATTGCGCATACAAACTTGTCCAGCTTCGATCCCTTTCAATTGCCATCTCTAACTTTAATGTGACAGCCTAAGATGCTTGGCTTACCACGTAAATGCAAAGAGCATCGCATGTTATCGCTAGGCAAGTCCAGAACGCAGCCTTCAATTACGTGCCTCCAAAACGACATTGATGGAAACGTGTTTTTGCTCCCGTGTTGAAAGCTACTTATTACAAGCGAAAAATAAGTGAAGTTTCCTTCTTATAATTACAAATGGAAGACCAAAATAAACGATGATATACCATGTATCAACCCCACTTTCCAATTCAAGACCTTTTTCCTCCTCTTTCCCGTGACACCATTGCCCATCCTCAAACAAAACCCTATGAGCGAAAAGACTGAATCGCCCTCCTTTCAGACAATGCCAACCACAATTCGAGGTTGCCGCCACAGTGACCTCGTGGGGATCGTCAGCCACCAAGCTCGCCGGAATTTGAGCCCCAACTCTGGGGGCCACCAAAGAGAGACATTGAGATCACGTTCAAAGGTGGCTCTGTCGTAAGGGACATGAGAAGAGCATAGCCGAGGGGAGGGAGGGAGGGAGAGGATAGATTATCGAAACAAGTGGTGTCTCAAATTTTTTTAATCATAGTTTGTATATTGAAAAAGTTTTAAAGAAAAAGACTATGCTCAATAAATAATAGCTTACCTCTCTTTCTTATAGAGACTGGAAATACATTTCAATGATCTGTTGTTGTGATGCGCTGAACATTTTTTCAAAAATAAAAATAAAAATATCAATTCATAATTCATTATATATTTATTATTTTCTACTTCCTAGATTTTTATTAAAAGGTTGTTCATGATGTGTCTTTCAATCTTTAAAAATAAAAAATAAAAAAACGTGATCGAAATAATTTTATGCAATACTATTCTCCACGTGCCTATTACTCGTAGAAATCAAAACATGGTGCTCTACCGGTATTTCATTAATACAAAAAATCCAAATGGAGCTTTGAAATTTTATTCCAAGAAAGATAAGAAGATACTTAAAAAGAAGAACAAATCAATCATATAAAAGGCCCAAAACTTGGACTTTAATAGGGGCTTTGGCCCTTGAACGCGCAACATTATATTCGGCATCGTACCCGAACGCAAACTTGCATATGTTTTCGAAGGCGAACCTCTGGAGGATGTCCTGCATGTCTATCACTGACCCGCTCTTGGCGGCAAAAGCCAGGAGAGGCACTAGCCGATCGTTCAGCTCGGCCTCGACGACAGTTTCGACAAACTTCCGCAGCGACCAGGTGTTGATTTCGTGGCTGGCGACCTGCCTCTGGAACTTCCAGGACTCACAGTGGATGTTGAAGATTCCTTCGCAGAGGATGTCCTGGAGGGTCATCTTGAGGACCTCGCCCTTCTCCTAGTGGCTTGAGGATTGCCTGCCTGAAGAAGACCTGGCAGTTGCCGAGGGGGCGGTGGAAGACGTAGGTCGCCGAGGGGGTGTTCTGGACCAGGTCGGCAGTCCAGTCGAGCCACCATTTTATGTTGGCGAAGTACGAGAAGTAGGAGCCGACGATAGGGTAGACTCTCGGGAGGTTCTTCGAGGGGGGTGGCGACGATGATACGAAGAAGAGGAAGACGACGCTGGCGACGATGAACAGCGATGGGAAGACGATGGAGTGAGAAAGCGAAGGAAAGAGATCAAAGCGCGACTTGGCTGAGAAAAAGGTGGAGGAAATCATGGTGGGAGTGGGAGTGTGGTGGTTGGGCTCTGAGATCTGACATCTTTCGTGGGGGATTTTAGGTTTTCATCTGCTTGGAGAGGTTGAAATGCTTTTCTTCATTATATAATCATTTTCACACCTTCGAGGCATATTTTTCCACCATGTTTTGATCAAGGTTCCCATGATATTATTTTGAAAACGTGACGTATCGGCATTCTCCTCATTTATCATTCTCTTAAGATAACGAGATTTACTATATCAGAGCGTAATTTGAAACTCGCTCGCTCCTTAACAATTTTTGAAAATGGAAGTACAATTTCTGAAATACTTGTTGACTTTTATGCCATGAAAGTGACCTGAGATGTATGTATGCCTTTCCACTTCGAATTTGACACTATCATTTGATTTCATCACGTCCCAATTACGTCAATGCAATGTCGATACAACAATTGATTTTGCTGGATTAATTCAAACAAGACATAATAACTAACATAATAGATTACGTGTAAATGCCGTGGGATACCATAAGGGCCTGTTTGGCAGCTGCCATACAGTGCTTGTTTCTGTTATTTTATTCCGGAAGTAGATTTGGAACAGAATAAAAAAGAAGAAGAAGAAGTTGATTTTTGTTCCCAAGAACAATTCTAGAATCAAACACCTATTTTCTCTTTTTTCTTTTCTTTTTCTTGTTCTTCTTCCCTCTTCTTCATTTGCTCCCATCACCGCAATTGCCGTCTGCCATCCACCGCCCACCACCCATCACCGCCGGTCACCGACAATCAGTCCAGCGAGCTCGCTGGAGGCAAGCCGAGTCACTAGTGAGGCCCGGTGGCTAGGCGGGCCTCGCTCGGGCCTCCCCCGGCCACTGGTGGCGAGGCCAGCTCGCCCAACCATGGCTCGGCCTAGCTGCCAACGAGGCTCAAGCAACGAGGGCCATCCTTGCCGAGGGCCAGCGATGCTTTAGTGAGGTCACCGACCCTCGTCTGGCCAATCGCCCGGTCATCCTAAGGCTGGCGATCGGCGACTTGAAGAAGAATAGGAGAAAGAAATGAAAAAAAAAAAAAAGGAAAAAAAGTAATAAAATTATTTAAAAATTAAAAGAAAATTATTTGGAGTAGAAATTTTGAGCACGGTACCAAACGTAATTCTATTTCAGGAATTAAAATTTTGGATAGTTACCAAACAGCTTAAAATGTTTAGAAATTGTTTCAAGGAACAGAATAAAAAAGAATAATTTCTGATTAAAAATTGTTTCCGAGAACAGAAGCGTTACCAAACGCGCCTAAGTAAACTCAATTCTTTTTCATTTAGAAACTTCTTCCTGACCTGTGGATTGAGAAAAATCTTTCTTTTAACTTTAACCAAATAGAACCGACCAAAAAAAAAACTTTAACCAAATAGATAGTTTTTGCAACCGGCCGTGGATGTTTCTAAGAAGCCTACGCAGAGTCCTGTGTTCTGTGCATGCATGGGACCAAGGAATCTCGAAAGAGGTTCCCTCAATTGGGGGCGTGATCAGCCAGCAATGGCTTCTATGAGCTCGATGCGTGTGCATTTATTGTGTGTACTTTGCAATTTGCATGGCAATTAAGGCAGTTAAAAGACGTCCCGGTGGATAAAGCTGACCGCATCACCGAGCACGAATTGCAGTCACTGACGATGTACCTCGATCTCAGTGGTCGACGGAAGGTAGAGAGAGAGAGAGAGAGAGGGGGTTGGGGGGGTTGGGGGTGGATGGAGCGACAAGGCAAGAAACACGAGCGGTGTTGGGAAGGCGATGGTGATGAGCTAGGAAACACTAACACTCTTTGTGAGCTCATGTTGCATCGGATACTTTTGTGAGCTCATGTTGCATCGGATACTTCGATGCATGTCCGATACTCAGTCAATAGGTATCGAAAATCTGACATCTAGTTAACTCTCCCAACACTTTTCGATATGCTAGTTTAGAATTTTAACATTTTAACATGTACGAGGTCAATTTTTAAATAATAAATGATGGGTCAAAATGTAAAAAAATTATAGAGGCAGAAGGAAGAACAATCTAGTTTTCTCTTATCTTATCTTCTGATTCTCACTTATCATGACACGCAATTCATCCCTCAAGTTTGTTTTTTTCTTTTCTTTTCCAACACGCTATAACATGCGAGTTCAAAATGTGCACTGTTTTTTTTTTTTTTTTTTGGCAAATTTTATAGATTATTGGAATGGAGTTGAATTTGTCAAATTGAAATAATGAATGATATTAACAAATTGTAGATACATATTTTAATGTAAATTCATTATGCGCTCTTACTCTATTATTTATTCATTTGTGAATTTGAATTAAATTAATTTGATTAAAATAACCATAAAAATGATAATTTATATATATGACACACACACACACACACACACTTAAAATACATGTCCAAACGTGTTGAAATTCTCTATTTTTGAAGAACGATGTGTCGATGTGTTGTGCCGTGTCATGTGTTACATGTTGGTATCGATGCTACTTAGGCGTTGAGAGAGAGAGAGAGAGAGAGAGAGAGAGAGAGAGAGAGAGGCCCTCATGCTTTGAAAACTAGATACAATCAGTTCACACGTATCATACACCATAGGGGTGAGTATCGGTCCAGGGCCTTGGATTGGTCTTACCAGTCCTAGTCCGGTTTCCAAGGGGATTAGGTTGATATTGTACGGGTTAGTCATTGATTTTGGAACCCTGTACATAATATATAATATATATCATATAATTAATATATTATATATTATATATGATATATTATATGCTTTTGTTCACTTTAAATTCTAGCGCCTCGTCCTTTGTTTCCTTCGCATTTTAGTTTGTTGTGTAAATTAGACAATAAAAAAGAAACCCAGCTGTAATTCAACTAAAAAAAAAGAAGAAGAAGCTCTCTTTACTAGCCTCGGTCTCGCTTGCTTGCCTTCCCCTCACTAGCCCACTTACTACTTGCCTCGCGGCCCGCCTCTCTTCACTTGCCTTTTTCACCTTGTCACTTGCCTCTATTCTCTCACATCGCGTGTTTGTTTTTATGGTTTGTTACTTTTAGCAAGTGTAAATTTCTGGTATTATCTTGTTTTGTATTTATGTTTGATATGTATTGATATTCATAGTTTGGTTGCCCAGTGTTGCATTATTAATGGATATGTGTTTGTCTTTTAAGGATATACAAAAAAATGAAACAAAAAAATAATCGGTTGGTCGTGGGTTGACTTTGAAGTTGAATTGGACTCAAAGGTCGGTCCGATTCTCGGTCCCAAGTTGAGCAGGGTTGGACCTCAATCCTAAAAATTGAGGATCAATACTGTGGGGGTTGGTTCCTAAGTTAGATGTTGGACCGGTCCAACCCGGACCATGCTCACCCCTATTATGCCATTCTCTTTAGGGGTAAGCATGATTCCAAAGTAGAATTGAACCAACGAAAATTGCTCCAATTTAAAGTTCTAGGTATTGAGGGTAGGTTTCAAGTTCTAAAAATTGAGAAATCGATTTTGATGGGTAGGTTAAGGTTCCAAGTGAAACTTGGAACTTGGAACAAGTTTATGTGTTTTTTTCTTATTTTATATCTTTGTACAATTTTGTGGTATTCCATAATGTCCGATGATAAGTGTGTAATCTAAAACTACTAATTTGAGCTTCCATTTCTGGCAAATCTATGATTGAGACTTTGATAAATATGAGTTGTAACACCACGACCACCACACTCATCTCCCCCAACCCTCACCCCCCGTTCTCCGTTGCGATCTTTGCCGAGCTCGACGTTGGATCCAGGTTGTGCTCGCCACGGCATCGAGCTCTATATTGGATCTGAGCCCATCGTGGCTTGGAGCTCGACACTACATCTGGGGAGTCATTTTGTTTTACGACTGTTTGTGTAAGAAGTACATAAACACCGGCGGATTCCCCTTTCGTAAATTCCTTACTTACCCATATATGAAATGGATCCTACTGAGTAGCCTTGGAGTTTTCTCTCTCCTTTGTAATGATTTCATTCCTTCCTTCCTTCCGCAACGTTTCGCAAGAGGCTGCCTGTACAATTTGTCGAAGCGTACACAACAAGAAAATCGAATTGATGGTCCTGCTTCACGGCCAGCAAGACCCGAGAAGATTGACGTACGGGACGACGGGATCGCCGTCCTCTATTTTCCCAACCGGTCTCCTTTTTTCGATTTCATTTTGCCCTCTCATTTCAGAACATATCAAAGCCGGTAAGGCTTCTCACTGATCACCATAAGTTATCACTCCGTGCATCTCACATTCCTAAAAATTGTAAGGACTAGAATAAGCACCTAAGGGGGTGAATAGGTGACTAAAGCGATTTTAACAATATAACCCGAATGAGAGATTAATGAATTAAAAACAACAATCGCTGCAAATAAAAGTCGAGGGGTCATATTGAATTACATAACCTACTCCGCCGGCCGAGCATTTTGATCAAAGGAAAAGACGAGGTGTTCTTCCATAAAAGAGCTGTGAACGTAACTGCTGGATCATAATATACATATATTCTCCAATTAATGCTTGACGTTATTGTTAGGTGACTAATGCTATTCCGGGTTTCTCTTGTTCGAGCCATCGTTCGGATTATACAATCGATCTTTCCAAGGAGTCTAGGCTTTCAGAAAAGAGCTGTGAACGTAATTGCTCTTTATTCATACCCAGTGATGTACGATATTTGATAGTTAAGAACAAATTAATAGCGAACGTTGCACTTTACAATGCAATAAAAAGGATAAAGGATTACATCTTCTTATGCATAAAATTATTGCATTGACTTGAAAGTAAGATTATAGTCGTATTGATCATAAATCTTACTCGAAATTTCACATTATGTATCATCGATCACAGAATTTATACATGTCTATGACATGCAATATTAATTTTAGGTATTTTACCGGATGTTACATCGAGATTCAGTTCTCGGATTCACGATTTGCAAATGTTATGACAACTACCCCCACTTTTAGAATTAGTAAAAGTAAGAGGTCAACTTCTTGAAATGAGAAAACCAATTACGTAGGGTTACAGATTGGACAAAAGAATGAAAAGTAGCATGAAGTTGCTGTCAAGGTTTAATTAGTGCTAACGACTTCTTGAGAGTAATGAAGGATTTGTTTAAAAAAGTAACTGGAGCGACGGACGTAAAAGGGCCCAAAGCCCAAAGTAAGTTGGTGGAAATATGGTATGAACTCATTATAATAAGAGGATTGCATTTTGTCAAGTATAAGAAAGGATTAAATTCCAAAACCTGTCGTGTATTGTCTTCTATACGTCACCATTATATGGATGATGTGAACCCCCGCTCGCACGTAATTAGATGAGGTGAGCGCCGTGTCAATCCAACATAATTCGACATCGCATGCGCGGCGGTGGGCTATCGTCAATCGGTTTCATGCAACAATGACTCTCGCTGACCCTCCTCTCTCTCCTCCGCTCTCATGTTTGTCCACTTCATCTCTCATCCTCTCTCGCCCGCCGGCTGCCATCATGTCAGCGCCCTCCATCACTCGTCGTCGTGGCCCCCAGGGTCTCAACCGCCGCCCCAAATGGTGGCCCGAGGTCCAATGTCGCGGCCTGCTAGCTCCTTATGGCGGTAGGGAAGGGCTTTGGACTTAGGGTCATGGCAGTGCTACGGGATCATGAGCTTATTACGCATGGATGCACTCCCGTCACTAAGGATAAGTAACGATTCTTTTCGTCAGACAAGTAAAAGAACATCGAGTGGAGATGTCATGCCTCATGCCTTCACTTCTGGGAGTTTAGTGCATGGATCCACGAATTATAAATATGTGATGAGCAGGTCTCATATTACGTGAAGTCTAAAGTTCTAATAGTTGGATTGAACTGCTAGAAAATTCATTGAACTTGGTTCGATAACCATTAGAAACCAATTTGATTAATTGCTTAATTCGAATATTTGAAGTTATTGGGGGGCTCTAATCCTAGTTTGCCCAACCTAGTCACTCCAAGATCTATTCATCAAATGACAATGCCCCTTTTTTCCCCGCTAAGAGTCCGTTTGCCTCAAACACAAAATAGTTGCTTTTGGTTTTGAGCTTATAGCTTTAGAAAGGCAGGACATGGCTCAGACATTTTCAGAATTACTTTATGAACGCCAAAACTTTCCCTCAAAAGGATTTTGTGAGTTCAAAACCGGAAGCTCCCCCTCTTGAGGCTTTGAGGGGTCTCAGCCTCCCTCTTTATATGTTGCTCGCTCGCTTGCTCACTTAGCCCATCTCGAATTGAAAAGAAAATCGAAGAGAAGAGAAGCATTTAAGTGGAGAATGCTGTTACTTTTCATAATATTGGATATAGAATGATACAAATGAAGGAAATGAGATCCCTATATATTTGAGCCCCTCCAATTATGACTATCGAGTTCCCTTTGATCTAACAATGGAGATCCAAGCTTTCCATCTACCATCATTCCATTCATTACAATCTAAGCAAGGTCTAAAGGTCAATAGTATACCCCCGGCGGAGTGTTGGAGTGTTCTTTTATATTTGTTATGTGCCAAAGCTCTTGATGTATTTTCAGCTAACTTTGTTAAGTAATCAATATCACTTGCATTTTCGATCAAAAAAATAAAAAAAATCTACCGTCTTTCCATTCATTACAAGAATTCTCCAAAACACAAGTTGTACGTTACTGATACCAACGTCAACAACAATTTAAAATATTCTAGAAACTCTAGATTCTTATGAATACGAAGGCTTGTTGGGTCATCTTGGCTACTTACTCGGCCCATTATGCCTGGGATACCTCCGGGTCCACGTAGTTGGCTAGCATATTGACAGATCATCCTGTAAGCATTCTCAAGGAATTACCTAGTGATGCCACCTCTCTTTCTCTCTCTCTCTCTCTTAGCAATTTGACACCAATAAAATGAAGAAGGTGCTTGCACCCGTACAATGCACCTGTCATTTCCCCTCTTAAAGTGATTATTGACTTTCTAAAGCACACATCCAGAATGGAGGAATTCACGTCTCATTGTCCAGGGAACATCCTTAATATCAATAACCAGAGTCCTAAGTTATCATTCTCAAGATTACCCAAAAAGGATTGATTGTAAGGACGCCTCGGTATGGCTCGCTAAATCGTTCATAGTGCAAAATTCACGCCTCTCATGTAATTCACACTATTAATTCTTCGCTTTTCCATCAATTGGTTTGCTCTGAGTTCCTGGTATCTTCATTCCAGTCCCCTCCCAAAACAATTTCTGAAGGCAAAAGCGCGTGACCGGAGCTTGTTGGGAGAAGTGGGAAGGTCGCAGCAGAGATCATCGAGAGAGAGAACCGCGACGTCAGGGCCAGGGTGTTGCCTGAGGGGACGCCGGTGACGAGGGACTTCAGGTGCGATAGGGTTTGGGTTTGGATCGATAGGAATGCGAAGGTTACTCGAGTTCCGCATGTTGGCTAAATCGTCTTTTGCCTGGGTTGAACCCCAAGTTGCTGCTCAGTTTTCTGTGCGGTTGTCGTTGGATACTTTGCCTCTCTCTTTCTTCTTGTCAGCTTTAACTCATCAAGATAATAGTTCTACATATATAAAAAAAAAAAAAATCACGGGTTACTTTCGCCATCCACATATAAAGTTTTCGCTTCTATCAATTTCAAAATTATTCACGGATATTTCATGTTAAATGAAAAAAGTATAAGAAACTCCCTTAAAAAAGTACTTGGAATAATTACATGGTCAAAAAAAGTCACGAGAATCGGCTGCTAATAGTAAACCCTTCTCAAACCTACAAAAAGAGTCTTGAATAAATGAAAGTAAATGGATGATGGTTTTGAACCATTGATGTCATTTTCTGATCACTTATGCGTAATTGTCATGTTTCTTTATTAGTGAACAAGTTCAATCGTGGAGTAACTTCTTCTTCTTCTTCTTCTTCTTCTTCTTCTTCTTCTTCTTCTTCTTCTTCTTCTTCTTCTTCTTCTTCTTCTTCTTCTTCTTCTTCTTCTTCTTCTTCTTTCCTTTTTTGGGATTTATGAGACAGTTACATCAACAAATTTATTGCCCTCAAATAATCAAGGATATAACTAGTATTGCCATGGAATAGATAGAGTTCCACTCTCATCTATACATTCTTCAGTATCTAACGATTTTCAATTTTAATAGAGATGGCAACTCAATCACTCATGATAAATATTTTCAATGCTAAAGCCCCAGTGCTCATAAACCCCACAACACATGGATTTTGAAACTTGGATATAATTTCCCTGCTCATGGGCAAGGTGAAAATGGATTTAGTCATTTTCACACCTCAATCATTTTAAATACCCAACTTACTGTTTTTTGTTATATGATTTAATGCTTGGGCTTTCATCTCCCTCACGAAAGGGATGGATTCAAATCCCAACGTGGTCGCTAGTGGTATTAAGCGTGACGCCGTGGTGGTGGGTCATGCGCTAGCGTCACCAGGGGGTTTACGGCGCGGCTGTCGGCTGCAAGCTGGTTCATCCTGTCTCAAAAAAAAAAAAAAACACTGCACGGAATTTGAATAAGGTTTTTCCCTAAATCTAAATTTAATTTCAACATAAACATGGGGCGGCAAAAACCCATATGCCCCATGGGGAGTGGGGATTGGGTGTACAAACTTGTCCCACTTTTGACGCTTTCAATTGCCATCCCTAACTTTAATGTGACAGCCTAAGACACTTGGCTTACCACGTAAATGCAAAGAGCATCCCATGTTATCATCCGGAAAGTCTGGCGCACAGCCTTCAATTACGTGCCTAGCTGTCCAAAACAACATCGATGGAAAACGTGTTTTTTGCTCCCGTATTGAAAGCTATTTATTGCAAGCGAAAAATGAGAGAAGTTTCCTTATTATCACAAATGGGAAACAAAAGTAAATGATCAAATACCATGTATCATCTCCACTTTCCAATTCAGTACCATTTTCCTCCTCTTTCCCGTGACACCATTGCGCATCCTCAAACAAAACCCCATGAGCGAAAAGGCTGAATTGCCCTCTTTTCAGACAATGCCATCCACAACTCGAGGTCGTGGTTATGGCGACTTCGTAGGGATCGTCTGCCGCCACGCCCACCAAAAGTCGAGCCCCCAACTCTAGGTGCCACCAAAGAGAGACATGAAGAACACGTTCAAAGGTGGCTGTGCCGTGAGGGACACGAGAAGAGCATAGTTGAGGGGAGGAGAGAGAGAGAGAGGACAGATTATCGAAACAAGTGGTGTCTCGAAATCTTTTAGTCATATTTTGCATATTGGAATAGTTTCTTTTAAGATGGTCAAAGAAAAAAACTATGCTCAACAAATAATTGCTCATCTCTCTTATAGAGACTAGAAATACATTTCAATGATCCGTTGTCACGATACACTGAACGTTTTTTTCGACAAAAAACAATAAAAATACGAATTCATAATTTATTATATATGTATTAATTTCGTCTTTCTAGATTTTTATTAAAGGTTGTTCATGATATATCCTTTAATCTTAAGAAAGAAAACGTGGTTGAAATAATTTTATGTATTACTATCCTCCACGTGCCGGAGGCACCGGTCTCTTACCAGTAGAAATCAAAGCATGGCGCTATATCTTGATATTTTATTAGCATAAAAAATCCAAATGGAGCCCGAATATTTTATTCCAAGAAAGATAAGAAAACTAGTTAAAAAGAAGAACAAATCCATCACACAGAAGGCCCAAACCTTGGACTTTAATAAGGGAATGGGCCCCTCGAATACACGAAGTTATACCAATCATAGCGAACACGTATCGTTTTCGTAATCTTTTACACCTCTTCCCGTTATTGATTATATGTTGATTTATATTGTATCGGGTCATAAAATGAAATACAAATATGTTCATTTTGAGGTAAAATCAACAACGCGCTAATGGTGATTTTAAGGCTGCTTCGCGCATTATAATTTCCGAAAAATGAAATTTGACTAAAAAATCTTCGGAATAATTTTACCAGACGCCAAAAGAGCTCGAGATGATTCCTAGGATGGTGTCTGCCATGTGATGAAGCACGTGCTTTGTGTGCGTTTAACTCGTAAAAATGTCGCGGGGCTCGCTGTCGCGTGCGGTAAATTCTGACCGAGCGAAAAAAAGGACAAAATCGCAGCAATGCCATAGAGGAAACGACCTCTCTCCGTGCTAACTGCTGACCACAAAGGACGGGGGAGGGCCGGTCGAGAGAATTGGGAAAGTTCGGGGGATAAAGAAGGGTCGGGACTTCCAAAGGTTTCCCGGTTCCGATCTTGAATTGATTGTCGCTTGCCCAGGAACGCGAATCGAGAACTTCCTTTGACTCCCATGTTGTCCGTCCAGGCGACGCCCGAGCGTCTCCAAGATCGACGATGGAGCCTCCCGCAAGCGCGGCAGGTACAGTCGGTGCCGCGACACTGAGGATGGGTTTGACTCCTTTTCTCGATTAGAACTCTTCTCGGCTTTTGTTTCGGAGTAGGGACTTTGCTTTCATTACTCTTCGCGAGAGGCTTCGGTGGGTCTCTGTTACTGCGCGAGCCTGGTTTTTGCTTTGCTGGGTCGTCCTCTCTCTTGTTGTGCTCGTGATTCGAGATCTCAAATCGATCTGTGGATTCTTTTGAAGATCTGGGTTTTTCTGGGTGTCCTTGAAATTGGATTAGGAATTAAGGGTTTGAGGTATTCCTGCTAGATTTGTGTTACATGGGTTTCTAATGGCGGATGGGTCTTCACAATGACTGCCTACTTCCGCTGAGTAGGCAGATTTGAGACTCTTGAAGTCTTGGCTTTTGTTGATGCTGTTTGAGAGGCCTCGGAGCTTCACAATTTGTCGGGTATTGTTTCGGTAGAGGTTCGATTAGTCAGTCGCCTGTTCTACTTGGAGGGATTAGGGTTGTCGTTTCCATAGATGTGGAAGCAAAAAATGGGTGAGAAGTTTTGGGCAAATGAAGATGACAGGAGGGTGGTTGAGTCTGTGGTGGGCAGGGAGGCGTGCGAGCTTTTGATATCTTCTGGAAATGCTGCATCTGATGTTACCTTGCCTGGTGATTTGGGTGTGCAACAAGGGCTAGCTCAGCTTGTAGAGGGGTCTAATTGGAATTATGCTGTTTTCTGGCATGCTGCAAGCTTACGATCTGTCGGAATCACCTTAATTTGGGGCGACGGACATTGTCGTGACCCAAAGGTTGGTGCAGCTGAAGATGGAAGCTCCCACCAAAATGTCAAATCAGATAGAGTTGAGGAAAAGGAGGAATTGAACAAGTTGGTGTTGCAGAAATTTCATAGCAGTTTTGGCGGGTCTTCAGACGATAATTTTGCTGCAAGGTTAAATGGAGTCTCAGATGTGGAGATGTTTTATCTGTCCTCGATGTACTTTTCTTTTCAGTCCGATTCTGCATATGGTCCTATGGGCTCTTTGAAGGCCAATAGAGTAATTTGGGCTTCGGACGCACCGACTTGTTTGGATCATTATCAATCGAGGTCATTCCTTGCAAAGTCAGCTGGCTTTCAGACGGTGGCATTTGTGCCTTTGAAGAATGGTGTTGTGGAGCTTGGTTCAGTCAAAGTGATTCCAGAAGAACAAAAAGTTGTAGAGATGGTTAGGACATTGTTGGGAGGTCCTGCTTCTAACAAAACGAAGGTACTTCCGAAAATTTTTGGGCAGGAATTGAGTTTGGGCGGTGTTAAACCTCAATCATTGACCATCAACTTCTCCCCCAAGGTGGAAGATGATCCCATGTTTCCTTTAGAAACGTTTGATGCACAGAGAGTTGATTCGAATCAATTTCATGGGGGTACATCAAATGGGTATCCTAGTGACAATGAAGCCAAACTGTTTTCGCATTCAAACCAAATTGTCATTGGGGGTTTCAGTCCTCAGACAAGAATGTCTGGCTTGGAGCAACACAAGGACGAGTCATCTCACCATGCTGATGACCGAAAACCACGTAAAAGAGGAAGGAAGCCTGCTAACGGGAGAGAAGAGCCACTCAATCATGTGGAAGCAGAACGCCAGAGGCGAGAGAAGCTTAATCAGCGGTTTTATGCATTAAGAGCTGTCGTTCCCAACATCTCCAAGATGGACAAGGCATCGCTTCTTGGTGATGCCATTACATATATCAATGATCTCCAGACGAAAATCAAGGTCCTTGAAACGGAGAAGGATATGGTTAACGGTACGCATAATCCGCAGCTAGTGCCCGATGTTCAGGTGAGACATGATGACACAGTTGTGACGGTGAGTTGTCCCTTGGATGCTCATCCAGCTTCTGATGTCATAAAAACTTTGAGAAATCATCAGGTTGCTTCAGAATGTGATGTCTCCATGAAGGATGGTGGTAACGAAGTGATGCATACATTTTCCATCAGGACTCAAGTTGGCGGTGCTGAGCAACTGAAAGAGAAGCTTGTGGCTGCTCTTTCAAAGTAATCTCAACTTTTCAAATCCATGCGCGAGGTGAATCTCACCACCTGCCCTGGATTCATTTGTGAGATATTTGAGTGATGTAGGTTGTTGACTAGTAAATTTAGGTGCATATCTTGACAGCTAATTGTTTGTATTCATATGTCAGTTGTTAGACAAGCTTGTTAAGTCAAGATGTGGCAGAGTGATTTTTATTGTTAAATTCGCCCGCAGTATGTTGAAGCAGAAGAATAAAAGACGACTTTGATTGCAGTGTTTGAACCTCTGGACTCTGTCACTGTCAGCTTGGTAGCTTTTACTTTCCTTTATTTCTTCACAATGTTCGCTATTTGCCTTCGGATTGTCAAGTTTGATGCACAAAATAAGCACCGATTTATCTTAACGTCATTTTTTCTAATGCTTGGTATGCTTGGGCCACATGTTGTGATTTGTAAATTGGTGTTTTTGTGCCAACAGTCGTTCCTCTGATCTTCTGCAAACCAAGTTTGGAGCAGTCATTAGCATAGGGACTGTGGCTGCTGGTGCATGAAGTAGCAGTACTCTGTTTCTTCTCTCGCTTTTCTTCATCTTCTTTTGGTACACCCGATTAGCAGTGACCTACCATGGCCAAAAAATAAAATTAGCAGTGACTTGCATGAGGTAATATCTGGATCATATAGTGAGTTTGTGTTCGATATCATAGAAGCAGCATAGATGCTTTTCACATATAATCGGAGCATAGATCGCGTGCAAAAGGAAAAGTTGGGCGATGGGTGAGGAAATTCTTGTACGATGCCTGATTGAAATAGCATAGCCTATTATATAGTAAATATAAGATCAATTAGCAGCACAAGGTCGCAGATTATGTGAAAACTCGAGGTGCCATCTCGAGGTGCCGTCTGGAATCTCTCCAGGAGTATCAGGTGCATTCAGTTCCTTCGTTTGTGGTGGTGGCACAGAAAAAAATTATGTTCTTGATCCAGGTGGCAACGAGTCGGCAGATACGGTAAATTTCATCGTGAGAACAAAAGAACTTTGTCGATATGACCATTAAGGTTTTGACAATTCCACGCCTCAATTTGGGCTGTTCTCTCTCACGTCTCCACACTATCTTCTTTTCAATATCGTGAAATTAGGTTGCGTTCATAAAATAAACCTCTTGCGATTAGGAGTGACGTAGAGTTTCTCCTTAGAATTAGGAATCGCTCGTTAAGGACCGATTCCTAAAAATTGAAATTGGGAACCGTTCGTTGGTTTCGTGGATCCACTCAAGAACCGGACTGTCGGTTTAGTCTAGTTCCTGGGTAGGTCCATGGAACCGATCCTATCAAGCTTCACACATTCAATACAACATTTCCGACAAGTCAAAGTAAAGAAAAAAAAAACAAAAGACTTCCCTATTCTTAGTTGCAAAAATAGTAAAAACATTGAACTCATATTAAAAGTTGAGAGTCGATGCCATGAGTTGATAGACGTTGAGCTTGAGAGTCAAAGCCGTGAGTGAGAGATAGATAAACGACTCATGAGGAGAGAGTGAGATAAGACAAACACTTAGTTAATGGGTGTTGAGCTTCAGATTAGGGATTTTAGAATTTTCATTTTTCTTAAATTTTTTTGTTAGAAATTTTTCATAAAGTTAAATATATATTTATATATTATCGGTCTGGTCCGAGTGAGTGAGTGGGCAGTTTCATACCTAGAACTAGGAATTGGACTAGTAACTAGCGGTTCCAGTAAATTGAAATCGAGAACTAAACAAGTTCCCTTGGAAATAGTTGGTTCTAGTTTGGTTTGGTTTGGTCCAGTTCCAAGCAGTTCCTGATTTTTTTGCACAATCCCTACTCGTGATCACCATTTGAGACTTATAAAATAGACAACTTTGATCATTTAATCAAAATTCTATTCTTTTACATGCTCATTTACTAGTTGTGTTAAATCAATCAATAGACAAGTGATATTGATCGACTATTTTTGTGCACTCCGTTAGTGATTTGTAATCTTAATGAATTTAAAAAAACTTCTAATAAAGCTATGAAACATGAGGAATCAAGATTTTCAACCGATATTTATAAGATGCACGAGAAATGCATGAGATACGCACAAGATACGCTCGGGATGCTCGGGTACTCATTTGAGACTAAATTAGCCACTTTGAAGTCTTATTTGAGAAAATATCTATTTTAAATATTTTTTGAAGAAAACCCTCTTATTTGTTCAACCACAAGTTGGGCACATTATTGAGATACTTCTTGCAAAATTTCACCACTCACCCACTTGTGTAGATTTGTCTCAGGAGTCAAACACCTTCCTTTGGTTACTCGTCATCCTCATCGACAAGGGCCATCTTCAATAGCTTCATTCCTATCTCCACCTTTATTAGACTAACATACTTATATCGCAATGCACACAAATGGTTGATGGTCAATTTCTAAGTTTGAACGAAATTATAAGGAATAAATTAAAGAGATAAATCATGTGATTAAACACACACCAATCCTTGCATTTACAAAGCTTCCAAATTATCGCATTTGATACATCTTTGCGTGAAGGCATTGTGTTGTTCAGGGTGTGGCCACTATATCCTTGGAATTTTGTCAAGAGATATTTGTTGATATGTGTAGTCTTCTTCAAACCATCTCACCACAAAGGACCAAATATTGACAAAAATAAGATTTCATGATTTCCCTAGTAATATTTAGGGTTAATACTCTAAAAAACCAAAAACTAGTACATATGTGATAAATTTACTCAAAACTAATTTTTTGATCATCAAAAACACCAAACTGATATACTTTTGACAAATATATCCCAAACTGGTATATTTGTGACTAACCAGAAATAATTAAGTTCAGATGTAGGCTACCTTTCGCAACTCCAATGTTAATTTCTGTTAAATTTTACTATCAAATTACTAAGTTGAATGACACATGACAGTTGACTCGTGTACTAATTTGTGATTTTACTCTTCGTTTATCACAGTTATACAATTTTTGTAATTTTTTGTGGTATTAATCCAATTTAACGGATGATATATTGGTCACAAATGTACCGGTTTAGGGTTTTTGGTAGTAGAATAAATTAGTTTGGGATAAATTTATCACAAATATACAAGTTTGAAGTTTTTTATGGTCAGTCAAGGTAAATTTGTTACAGGTGTACTGGTTTGAAGATTTTCATGGTCAAAAAATTAGTTTGTGATAAATTTGTCACATGTGTACTAGTTTGGGATTTTTTAGGATATTAACCTTAATATTTATCAGGCTTGCTATTGGTGAAAAAACAAATTACTTTTAGAAAATATTTATACTCTTAAAAAGCTTCTATACATTTTTATTATTAAATTTTCAATAGTACAAAAGATTAATTGTAAATTAATATAAAAGATTAATTATTAGAAAGCAAGCTCCATTGGAGTTGAAGAGACTTAATTAGTGCTAGACTGTTAAATGGATCGTAATTAACCCCAGATTTTTTAATTTCTTTATAATAATTGATTCTTTGATTAAGTAATCACTTTTTAGAGAGTACTTCTTTGAAGGGGAAGAGTACCTTGTTTTCACATTGAAGAAATTGTCCATTGAGTTGGCGATGAACCAAGCAAGATCTCCACCACCGTATCATTAGGAAGAACATGATGGCTTCAACCTCCGTAGCTCTCGGCAATAGTGATGCAACGAAATTTTGATTGTGAGAAAATTTGGTTTCTTTAATCTTTATGATTTTCGATTGTACAAGGTAGACATCACTGTGAAATTGATTGGAGTGATTGATGTAAAGGAAACTTCTGGAAACTTGAGCTATGATTGAAGGGTGAATTGTATTATGTCTATTTATAGACATGTTATATGTTTTTGTCGAACTGAATCCACTTAGGATTCTAATTACAATTAGATTTGAGGCAGTTTCGATTGATAGACAATGATATTATAATTTAAACCAACTTAGGACCTTTCTAGGTACATTTCCTAGGCAATAGGAAATAGGAAATAGGAAATAGGAAATAGGACAATTTGATTATTTATACCAATAGTGAAGTAGTCAACTTTGAGGCAGTTGTCTATCGGTTGATTAGTACAATCGATTATACAACTAATAGTCGATCAATAGCACTCAGCCATTTGAGGCAGTTATAAAATAGGCAACTTTGATCATTTAATCAAAATTCTACTCATTTATATGGTCATTTATACCAATTGTATTAAATCTAGACAAGTGATATTGATTGACTATCCTCGTGCACTTCGTAAATGATCTGTAATCTTAACAAATGTAAAAAACTTTCCTCAAGCTATGAAACATGAGGAATTAAGATTTGTCAAACGATATTTACAAGATGCTCGCAAAATGCAGGAGATATGCATGGGGAGCTTGGGGACTTATTTGAGACTAAATTGGTCATTTTTCCAGGTCTTGCTTGAGAAAATGTCCATCTAAACATTTTTTTTTAAAAGAAAATCCTCTTGTTTGTTCAACCACAGGTTGTGCACAACATCGAAATACTTCTTGTAGCATTGCTTGCTTACGTAGCTTTGTCTTAGTAGTTAAACACCTCCCTTCGGTTACTCGTCGCCCTCCCCAACAAGGAGGAGCTTGCTGACATAGGAAGCTTCAAGGTGCCTAATCTACGTGGCCCTCTCCACCTTCATTAGACTTACATACTCTTGTCGCAACGTACACAAATTGTTGATGATCAATTTCTGGTTTTGAACAAAATTATAGGGAATAAATTAAAGAGATAAATAATGTAACTAAACACGTACCAATCCTTGCATATATAAAGCCTCCAAGTTATCGAATTTGATGTATCTTTTGAATAAAGGTATCACCTTTCTTCAAGGTGCCACCACAATATTATTTGTTGATATATGTAGTTTTCTTCAGCTAATTTATTAAAGATCTTGCAACTGCAGGGACTAAATATTGACTAAGAATAAAATTTCATGATTTACCTATTAATGTTTATTAGTTTGCTATTGGTGAAATAGTTATTTTAAAAAAGTGCTTAAACTCTTGAGAAATTCCTTTTTATTATAAAACTTTCAGCAGTACATATGATTGAGTGTACATTAATATAAAATATTAATTATTTATCTAACGAAAAGCAAGCTCCATTGGAGTTGAAGAAACTTAGCGCCAGATTGTTAAAAGGAACTTAATTAACCTTAGATTTTTTAATTTCTTTACAATTATCAATTCTTTAATTAATTAATCAATTTTTAGAGAGTTCTTCTCTAAAGGGTTAGATTAGATTGGTACCTTATTTTTGCATTGAAGAAATCGTCCATGGAGTTGGCGATGACCCAAACAAGAATCTCCACTACCATATCATTAGGAAGAACATGATGGCTTCATTCTCCATTAGCTCTAGCAATGGTGATGTGATGTGATTTTGATCATGAGAAAATTGGATTTCTTTAATCTTTAGATCTTTGATTATACGAGGCAAAAGCCAAAGAAATACGCTGAAATTGATCGGAGTGATTGATGTGAAGTAAACTACTTGAAACTTGAGCGATGATTGAAGAATGAATTGCATTATTTCTATTTATGGAGATGTTATATGCTTATTTTGAACTGAATCCCGTTAGGATTCTATTTAGGGCAATTAGATTTGAGGGAGTTTCGATAGATGGACAATGATGTTCATAATTTATATGGACTTAGGACTATTTGAGGTACTTTTCCAAGGCAATATGAAATAGGAAATTTTGATCATTTATACTGGTAGAGAAGTAGTCAATTTTGAGGCAATTGTCTATCCGGTATGAACATTTTGGAGGTCTTCAAGGATCAAATTGATGATCATAAGATCCTAAGAAAAGCCACTGTATGCAAGTGCATGAGATTAGGGGCAAACGTAAAGAAAAAGACCTTGAATTCAAACACAATACATATGGGATTAGAATAATATATGATATACAATGCAACTAGAAAGTACAGCAGTAGAAATGGATCTCCAACGTCCAATGTCATATCTATATATTCCATTTTAATGCAACCTTGAACTTCCAAAGATGCGGTTTGCCCTATCTCCATTTTCATTGAAACATTAAACATCTCCAAATCTAAAAAACATTTCTGGGTTAATACCTAGTATCAAACCATTAACTATTACCTTCTTTAGTGCAGTAGTCTGTTTTGTAGATTAAAGAAATAATAATGCACATACACTGATTGTCCGTATCCATTGATAGTGTCATATTCCACTAAGCAAAAGCTTGCTCTTTAAGCATTATCCATTGCAAGAATGTCAGCAAATAATGGCAGAATCTCCTCTGAGAAGTACTGCGGAAGGTGTGTTCCTCAAAAAGTGTTTCAAAGTTTGGCATCTCTCATCGATAGTGGAATCGACTAACCCACAAATAACAAAGAGCAAAACCAAGTCTCATATCTTCAACAAAGACCCTCAGTGTCATTAACAATCTCAATAAAAGACCATGAAAACGTGAGGGCCTACTAAAGGCCCAGAAACTGATTGTATCCTACTTAGCTAACAATACCACACTACCAAAACAAAACTTCAACAAAGGACGGCACCAACATCAAAAAATATATTGAAAAAAAATTGTCAAGCAGAGCAAGAGAAACTGGAGAAGTAAAGCATTCAAAGCTTATCCATCCATCTAGCAATTCAAACGCGCGAAACGAAGCACGCGTCAACAAGGCTAAAGGCACGAGCAACCCACAAAGGTTAAAGGGTATGGTATGGACTCATGCCATCAAGGAGCATTGTTGAGGCAAAAATCAATGCCTGGGAGCTGGATTTTCATAGGGTGAGGCTAAAGCCCATCGACCTTCGAGGGAGCGGCAGAGGCAAAGGCGAGCAGCGTAGGCGGCTCAGAGGCGCCTTGGAGGTGAGCAGTGGAGGTGGCTCGGAGGCAAGCGAAGGAGGCGAGCAACAAAGGCGGGCAAGTAGTTGAGGAAGCTTTGTGTTTTAGCCTTTTAGGTTATCAACTGGAGCCACTTTATGTTGAAAATGGGTCGAAAATGGATGAAACGTTCTAACCTATTTTCGACCCATATAAATTCAGTTTAAAACTTATCTGACCCATTTTAGCTGGACTTTTTTATTTTTTTTACTCACATTCAACCTATTAACACAAAATATGAGTGAGAAAGTGGGTCATGGACCCAATTTACCACTCCTACTCCTAGACATATAAGCCTTTTCTGACTTCAAATTCTTTTGAGAAGTGTTTTGAATGTTGACTTTCTGTGCATAGAGAGAATTAGAAAATTATGAAAGGATAAATGGGTCAACTGCAAGAATTGAATATTAGTTTTCTTCTACGTTTCATGCACATGACTAGCGCATCAATGCCAATGGAGTAGGCTTCTTGATACGATGTAATTTTACATCTGAAGTTGATTTGAGAATTAGGGGATTACAAAGGTCAAAGTCAAGGAATGGGGCACAACGAAACGTCATTATCTGCTAATATTGATAATAGTTCCGTTGTTGTTTGGCGCCTAGTAGAGGCCTGTGCGAGGAGAATTGGTCATTCCGTGTCGTTCATAAGGACGATGCAACCAAATAGATTATTTTTCCGTACCGGTAAATTTTTAAAAGAGTATGTCAAAATTAAAATACGGTTGGTAAAAACATGCTGGTGATTTGATTTAACGATAATTTGTTGATATCTTTACAACACTTTCATGAATTTTACTAACTTTTTTTGATATATATATATATTTCTTATCTTTTACTTAATTTTAGTTGTCTTTCTTATCAGCCCTTCAATTTACTAACTCATGCATAAAATTTACCAATTGTTGTCTGAGTGACTGATTTACTTTTTCTGATTAAATACACCATTTTTTTCTTAGCTTTATTTTCACACGATTTCTTCTAGTCTCAAAATCATATAATTTCCCTCTTGAAATTGAAAAAGGAATTAGATTTAACACCCGGGAATCTAACTTCAATGCAAAAATAAAACAAGATTAAAGAAATTAGAAAGTGCAAGATGTAAGACAAAAACTTCGGAATCTTGAAACTAAAGGGTGCGAGCGGAACTTGATCGAGGCCAGACGGTATAAGGTATAATCGAGGAAAATTTAAGACTTTTTTTTTTGCCTAAAAAAATTCTCAATTGTTAACATCATGGAAACCACAACTATAGAAGGACTACTGTCCATAAAAGAAATTCGTAGTTTAGTATTATGAGCCTAAGTACTAGCATTAATGGTGTTTATTGAAATTAGTTGTATATTCTTTCGCATATTTTATATCACCTGGTAATTATTGATGGGATGAAACGCAGCCAAGTCTGATTATGAGAAACAATTTCACATTGCTCAACCTTTTAAAAAGTTAAACTTAATGGGTGACAAGCTATTTCGCTTTCATGAGAAATGAATTAGGATGAAAGCAGAACAAGATGTTGTTCCAAATCCATCCCAGTAACTTTTTATTACTTTAGAAATCTGTTCCAACCCATTACATGTTTTAATATAATAATCCAAACCTGCCTCACTAAAATAGTCCGGTTCTCGCAGCCTGTCATTGTATTTTATATATAAAGGGTAACTTAAGAAATCGCCAAAACCGTTTCAGATCCTAATAGAGTTAGTAATTATGTACACTTACTGAGCCACGGTGGTAATATGAAGGAAACAAAGGCATTTTCATAGTATAAATATAGGATTCGGGAATCGGGTTTCTCGATTGTAAAATTCCATACTCGTCCCATATCCACCAAATTCTTGGTGATTGGCCCTGACCCGTCCCACTTGTCCAAACCCTCTACCCATAGATCAAGTCAATGATATGTACAAAAACAGCAAAGTTTTCAAAATATATTATTGTGGCTATAAGGTGAAAGGTCGTCACCTCCATTAAAATCAAAGTAATCAAGTTGCTTAATCGACGCGTTGCTGCTTACCTCTATTCGTGTAAATGGGGGCGTATTCTTAATGAATTGCCACAGTGCTGTGTCTTTTCCTTGCTGCTCAAACAACATTTATACCGCTGAAATACCCCCATGGCGACCAGAAACTAAGCAGTATTTGGCCATCCCTTTTTCTCCTTTTTTTTAATCTCACTTAGTGAACCTTTGGGGACGAATCGAGCGCTCTAAGTTTGAATTGAGTCGCCATTGAATTTCAAAACTCACGATTCTCGTGACCGTTGACCAAAGAAAAGGAAGAAAAAAAATAGGGTGAAGCATACGTCAACGCGGACCAATATGCAGGAGCTTTCATACTGCAGAAGACGAGCACACAAGCAAAACACGAGGCAGCTTCTAAGAACTTAACACGTTGTCCGTGCCCAACACTGCACGCCGGGTCAATGCACGAACCCTTTGTTCCCACCAGTAGCAACGTATCAACAATATTTTGGGAAGCCCTTTGGGTTTGGACTTGCCATTCAGGTTATTTCATGCCGAATATCGAGACTTGCTCCTGCATATTGTGACTACTCAGACGAGCCTTTGCTTCTTTTGCACGCGAATGTTACGTCCGTTTGAATGAGACTTGACTTGAATTGAAGTTCCCCGCTGTTTGCAATTCTCCTTTTCTCAGGTATGATTGTAGGACCACATTTTTTGGAAAGTTCAAAATTCTTTAACCCTGAACATAGAGACAACGCTTGTGTATATTGTAACGTCGGTTCTACAGCGCATATTGGTTACATTTCGTTCAAACGAGAGACTTGAATTGGGGCAATTCACACGCTGTAGCTATGCCCATCTTGGAGAAAGTCAAACATTTGTTTTTCTTGATATTCTGTGGAAGAACGAGAGGATCCCGCGCGATGTATGACTCCTGCATCGCTGAAAAAGAAACAGGAATTTCGCAACAGGTGAAAAGAGGAGCAACGGCATCGCAGCATACCAATATCTATTTTCCCTGAAGCATTCCGTTTAGGGTTTTATATTCTCTGTTCACTGTCACCCAGATCAAGATATAAACTTGCGCAATTAGTATCATTCGAACTGTTCTCATTGTAGTTACTAGTTACACTAATTTCTCATTGTCTCAATCATGTGATGTGGTGGGGACACAGTTTATATTTACAAGTGTTAGTCGAATCAAATGTATGGATACATTCCACGTTATTCCGCGTATTATAATATCCTTTTTTTTTTTTTTTTTTTTTTATATTCGTTTAGATTTCATTAATTATCTAGACATGAAGTCAATTCTCTTAACTTAATTTTCCGGTTTTCTGCCCCCTCCTCGAACTCCTTTGGATTGACATGATACAACAAACGAAGAAATACATAATTATACAACAAACGAGTTCGTCAAGGGCGAGGACAAGACATTAGCTTTTCTGAGACCGGCCAATTCAAATTCTCATTAACGCGTCTTCTTCTTCAACTGTAGCAGTCAAAAGTAACAATAATAAAAAACCCGCGTCCAACAGTTTAATCAGAAGAACCGAAGAAATACATAAAAATATAAGCTTATTATGATCGTATTCGAAGCTGCGTTTCATAAAAATAACATATAATTCCTTTTTGTTTACCTAATTGATTGCCCAACAATGACACTTCACATGTCATAATCACGGGGCACTTTCCTTTGCTTCGTACACTTCCGGTCGAAACACACGTCTTTTGTTTTTGAATCTGCAATTAGCTGTATAGCCATGTCTATGCCGAGTCTAATTGTTCTCCAGACCCTGCAAAAGGGTCCAAGCCCGTGCACTGGGAACTGCGGCGGGTACACTCCCAAAAGAAGCAGCAGCACCACTAGCACCACCAAAACCAAGGCCTTCGCAGGCCGATCAGCCGTGGATGCGCCTCCACATGATTACTCCAGTCGCGTCCTTCAATCCGTCATTGCTGCCAACCGTAAATAGTTAGTGCTCCATGCAAAGGACGGTTGTCAAGTGAATTGAGTAGTCAAATGTAAAAAAAGGTTGAAAAGGAACCAATACATAGTTTACAAGCATAAACGAATTATTCCATCTTTTCTTTTCTTTTTTTCTTTTTCCGGATGGATAATTTCCATCTGTTGTAGAATGTATAACTTGGTAAACGTGTTAAATTTGTTTGATTTAATCCTTTAAGTCTAATAAATATGTTAGCAGATTAGTGCAAAAAATTTGTTTAGCAATTTCGTTCTTCATTGTTTTGTCAATTTGGGATTGATGAAAAACCTGAGTGTTGCCGAAATGGTAACAAAGCAAATGTTGCGCCAAGTAAATACCTCGGTTTGTACCAAGAATTAAGCTAGAGAAATTCGATGGGACGGTAAGTTTTGCCTGTGATAAATTAAGATATGCACTTCCTAAGTGACTCAAGGATTTGGCACGAAAGACTAAGTTATGTTCATGTGTTATAACTGGATGTTTTACTTGTGTCATTGACAAACATTAAATTTTACTTATGTATTTGTGTAATGCATGTCACTTTTGAATTTGCCGTAATAGTGATTAAGCGTGTTAATTTGTGTGAAATTGCCAGCTCTAAATCGCTTTAGCTAATCATGAACGGTTGGGAACAAGCAAAATTCTATAGTACAGGCCTATGGTAGGACAATTGGAAATTCTATGATGTTCCTAAGGACGATGCAACTCCAGAGACTATTTTTTTCCTTGTTGGTAAATTTCTGAAGGAGCTCTATAAGTAGTAGAAAAAATTGACGATCATCTCATCTTTTGATAACTTGTTGGTAACTTACTAACACTTTCATGAATTTTGCTAATTTTTTTTAACAATTTACAAGTTATTGCCATTTTTTATCCTTTACCAAATTTTAGTTGTCTTTCATACCAACTTTTAGGTTTATCAACTCCAATAGAGTTAAATAATTTTTATCTTAGTGACTTACCTATTTTTTCCTCTTTAATTGCTAACTTTAATTTGAGTTACACTAATTATCGCAAAGCCCTACCAATAGGAGTTTAGACAGTCTATGAGAGTGAGCGTTAAAAAAGTGAAAATTTATGAAATTGATGAGAAAAACTCTGGTATCTTTTTCTTACCTGTATTTTGACGCGACTTCCTCTAATATCAAAATTAGATACTTTCCATAACAAAATTTTACAAAAAAAAATTACTTATTACGCCCGGGAATCTAACTTCGATGCAAAATTAGAAAATATCAAAGAAATCAGAAAGTGCATAATCTAACACAAACTTCAGAAATTTTGAACCTAAGAGGTTGCGAGTGGAAGTTAAATGTGGCTTGACGGTATAAGTATAAACAAGGAAAATATAAAATGGTTTTTTTTTTCCTTTGAAACTTCTGACCTGTTAAAATCATTGAAAACATAGCTACAGATAGTACAGAAGGAGAGTAAAGAAATACGTATTATTATAATAAAAAGCCCTAGGGTTAACAAAATATTTCATCAATGATGCTAGACCATCCTATTTGAGTTCATGGAAGTGAATCACCCTCGCAGAAGTTGAATCGCCTGGTAAATTTTGATGGCATGAAATGCAGTCAAGTCTGATTATGAAAACTAGTTTCACATTGCTGAACCTTTTAAAAAGTTTAATGATAAGCCCTAAACTCGTTGCGGAGTTTCGTATACTCCAAACCCACACTTCTTGTTGAGTACTTGCAACCCGCCATGGTATTTCACAATAAACTATTGCCTTATGTTTCATATATTATAAGCAATCTCAAGTTTGCAAACTCGACTGTTTGTAAGTGTCAAATTTAACACTAAATGAATTTATGATCAATGAATAGAAATCTATAATTAAACTATAAGCGGAAGCTAATAAAAAATGGTGACCATCGTCAAAAATGTCATGTTATACGAAATTTTGTCTTAACAGTCATAAATTATTATAATAACCTCGAGAAGGTTTACAATGTAAGGGTCGCTTAAAAGAATCCCCAGAACCATTTCGAATCCTAATAGAGCAGTAGTTATTTATATTTACTCAACCACCTAAGTAATATAAAGGAGACAAGGGACGTTTTATTGTTTTCCTTGTCGGGTTTTTCAATTATAAAATCCTTAATTCTATGGGGCTTTTAGTGGTTGATCCCAATCTCGTCCTACTTCTCCAAATCCGCTACCTGTTTACATCTCATTCGGATTTAGTCGGATCGAGTTCCCCATTAAAGGATTTAGTCGGATCGAGTTCCCCATTAAACCTATCCGACTTCCATCCTAATAAATCAAGTCAAATCATATGTAAGAAGATGCAGATTTTTCGAGACAAAAGACTGGCTAGCAATTAACTTGCTTAGTCATCGCATCCATGCTTAACCAATACTTATGTAAATGGAGACCTTCTCTCAATCACCGAACTGCCGTCTCTTTTACTTGCTGCTCAAGCCACATTCATACCGTGGAAATACCCCCCTGTTGACCGGAAACAAAATAGCAACTGACCCTTCTTGCTGTTTACTTAATAAACCTGTGTGGACGAATCGAAGCGCTTTAAGTTTGAATTGACTCACAATTAACTTTTCAAACTCACCAATCTAGTGACCTGGGACCGAAGAAAGAGAAGAAAAAAGCTGAAGTATCAACATACATATTGGTGAAGCATAAGCCAACGCGGGCCGATGACACAAAAAGTTTTCATACTGCACAAAGATTGGAGCACACATGTTGTCCGTGCCCACCACCGCATGCCGGGTCAATAGATGAACCCTTTGTTTCCACCATGTGCAACGTGTCAAAAAGATTTGTTCCCGTATTTTGTGATTGTCTGGATGAGCATTTGTTTCTATTGCGCGTAATTGGTACATATGTTTGAATGAGACCCTTGGACTTGAATTGGAATTCCACGCTATTTCCAATGTCCCTTTTCTTAGGTGAAACTGTAGGACCGTAAGTTTTGGTATGCTTCCATGTGGTCGGATTGGAGCTTTTTCTTTTGGACTTGCGGCATTCAAATTCTTTAACCCTGACGACAATACTCGTGTGTAATGATTTAGATGAACTTCGTCTCTATTGCGTAGTTGTTACTTTTCGTTGAAATGAGAGGCTTGACTTGAATTGGAATTCCACACATTGTAGCTATGCCCATCTTTGAGAAGGTCAACATTTGCTTTCTTTTTCTTGATTTCTATTCTCTGTTCACCAACACTCAAGTCAAGTTATAAACTTCTGCAAGCGATATTATTCACACTGTACATGTGCGTGCATGTGCGTTCATGACAAAATCTATATGCTAATGACGCAATTGCAGGAGCAAGACGAGAAGCAATGCTACATCCAAATGATAACATATCGAGATTATCTCGACTAATACCATCATAATTGAGATTAATTCTGGGTTGGCAGCTAGGGTTTCTCATTGTGGTTAGTAGTTAAACTATATGTGGACCTCACTGTTGCTATGTACAAGAACTTGTGCAAGGAAAAGGTAATATCCAACCAAATGGAGGATCATCGCGCGTAATTGGTACATGTGTTTGAATGAGATTTTTGGACTTGAATTGGCATTCCACGCTATTTTCAATGCCCCTTTTTCTTAGGTGTAATTGTAGGACCACGTGTTTTGGAATGTTTCCATGTGGTCGGATTAGGGCTTGTTCTTTTGGATTTGCGTCATTCAAATTCTTTAACCCTGAAGACAATGCTCGTGTATATTGTATTGAGATGAATGTCGTCTCCATTGCGTGTTTGTTACATTTCGTTGAAACGAGACACTTGGCCTTGAATTGGAATTCCACAAACTGTAGGCCCTTTCTTTGAGAAAGCCATCACTCGTTTTTCTTGATTTCCTGTCGAATAAACCAAGGATCCCGCACGACACAACGCTTCTGCATGCCCGACAAAGAAACATTAATTTCGTAGCAAACAAAAAAAGGAACAGCGGCATAGTCAGCATACGAATTCACGTTTTCTCTAAGGCATTCCATCAAGGAATTTCTATTTTCCGTTCACCATCACCCAGGTCAAGTCATAAACTTCTGCGAGCGGTATCATTCACACTGTACATGTGCGTGCATGTGCATTCACGAAAAATCTATATGCTAACAACGCAATTACAGGAGCGAGACGAGGAGCCATGCTACTTTTAGATGATAACATATCGAGATAATCTCGACTAATACCGTCATAACTGAGTTTAATACTGGGTTGGCAGCTAGGGTTTGTCATTGTGGTTACTAGTTATGCCATATGTGGTCCTCACCGTTGCTATGTACAAGAACTTGTGCAAGGCAAAAGGTAATATCCAACCAGATGGAGGATCTATATGTCTGAATCACATGCTGTGGTCGGGACACAGTTTATATTCACCAGTGTTAGTCGAATCATACGAATGGACGCATTCAATGTTATTCCATGCACTCTATTAACCATTTCTTTTGTTTGTCTCGATGTACTCCGCTTCTTGGTCGTAAGATTTCAATATTTATCTGGACATGAAGTCAATTCTGTTAAGTTAGTTTTCCGGATTTTCTGCTTCCTTGTAGAACTTCTTTGGATTGATTTAGTTGAGACATCTAAGCTTTTTTCTTTTGGTCAAAATATAAAATCTAATATCGCAATGTCACCTTTTGTACCTTGAAATTTGCTTACATTTCTTCTATGTTATTAGCATAGACATGGCTATACGGCTAATTGAAAATTAAAAGCAAAGTACTTGTGTGTTTGCACTGGAAGCATAACAGGAGAAGAAAAGTGTCATGTGTTTATGTCATGTGAAGTGTCCATGTTGAATAACTATTTAGATGCATCTTTGTTAGTCGGTGTAGTTCAACCCAAACGAACACAAAAATATTAAGAAAATACTTAACATATTACACGATGGTACCGTTACTCTCCACTTGTAAAGGTGCAACTATGACTAAATTTTGCAATTTGCAAAAATTGGCAACCGGAATTGTGGATCGGATATGTTTGTTACATCTAATGAAATAAGTCCAAGGACATTATTCAAGCCAAAAAGGTCTATGAAATATTCACCTGCAATTTGTAGGCGATGGATTTTATTCTAAATTAAGTGTCTTGTTATGACAGTTTATTTGTAATTTATAGATGGAGATTACACGGTAAGCAATTCGCAAAGATGTATATCGTTAGTTTCCTTAAAGTGTGTTAAAAACTTTCAGCATTATTACTATAGCATCCAAAACACTACTATCACAATTTTACATTGATTGTATAACAAATGGGAAAATCTTGCACACTAAACCACAACAATATAACCATTGGGGTATGCTCTAGTGGCTACCATTTCCACATAAAAAAGAGAAAGTGGGGAGTTCGAATGGGAAAAGTACCAACAAAGTCATAAATCTATAGCATTGGTATCAATTCGATTATAAACATTTCAATTGGATAAATTCAGTCATAAACATTTTTATATTGGTACAAATTCAATCCATCTAACTAATTTTTGCTGACTGGCATCGGCGATCCGACGTGGCAATTTTTAATAGCCTTTTTAAATTTTTTGACTTTTTATCAATTTTTTTTCTTTTTCTTTTCTTTTTCCTTTTCTTTTTTCTCTTCTTCCTCCTTGGATTCCTTGCAGTGGTCGGCAAGCCTCCCGCCAGGCTTGTCAGCCACTGGGCGAGGGCTATTAAGCCGTCACTAGCCACTAGCGAGGGTCGTGGCCCTCACTTGACCTCACCCAGGGCCACGGGTGAGGGCCGCGACCCTTGTTGGCGGACGACGAGCCACTAGAGGCTTGTTGGCCACTACTGGAGAGGAAGCGCAAGAGGAAGAAAAGGAAAAAGAAAAAGCAAAAAAGAAGAAAAGGAAAAAATTAATAAAAAATTCGAATAAAAAAAAATTATTTAAAAATTGCCATGTCAACATTTGTCGGCCGGTCGGCGTCCGTGTCAAGGTTGGTCGGCTAAATTTGGCCAAAAGAATTGAATTGATACCGATGTAAAAAGGTTAAAAGTTAAATTAATCCAATTAAAATGTTTAGAATTAAATTGATACTGAAGACATGTTTTGGACTCTTTTGGTACTTTTCTCAAGTTTGAATCCCCACATTCTCAAGAGAGATTGTGGTGGGGACGATTAGCTTTAGGCATTTATTCCGACTTCCATATCCTATAAAAAGGCAAGTTAGAAATTTAAGAGTGAGTTGAAATTAGAGTAAGACTGATAAAATGAAAACTACAAAAACATTTAACTAAAATATATCTTTTATAAAAAAAAATTGTTATATATAATTATTGAACTTTTATTATACTTCAATATTCTTTACCAATATATATATATATATATATCAAGACATTTCAACAAGCATACTAGTTTGGATCTAGGCCTTAGAGTCTCATGTCTGCCCTACATTAACTTGGGTTGGACCGCAAGGTCCAAGGTCCAAGCATCGGAATCCCTTATCCATCTACTAATATCTCGGGTTCAAAGTCCCAAGTTGAGCCAGTCCTAGAGATTCCAGGTGTGAGTGTAGGGACAAATTGTAGTGGGTTCGTGAGTTTCGCCTTGGAAAGCCCCAAGGTTGAATGTCGCGTTCTCATGATTGGCTGTCGGAAACTTGGGACTTGTAGGGTGTGTTTTATAATCATTTTATTTTCGAAAACAATTTTTGCTTAAAAATAATTTTTTCGAAATCTGTTGCTTTGATAAGTTTTTGATCATTTGAAGATATTTGGTGGCTGTCCAAAATTTATATTCTTGGAATAAAAATACGTTTGATACAATCATCAATTTTTTTTTTTGTGACTTAGAATTTCTTTTAACTTGTTAATAATTTCATTACAATTTTCTATTTTTTTTTTCCTTTTCTTCTCCTTCTTCTTCTTCATTAAGACGGTCATCAACCTCGGTCATGACTGGAGATTATATAGATGAGGGTCGACAACCTCATCAAAGCATCATCGACCCCCGGCAAAATTGAAGCGGTCCCTCACCTAGCCACGGTGAGGCTTGACCTCACCGGGCTACTATGAGGTTAGTCTTGCTGTGATTGAGCAACGTCAACCTCGAGGTGGCTTGGTGAGGCATGGTCCTAGCCAGTGCTGAGGCCAGTGACTAGCTTAAGGAAAAAGCAGAAAAGAACAAAAGAAAAAAAGAAAAGAGAAGAGAAAAAAATTGGCTTGATTTTGGAGTTGTTCCTAGGGATAAATAAATATTATTTTTTTTTTTTACTTTTTGATTATGTTCTAAATCTATTCTTGGGAACAAATTTGTTCCAAAAAAAAAAAAAAATTACTAAAAGGATTTCTATTACTTTTTGGTTTCCAGGGAAAAAAATAGAATTAGACACTATGGGTGCATTTGGTAACATTTCTGTTTAAAAATTGTTCCAGGGAACAGAAATAGAAAAAAGTGTTTCTGTTCCGGGGAACAATTTTTGAACAAAAAAACGCGTTTGGTAAACTTGTTCCGGGAATAAAAAATGAACAGAAACACGTTAGGTAAATTTGTATTCTTTTAAATTTTTAATATTTTTATTTTCTTTTTCTTTCTTTCTTTTTTCTTTTTTTTTTCTTCTTTTGGCCGGTTGCCGGCCTCGGCCATGGCCGGCGACCGGCCGACGAGGGCCGCGGCCTCGCCCAGCCACGGCAAGGCTTGCCGTGGTTGGGCGAGGCTCGGCCTCGCCGGGCCACCGCCAGCGACGCCGGCCTCGCCCGGCCACCGGCGAGGTCGAGCTCGCCCGGCCAAGGCGAGGCCGAGCTTCGCCGAGGCCGGCGACGCTCGGCCTTGCCCGGGCCGGCGACGCCCGACAAGGTCGCTGGCCCTCTTTGGCCGGTCGCCGGCCATGGCCGAGGCCGGTGACCGGCCAAAGAAAAAAAGAAAGAAAAAAAAAAAAAAAGAAGAAAAAGAGAGGAGAGAGAAAATGTGTTTCTAAATTTTGTTCCGAAATAAGAAACAACTTTTTTTTGTTTATTGTTTCATTCCAGATGTGTTTTTGGGAACAAAAAATAATTTTGGAACAAAAATGCACACAAACGCGTTTTTGTTCCTTTTTGTTCCTGGAACAAAGAAACAAAAAAGTTGTTTAAAAACAGAAAAAAGAAATGAAAACAAACGCAGCCTATTTGGCCAGTTACCAAACAGGGCCTATAACAAAGGTTTAAATTCTAGTGCCATGCCCCCAAATTATGATACACAAGTCAGATATCTATTTTTTTAATAAAATCTTAATATTGACAAGATTTAATAGATTGAGAGATTGACAATTAATTTTGTAAATATAATTTCTGATTGTAATTTTGTACCAATTTTTCTTTAAATTTTGAAATTTGGACATACTGAAATTTGTTGTGTGCAAACAATCGTGCTCGATCGCATCATTCTCGGACGTTGTGGACATAATACTACGAACAAGGACGTCAAGGACGAGGCTGTTCCACGACCGACTAATTCAAATTTTTTTTAGTCTTCCTCTTCTTCTTCTCCAACTGTGGCAGTCAAAAATCAAAATCCCGTTTCCAACAATTTAATCAGAAGGATCGAAGAAATACATAAAACTATAAGCTGGTGTTTGCATATAAATACGTGCGAAATTGACAATTAATTTATAATGATACTTTCTGATTGAAATTTTGTACCAATTTTTCTTGAAATTTTGAAATTTGGACATACTGAAATTTGTTGCGTGCAAACAATCGTGCCCGATCGGATCATTCTCGGACATTGTGGACATAATACTACGAACGCGGACGTCAAGGACGAGACATTAGCTGTTCTACGACCGACCAATTCAAATTTTTTTAAGTCTTCTTCTTCTTTTTCTTCTCCAACTGTGGCAGTCAAAAATCAAAATCCCGTGTCCAACAATTTAATCAGAAGAATCGAAGAAATACATAAAACTATAAGCTGGCGTTTGCATATAAATACGTGAGGTAACTCCCACAATACAAGGCAGCCTTCATCATACTTTTTGTTAAGACTAGTGACAAGTTGTACCAAGATCCAAAAGAGCAGATAAAAAAGTGAGGAATATAGCTAAAAGATGAAGAAGTTCCTGAGAGTTGGTGTGATTTTGCTATTCTTGGTGGGAACCTTGGTGAGCCCAAATGAGTCATGCAGGGTTCTAATTAAGGGCAAAGAGGAAAGCGTCCTTGTTCTCCAAACCCTGCAAAAGGCTTCAGAGCGGCCTCCTGGGAATTGTAAGGGCTACACTCCAGGCCCTTGCCGTGTTCCAGACGCCACCAACACCAGAGCCTTCGCTGGTCGAGCCATGGCCCCTCCGCATGTGGTTAATCCGGCCGCATTCCAAAGTCACGGCGAAGAGGAAACCCTACAAAAGACTCCAGAGCGCCCTCCTGGGAATTGTAAGGGCTACACTCCAGGCCCTTGCCTTGTTCCAGACGCCACCAACACCAGAGCCTTTGCTGGTCGAGCCATGGCCCCTCCGCATGTGGTTAATCCGGCCGCATTCCAAAGTCACGGCGAAGAGGAAACCCTGCAAAAGACTCTAGAGCGCCCTCCCGGGAATCCTAAGGGCTACACTCCAGGCCTTGGCTTTGATCCAGACGCCACCAACACCAGGGCTTTCGCTGGTCGAACCATGGCCCCTCCGCGCATGGTTAATCCAGTCGTATTCCAAAGTCATGGCAAAGAGGAAAGCATCCTTGTTCTCCAAACCCTTCAAAAGTCTCCAGAGCGCCCTCCTGGGAATCCTGAGGGCTATACTCCAGGCGGCCCTAGACTTGCTGCAGATGCCACCAACGCCAGGGCCTTTGCCGGTTGAGCCATGGCCCCTCCGCGTGTGGTTAATCCGGTCGTGTTCCAATGGCGCAATTGCTGATCGCAAATAGTGGAGCGCACCAAAGGACACTTATCAATGGGAATGTACGTGTGGTGGAAATAAAATTCCTCGAAGGCAATAAGTAGCTGCAAGTATAGAGGTTCATAGAAACCGATAATATAGTCATTTTGCACGAATAAATTTTATAAGAGTTTCGATGGTTAAATTCCATCTATTGCATGGAGTTTGTATCTTGGTGAAATATGTTTTGCTCATTTAATCGTCTAAGTCTTGTAGATCTCTTAGCAATTTTCTTATTTAGTGACGTTCTATCAACAAATCAGGAAACATCCAATCGATAGTTTTCCAACATTGACAGCTAAATGTGCACGAAAATTACTTAATTGTGCATGAAAATTATAGTGACGTTCTATCAACAAATTGGGAAGCATCGAATCGATAGTTTTCCAACATGGATGCCTAAATGTGCACAAAAAATACTTAATTGTGCATGAAAATTACTAATGACAAATGAATATTACTTGTAAATGAAGAGTTTACAAACTTACAAACCACGTTCAAGTTGTTACTTTGCAATATTAAAAATACCAGGAGTATAAAAAGTTATTTCGCTATTCATGAAAATTACTAATTACATGTGAGTATCAAGAGTAAATGAAAATTATTAGCCACATAAAAAGTTACTAGGAGTAAGGCAAGTTACTTTGATGTATATAAAAATCAATAATGACATATGAATATCACATATAAATGAAAGTTACTGACCAAACAGTGTTTGATGCTTTCCTGTATTAAAGGTTATTATATTAAAAAAAAATGTTAGTTACTTCCGTTAAAAAGATAGTCACTAATTACATATCATATTACTAGTAAGCGAAAAGATTTAAACACATAAATTTTTTTTAAAATATTAAAAATTACTGAACACATTGAGAAGCAGTGGTTACTTAAACGATTAAAGTATCTTTCATATACGACGATTTAGCGAAAGAATAAAAAATTTATATGATAACTACTATCGACATTGAGGTTGGTTATCTTTATTGCGTTCTAATTTAGAGAACATAAGGCACAAAGACGAGAAAACTACATGCCCCCAAAAAGAAAGCTTCCCCTTAGTCGGCAGTGCATGAAGAAAGAGCCATTGTTTTTCACCGTCCGAGAAAACTCTCTTTGATCAGTGCGTTACGAGCATGAACTTTACTCACATTTATATTCAATTAAATTTATACGCGAGTGGGTCCATAAGTTTACGACCTACCAGTTTGATTAAAGGAAATGTCCTCCAACCAGGGATGGATGAAAATACCACCCACGTAAAATGAAACCAAACCCCGGACAAAATCCCAAGCTTTAGACACAACTCTGGGGGAGCATGACACCGGTACAATATTCATAGCAATGCACCAAGCTCTAAGCAATGCCTATGACTCACAAGTTCGAACTACGTCGTAAGCAAAATTTTGAATTATTTATGTTGAGTTGCCAAACTGAGACATATCTTATGTGAAAAGACTTCTTGACTGTTAACATCATGATGTGATTATAGTGATAGGCCCACTAATTTCAGACTTTCAGATCATGGATAATGCGAAATAATTATGATCTAAATTGAATATCGTGTAACGAGGATAGGAGTTGGTAACGTGGAAGGGTCGCTAGCACTACCCTTTTAACTTATCAAAATAAAACAATAAAGTAGTGATCGATGATAACGAGAGAGAGAGAGAGAGAGAGAGAGAGAGAGAGAGAGAGAGAGAGAGAGAGAGAGTGTGATCCTCGCCTCTATGGACGAGCAGCTCCAAAATCTGGAGGATCAGCTCGCCATATGTGACCTTCGAGACGTTGACAACTACGCTAAGCTCCCCCGAGATCGAGATCGAGATCGAGAGAGAGAGAGAGGTGAGGTGTGATCCTCGCCTCTTCTTGGGGGAGGCCAACATGCCTAGACGACCGACTAGAAGTGACAACAAATGGTGGTGTGCCATGGCTGGGCATAGATAACCTCAACCCTTTTGTCTATCTCCCCTTGTTCACTTCTTTTTACAAGCTTATGATATATTCACTACTTCTATTAACAATAAAGTCTATACATAGCATTTTCAAAATAAGAAAATAGCCATGCCATCTAAATCTCACCGTGTTAAAATTGTTAGGTCGGCAGCTTTAATGGTTATTTTTTATTGCAAACCACCAAGGGAAAGAAAATTGATTAGTGAGTAGGTACGAACAATTATACTCAAAAAGAGATTATGGCTATGCTTAGTATGCTTAGTGTTAGGACTAGAATTAGCACCTAGAGGGGGGTGAATAGGTGATTCTAGCAATTTCAACAATTTAATCCGAATGAGAGATTAAAGAATTAAAACCAACAATCGCAGCAAATGAAAGTAATGAAAGATAAAATGATTAAGGATAGAAAATCAAGACTCCAGATTTATAGTGGTTCGGCTTAGACCAAGCTTACGTCCACTCTCCCGCACGGACATCCCTTTTGGCTAGATTTCACTAATAATAAAAAATAGTGATTACAGTCTCACGCTCTTGAGTCCACAGTGTAGAAACTCTACTACACTTCCTCAAGGTCTCACCACAATATGATCTCTCTTTTGATTACATATAACGCTCGAAGAATAAGATCACAAAATAGAAAAGGAGATTCAGACTTTGGAATTCTTCTATCCGGCACCCTTCAACAACTGGAGCATCTCTCTTATATACTTCTTCATGCCTTCATTACCGTTGGCACATTCCAAAGAAGTTCTTCCATTCAACCCGTTGGACAGAATCAATTAGAGAGATCTCGAGCTCTTTAAGGTAAGTGTTGATAGCCCATCAATCCTGCTCGCCCATACAATCAGGATCTTGGTTTCTATAAGTAGATCATTCCAAATATAAGTTGCGAATCTTTAGAGAATCTATATATATTCGAATACGAAAATAAGATATTCTAGTACTGAATCCAGTAGAAAGATATTCCCTAGTCGTTGGAGTAAGAACCATATTAGATCAGAATATAAGTTTTTATCTCGTTGGTCTGGAAACTGTCCATGAGGGTAGACTTTGAAACTTGAGTCTTTCTAGCTTCAGACTTTGATCTTCAAACTTTGCCAGTAGAGTCTATAAGTCTTCAGACTAGACTGAGGAAAATGTTTTGTCAACTTCAAAATACCTGAAGAGAATTTATCCAACACTTAGCACGAGCTTTTTCCAGTCCATACCAATCGTAACTTGATACCAAATTTAATCTCATTATTCAACTTACCTTTTGGAGCCATCACTAATTGGTTATGAGTTGATTAGACAATGCGAAGTGTAATACTTCTACAAATCATAGATTCGTGTATAGGAGGATTTGATTATGATAGATTAGTTTAACGCATTTTTAGTACATTTTCTCTGTATTTTGAAAATGTTTTGCATGCAATATTCGTCAAGTTTAATCCTAAACCACCAACATAAGAGTTGATTATGCAAGTGTGCAAACAATACTTTACTCTAAACAGATTACAGAACCTGAATGTACTAAGCAAACAAAAGTGAAGTTCTTTGTTTTTAATTCTCAATCAATCCAACTCTCCAGCCAATTCTCTTCTTTTATTGTTTTCAATTCCTTTTTGTTCATGATCCACAAGCCTCCCACGATCAACTCTATGTGTTCCTTAGAGCAAGGAAATATTTATTGCCCAAAATGGCATGAGTGAGGATGCTATTGCCCAAAGTAAATCTTCTCATATCACAGCAAAAATAAGAGAACGTACCAAAGGAATTCTCTCTTCCAATCACTCTCCAAGATTCCTCGTAGACCTGATCTGCTTCTCTCTTTTGGCCAAAAATAATGCAATATATTGCTTTGATTCTTACTGAATTTTGGCAAAGAAAGATTACTTTTCTCTCTTGTTTTCGTTTCTCTTTCATTGGATCTCTTCAAACTTGGCTACTAGCTTTGTATGTCGAAATATCTGCTGCGTTCCATGTTTTTTCAATGTGTCCACGATGTTTTTTGTTTGCTGAAATGTTTGCCAAATATGAGAGCTATATTCCATCCGAAATCTTTCTTTCCCGTGAAAATGGCCGGAGAACTCCACAAGTGAATTTTGACCAATGATTCATTCCCCAATATCAATGGTGGTCAATTTTCCTACCTTCATGTTGAGCAAATTTTCAAAAGAATCTGCGCTGTTGCCCATCAAGCTTCCTCAAAATCCACTTCCCTAATCGCGTGCAAGGCATATGTGAAATTCGGTCATGGTCAATGGAAATATGGGCTCGCTGAAATCCAATCGGACTTGAATCAAATGGCCTTGATCTCGGAAGTTCAAATAAATTTGGGGCCTACGTTCAAGCCCATTTATCATGTCGGGCCAATTCGAATGCAATCCGTGACCGAGTTAATGAAGTTTATTCAATACGAAAGAAAAAAGTTTATAATGCCTCACCGCCTAAGTGCAATGCAATATTAGTATTTTTATTTAGGGATCAAGTTTGATCCTTAAGTTTTCATGCGATATATAACTAGATAAGATTGTCAAAATTTAGATATCGACATTCTTGGCGGCAATCAACAAGAGGACTTGATTGCGGAGAAGTATTATAAAAAAAATCTTAAATCTATTACATGTATACCAATTTCGTTCTAAACATCTCAATTTAGCCAATTTGGTCATAAACCTTTTGATAATTTGCTAATTTGATTCTAAACTTTTCAATTGTACCAATTTAATTAAAAATTTTGATAATTTGCTAATTTAATCCTAAACCTTTTAATACTTTGCTAAAGTAGTCATTTCAGTCATTTTTAACAAAAAATTGCTGACATAGAGATTTAGTTAGCGCCTTCCATCCTACATGACACGATCACTACTGACATGAACAATTTTGTTTTTTATTTTTATTTTTTTTCCTTAACCTTGGGTAGCAAGGTCACTAATCTACCCTTGCCTAGTCTATGCAAGGGCCTCCGCGTAACCTTGCTAGCCACAAGAGAGGGTGCCGAGCCCTCACACAAATCTAGGCAGGGCCGCAACCTTCGTCCATTAGCTAGCAAGGGCATGCAATCTCACCAACCTAGAATTAAGGAAAAAAATAATAAAATAATAACTAACAAAAATTCAAAAAAATTTAAAAATTGACCAAGCCAATAATTTCTAAACAAATTGGCTTGAAGAACTAAATTGACAAATTATTAAAAGATTTAGAACTGGATTGACAAATCATCAAGAGCTTTAGAACTAAATTGATACAAATAAAATGTTTATAATTGAATAGGTAAATTGTCAAAATATTTAGCACTAAATTAGCAAAGAACTAAATTAGTCAAATTTTAGACCAAAAAAAAAAAAAGTCAAATTGAACGGCTTATAATTGAACTAACACAAGTGTAATAGGTTTAAGACTTTTTTGACTTTCCCCTTGATTGCATACATAAGGATACCTTAAGTACTTGATTATGCAAAAGAAAATATAAAAGAACCATAATTCGCAGATGATATAAGATAGAGAATTTAAATTCTGGGTTCAATTTAGTGTTTACCCTATGTATGAATGCCATCGGTGGAAGAGAACGTTTCTATAAGTTTGATCAAGACACGGTAGCTTTTAACTTTGTTTTGTGCTCCCACATGCCCTTCTTTGAAATGGACAAGGAATGTCTGTGTCTGGGCATTTGTCGCCCTAGTTTTTTTCCAAATCCTACTTTATTTATTCAAACTCATCCTCTTTTGTCTTACCTTTGAATTCCTAAAACTACTTATTTGACCACCGCGGATCGTTACAGAATGTGTTCAACTCTGCATATTTCCCGATTGAATATTTACGAAACTAATGATCACTTATTTCTCTTACCTTTGTTTTATGCATATTGCTTAATATAGTCCATCCAGCCTTCTAAGTATTTTCTTAACATTTTTGTGTTCATTCTGTGGGAACTACACCTACTGACATGGATGTTGCTTTTCTAATTATCCAACATGGACACTTCCCATGTCATCGTTAGGACTAGAATTGGCACCTAGAGGGGGGTGAATAGGTGTTTAAAGCAATTTTAACAATTTAATCCGAATGAGAGATTAATAAATTAAAACCAACAATTGCAGCAAATGAAAGCAGTTAATGATAAAAGGATTAGGGATAGAGAATCAAGACTCCAGTTTATAGTGGTTCGGCTTAGACCAAGCCTACGTCCACTCTCCCGCACGGACAGCCCTTCTGGCTGGATTTCACTAAGAATCAATAAGAGTGATTACAGTTTCACGCTATTGAGTCCACAGTGTAGACTCTACTACACTTCCTCAAGGTCTCACTACAATATGATCTCTCTTTTGATTACATATATCGCTCGAAGAATGATATCGCAAAATAGATAAAGGAAGCTTTAGACTTTGGAATTCTTCTATCCGCACCCTTCAACAACTAGAGCATCTCTCTTATATACTTCTTCATGCCTTCCATACCGTTGGCACCTTCCAAAGAAGTTCTTCCAATCAACCCGTTGGACAGAATCAATTAGAGAGATCTCGAGCTCTTTAAGGTAAGTGTTGATAGCCCATCAATCCTGCTCGCCTATACAATCAGGATCTCGGTTTTCATAAGTAGATCCTTCCAAATATAAGTCGCGAAATCTTTAGAGAATCTATACGTATTTGAATATGAAAGATAGATCTTCTAGTGCTGAATCCAGTAGAAGGATATTCTCTAGCCGTTAGAATAAAGATCATATAAGATCAGAATAAACGTCTTGTCCATGAGAGTAGACTTTGAAATATGAGTCTTGAGTCTTGCTAGCTTCAGACTTTGATCTTCAGACTTTGTCAATAGAGTTTGTAAGTCTTCTGACTAGACATATGAAAATGTTTTGTCAACTTCAAAATACTTTAAGAGAATTTATCCAACAATCTCCCCCTTTTTGATGGTGACAAAACTTTTCTGCAGATTTGAATATTATTGCCCTGCAATACAACTTTTAAGCAAGCATTGATATCTCATAAATATTAGAATAAAAATAGTAGAAGTTATCATGTACACGGATATATCCCGTACACGAGACTTACCCCCTGTACACGATCTGCATTCACCGAAACCTCATTAGTCATGAACAGACAGTACTATCTTTATCTAATTTAAAAGCTTAAAGTAATGTAATAATGAGCACACATTAAAAAACTGCACACAATTATAAACTCAAGATAAAGTCAAAATAACAACTAAAAAATGTTTAAAACTTGAAGAAAAGATTTGGTTTGGTTTGAGGAATGAGTCTGAAGTTGAAATGCTTGAAAATCTGCACTGCACTTGAAAATCTGCACAAAGTCTTCTCCCCCTTTTTGTCAGCATAAAAAAATCATGGAGCACGAGGAATGCGAACAAGTTGAAAGTCTTCCATAGAATGGACAGTTCCTTCTAGCTTCCTCAAATCTTCCTGTACTTGGGTGAGAGTAGTGCCCTTTGCAGTATCATGAATCTGACGCTGAACATCTTTAAGCTGATCATGCGAGTGATGAACATTGCATGATTTTCATTCTCGCAAGGTCTGAAATTCATATCCCATGGCATAAATTTGGCCTTTGAGTTCCAAGATGATTTCAAGTAGTCTTCGAAAATCTCCAGAATGTCGGTCGAGTGCTTGTTTCAGCTCGGTCGATGGTGGAGTCAAGCCGTATGAATGTCAGCAGGAATTTCAGTTTGTGGAGATGATGCCTCTCCTTCAGGAAACTGTGCAGCATGAACATCTTCAGCATCACGAGGTGATCGACTAACACCTGTTTGTGTATCTTCTTCTACAAAAGTCAGTAGAAGAGAGGTATGTTCTCTGTTTGTATCTCCCCTTGTTTCCATGTCTTCTGTAGGAGAAAAGAACTCTTCGTTCTGAGGAGTTTCCTCAGTGACAGGCTATTGTAGATCCTCTTTCTCTGCTGGAGAAATTGTGTCTGCTGGTTCCTCTGCTTGTGCTGCTTTTTTCTCTTCCTCTCTTTCTTCCTCTTTCTTCCTTCCTTTCTCTTCCTCTTCCTCTCTTCCTTTCTCTTCCTCTTTTTCTTCTTCTTTCTCTTCTTTCTCTTCCTCTTTCTCTTCCTCTTTTCCGGTTTCTGCAAATTGTTGTTCTGGAACAGCTGGAGTAGATGCAGAAAATTGAGAAACAAGAGCAGAGATGGGTAAAGCATCCTCATCATCTTCATCTTCCAAGATTATTGCCCTTCTCTTCTTGGTAGAACTAACCACTGGTTCTTTCCCTTTTCTTTTTGCCGATGATGAGTCTGGTCTGAACTTGATAGGAGTCTTCTCCTTGAACTTCTCTAACTTCTTGCTGAGTTCTTTCAGACACATCTTGGTAATCATCCTCAACCCGATGACCATTTTATCAATGGTCTTCACATAGAGAATGTGAGGAGGCTGAATGTTCAGATGTCTAAAAATACGAGTGATAAGAGCATCATAAGGAAGTTTTCCTTTGTCCTTTGCCATGCATCTGTACATGTGAAATATGATGGTGTGCGGCAAAGAGAAGTTAAGACCAGTCTTGATTGCAAACATCAACTTGGCCTCTGAGATGGATACATCTGTCTTGGATGTTGATTTGGGTCTAAGACAGTTGATCACAATCTTGTGAAGCAAAGTATTAGTTGCATTCATCCTTGAGTAGGAGAGACGACCTTCAGCGATTCTGTCTTTTGCGAGTTCAAGAGTAGCATGGCTTACAGACACACTAATTGATTGGAAAGCCCCTCTTTCCACACCAAGTATATCTGCCAGAATGTCCTTATCAACAACATACTCTTTATCCCTCACGCTGAAAGAAAAGCTGTTTGCATCAATAAAACTGAGATTGGAGTAAAAGTACGCTGTTAATTCGGAATGTGCCATATCACAGTCAGTACAGAACTGATAAAGTTGAAGTTTTTCAAACTTCTCTCTCAGATTTATGCTCAACAAGTCCAGAAAATTGAAATCCACAGTCCGTGGGTTCATCACTCCACGCTTCAGCAACTTTTTATACTTCTTCCTATGTCCGTCTGAGAGGAACAGTTCATCCTTCTTCTCTCGAAGGTTTGCAGCCACACCCATCCATGGTTTAAAGTGTATGAACATCTTTTCATCGTCATCCTTTCCCTTTGGCTGATTCATACTACTAAACCTAGGGTCACTGGGAAAGTTTGCAAATGCTTTTGCAGCTATTCCTTCAGGAACAATTTCTGACCTTTCCATGACGGTGGGAAAATGAGTCTCATTTCTGTAACCCTTCTCTTTTAGAAATTCATCAATGAAATTCATTGCAGAACCTCCTTCCTTTAAAGTAGAGTAAAGCCTATAAACAAAGGCAGGCTTAAGAGTTCTTACTGGTTCAATATCTTCAATCACCGTTTCTGCAGGAGATTGTTGTTGAGATCGTTGAGGAGTTTGCTCAGAAGGAAAGTCGCTTTCTTCGGTCAGATTGAAGTGCGTAGGCCCCTCACTAGATCCTTGTGGTCCCCTGTTTGCTATTCTTGATGACTTCCTTTGATACGACATTGTTGCTTTCTTTGGAGAAGCTTTCTCACTTGTGTCGCAAGAAAGTTAAAAACTTTGAGACGAAGAAGTTTTGGAGAGAAAAATACAGAGCAGTGAAAAGCTTTTTGTTCTAGGGTTTCTGGGTAAAGAGAAAACAAACTAGAAGAAGTGTATAAAAGATAACAGATACATGGGAAATCCAAGCGTCGCAAATTTTGGAAATCTTAAGAATTTCCTTTTGAAAAAAAATAACTGCCTTAATAAATCGATAACCACCCATTTTTAAATTTAACTGCCTTAATAAGCACAATTAGAGATAAACAGACAGTCTTACCTTATCGATATGACAGTTTAAATAAATAACTTACGTCGTGTCGATTCGTATTCTCGCCTTCAACCTTTGAGTCGATGCTCCGTCGACTTTAGTTTCGAGTCCGAGCTTCAACATTCTTCAAGAGATAATATATTGAGTTTTGAGCGAATAGACTCAAACAAGCTTTTCTCAAGTGGCTTTGTGAAGATGTCTCGCCAGTTGATTCTTTGAGTCTATGAACCGTATCAAGACCTCTTTGTTCTGAACATGATCTCTTATAAAGTGATGTCGAATCTCAATATGTTTTGCTCTTGAATGTAGGATAGGATTCTTTGTAGATTGATTGTGCTGGTGTTGTCACATCTTATTTCGTGCATGAGTCTTCAATGCCAAAGTCTTGCAAATGTTGTTTTATCCACGGTATTTGAGAACAGCAACTTCCAAGGGCTACGTATTCTGCTTCAGCCGTTGAAAGAGCCACGGTACTTTGTTTCCTTGAAAACCAAGATACTGCCCTGTTTCCAAGCAATTGACAAGTACCTGAAGTGCTTTTCCTTTCAACTCTACAAACCGCAAGATCTCGCGTCTAAATAGCCAAGAAGTGTAAAGTCTCCTTCTTTGGGATACCATAGACCGATCTTAGCATGTAGTAGCAACATATTTAATAATACGTTTAACAGCACTTAGATGAGATTCTCTAGGATCGATTGAAACCTAGCGCATATGCAAACACTAAATAATATGTCGTCCGGGATGCGTAAGATAAATAAGTGAACCAATGATACTCCCGTATAACTTTTGGTCGATTTTCTTCCCCGCTTCATCTTTGTCTATCTTCAAGGAACTTGACATTGGTATGTCGGTCTTTTTGCAATTTTCCAGATCGAACTTTTTAACAAGTTCTTTTGCATATTTCTCTTGATGAATGAATATTCCCTCCTTTAGTTGTTTAACTTGTAGACCAAGGAAAAAGGATAGTTCACCCATCATGCTCATCTCGAATTCATCCTGCATAGACTTAGAAAATTTCTTGCACAAAGTCTCATTAGATGATCCGAATATTATGTCATCAACATAAATCTGAACAAGTAGAAAACTTTTACCTTCATTTTTAATAAACAAGGTAGTGTCTACCTTTCCTTTAGAAAAGCCATTATGAATTAAGAAGTTACTTAGCCTTTCATACCAAGCTCGAGGAGCTTGTTTCAATCCATATAAAGCTTTCTTCAGTCTGAACACTGAATCTGGTTTCTTTGAGTCTTCGAATCCAGGAGGTTGTTCCACGTAAACTTCTTCTTGAATAAATCCATTCAGGAATGCGCTTTTGACATCCATTTGAAACAACCTGAAATTCTTATAGCGAGCAAAAGCAAGTAGTAATCTGATTGCCTCTAACCTTGCTACTGGAGCGTAAGTCTCATCATAGTCTATCCCTTCTTCTTGCGTGTATCCTTTAGCCACGAGTCTTGCTTTGTTTCTCGTTACTTTGCCTTTTTCGTCAACTTTGTTTATGAAAACCCATTTAGCTTCAATAACTGATTTACCTTTTGGTTTGGGAGTTAATTCCCATACGTCGTTAATACTGAATTGTCTGAACTCTTCTTGCATTGCTTCAATCCAGCTTTCATCAGCTAAAGCTTCTTCAATATTTTTGGGTTCTTTTTTAGAAATAAGGGCAACAGCACTAGACTCTTCTCGCCTTTTGGATCTTGTTCGAATTCCCTCATTAATGTTCCCAATAATGAGTTCTTCAGATGACTAGACTTGTGCTTCCGCTTACCGGTCGATCGATAGATTGTTGATCTACTTCTTGAGTGGATTCTTCATCGGTAGCTTGTTGTACGATTTCGAATTAGTAACCGCTTTAGTGGAGTTAGATCTAGCGATCTGGAGCAGATTCTGAATCTTCGATCGAATTTGCTGAACTTGTGGAGAGTCTTGAAATTTGACATTCATTGATTCTTCCACAAACCGAGTCTTTTTGTTGAATACTCTAAAAGCTTTGCTTGTCGTTGAGTAACCAAGAAAGAATCCTTCATCTGATTTTTCTTTAAACTTACCAACACGATCATTTGCATTCTTTAGAATAAAACATTTGCAACCAAATATTTGAAAATAAGAAACTATTGGTTTCTTTCCTTTAAAAATTTCATAAGGAGTTTTCTCAAGAATTGGTCTTAAAAACACTCGGTTTATAATATAGTAAGCAGTTGAGACAGCTTCAGCCCAAAACCTTGGAGAAATTTGATTTCCAATTAAAAGAGTTCTTGCCATTTCTTGTAAAGACCTATTCTTCCTTTTCACAACCCCATTCTGTTCTGGTGTATATGGAGAGGAGAATTTGTTTTGAAAACCAAATTCATCACAAAATTTAGTAAAGTCTTGATTTTCAAACTCACCTCCATGGTCTGTACAAATGCTTGAGATAGTGTGACATTTCTCATTCTGCACTTTCTTACCAAACTTTGAAAAGAGAGAGAAAGTCTCTGACTTACTTGAAAGAAAGTAGACCCAAGTAAATCGTGAGTAATCATCCACAATTACCGACAACCTTTTTCCACCAATGCTTTGCGTTCGGTAGGTCCAAACAAATCCATATGCGTAAGCTGCAATACATGATTAGTGGAAACTTTATTTATTGATTTGTAAGAATTTCTAACATGTTTACCCAGTACGCATGGTGTACATAGATCAGACTTTGAGTAATTGAGAATAGGCAACCCTCGAACAAGTTTCTTGGTAGAGATCTTGTTGATTTGCTTCATATTGGTATGGCCTAGCTTTCTGTGCCATTGATTTGCTTCATCTTGTACTGATATTAAGCACTGTGATCTTTCTTGATTCACATCCAGAAGGTAGATATTTCCATGTCTTCGTCCAGTAAAAGATTGAGTAAAGTCTTTACTGATTCCAGAGCACGTTTCTTCCTGGAAGTTGATCTTGAAACCAGTATCGCACAACTGACTTATGCTAAGCAGGTTGTAATTTAATCCTTCAACTAAGGAAACATTATTGATTGACAAACTTCCAATCTTTACTATTCCTCGACCAGTAATTCTTCATTTGTTGTTACCACCAAAGGAAACTTTTCCTTCGTCTATCTGGACAAGTTTTATGAAGCAGCTTGAGTCTCCTGTCATGTGTCTTGAGCAGCCACTATCAAGATACCATTTAATCTTCTTTTTGATGGTAACCTGCAATTAACACGAATTCAAGCTCTTTTTGGTACCCATATCATCTTGGGTCCAGAAGTGTTAGAACAATAGACAGTCTTAGCCTTGCTCTTTTTAACAGGTCTCCAAACCAAAGGACATTCTTTTTCAAAATGTTCTAAGCTTTTACACTTGGAACATTTCAACGCATTTCTGCCAACAGGTTTTACAAAAACTTTATGGAAATGATTCTTATAAGTAGTTCTAGCTGGTCTCTGTTTAATTCTTTCTTTAACCTTTGGAAAATCAATTAGTGTAATAGTTTCAAAAGTCATACCAAGACCTAACTTATCAAAGTATGGTCTTTGTATTGAAAGAATCTTATCCAACTTTTTAGAACCATTTGAAAATCTTTTTGATATGTTAGTGATATCATTTTTCAAAAAATTATTTTCATTTGAAATAATGTCTGAGTTTTCTTTCACAACAACAAAACCTTTTTCCAGCTTTTCAAACTTTTCTTTAATAAGTTTATCCTATTGCTTCAATGTAGAATTTTCCCTTTTTAATTCGGAGATCCTCTTAAGAGAGGTTTTCAGACTAAGACAAAGTTCATCAATATATTTAGAAACGTTAACAGGAATTTTCAGGTTACCAACCTCGAGTTCGCTTTGCCCGAGTCCGTGTCCGAATCAAGGTTTGAGTCGAGTCGATTTTGCCATCAAACAGATATTGGCATAATCATCGTCACTTTCTTCACATTCGCATCACTCAAAGTCTCGCTTTGAGTGCCTTCTTATTTTTCTCGCTTTCCTTTTCTCTTCTTTAACAGAGGACAACTTGGGTCTGATGTGTCCCTTTTCTTGCATTCAAAGCAAGTCACTTCTTTGTTAGAATCATCTTCCTCCGTTGACCTGTTTTGAAACCTTTGAGAATTTTGTTTCTTCCAATTGAATTTCCTTCCTTTTCTGTTCAACTTTCTGAATCTCTTTATCATGAGTGCCGTTCTTCATCATCTAGATCTTCTTCGAGTCTCGTAACATCGAATAGTCATTAGACTTTAAGGCAATAGATTTCTTACCTTTTGAGTCTTCCTCCTCGTTGGTCCTTCCACTTCATAGGATTGAAGAGTCCCAACAAGTTCGTCTACGAGAGTGGAGCAATCCTTTGTGTCTCTCTTATTGAGGTTTTTATGTAATTCCGCCTTTTGAGAGTCCTCGAAGGAGTTTGTTGACCTTCATATGTCCCGAGATTGGATGTCCCTGATATTCAAGACCATTCACAATTTCAGTAAAGCGACTAAACATGTTAGTTATTGATTCTCCTGATCTCATTTTGAAGACTTCATATTGTCCCTAAAGAATGTTGATCCTCGTTTCTTTCACACGATCAATTCCTTCATAGGTAATGTGAAGCCTATCCCAGACTTCTTTTGCGGATCACAAGAAGATATTTTGTTATACTCAGTAGGGGATAAAGCACAATATAAAGAGTAAATAGCTTTGGCGTCAAGAGTCTGTCTCTTGGTGATTTCTTCTTGAGTCGAAGAGTAGGAACAACAGTTTCTTTTCCTCTCTCGATTCTCGATGCAAAGGCGGGAATGATTCCCTTATCAACCACTTCCCATTCCAAAGGATCTTTTGATCTTAGGAATGCCTTCATCTTATTTTTCCATATGCTGTAGTCTTTTCCATCAAAGTATGGAGGTCTTGTATTGCTTTGACCTTCAATCAACCCTGTAGGCAACATACTAGCCATAGATCTTTTACTTAGAAGTAAAGACACTTCTTATAAGCAAGTACATGAGCTCTGATACCAATTGTTAGGACTAGAATTGGCACCTAGAGGGGGGTGAATAGGTGTTTAAAGCAATTTTAACAATTTAATCCGAATGAGAGGTTAATAAATTAAAACCAACAATTGCAGCAAATGAAAGCAGTTAATGATAAAAGGATTAGGGATAGAGAATCAAGACTCCAGATTTATAGTGGTTCGGCTTAGACCAAGCCTATGTCCACTCTCCCGCACGGACAGCCCTTCTGGCTGGATTTCACTAAGAATCAATAAGAGTGATTACAGTCTCACGCTCTTGAGTCCACAGTGTAGAAAACTCTACTACACTTCCTCAAGGTCTCACTACAATATGATCTCTCTTTTGATTACATATATCGCTCGAAGAATGATATCGCAAAATAGATAAAGGAAGCTTCAGACTTTGGAATTCTTCTATCCGCACCCTTCAACAACTAGAGCATCTCTCTTATATACTTCTTCATGCCTTCCATACCGTTGGCACCTTCCAAAGAAGTTCTTCCAATCAACCCGTTGGACAAAATCAATTAGAGAGATCTCGAGCTCTTTAAGGTAAGTGTTGATAGCCCATCAATCCCGCTCGCCCATACAATCGGGATCTCGGTTTCCATAAGTAGATCCTTCCAAATATAAGTCGCGAAATCTTTAGAGAATCTATACGTATTCGAATATGAAAGATAGATCTTCTAGTGCTGAATCCAGTAGAAGGATATTCTCTAGCCGTTAGAATAAAGATCATATAAGATCAGAATAAACGCCGGTTTGGAAACTGTCCATGAGAGTAGACTTTGAAATATGAGTCTTGAGTCTTGCTAGCTTCAGACTTTGATCTTTAGACTTTGTCAATAGAGTCTGTAAGTCTTCCGACTAGACAGATGAAAATGTTTTGTCAACTTCAAAATACTTTAAGAGAATTTATCCAACAGTCATCACCATGCATACTTCGCTTAGTATGCTTCCGGTCCAAATACGCGAGTCTTTTATTTTCAAATTTGCAATTAGCTCTATAGCCATGTCTGTGCTAGGATGATGGAAGCAATGTAAGTTGCTTTCCCGGTTCAAAAGGTGACATTGCAGGTTTCGTAGTATCATATTATAAGATTTAATATTTTTGACCAAAAGAAAAAGTAAGATGACTACATTGAATCAATGCGAAGAAGTTGGAGGAGAAAATCTGGAGAATTAAGTTGGGGAATTGACTTCATGACTATATATATGGTAATCTTATACAATTTGGATGGAATGGTAATTAGATTATGGCCTAATATTACAGGAAAGCTAGAATTATAGTCATTTAATAAAAAAAATCCCAAAATTTTAATTCTTAAGGTGATGGCAGAACTTCGTAAGATTTTTCGTTTTGCTTTATCAAACTTAACATTCATTCTAGTCGACCGTAACTAATTGTTAAATTGTCTTCCTTGATGACCAATTTAAACTTTTGTTCTTCTTCTTCTTTTTCCCTCTCCATAACCAGTGCAGTCAAATACCAAAAAGCCCGTTCTCCATTACCGTCGCAGTCAAAATTCAAAATTCCCGGGCCCGTTCAACAAGTTTGATCAAGAGAAGAAGAATCGAAGCAATTGCTGGACGTTCACAATACAAATACTAGACACCCTCAGACAAATTCTCTTCATCGTACCCCCGAATACACGCAACTTGCAATGACTAAAAAAATAAGATAGTTAGAAGGTATTATAAATCAGCCAAGGATGAAGAACATCCTAACTTCAAAAGTAGCAGTTGGTGCGATGATTTTTCTGTTTTTGATGGGAACATCAATGAAACCAGGTGAGGCATGCCGGGTTCTAATTAAGGGCCGTGAAGGAACGCTGGCTAATAAGGAGCCGAGTCCAATTGTTCTCCAAATCCTGCAATCGAGTACGACTCCGAGCCCTGGGAACGGCGGCAGCTACACTCCTGGAAGCAGTACCATTGCTAGCACCACCAACACCAAGGCCTTTGCGGGCCGATCAGCCATGGGCATGCCTCCGCATCATTATGCATCATTAATTGGTGCTCCATATAAAGGACGCTTGTGAAGGGAATTGAGTAGTTGTTACTTGTTAGTAGAAAGATTGAAGGGAATTTATACACAATTTTTTTTTGGTCAAAGAACCAATACATAGTTTAGGCAAAAGTACGCTGACCCTCCCCCAAAATGCAGACGTGCGTAATTTCCGATTGCCGATGCCCTTCTTGGCGGCGGCCTTGGCTAGGTCGACAAAACCACGGCGGCGCCGACCCTTCTTGGCGGCGACGAGCGAGCGGCGGCGACGGCTGGGTTCAACCGCCTCTCTCCTTCTTTTTTTTTTTTTTTTTTTATAATTTTTTTAATATTTGTATTTGTATTTTTAAATGTTTTAAATAAATTTAATTTTAAATTAAATTAAATTAATTTTTATATTATTTGTTTACCACGTCGGTACCAAAATTTCGCCATTTTGCATTTGCTTCGCCGGAAAATCGCCACGTTAGCATTTTGGCCGGATTAGCACTTAAGTGATCTACTTTGCTCCGATTTTGGTACTTAAGTATCACTTTCGTAACTTTTGGCATTTAAATATCCATTCCTGCCAACTTTTGGCACTCCAAGGGTCTCGGTGTCCATAGTTTACTAGCACACAAGACTTATAATTTTTTTAATTTTTTTTGTATGGATAATTTCCATCTGTAGTAGAATGTATAACTTGGGGATACATGTGTACTTTTTTCGATTTAATCTTCCAAGCCTAATAAAATTGTTAGCAATTTTTCATAAGTGCAAAAGGCAAAAGCGACCGCCCAATTTTGTTGGCAATTTCTTTTCATTGTTTTGTCAATTTGGATGAATGAAAAACCCGTGTTGTTGTAATGATACAAATGTGGATGTCTCTTGATGTATACTGTTGCGACCTCTCTTTCCACGTCGAGGGAAAGGGATGAGATTTAGAGGTAATGTTGAGTTAGGGACCAGCGTTCCTTAATCAGCTCGGGTTCTCCTAAATTTTTACCTTACGCAACATTGGGATTTTTATTTAAATTTGATTAACCTTATGAAAATTCTATGTGACGAGTCGCCACTAACTTATTGGGGTTGGCTAAAAACCAAGTGATGTATGAAAATTGTCTATCGATTGATTTAGTATAATCGATTATACAATTGATAGTTGATCAATAGCACTCAGCCATTTGAGGTAGTTACAAAATACGCAACTTTGATCATTTAATCAAAATTCTACTCTTTGATATGCTCATTTATACCAATTGTATTAAATTAGTTGATAGACAAGTTACATTGATCAACGGTCCGATGACATATGAAGCTTCAAGGTGCCCAATCTGCATGGCCATCTTTACCTTCACTAGACTTACATGCTCATATCGCAACGCACACAAATTGTTGATGATCAATTTATGGTTTTGAACAAAATTATAGGGAATAAATTGAAGAGATAAATAATGTAATTAAACATGTACCAATCTTGCATATACAAAGCCTCCAAGTCATCGAATTTGATGTATCTTTTGAATGAAGGTATCGTGTTTCTTCAAGTGCCACCACAATATTATTTGTTGATATATGTAGTCTTTTTCAGCTAATTTATTAAAGATCTTGCAACTGCAGGGACCAAATATTGACAAGAATAAGAATTCATGATTTACCTATCAGTTTGCTATTGGTGAAATCGTTATTTTTAAAAAGTGCTTAAACTCTTAGGAAGCTTCTATTCCTTTTTATTATAAAATTTTCAGTAGTACATATGGTCGAGTGTACATTAATATAAAATATTAATTATGTATCTAACGAAAAGCAAGCTCCATTGGAGTTGAAGAAACTTAGCGCCAGATTGTTAGAAGGAACTTAATTAACCTTAGATTTTTTAATTTCTTTACAATTATCAATTCTTTAATTAATCAATCACTTTTTAGAAAGTTCTTCTCTAAAGGGGTAGATTAGATTGGTACTTTATTTTTGCATTGATGAAATCGTCCATGGAGTTGGCGACAACCCAAACAAGAATCTCCACCACCATATCATTAGGAAGAACATGATGGCTTCATTCTCCATAGCTCTCAGCAATGGTGACGTGACGTGATTTTGATCATGAGAAAATTGGATTTCTTTAATCTTTTGATCTTTGATTATACAAGGCAAAAGCCAAAGAAATACGCTGAAATTGATTGGAGTGATTGATGTGAAGTAAACTACTTGAAACTTGAGCGATGATTGAAGAATGAATTGCATTATTTCTATTTATGGAGATGTTATATGCTTATTTTGAACTGAATCCCGTTAGGATTCTATTTAGGGCAATTAGATTTGAGGGAGTTTCGATAGATGGACAATGATGTTCATAATTTATATGGACTTAGGACTATTTGAGGTACTTTTACTAGGCAATATGAAATAAGAAATTTTGATCATTTATACCGGTAGAGAAGTAGTCAATTTTGAGGCAATTGTCTATCCGGTATTAACATTTTGGAGGTCTTCAAGGATCAAATTGATGATCATAAGATCCTATGAAAAGCCACTGTATGCAAGTGCATGAGATTAGGGGCAAACGTAAAGAAAAAGACCTTGAATTCAAACACAATACATATGGGATTAGAATAATATATGATATACAATGCAACTAGAAAGTACAGCAGTAGAAATGGATCTCCAACGTCCAATGTCATATCTTTATATTCCATTTTAATGAAACCTTGAACTTCCAAAGATGCGGTTTGCCCTATCTCCATTTTCATTGAAACATTAAACATCTCCAAATCTAAAATACTTTTCCAGGTTAATACCTAGTATCAAATCATCAACTATCACCTTCTTTAGTGCAGTAGTCTGTTTTGTAGATTAAAGAAATAATAATGCACATACACTGATTATCCGTATCCATTGACAGTGTCATATTCCACTAAGCAAAAGCTTGCTCTTTAAGCATTATCCATTGCAAGATTGTTAGCAAATAATGGCAGAATCTCCTCTGAGAAGTACTGCAGAAGGCGTGTTCCTCAAAAAGTGTTTCAAAGTTCGGCATCTCTCAGCAGTAGTGGAATCGACTAACGTGAGGCACAAATAACAAAGAGCAAAACCAAGTCTCATATCTTCAACAAAGACCCTCAGTGTCATTAACAATCTCAATAAAAGACCATGAAAATGTGAGGGCCTACTAAAGACACAGAAACTGATTGCATTCTACTTAGCTAACAATACCACACTACCAAAACAAAACTTCAACAAAGGACGACACCAACATCAAAAAATATATTGAACAAAAATGGTCAAGCAGAGCAAGAGAGAACTGGAGAAGCAAAGCACTCAAAGCTCATCCATCCATCCAGCAATTCAAACGCGCGAAACGAAGCACGCGTCAACAAGGCTAAAGGCACGAGCAACCCACAAAGGTTAAAGGGTACGGTATGGACTCATGCCATCAAGGAGCATTGTTGAGGCAAAAATCAACGCCTGGGAGCTGGATTTTCATAGGGTGAGGCTAAAGCCCATCGACCTTCGAGGGAGTGGCAGAGGCAAAGGCGAGCAGCGTAGGCGGCTTAGAGGCGCCTCGGAGGCGAGCAGTGGAGGTGGCTCGGAGGCAAGCGAAGGAGGCGAGCAACAAAGGCGGGCAAGTAGTTGAGGAAGCTTTGTGTTTTAGCCTTTTAGGTTATCAACTGGAGCCACTTTATGTTGAAAATGGGTCGAAAATGGATGAAACGTTCTAACCTATTTTCGACCTATATAAATTCAGTTTAAAACTTATATGACCCATTTTAGCTGGACTTTTTTATTTTTATTACTCACATTCAACCTATTAACACAAAATATGAGTGAGAAAGTGGGTCATGGACCCAATTTACCACTCCTACTCCTAGACATATAGGCTTTTTCTGACTTCAAATTCTTTTGAGAAGTGTTTTGAATGTTGACTTTCTGTGCATAGAGAGAATTAGAAAATTATGAAAGGATAAATGGGTTAACTGCAAGAATTGAATATTAGTTTTCTTCTATGTTTCATGCACATGACGAGCGCATCAATGCCAATGGAGTAGGCTTCTTGATACGATGTAATTTTACATCCAAAGTTGGTTTGAGAATTAGGGGATTACAAAGTGAAAGTGCTAGTATAAACACCTAGAGGAGGGGTGAATAGGTGTGAAAGCAAATTTTTGCTAAATGCAGTAAAAATGCTTTTACTTTTAAACTGAGTCTGATGAACTACAGATTTTGAAGAAAACTTCAAACTTTAACAATTAAAAGTGCAGAAAGATATCACCGCAAATAAAGTAAATGATTTTAGGGAAGAGAAAATGAACACAAGATTTATAGTGATTCGGCTTAGATTAAGCCTATGTCCACTCTCCCACGTTGACAGCATTCTGGCTGGTTTTCACTATGAAACGAGAAAGAGTATTATAGCCTTATGATCTCGACTTTTCAGTGAAGAGATTCTAATGCTCTCACAAAGTCACTCTCTAGAGTTTCTCTCTTCTTCGAATACAAGTTTGAGCACAACATGATGAAGAACAAGTAATTTGGAAGCTTTAGACTTTGGAATTATTTTTTGACACTTTATATCGAATGTCTTGAAAAACCTCCTTAAATACTCCTCTATGCCTTTTTGACCGTTGGCATTTTCTAGAGTAATTCTTCCAATCAACCCGTTGGACAGAATCAATTAAGGAGATCTCGAGCCATTTGAAGATTGAGATGAAAGCTCGATGATCCTGGTCGCCCATACAATTAGAATCTTGGTTTCCATAAGTAGATTCTTTTCAAATAAACTTGCATTCCAAAATGATATTACCGTTCTTGATTGATTTCGATAATAATATCCAAAGAATGTAAGTAAGATTTCTAACTAGAAAGCCATATATATCATGTTCGTACTGAAACCTTGAAGAAAAATCATTCGAGTCCGATTAGATCTTTGTTATTTACTTTCGTTCAGTTTGGGTCTTCTTCAGAGTGGGGCAAACTTCTGATGTAAGATAGACTTTGAGAGAACTACACAGAAGTCTCGTATTCTTCATAATAGAGCTAGAAAAGTTTTGTCAGCTTCAAAACTTAATAAGAGTTTTCTCCAACAGTCTCCCCATTTTTTATGGTGACAAAACTTTTATGCAGATTTAAAAACTTATATCCTGCAAAACAATACTTTAGCATCACATGATAACATATTACTATATAACTGAATGATATTGATTCTGCATAAAAAAAAAAAAAAACATTAGTCCTGACAATTTAAAGTTCAATCCAAATTCACAACCACAAAAGTTAACTACACACAAAAGTTAACACATCCAAACGAGTTCAAAAGTTCAAAAGTAAGTTATCACAACCAAGTTCAAAGAAACAAGAACTTTTAAATCTACTCTTATTCTCCCCCTTTTTGTCAACATCAAAAAGAAAGAGATAATCAAAAGTGTGAATAAAAGAATGATAAAAAGAGTGAGTCATTAAGGGTTGTCTTGGCACGCGAACAAGTCGGAAATCCTCCAGGGACTGCATTGTCTCCTCAAGCTTCTCTTGGCACTATTGATAGACATTTTTCACTTTAGCTATAGTCTGCGAAACCTGTTGATTCATCGTCTGAACTTGAGTATCAAGAGACTGTACCTTAACAGTTAGAAAATCTGAGGTAGACCTTAAGGCAGTATGGAGCTTCTGAATTTCAACCTCCATGGCATATTGTGGTGCTTTTAACTCCAAAAGGAGCTCTACTATCCTTGGATAGTTTGCATCAAGTTCTGTTTGAGCACTAGCTTCAACAAAGTGAATTTGTGGAGTCTCCAGAAATGAAGAAACATCGACTTGAACACTTGCAAGTTGTTGCTTGTCCTGTCTCGGAGTTTCTTCTTCAACATCAACTTCAGGGAAATGGGATGCAAAGACATCTTCAGCATCTGCAGGAGATCGACTAATGCCATCATTAGCAGTAGATGCATGAGTTTTCTCGTGGGCTCCCCCTATTTTGGTGCCTTCAGGATGAGATGAGACTTCTCCTTCTTGTTCATTTTCCTTTCCAGTGCTAGTATCCTCTCCTTCCAATGCAGGATTTTCCCTGTTGTCTTCAGTTTCATCCGATACTAGTATTGCACCAGTTTCTCCTTTAGAATCTTCATCTTCATTTTCCTTTTCTAAATTTTCAGCATCACCCTCTTCTTTTTGTGTTGGAGAAAACTCCTTGATGTTTTGAAACTGACAAAACTTATCTAAGTTCTATTCTGAAGATAACCAGACTTCTATGTTAAAGTCTATCTTACATCAGAAGTCTGCCCACTTTGACAAGTTCTAGATTGAACGTAAGAATGAAGACTTAATCAGACTTAGGATTATTTTTTTCAAGGTTTCAGTACGAACAGGATACATCCGGCTTTCTAGTTGGAAATATCACTTACCATATTGGTTATTTTAATTGGAATCAATATTGACGAAACAAATCATTTTGGAAGGTAAGCTTATTTGGAAAGAATCTACTTATGGAAACCAAGATCCTGATTGTATGGGCGAACATGATTGACGGGCTTTCATTTCAATCTTCAAACGGCTCGAGATCTCCTTGATTGATTTTGTCCAACGGGTTGATTGGAAGAATTTCTCTAGAAAGTGCCAACGGTTGACAAGGCATGGAGGAGTATTTGAGGGGAATTTTCAAGTCATTTGAAAAGAGTGTGAAAGAAGAATTCCAAAGTTTGAAGTTCCAAAATCACTTGTCCTTCATCATTTAGTGCTCAAAATTGTATTCGAAAGTGAGAAACACTAGAGAGTGATCTTGTGAGAACAGTAGAGACTCCTCACTGAGAAGTTGAGATCATAGGGTTGTAACATTCTTTTTCGATTCATAGTGGAAACCAGCCAGAAGGCTATCAGTGCGAGAGAGTGGATGTAGGCTTAATATAAGCCGAACCATTATAAATCTTGTGTTTATTTTTCTCTTCCCTGAACTCATTTACTTTATTTGTTGTGATATACTTCTATGTTTTGAAATAGTTGTTAAAGTCTGAATCCTTCCGCAAAGTCTGTAGTCAATCAGACTCAGTTTAAAAGTAAAACATTTTTACTGCATTTCTTAAAGTCTGTTGTCACACCTATTCACCCCCTCTAGGTGTTCTACTAGCCCTTTCATCTTGTTCATCTTCTTCTTCAGCTTGTTCCTCTTCTTCAACTTCGGCTTCAACTTTGTCTTCTTCTATCTCTTCAGAATCAGGATATCCTTGAAGATTTCGCAAGGTGAGCGCATAAATTGTTAGATCATCCTCCTCTTCTTCGTCCATCAAGAGAATAGACTTCTTTATCTTTGAAGTCTTTTGGACAATGTCTTTTCCTTTTCGCTTCCTTGCAACAGTAGATCCTTCATTCATTCTGCTAAATGATTCATTCTTCAAAAGATCCAAGGCCTTTGACAGATCTTTCAGCCTCATTTTGGAAATCATCTTCATTCCTATCTCCATAGGAGCGAGAGTTCGTGCTCGAAGTAGAGAAGGCAAATGGATTTGAAAATGTCTAAACAACCTTGTAATCAAGGCAGAATAAGGTAGTTGTCCTTTTGCTTTCATCACAGTCCTGTACATATGCAAGAAGATAGTATGCGGCAGAGAAAAGGAATTCCATTGCAAATCTTGAGACATTTGTCTTAGAGGCAGCCTTGGGTCTGATACAATTGATGACAATCTTGTGTAGCAGAATGTTTGATGCTGGCATGTGAGAGTAAGTGATACTCCCACTTGGCAGTCTGTCCTTTACCAGAAATTGAGTAGCTTGACTAATGTTGACATTAATGGGTAGAAAAGTACTTTGCTCAACACCCAAAATATCAGCCAGAATGTCCACATCCACAATAAACACTTTGTCACAGACAGTGAATTGAATGTGAGTTTGATCCAGGAAAGACAAATTGGAGTAAAAATAAGTTGTCAACTTAGGATAAGCTTCTACTGCTTCAACACAAAATTTTTCAAGTTGAAGATTGGCTAACCTTTCCCTTAAGTTAACCTATATAGAGTTAAGGAAGTCAAAGTCGACTGTGCGAGGGTTTATCACCCTCCTGTTCAGCATTTGAACATAAACCCTTTTATGCTCCTTGGAACGAAAAAGCTTTGTTCTCTCTCCAAGAATTTCAACAGCCACACGCATCCGGGGTTGGGAATTCGTAAAAATTCTCTCATCATCATCATTGTTCTCAGTCTGGCTCTTTGACCCAAAATGTGGATCAGAAGGAAAATTTACAAATGCTTTTTTTGCAGATCCTTTTGCGCTATTCCTAATCGTTCCATTGTTCTTAAAAACAAAGTTCTGTTGCCATACTCATTATCTTTTAGAAAACTTGTAATAAAGGTCATTGGACCGCCACCCTGCTTCAAAAAGGTATAATGCTTGAAGAGTACCTGAGGCCTCATTACTCTGATTGGAACTGCTTCTTGTTTAACTTCCTCATCTACAGATTGACGAGGAGAGCTCTGCGGTGAATCGTCTCCAGTAAGATTGAAGTGAGTAGGTCCTTCAGGCATGTTTCGAGGACCCTGACTTGCAATGTGAGAAGATTTTCGCTGGTATGAAATTGATGCAGACTTGGAAGATTTTGCAGACATGTTCAAGTGAGAGAGGGCAAGAAATTTGCAGAGAAATTTTGAGAGTGAAATCGAGAGTGAGAGAGTCGGTATTTAGGGTTTTGAAAAGTTGTGCTCAAAAGAATACTAAGAAGTATTTAAAGAAATTGAAAAGATGTATACGAAACGTCACAAAGAAAAATGTATTTTCAGAACAAATTTTAAAAAGGTAAAAAATTTGAAATCCGAAATTACCAATAAAATAGTAGTTTCTAAAAATAAAATAGGCAAGTGACGATTCAAATATAATCATACCTTTTCACATTTTACATACCAAAAATAATTCGAGAAATTCTCATACTGAAGTAGCTTCTTCAAGTTGAAGTTCTAAGTCTGATCAACTTCAGACTTTAATCGAGAGGAGAGATAATATTCAGCTTGCTGCAAATCGACTCAAATAAGTTCTTCTCCAGAGGTTTTGTGAATATGTCTACTAGTTGATTCTTTGAATCAATAAATTGAATCATAATCTCTCCATTATGGACATGATCCCTTATGAAATGATGACGGATTTCGATGTGCTTTGCTCTAGAATGAAGAATTGGGTTTCTGGTAAGGTTGATAGCACTTGTGTTATCGCATCGGATTCTTCTATTCCAAAGTCTCTTAGTTGTTGTCTAATCCATAGAATTTGAAATCAACAACTTTCAAGACCAACATACTTTGTTTCTGCTGTAGATAAAGCCACTGTACTTTGTTTCCTTGAGAACCAAGATACTAACTTTTGTCCCAACAGTTGACATGTGCCAAAAATGCTTTTCTTGTTGACTCTACAGCCGGCTAAATCAACATTAGAATATCCAAGTAGAGTAAAGTCTCATTTTTTTGGATACCATACACCCAGCTTTGGAAAAGTTGCAATGTATTTGACGGTGCGTTTAACAGCACTTAGATGAGATTCTTTTGGATCAGACTGAAATCTAGCACATATTCACGCACTGAACAAAATATCAGGTCTAGAGGCAGTGAGATAAATAAGAGAACTTATCATGCTTTTGTATAATTTCTGGTCTACTTTCTTTCCTCCTCAATCCTTGTCCAGTTTTGATGAGCTTGACATATGAGTTTCTCTTCTTTTACAATTTTTCAATCCAAATTTCTTGATAAGATCTTTGGCATATTTCTCCAGGTGAATGAATATACCTTTATTTGATTGTCTGACTTGCAATCAAGAATGTCAACTCACCCATCATGCTCATTTCAAATTCATCTTGCATAGATCTTGAAAATTTCTAGCAGAAATCTTCGTTAGGAGAACTAAAGATTATATCATCTACATAAATCTGTACAAGTAGAAAATCTTTTCCTTCTCTTTTCATAAACAAAGTAATATCAACTTTTCCTTTTTCAAATCCATTCTCAGTTAGAAACTTACTCAACCTTTCATACCAAGCTCGTGGTGCCTGTTTTAGACCATACAATGTCTTTTTTCAGTCTGTAGATAGAGTATGGTTTTCTTGGATCTTCAAATCCTAGTGGTTGTTCCACATAGACTTCCTCTTGAATGAATCCATCAAGGAAAGCACTTTTGACATCCATATGGAATAACCTGAAATTTTGATAATAGGCAAAAGTAAGTAATAATCTAATCGCTTCTAACATTACTACTGGTGCATAGGTCTCGTCATAGTCTATCACTTCTTCCTGTGTGTATCATTTTGCCACAAGCCTTACTTTGTTTCTGATTACTTTTCATTTCTCATCCATCTTATTTCTGAAAACCCATTTTGTTCAAATCACAGATTTTCCTTTGGGTTTTGGAATCAGCTTCCAAACATCATTGATGTTGAATTGTCTTAGTTCTTCCTACATAGCTTCTATCCAGCTTTCATTAGATAATGCTTCTTATATTTCTTTTGGTTCTATCTCGAAACAAGTGCTAATGCACTGGAGTCTTCTCTTCCTTTAGATTTGGTGCGGATTCCTTCATCGATTTTGCCAAAGATGAGTTCTTTAGGATGACTTGATTTGTGCTTCCAATTTCTATTTGATTTAAGAATCTGTTGATCCTCTGTTCCGTTTGAATCTTCTTGTTTTGCTTGTTGTTGTATTCCAGATGTCTGAACTTCTTCGGGGAAAATAGACTTTAATGAGTCTGTAACTGGTTCAAACTATTCAAGTTGAATTTGATCTGGTTGATTTTGCACATAATCTTGAAACTTGACGTTCGTAGTTTCTTTTACAGATTGAGTCTTTTTGTTAACACCTTGTAAGCTTTGCTTGACATTGAATATCTAAGAAAAATTCATTCTTATGAATTTTCCTCGAACTTTCTAGACCGATCATTCACATTCTTCAAAATAAAGCACTTATAGCCAAATACATGAAAGTATGAGACGTTTGGCTTCTATCCTTCGTATACTTCATAGGGAGTCTTCTTTAGGATAGGCCTTAAAAACACCTTGTTGATTATATAACAAGCAGTAGAAACTGCTTCTGCCCAAAATCGAGAAGATATTTTGCTTTCTATCAATAGAGTTCTGGCCATCTCCTGTAAAGATCTGTTTTTCCTTTCCACAACCCCATTTTGTTCTTGAGTATATAGATAAGAGAAAACATGTTGAAAACCAAATTCATCACAATTACTAGATAATATTTCTTTCCACTAAGACTCTGAGTTCTTGTTGGTCCAAAAAGATCTATATGAAGAAGCTGCAGAACACGATTGGTAGAGACTTGATTTATTGGTTTAAAATAACTTCTGACATGTTTTCCTAAGACATCGGGAGTGCAAAGCTTAGACTTCTGATAAGCCAAAATAGGAAGCCCTCGAACCAGCTTCTTTGAAGAAACTTTGGCAATCTGCTTCATATTTACATGACCAAACTTTTAATGCCAGAGATTTCCTTAATCTTGAATAGAAATAAGGCACCGTGTATCCTTTGGATTTGCATCTAGAAGGTATATATTGCCATGCCTTCGCCCAGTAAAGGATTGAGAGAAATCTTGACTAATTCCAGAACAAATGCCTTCTTGAAAGTTTATTCTGAACCCTGTATCACAAAGCTGACTTATGCTCAGAAGATTGTAATTTAAACCTTTCACTAGGGAAACATTATTGATAGTCAGACTTCAAATCTTCACTGTTCTATATCCTATAATCTTCCTCTTGCTATTTTCTCCAAAAGAAACTTTTCTTCCTTTTAGTCTATCAAGCTTTATGAAGCAGCTTAAGTCTCCTATCATATGTCTAGAATAGCCACTATCCAAATACCATTTGACTTTTCTTTTAATAGTGACCTGTAATCAAAAGAAAAATTCAAGCTTTCTTTGGTACCCAGATTTTCTTGGGTCCAAGGGTGTTAGTGTTAAAAACAGTTTTTGCCCAATCTTTCTTAACCGGTTCCAAACTTTGGGATATTCATTTTCAAAATGTTCTGAGCTGTTATACTTAGAGCATCTGAGAACACTTCGGCCAACATGTTTTATAAAACATTTTTTGAAAATGATTTTTGTAAAATGATTTTGCAGGTTTTTGTCTAAGTCTCTTTTACTTTAGGAAAATCAATTAAAGGAACAGTCTTATTGTTCATACTCAAACTAGATTTGTTAAAATAGGGTATTTGAGCTGTAAGAATTTTCTCTAACTTTTCCGATCATTTTGAAAACTTTTTTGAAATATTTGAAATCTCTCTTTTTTAAAGCAACATTTCTTTCCAGATTTTCAAACTTTTCTTTCCAAGAAACTTCATGTTGTCTGAGCTTAGAATTCTCCTTTTTCAGTTCAAAGATCCTTTTAAGAGAGGATTTAAGATTGAGGCAAAGTTCATCTATATACAGAAAGACTTTAACAGGAATTTCTAAGTGACTAACCTCGATTTCTTTATTAGAATCTAAATCAGAGTTTGTCTCTGATTCTGAGTCTGACTCTTAGTGAGCTCTCAGACATATGTTCGCAAATTCTTCTTCACTTTCTTCACATTCGGTGTCACTCTAGGTTTCTGCTTTAAGAGTTTTCTTGTACTTCTTAGACTTTCCTTTCTTCTCTTTCAACAAAGGACAATTTGGTCTGATATGCTCATTTTTTATTACACTCGAAGCATATAACATCTTTGTTAGTTTCAATGTCCTCTGTTGGTTTCTTATGAAAATTCTACGTGCTTTCCTTCTTCCAATTCAACCTTCTTCCATTTCTATTTAATTCTCTGAATTTCTTTATCATAAGGGCCAACTCTTTATCATCCATATCATCGTCTGAATCTGTAACATCAGAATCATTGTTAGACTTTAATGCAATTGATTTCTTACCTTTTGGATTTTCCTCATCATTGATCTGCTCCACTTCGTATGACTGAAGTGTGCCTATTAGTTCATCTACTGATAGAGGCATAATCCTTTGAGTCTCTCTAATTGATATCTTCACATGATTCCAATCATTTGAAAGTCCACGCAATAGTTTGTTGACTTTCATTGGTCCAGAAATTGGTTGACCTTGATAGGCTAGGCCATTCACAATTTTTGTAAAGCGACTGAACATATCAGAAATAAATTCTCCAGGCTTCATATTGTCCAAGCAGAATGTTTATTTTTGTTTCCTTCACATGGTCAATCCCTTCATAGGTAACATGTAGTCTGTCCCAAACTTCTTTTGCTGTTTCACAAGAAGAAATTCGGTTATATTCAGTGGGAGACAAAGTGCAGTATAAAGAATAAATTGCTTTTGCTTCAAGAGCCTGTCTCTTGCTAATTTCAGCTTGTGTGGATTCATCAGCATCTTTCTCAATAACTTATTTCCATTTGTCTGAACTTGATGTTGCCATTGGATTGATTCCTTTTTCAACAACATCCCACTCCAGAGGATCTTTGGATCTGAGAAATGCCTTCATTTTGTTTTTCCACACATTGTACTCATTTCCATCGAAATAAAGAGGTCTGGTCTCGCTTTGTCCCTCAACCAATCCTGGAGCCAAAATACTAGCCATAGAAGATCTTTAGCTTAGGAGTAAAAACACTTCAACAAAGTAAGCACACAAACTCTGTTACCAATTGAAAGTGCTAGTATAAACATTTAGAGGGGGGGGGGTGAATAGGTGTGAAAGCAAATTTTTGCTAAATGCAGTAAATATGCTTTTACTTTTAAACTGAGTCTAATGAACTACGGACTTTGAAGAAAACTTCAGACTTTAACAATTAAAAGCGCAGAAAGATATCACAACCAATAAAGTAAAGGAGTTCAGGGAAGAGAAAAGGAATACAAGATTTATAGTGGTTCGGCTTAGATTAAGCTTATGTCCACTCTCCCATGCTAACAGCCTTCTGACTGGTTTTTACTATGAAACGAAAAAGAGTATTATAGCCTTATGATCTCGACTTTTCAGTGAAGAGATTCTACTGCTCTCACAAAGTCACTCTCTAGAGTTTCTCTCTTCTTCGAATACACGTTTGAGCACAATATGATGAAGAACAAGTAATTTGGAAGCTTCAGACTTTGGAATTATTCTTTCACGCTTTATATCGAATGACTTGAAAAATCTCCTTAAATACTCCTCTATGCCTTTTTGACCGTTGGCATTTTCTAGAGGAATTCTTCCAATCAACCCGTTGGACATAATCAATTAAAGAAATCCCGAGCCGTTTGAAGATTGAGATGACAACCCGATGATCCTAGTCACTCATACAATCAGAATTTTGGTTTCCATAAGTAGATTCTTTCCAAATAAACTTGCCTTCCAAAATGATATTACCGTTCTTGATTGATTTCGATAATAATATCCAAAGAAGGTAAGTAAGATTTTCAACCAGAAAGCCATATATATCATGTTCGTATTGAAGCCTTGAAGAAAAATAATCATGAGTATGATTATATCTTTGTTCTTCACTTGTGTTCAGTCTGGGTCTTCGTCAAAGTGGGGTAGACTTATGACGTAAGATAGACTTTGAGAGAATTACACAGAAGTCTTGTATTCTTTAATAATAGAACTAGAAAAGTTTTGTCAACATCAAAATTTAACAGGAGTTTTCTCCAACACAAAGGTCAAAGTCAAGGAATGGGGCACAACGAAACATCATTATCTACTAATATTGATAATAGTTTTGTCGTTGTTTGGCGCCTAGTAGAGGCCAGTGCTAGGAGAATTGGTCATTCTGTGTCGTACATAAGGACGATGCAACCAAATAGATTATTTTTCTGTATCGGTAAATTTTTTAAAGAGTATGTTAAAATTAAAATACGGTTGGTAAAAACATGCTGGTGATTTGATTTACCGATAATTTGTTGATATCTTTACAACACTTTCATGAATTTTACTAACTCTTTTTGATAGTTTATAACATTTATATATATATATATATATATATATATATATATATATATATATATTTCTTATCTTTTACTTAATTTTAGTTGTCTTTCTTATCAGCCCTTCAATTTACTAACTCATGCATAAAATTTACCAATTGCTGTCTGAGTGACTGATTTACTTTTTCTGATTAAATACACCATTTTTTCTTAGCTTTATTTTCACACGATTTCTTCTAGTCTCAAAATCATATAATTCCCGTCTTGAAATTGAAAAAGGAATTAGATTTAACACCCGGGAATCTAACTTCAATGCAAAATTAAAACAAGATTAAAGAAATTAGAAAGTGCAAGATGTACGAAGAAAACTTCAGAATCTTGAAACTAAAGGGTGCGAGTGGAACTTGATCGAGGCTAGACGGTATAAGGTATAATCGAGGAAAATTTAAGACTTTTTTTGCCTAAAAACATCCTCAATCGTTAACATCATTGAAACCACAGCTATAGAAGGACGACTGTCCATAAAAGAAATTAGTAGTTTAGTATTATGAGCCTAAGTACTAGCATTAATGGTGTTTATTGAATTAGTTATATATTCTTTCGCATATTTTAAATCACCTGGTAATTATTGATAGGATGAAACGCAGCCAAGTCTGATTATGAGAAACTATTTCACATTGCTCAACCTTTTAAAAAGTTAAACTTAATGGGTGACAAGCTATTTCGCGTTCATGAGAAATGAATTAGGATGAAAGCAGAACAAGATGTTGTTCCAAATCCATTCCGGTAACTTTTTATTACTTTAGAAATCTGTTCCAACCCATTAGATATTTTAATATAATAATCCAAACCTGCCTCACTAAAATAGTCCGGTTCTCGCAGCCTGTCATAGTATTTTATATGGAAAGGGTAACTTAAGAAATCGCCAAAACCGTTTCAGATCCTAATAGAGTTAGTAATTATGTACACTTACGGAGACACGGTGGTAATATGAAGGAAACAAAGGCATTTTCATAGTATAAATATAAGATTCGGGAATCGGGTTTCTCGATTGTAAAATTCCATACTCGTCCCATATCCACCAAATTCTTGGTGATTGGCCCTGACCCGTCCCACTTGTCCAAACCCTCTACCCATAGATCAAGTCAATGATATGTACAAAAACAGCAAAGTTTTCAAAATATATTTTTGTGGCTATAACGTGAAAGGTCGTCACCTCCATTAAATTCAAAGTAATCAAGTTGCTTAATCGACGCGTTGATGCTTACCTCTATGCGTGTAAATGGGGGCGTATTCTTAATGAATTGCCACAGTGCTGTGTCTTTTCCTTGCTGCTCAAACAACATTTATACCGCTGAAATACCCCCATGGTGACCAGAAACTAAGCAGTATTTGGCCATCCCTTTTTCTCCTTTTTTTTTAATATCACTTAGTGAACCTTTGGGGACGAATCGAGCGCTCTAAGTTTGAATTGAGTCGCCATTGAATTTCAAAACTCACGATTCTCGTGACCGTTGACCAAAGAAAAGGAAGAAAAAAAATATGGTGAAGCATGCGTCAACGCGGACCAATATACGGAAGAGCTTTCATACTGCAGAAGACGAGCACACAAGCAAAACACGAGGCAGCTTCTGAGAACTTAACACGTTGTACGTGACCAACACTGCACGCCGGGTCAATGCACGAACCCTTTGTTCCCACCAGTAGCAACGTGTCAACAATATTTTGGGAAGCCCTTTGGGTTTGGACTTGCCATTCAGGTTATTTCATGCCGAATATCGAGACTTTTTCCTGCATATTGTGACTACTCAAACGAGCCTTTGCTTCTTTTGCACGCGAATGTTACGTCCTTTTGAATGAGACTTCTGGACTTGTATTGAAGTTCCCCGTTGTTTGCAATTCCCCTTTTCTCAGGTATGATTGTAGGACCACATTTTTTGGAAAGTTCAAAATTCTTTAACCCTGAACGTAGAGACAACGCTTGTGTATATTGTAACGTCGGTTCTACTGCGCCTATTTGTTACATTTCGTTCAAACGAGAGACTTGAATTGGGGCAATTCACACGCTGTAGCTATGCCCATCTTTGAGAAAGTCAAACATTTGTTTTTCTTGATATTCTGTTGAAGAACGAGAGGATCCCGCGCGATGTATGACTCCTGCATCGCTGAAAAAGAAACAGGAATTTCGCAACAGGTGAAAAGAGGAGCAATGGCATCGCAGCATACCAATATCTGTTTTCCGTGAATCAGTCCGTTTAGGGTTTTATATTCTCTGTCACTGTCACCCAGATCAAGATATAAACTTGCGCAATCAGTATCATTCGAACTGTTCTCATTATAGTTACTAGTTACACTAATTTCTCATTGTCTCAAACATGTGATGTGGTGGGGACACAGTTTATATTCACAAGTGTTAGTCGAATCAAATGTATGGATACATTCCACGTTATTCCGCATATTATAATATCCTTTTTTTTTTTTTTTTTTTTTTTTTTTTTTTGTATTCGTTTAGATTTCATTAATTATCTAGACATGAAGTCAATTCTCTTACTTAATTTTCCGGTTTTCTGCCCCCTCCTCGAACTCTTTTGGATTGACATGATACAACAAACGAAGAAATACATAATTATACAACAAACGAGTTCGTCAAGGGCGAGGACAAGACATTAGCTGTTCTGAGACCGGCCAATTCAAATTCTCATTAACGCGTCTTCTTTGTCAACTGTGGCAGTCAAAAGTAACAATAATAAAAAACCCGCGTCCAACAATTTAATCAGAAGAACCGAAGAAATACATAAAAATATAAGCTTATTATGATAGTATTCGAAGCTGCGTTTCATAAAAATAACATATAATTCCTTTGCGTTTACCTAATTGATTGCCCAACAACGACACGTCACATGTCATAATCACGGGGCACTTTCCTTTGCTTCGTATGCTTCCGGTCCAAACACACGTCTTTTGTTTTTGAATCTGCAATTAGCTGTATAGCCATGTCTATGCCATCAACATTAAGCAATTTAAGTTATTTTCACGGTAAAGATGGTGAAATTGCAAATTTTTGCATGATCAATTTATAGAGTTTATATTTTGACGGAAAGGAAAAGTTAGATTACTACATTGAATCAATGCAAAGGAGTTAAAGGAAGAAGCTGAAAATCCGAAGAATTAAGTTAGAGATTTCAATTCATGTCTATATATATATAGAAAATATATATGCATGTATGTATGCAATATGGATGGAATTATGATTGGATTGTGGCACAAATTCCGGAAAATCTAGAACTATACTCATTTAATAAAGAATTGTCTTCCTTAACGACCAGTTCAAATCCTTATTCTTCCCTCCCTATACCAGTAAAGTCAAATTCCAAAACTGGTTCTCCATAAGCGTGGCAGTCAAGAATTCAAAAATCTGAGGCCCGTGCAACAGGTTTGATCAAGAGAAGAAGGAGCGAAGCAAGTCGCCATATAAATACGAGGCCCCTCAGAGGTGTTCTCTTCATTGTACACGAAAATATACTCGCAAGTCGCAGCAACCAAAGCAGAAGAAATTTATAGATTGTTAGAAACCAGCCAAGGATGAAGAAGATCCTCTCTTCAAAAGTAGCAGCTGCTGTGATGATTTTGCTGTTTCTGATAGGTGCATCAACGATACCAAGTCAGGCGTGCCGGTTTCTTAAAGGCCACGAAGGAGCGCAGGCTAGTCGTAAGGAGTCGAGTCTAATTGTTCTCCAGACCCTGCAAAAGGGTCCAACCCCGTGCCCCGGGAACTGCGGCGGGTACACTCCCAAAAGAAGCAGCAGCACCACTAGCACCACCAAAACCAAGGCCTTCGCAGGCCGATCAGCCGTGGATGCGCCTCCACATGATTACTCCAGTCGCGTCCTTCAATCTGTCATTGCTGCCAACCGTAAATAGTTAGTGCTCCATGCAAAGGACGGTTGTCAAGTGAATTGAGTAGTCATATGTAAAAAAAGGTTGAAAAGGAACCAATACATAGTTTACAAGCATAAACGAATTATTCCATTTTTCTTTTCTTTTTCCAGATGGATAATTTCCATCTGTCGTAGAATGTATAACTTGGTAAACGTGTTAAATTTGTTTGATTTAATCCTTTAAGTCTAATAAATATGTTAGCAGATTAGTGCAAAAAATTTGTTGAGCAATTTCGTTCTTCATTGTTTTGTCAATTTGGGATTGATGAAAAACCTGAGTGTTGCTGAAATGGTAACAAAGCAAATGTTGCGCCAAGTGAATATCTTGGTTTGTACCGAGAATTAAGCTAGAGAAATTCGATGGGACGGTAATTTTTGCATGTGATAAATTAAGATATGCACTTCTCAAGTGACTCAAGGATTTGGCGTGAAAGAATAAATTATGTTCACGTGTTGTAACTGGATGTTTGACTCTTGTCATTGACAAACATTAAATATTACTTATGTATTTGTGGAATGCATGTCACTTTTGAATTTGCCATAATAGTGATTAAGCATGTTAATTTGCGTGAAAATTGCCAGCTCTAAATCGCTTTAGCTAATCATGAACGGTTGGGAACAAGCAAAATTCTATAGTACAGGCCTATGGTAGGACAATTGGAAATTCTATGATGTTCCTAAGGACGATGCAACTCTACAGACTATTTTTTTCCTTGTTAGTAAATTTCTGAAGGAGCTCTATAAGTAGTAGAAAAAATTAACAATCATCTCATCTTTTGATAACTTGTTGGTAACTTACTAACACTTTCATGAATTTTGCTAAATTTTTTTGACGATTTACAAGTTTTCGCCATTTTTTTTATCTTTTACCAAATTTTAGTTGTCTTTCATACCAACTTTTAGGTTTATGAACTCCAATAGAGTTAATTAATTTTTATCTTAGTGACTTACCTATTTTTTCCTCTTTCTATTGCTAACTTTCATTTGAGTTACACTAATTATCGCAAATCCCTACCAATAGGAGTTCAGACAGTCTATGAGTGTGAGCGTTAAAAAAGTGAAATTTATGAAATTGAAGAGAAAAACTCCGGTATCTTTTTCTTACCTGTATTTTGACGCGACTTCTTCTAGGATCAAAATCAGATACTTTCCATAACAAAATTTTACAAAAAAGATTACTTATTACGCCCGGGAATCTAACTTCGATGTAAAATTAGAAAATATCAAAGAAATCAGAAAGTGCATAATCTAACACAAACTTCAGAAATTTTGAACCTAAGAGGTTGCGAGTGGAAGTTAATTGAGGCTTGACGGTATAAGCTATAAACAAGGAAAACATAAAATGGTTGTTTTTTTTTTTTTTTTTTACTTTGAAACTTCTGACCTGTTAACATCATTGAAAACATAGCTACAGATAGTATAGAAGGAGAGTAAGGAAATGCGTATTTAATATAATAAAAAGCCCTAGAGTTAACAAAATATTTCATCAATGATGCTAGACCATCCTATTTGAGTTCATGGAAGTGAATCACCCTCGCAGAAGTTGAATCGCCTAGTAAATTTTGATGGGATGAAATGCAGTCAAGTCTGATTATGAAAACTAGTTTCACATTGCCGAACCTTTTAAAAAGTTTAATGATAAGCCCTAAACTCGTTGCGGAGTTTCGTATACTCCAAACCCACACTTCCTGTTGAGTACTTGCAACCCGCCATGATATTTCACACTAAACTATTGCCTTATGTTTCATATATAATAAGCAATCTCAAGTTTGCAAACTCGACTGTTTGTAAGTCTCAAATATAACACTAAATGAATTTATGATCAATGAATAAAAATCTATAATTAAACTATAACCGGAAGCTCATAAAAAATGGTGACCATCATAAAAAATGTCATGTTATACGAAATTTTGTCTTAACAGTCATAAATTATTATAATAACCTCGAGAAGGTTTACAAATGTAAGGGTCGCTTAAAAGAATCCCCAGAACCATTTCGAATCCTAATAGAGCAGCAGTTATTTATATTTACTCAACCACCTAAGTAATATAAAGGAGACAAGGGACATTTTATTGTTATCCTTGTCGGGTTTTTCAATTATAAAATCCTTAATTCTATGGGGCTTTTAGTGGTTGATCCCAATCTCGTCCTACTTCTACAAAACTGCTACCTGTTTACATCTCATTCGGATTTAGTCGGATCGGATTCCCATCAAACCTATCCGACTTCCATCCTAATAAATCAAGTCAATCATATGTAAGAAAACGCAGAATTTTCAAGACAAAAGACTGGCTAGTAATTAAATTGATTAGTCATCGCATCCATGCTTAACCAATACTTATGTAAATGGAGGCCTTCTCTCAATCACCGCACTGCCGTCTCTTTTACTTGCTGCTCAAATCACATTCATACCGTGGAAATACCCCCCTGTTGACCAGAAACAAAATAGCAACTGACCCTTCTTGATGTTTACTTAATGAACCTGTGTGGACGAATCAAAGCCCTTTAAGTTTGAATTGACTCACAATTAACTTTTCAAACTCACCAATCTAGTGACCTGGGACCGAATAAAGAGAAGAAGAAAGCTGAAGTATCAACATACATATTGTTGAAGCGTAAGCCAACGCGGGCCGATAACACAAAAAGTTTTAATACTGCACAAAGACAGGAGCACACATGTTGTCCGTGCCCACCACTGCATGCCGGGTCAATAGATGAACCCTTTGTTTCCACCATGTGCAGCGTGTCAAAAAGATTTGTTCCTGTATTTTGTGATTGCCTGGATGAGCATTTGTTTCTATTGCCCGTAATTGGTACATATGTTTGAATGAGACCCTTGGACTTGAATTGGAATTCCACGCTCTTTCCAATGCCCCTTTTCTTAGGTGAAACTGTAGGACCGTAAGTTGTGGTATGCTTCCATGTGGTCGGATTGGAGCTTTTTCTTTTGGACTTGCGTCATTCAAATTCTTTAACCCTGATGACAATACTCGTGTGTAATGTTTTAAGATGAACTTCGTCTCTATTGCGTATTTGTTACTTTTCGTTGAAATGAGAGACTTGACTTGAATTGGAATTCCGCACATTGTAGCTATGCCCATCTTTGAGAAGGTCAACATTTGCTTTCTTTTTTCTTGATTTCTATTCTCTGTTCACCAACGCCCAGGTCAAGTTATAAACTTCTGCGAGCGATATTATTCACACTGTACATGTGCGTGCATGCGCGTTCATGACAAAATCTATATGCTAATAACGCAATTGCAGGAGCAAGACGAGAAGCGATGCTACATCCAAATGATAACATATCGAGATTATCTCGACTAATACCATCATAATTGAGATTAATTCTGGGTTGGCAGCTAGGGTTTCTCATTGTGGTTAGTAGTTATACTATATGTGGACCTCACTGTTGCTATGTACAAGAACTTGTGCAAGAAAAAGGTAATATCCAACCAAATGGAGGATCATCGCGCGTAATTGGTACATCTGTTTGAATGAGATTTTTGGACTTGAATTGGCATTCCACGCTATTTTCAATGCCCCTTTTTCTTAGGTGTAATTGTGGGACCACGTGTTTTGGAATGTTTCCATGTGGTCGGATTAGGGCTTGTTCTTTTGGATTTGCGTCATTCAAATTCTTTAACCCCGAAGGCAATGCTCCTGTATATTGTATCGAGATGAATGTCGTCTCCATTGCGTGTTTGTCACATTTCGTTGAAACGAGACACTTGGCCTTGAATTGGAATTCCACAAACTGTAGGCCCTTTCTTTGAGAAAGCCAACACTCGTTTTTCTTGATTTCCTGTCGAATAACCCAAGGATCCCGCACGACACATGGCTTCTGCATGCCCGACAAAGAAACATTAATTTCGCAGCAAACAAAAAAGGAACAGCGGCATAGTCAGCATACCGAATTCACGTTTTCTCTAAGGCATTCCATCAAGGAATTTCTATTTTCCGTTCACCATCACCCAGGTCAAGTCATAAACTTCTGCGAGCGGTATCATTCACACTGTACATGTGCGTGCATGTGCATTCACGAAAAAATCTATATGCTAACAACGCAATTACAGGAGCGAGACGAGGAGCCATGCTACTTTTAGATGATAACATATCGAGATAATCTCGACTAATACCGTCATAACTGAGTTTAATACTGGGTTGGCAGCAAGGGTTTGTCATTGTGGTTACTAGTTATGCCATATGTGGTCCTCACCGTTGCTACGTACAAGAACTTGTGCAAGGCAAAAGGTAATATCCAACCAGATGGAGGATCTATACGTCTGAATCACATGATGTGGTCGGGACACAGTTTATATTCACCAGTGTTAGTCGAATCATACGAATGGACGCATTCAATGTTATTCCATGCACTCTATTATCCATTTCTTTTGTTTGTCTCGATGTACTCCGCTTCTTGGAAGTAAGATTTCAATATTTATCTGGACATGAAGTCAATTCTCTTAAGTTAATTTTCCGGATTTTCTGCTTCCTTGTAGAACTTCTTTGGATTGATTTAGTTGAGACATCTAAGCTTTTTTCTTTTGGTCAAAATATAAAATCTAATGTCGCAATGTCACCTTTTGTACCTTGAAATTTGCTTACATTGCTTCTATGTTATTAGCATAGACATGGCTATACGGCTAATTGAAAATTAAAAGCAAAGTATTTGTCTGTTTGCACTGGAAGCATAACAGGAGAAGAAAAGTGCCATGTGTTTATGTCATGTATAGTGTCTGTTGACACCTAATTTAGGATCAATTTTTTTTTATAGAAGATAATAAATAAAATAAAGCATTTGGCTTTGTGGAGGGAGATTTTTAAAAAAAAAAAAAAAAATTGAATAATGAAGCATTTTTATTGTTGAACACGTATCTTCATTTCAAAATTTAAAAAAAAATGAAATTAATGAAGGGAATTAATGGGATTTGTCTAGCGATATGGAAAGAATGGACACTCACTCGAATATTGGGTGTGAATCTGGACATATCCGTAGCAATATAAATGAATTGCGAAAGAAAGTGAGGGATTTACGGCAACAAATCAGGGCTAAGATTTCGGCAATCCCCGCGAACAAAGGAGCACGGTTTCTGACTTTCCAATGTTAAATGGAAGTCTTGTACTATAAAAGGGACACGTCGAGTCATTAAAAAGAGAGAGGAAGAAAATTCAGAAGCAAATTTTTTTTTTTCGAGAGACGTGCGAAAGGAAGTCTTCGTCCATCTTGGTCAGAGAGAAAACCATTTTTCTCTCCTTTCTCTGACAAGAAAAAGGAAAAGTCAGCAGCAGGTTTTTTTTCCTTTCGTTGATTTGCTGCAGAGAAAAGTGACCAGAGAAAGGACAAGAAGTCTGCGAAGAGGTGACCGGCCAGCAAGGGGAAAAAAAGAAAATCAAAAAGAAAAGAGAAAAGCAAAACAGCAAAAAGCTTCTGCAAAAAAAAGAGAAAAGGACAGCAGAATAGGAAAAAGGGAGAAGGTGTGCGGCTGCAGAAGGGAGGAAATGGAAAAGTAAAAAAAAAAAAAAAAAAAGAAAGCTTTTCCTGTTCATCTTCTCCATCGATGCTTCTCTGGAGTCCAGCCCCTTTACTGGTGCGCCTCCTTGCTCGTGTTCAGTTGATCACCCGCGTGCCTCGCATTTGAGTATTGCTCGCCGCTCAACCCGCCACACCTGCAACCCACCGCGATCACCGGTGGCCGTCCGCAGCCGCTCGAGCCTCCTCCGGCGCATCTCTGCCCGATCCACGCCACCACGCCACTGCCTGCCTTGATCCGTGCGACCAGGACCAGATCCGAGCGACCCACTGCCGAGATCTGCCATCAGCCACGACTGCGCCTCTGTCCAAGTTCGAGCCAATCTCCGTGCCTCCGAAGCCCGTGAGCTGCAGATCTAGCAACCCCCTCGCGACCAACGCTACAATTTGTAGCCGCCTGCTGCACACTCACCGATTCCTTCGCCGGCGCGCCTCCTTGCTCGTGTTCGGTCGATCGACGCTCCCTACCGCAGCCGCCCGCAATCCGCCGGTCCGCGAAGCCACCGCTCCCTCGCCGGTCTCGTTCGCCGTCCGTGATTGCCCAGCACCGCCGTGCCGTCCCGAGCGCCGCCCAGCACCGCCGCCGGCTTACCTTTGCCGGAGCTCCTTTTTGCCAGACATAACCCAGCTGCCCTTGGAGACCCTCATCCACGAGCGTTTTTGGAAAAGGAAAAAACAGGAAAAGGAAAAAAAAAAAAAAAAAAAGGAAAAAGGAAATCAATTAGGTAGCTTTTCCTATCTTTTTTTTTTTACTTGTTTTATATATATATATATATATATATATATATATATATATATATATGTTATTTTCATTTATTTATTTAGTTTTTTTTTTTTAGAATTACTCTTGAATAGATGATTGATATTCCAACATTAAAGTGCCCCCTCAAATTAGGGGTTGTCAGTCCGATTTTCGCGCCCGAAATCCGGCTCGCAATCCCTTGCAAAAATCGACAATCCGATCTCATGCTCGAGATTCGATTCGCGATTTAATTTTAAAATTGGACAACCCGATCTCATGCGCGAGATATGGTTCGTCAATTTTCGAGTATCAATTTTATCTTGGTTGTTTTGATGTCGTCATCTCTAAGTCAATTTTATTTTTATTTTGCATGATTAGATAGGGATTTTATTATGAATCATGAAAAAGAAAAAAGAAAAAGTGCATTCATTTAGGATTGTTAGTTTTTCTTTTATTATCTTAATTGCATGTTTTAATGGGTCATTTTCTTAGTATCAAGTCGCGATTGGTAGGGCTTGGGAGAGTCCGCGCCAAGTCTTCGGACTTAGTAATCCATTAACCTAGTTTTAGGTGATTCACCCACCTTTCAAAAAAATGAGGTCGCGATAGCTTGGCGACTCCGCTGGGGACTTAGAGTTAAAACTCATAGTGGACATAGGCATGTTTCTTTTTAAAAAAAATATTTTTTGTTTGGCAGCAAGGACACCAGGTATGTCACTAACATTTCTAAGGTGTTAAATGTTCTTGCAGATGAGAGGTATAAGGGAAGTAGTCTTTGCTAATCCTTGTCTTGCAGGAGGGTGTAAGGATGAATGATTTATTTTTCCTTATATTGAAGTGTTGTTTGTATTATAAATTGTTGTGCATGATTTTTAAATTGTTTTAGCACTATACATTGCACACACGACCTGTAGCCGGACCTGGGCTGCGATAGGATTTCTAGGATGGGTTTGAGAAGGATACTTCCTCTAAAGCGAGACTGCTATGTAGAGGTTGACCTTCTCTTCCCCGAAATTTCTTCCATGGTGTCAAATGTGTTTGTCCATATCTGCGAGATTGCGTGATTATTGGACATTCCATTCGACTAAGCCGGAGTTAAGGGGACCTGACGTTAATGCGAGACTGCAACAGTCAGATCACCCTCTTAGCTCCACTTTGTTAAGCCCTCTAGATAGAAATCGAACCGCACATTTCATGCGTGTGTCTATGTGATTGTCATTCCTTTTCTGGTAAAAGTAAGTTGTCTAAACTCCTTCTTTGCAATTTACTTACTTTATTGTAATTTTATCGGTCCATGACAATAGGTTTCATCGTCAGTCTTGTCTTAGATGCAATGGGGAAAACCGACGTACAATTCATTTCCACTCCCAAAAAAGAGCTCAAAATGTGGCTGGACCAGTTAGATCAAGACGGCCAGAGATATGTGAAAGCTAGGATAGCTCGACTTCTTCCACTGTTAGATATCAGCATCCACTCCAGTGTTATACAGGCGCTGCCCTATTTCTGGTGTCCACAAACTTCAACCTTTGTGTTTGGCGAGTATGAGCTAACTCCAACACTAGAGGAGTATAGTATTGCCATGGGAATGCCTCTGGAGAAAGAGCTTATTAGGCCACCCTTCGGTATTGACTTCATTTCTGAATTATCACAATTTTTAAAAATCGAGGCCGAAGTGGTAAGAAAAGTTGTTAAAGCCAATTGCTATGCATGCCCATTTTCATTTCTGAAAGAGTGTTTTGCAAGCCAACCAATGATTTCAAAAGCTAGGATTTTCATATTGGCATTTTTTGGACTAATAGTTTTTCCTTATCGAAAAAATGCTATTAATCCCTCAATTTCGTGGGTGGTCAATCGAGTTTGTGATGGGTTGAATTATGTCAACATGGTTTTAGCTGAAACATTTTTGTCATTAACCCGTTTCAAACAAAATGAGGAAAAGACCATGCGCGCCCTACCTGAGCTTTTGCAAATATGGTTTTTCTCTCACATAAGAGGGTTTGGACACATGATGAAACAATTCAAGGTTGACGATTTTAGGCACCCCATACAAAAATTTATGGTCCTAGAACGTTTTTCTCCACACAAGCAGTACGCTCGTTGGATAAATTTTTTGAAAGATCCTGATCCTAAGGCATTCCTATGGCATACTAAATGGTTCCGAGTTGAGGAGGCTCGTTTCTCACACAAGCATGATGAGCCGGTTCCATTCTTTGGGCCTTTCCGGTGCAACTTCTTATTACCCACATAGGGTGGCCCGTCAGTACAGATACCTTCAAGAAATTCCTCCGCCCCTCAAGACGGAATTATTTCAAGTTCGTTTTGATCATAAGAGCTATGATTACTTCAACGAGGTCCAGATGATCATTGCTGCATGGAATGAATGCCATCTAGAGAAGATTTTGGAGCCCAAGAGACTGAAAGGTGAGGAGGAGATTCACCGTGCATCGGCGTTCTACATCCAGCAACACCGGATTCCTGCTGCCTTGCGTCCAGTGGTCCCTGATGTGACCGAGAAGCCCACCCAACGAGCACAAATTGAGCATCTTAAGCGGAAAGTGGAAATGATTGAAGCTGAAAATAAGAAGCTTCGCAAGGCGTTGGGTTCCCGAAAGCATATAAAATGAGATGTTCAATGTTTAGAGATCTTGATTTCAATTCGTCTTTTCAATTTTAGTTCAATGTTTAGGGATTTGAATTTCAATTCTTAGTTCATTGTTAGGAAGTTTGGTTCATTGTTAGGGAGTTTGATTCAAATATTTAAAATAAATAAAATGAGATGATTAGACCATTGTCATGGGCCATTTTCTTATATTGTCGTTGTTTCTTATAATATCTCTTTCTCTCCTTAGGTAACAACACGGCTCACCCAAGATCACCAATCCGTACTCGTTCTAGAGTAACAATGGCTGATGACGCCGAACAAATGCGTGGTGCTGAACAAGCTCGTGTCGTTGCCCTCGAAACAGAAATGAAGCAAGTCCCGAACGTCCTTGAGCAGCTCTCTAAGCAAATCGATTCTCTCCAAGCAAACACGCCCCTCCACCTCCGCAAGTTGAAGTGGTGTTACCACAACATGCTCCTATGGCTGATTCGAGAGATAAAGGCAAGAATATATCCACAAGTGGCCCATCAAGCTCTAATGATGTCTCTAGGGAGAAAACTACCGACACGCCTCAAATCATTGTTGATGAGGAGATACAAGTGATACTGAGGCGGCCGTACCGAAGACGAGCGGAAAACGCCCGGCGAAAATCGAGGAGAAACTTAAGCAAACGGCGGGTGCATTTAGCCAAGACCCAACTGATCTATCCCATTATGCAAAGATCAAGATACCAAAGAAGTTCAAAATGCCAGACTTTGAAAAGTATAATGGCACTTCTTGCCCAAAAGATCCATTTGCAGACTTATGTGGTTAGGATGACCCCATGTGTTGATAACATACCCCTGATGATTCAGAAATTTCAAGCAAGTCTGACAGGACCGGCACTCCAGTGGTATATTATGAAGAAGATTAATCTCCTAGAGACTTGGGAGGATTTGACTGATGCCTTCTTCAAACAGTACAAGTATAATATTGATGTCACTCCATCTCGAGAGGATTTACTTCGCACTGAGAAGAAGAAGACAGAATCTTTCAAGGCCTATGTCATGAGATGGAGGACTGTAGCCGATCAAATTACTCCGGAGCCGACTGAAAAGGAGTTGATGGATTTGTTCATGAAGACGCTCCCACCTGAATACCGAAATCGAATGTTAGGATCGACTGCCGAGTCGTTCAATCAGCCGGTCCCTGTTGTTGAGCGAATTGAGATAGCCCTGCGTGATGGATGGGTGTCTGATCAAACCAGCTCATATAAGAAATTTTCGGCCAAGAAGGACAAAGAGCCCATAGCGGAAAGTCAATACAAATTATGTTCAACCCCCTCGCCCTGTCTCGAACACTCAATAGGGAGGAGCACGTCCTTTCTTTGGCCAGCAGAGGAACTCTTCCAGGCGTCAATTTACGCCTCTCCCTAAGCCATTGTCCAAGATTTTGCCGACTCTTCAGAAAAATGGATTACTCGCTAAGGGGCCTAAACGACCTAATCCTGAGCGTTTCCCCAACTATGATCCTTCTAAAACATGTGCTTACCATATGGGGGAGGTAGGGCATTCTGTTGATGATTGATATACGCTGCGACATAAAATCCAAAATCTGTTGGATGCTAAAGTGGTCTCATTCCGCGAAGCACAGCCGAACATCCAGAATAATCCACTCCCTGACCATCCAGAAACTGTGAATGCCATTTTCAGTTTTGATGCTGGTCGAAAGAAGAGCTTGAGAGTACATCTAGACGATGTTTATAATGGTTTAGTTCGAGCTGGATACTACTCAGATGTAGAAGAACCTACCATGTCTCAGAAGATGCAGAGAGTTAAGGTAATGTCCAAGAAGGGGATGATTGTTTGCGTAGATCCCGCCGACACAGTTTCAACTATCACTCCAATCATTATTGATCTGGAGGAAGAGCTTTCTGATTTTGAAAATGAATTTACCGGCTTGAACGTTGGAGCTAGCGATCCCTTAGTTTTTGACATGCCACCATTGGAGGATGCTTCGGATGAAGATGGATTAATCATCAATGATGTGCCGCCATCGATGATGAAGAATTGATTCTTGATGTTACGCAACCCTATGCATACACGAATGACAAGGCGGTCCCATGGTGTTATGATGCGGAGATACATGTGGTCACTCGATCGGGACGCACTTACGCTCAAGCTAACTCACAACCTGTCAAGCCAGCCACTGATGAAGAGGCTAAAGAATTTTTAGCTGTCATTAAGGCAAGTGAGTATAGCGTAGTGGACCAACTTCGAAAATTGCCGGCACAAGTCTCCATATTATAGTTGCTTTTGACATCAGAGAAACATCAAAAGGCTTTGATGAAAGTCCTTAATGAAGTACATGTCCCAGAGTCCATTGAGCCTGAGAAGTTGGGGGAATTCGTGGGGGTCATTTTGTTAAACGACCAGATCACTTTCTCAGATGATGAAATCCCGGAAGAATGAAGGGGACACGGCAAAGCCCTTTATATCTCAGCCAAGTGTCAAAATACCTTGGTATCCCGTGTCCTCATTGATAATGGATCGGCTTTAAACATATGCCCCCTTGCGACTCTAAAGCGTCTTGGGTATGATTTAGGGAAAATTCGTGCGGCTAAAACCTCCGTTCGAGCATTTGATGGAACCAAGAAAGAAGCAGTTGGGGAAGTTGATTTAGACTTGCAGATAGGGCCAGTGTTATTTAATGTGGTTTTTCGGGTCTTGGACATACCTACAGCCTTCAACTTTTTGTTAGGTCGTCCATGGCTTCATGCAAAGATGGGCGGTTTCTTCAAGTCTTCACCAGAAAGTGAAGTTTGTGACGAAAGGGAAGCTTATTACAGTTCGAGGAGAGGATGAGTTCAAGATTTATCACGAGACAACTATCCCTTACATTGAACCAGATTGTAAAGAGGAATCCAGTTTTCAAGCATTTGAGTTGGTTTCGACCATTCATGTCTCTCAAGGTACTACCCTACCCACTCCAAAGTTATCAAAGTCGGCGATCATGGTAGGCAAGATCATGGTCGAGAGTGGCTTTGTTCCAGGTAATGGTTTAGGCCGACATGGTCAGGGCACTCACCAACCAATTGAGGTCGGGCGAAATTCATACACTACTGGATTGGGCTATCATGATAAAGGTGGATGATCCTGTAGAGGAAGAGGAAGAGGACAAGGACAAATTGGCATCATTAGACCCCACATTTAGTCCACATTCCCTGGCTGCGAGGATGATGCATGAGGAAGAAGGGGCGATCGATACATGTGTTCAGTATTCCAAGCCTCCAGTTGCTAATGTTGATGTTACTCCTGCCGAATGGGTAGTGGTAGACAAGCCGGTTGCAAACACCACTCGACCTACTGGAAAAGACGACACACTCGGAGGAATGGCCGAATTGTTCGAAGAGAATTTCGTGTTGGTCATCGACGAAATTCGAGAGTAGGAGAATTTTAATTATTTGCACACTCCTCTGCGTAGGAGTTTTTATTGCTTTCCGTATTTGCATTTCCATTCCTAGGATTTCCATCATTCCAATAATGTAATTTGCTTTTTATCCAATAAAATACATGAAAATTTTCATGTTTTGAGGGCATGATGAAGTACACCAAACTAGCCCGGTGATGATATCCAGCCGATAAAAGAAGAAAAATCCAAGGAGAATTCTAAGGCCTGGGCTTCATCATGCTTCCTCGTGTCAAAATGTTTAAAAATGGTTTTTGCCAAAAGAATTTAAAAAAATAGGTTACCCTATTTGTCTTCCTAATTCATCCACTTCCTGTTTCAGGAATGATATTGAGACTTGCAAAGGTGTGAGAATGGTCCAATCTAATACAATATGTGCTATACTGATGATCCCGAAGACTCAAACGAAGACTCCAGTGAAGTGCAACGTAGTTGGGAACAACATGAAAAGACTAAGGCTCCCACATCCGAGCAGACCGTCACTATTAATTTAAGTGACACTGAAGAGGCCAAAGAAGTAAAAATTGGGGCGAGTCTTCCCAAAGATGAGGCCGAGCGCCTAACTCGATTCTTTCAAGGAGTATCAGGATATCTTTGCATGGACGTATGCTGACATGTCTGGTTTAGACCCGTCAATTGTGGAGCATTGCCTACCTACTAATCTGGATGTGCCACCTAAGAAACATAGGCTACGGAGAACCAAGCCCGAACTCTCAAAGAAGATAGAGGAGGAAGTGATGAAGCTCTTGAAGGTGGGATTCATTGAAGTCTCACAGTACCCCGAATGGGTGGCCAACATTGTACCAGTAATGAAGAAAGACGGTCGGGTTCGAGTATGTGTTGATTATCGGGATCTGAACAAGGCCAGTCCAAAAGATGATTTTCCGTTACCGTACATAGATGTCCTTGTGGATAGTACCGCTGGTTTTGAACTATTCTCATTTATGGACGGTTTTTCCGGGTACAATCGGATAAGGATGAAGGAGGAAGACAAGGAGAAGACTGCATTTATCACCCCGTGGGAACCTTTCATTATAAGGTTATGCCCTTCGGACTCAAAAATGCAGGAGCAACTTACCAACGAGCCATGATAGTATTGTTTCATGACATGATGCATCAAGAGATTGAGGTCTATGTTGATGATATGATTGCAAAGACTCGACCTGGAAAAAGCCATATCGAAATCGACTCCGTGAGTTCAAGCTTCGACTAAATCCCGCTAAGTGCGTGTTTGGAGCAACATCTGGTAAATTGCTCGGATTCATTGTGAGCAGTAAAGGGATTGAAATATACCCAGCAAAAGCTAAAGCCATTTGTGAGCTGCGACCTCCATCAACGGTGAAAGAAGTCCGGAGCCTTTTGGGGAGGTTGAATTACATTGCTCGATTCATTTCCCAACTTTCTGAAACCGCCAAGCCATTCTTCAAGCTCCTAAAGAAGAATGCACGAGTAAATTGGGATGATGAATGTCGAGAAGCATTTGACAAGTTGAAGAGTTACTTGATGAATCCACCGATGCTTGTCCCACCATCGCCGGGTCATCCTTTAATTCTCTACCTCACTATTCATAGTGAGTCACTAGGTGCAATGTTGGCTCAAGAAAGTCCCGTCGATAGAAAAGAATGGGCCATTTATTACCTGAGCAAGAAGTTCACTGTATCAGAGCTGAAGTATCCTGATGTTGAAAAGACTTGTGCAGCTTTGGTATGGGTATTGCATAGATTGCGACAATACACACTGCATTACCAGACATTCCTCGTGACTGAGAGTGACCACATCAAGTACTTACTTGAGTGACCAGCTTTGGTGGGTAAGTTGGCCAAATGGCAAATTTTAATTTCCGAATTTGATGTACAATTCATGCCACAAAAGTCGGTTAAGGGTCGAGTGATCGCTGACCTATTAGCCGAGAATTCAGGAGTCTCTAATGACAATGACAGTTTCCTTGATGACCGCGTCTTGAGTATAAATGAAGACTCGTGGAAGATGTTCTTTGATGGAGCTGTAAACTTGTCCGGTTCTGTGTCTTTGGGCGCTTCGATATCCCCAGATAGACAACACCATCCAGTGGCTGCAAAATCGATATTCCCATGCACTAACAATGTGGCTGAGTATGAAGCTTGCATCCTCGGGCTTCAAGCCGCAATTGAGATAGGTGTGGCCAAGTTAAAAGTGTTCGGAGATTCCATACTAATCATAATGCATACCGTAGGTGAATGGAAGATCACAGAGGCCAAGTTGCTCCCATACCACAAGTATTTAGAAGATCGATGGAAAAGTTTGAGGAAGTTTCGTTTGAATACTTGCCAAGGTCTCATAATCAATTTGCGGACGCACTTGCGACGTTGTCTTCTATCTTTGCAGTCACGATGGGTTAGAGGTCGAGCCTCTGAAAATAGAGGTTTTGCCGAGACCAGCTTATTGCATGGTAGTGATAGAGGAACTGGATGGAAAACCATGGTACCATGACATCATGACCTATATTCAAAAGCGAGAGTTCCCAGAAGGTAGTAATCCAACTGACCGAAAGCATATCATGAAACTTGCCTCCAAATTCTTTATTAGTAGAGATACATTATACAAACGGTCTTTTGACACCGTCCTACTTAGATGTGTCAATGCTAAGGAAGCCACTCAGTTGATGGAAGAAATACATGAAGGGGTGTGTGGTCCTCACATGAGCGGCCACATGTTAGCAAAGAAGATTATGAGACTGGGTTACTTTTGGGCTGACTTTGGAGACGGATTGCATTCAACATGTCGAAGTTGTCACCGTTGTCGATTTATGGAGACAAAATAAATGTTCCTCCAAATGAGCTGCATCAACTGTCAGAGTCATGGCCTTTTTCAATGTGGGGCATCGATGTAATCGGCCCAATTAATCCGAAAGCCTCGAATGGCCATCGTTTCATCTTGGTCGCTATTGATTATTTCACAAAATGGATAGAGGCAGCATCCTATGCGCTTGTTACCGCAAAGAATGTTGTGAAGTTTGTGCGACGAGATATTATTGCTCGTTATGGCGTGCCTGAAGCCATCATGACAGATAACGGGACAAACCTAAACAACAAGCTTGTTAATGATTTGTTCAAGGAGTTCAAAATTCGTCACTTGAATTCATCGCCCTATCGCCCTCAGATGAATGGCGCGGTTGAAGCAAACAATAAGAACATCAAGAAGATTTTGGCAAAGACAGCTGATAATTATCGTGACTGGCATGAGAGGCTTCCTTACGCTCTGATGGCGTATAGGACTTCAGTCCGCACTTCCACTGGGGCAACTCCTTTTTCTTTGGTATACGGCATGGAAGCTGTCTTGCCAGTTGAAGTAGAAATCCCTTCTCTAAGAGTATTGTCCCAGTCTAAGCTAACAGAGCTGAATGGGCACAACAGAGGTATGACCAACTCAATTTGATTGAAGAAAAACGATTGAAGGCCGTATGTCATGGTCAATGTTATCAACAGCGGGTGGCCAAGTCCTTTAATCGGAAGGTTCGCCCAAGGCATTTCAAGGTCCATGATTTGGTGCTACGCAAGATGCTACCAATTAACCTTGATCCTCGTGGCAAATTCACTCCAAATTACAGTGGGCCATACATTGTGAAGAAAGTACTTCCTAGAGGTGCTTTAATTTTGCGAGAAATGGATGGGCGGGAATTCACAAATCCTGTAAATTCTGATGCTGTAAAGAAATACTATCCATGAATAAAAGGGCTCGTAAAAACCTTTTCCTCACTCAGAGTTGGTCAAATCTTTAGTGTATAATGTTGCATACTTTATTTTTGCAGGGACAAAGAATGGATGTGAACGATGGTATCTTATTGAGCTCCTTTACAAAGGAAGGGCAAGACATGGACACATAATAGTTTTGACTTTATGAGCGTGCCCTCTTTGTCTTTATAGAATGCTTTCACATGATATTGTGTAATTCGTCAATTCCACTTGAAATTTATCAAAATGGATAATTCAGTGAAAGATGTCGAGTTACTTGAGCATGCTAAATGAGATGTGAAAGGCAAGCCTAATCCCATACACCGTCCCCGTCTATATATTGTGAGGTGAGTGTGGAAACATTTTGTATTTCAAGGTGAAGAATTTTCTTGCGAAAAGTACGACAGCTGAAATGACGAGAGGCGCTCATTTCTCTATCCCAAACACTACAGTGTTCCATTGCTTAACCATTTTTGAGCCCATACACTTATGGATGTTCTTTTCAAATTACCCCTGTCAAGAACCACCCCACATCGGGGCAACTGGGAGATAAAAATGACATCATGAAGTGAGGAAAGTGAATTGAAATTTTCTTGCTCTCACTTGCATCAATCTTCAAGTCGTGCTATTACATTGAATTCATGTGCTAATTTAAGTGCCTTAGGATGACGAAGAGCATTTCTTTCACTATCCTACACACTTATATCCTTTGAATAGCCCACTTGAGCCTGCTATTTCATTTCTTTTAAAACCCAAGTTGATGATCATCACCCACACTGGGGCAAGGCAAGAGACAGATGAAGACCCTTGAAGGTTTGCGTGTCATTTAAGGTATACTTGACACATGCATTATGCGCAAGGACTGAAATCAAAATAAAACTAAAGGGGCATTAAAAAGCAGTGTGCCTGGTAAAAGCAAGGCCAATGCCCATGAAAAGAAGAGAGAAATGATTGATGAATTGGAGGCAAAAAGCAGTGTGTCTGACCAACGTCCATCATCAAAGAAAATGACTTTTAAAAAAAAAATGTTGAGAAAAGATCTCCAGTTGAAAAATCATTAGCATCAGGTGATAAACTTTTGAGCCAATAAAGAAATCTGTCAAGAAGACAATCCGCGTTGAAGAAAAACTGGTGGCAATGTCAAGATGATCACCAACTTTGCCCCCTATACACATCTCTGAGCCTAACGATCCTTTCGTTTCTCAACCCATGAACCCACCCTATGTTACGTCCCTTACAAAGTCTCTTCAGATTAGGGCACTTGAATTAACATAGGAAATCACATGTTTTAAGCATTGCTCGAAGAAGTGCGAGCAAGATTATTTCTTTATCATTTTGCAGGGTTCTTGACTTGTAAACCCAAAAATGATTACACAATCATTCGTTCGATTTGCTTTGACTCGAAGAGTCCCTTTGTTAAGCCATTGACCAAGCCTGCATTACAGTCATTGACAAGGACCTCTCAGATTGGTAAGGTCGTACTGATTGCAAGAAAATTCGAACTCTTGTCGACAAGATGATGATAAGATCGAGTGATATATTCCCGCATCAATGGTCGGGACAAATAACCCTTCTTAAATGAGAGCGAGTGAAAAAGCATTTTCACACCAAAAGTGTCTCATTTAGCATGTTCAAGAGATTCACCCTATAACTGAAAATTGTCCTGGTGATAATTTTTCCGGTAAAAGCTTGATAAAGCCATCATGTGTGGACTTTCATTGAATTTTTCCTCAAAGACCAAAAAATTGTCTTTGAAATCCTGAGTTTATTCAGTCATCTTTGTACTTGATGAGAATTCCAAGTATTTATTTATAAAATGTTTTCAAATGTCTAGTGTGAATTCCAGATATTTGAACTTTTAAACGCTTGATGTGATTTCCAAATGTTTGTCTTTCTAAACATCTGATGTGATTTCCGGACGTTTAGTAAATGTTTTCAAATGTCGACATAAGAATCAGATTTTTGAAGTTTCAAGTACTTGACGCAATTTCCAGGTGCTTAGAATCGATGAGAATTCCGGATCCCTAAAGACTTTGAGCCTTTCAATTATCTGAAGGGAGTTCCGGATGATTGACAGTCTCATCGGAATCATTTCACACCTAAATCCCCAAACAGGTATGACAGGTACGTGCTCTTCTTTGCATTTGCATTTCATTGGTCATAGACACATAGAGATCTATGTTCCTGACCGAATCATTGCATTTACATGGCATTCTTTAGGGGTTAAATTTATTTGAGTCCATTTCTTTCAAAAAAAAAAAAAAAAAAAGTCAAGTCATTAACATTTGCATATGCATTTCATATTTCATTTTACATGGTTTAATTTTAGGTGTCATATATCTTTGAAGGAAACCTCTACGAGCTTCCCTTCAAAGAGGGGCAAATTGACACCTAATTTAGGATCAATTTTTTTATAGAAGATAATAAATAAAATAAAGCATTTGGCTTTGTGGAGGGAGATTTTTTTTTAAAAAAAAAAAATGAATAATGAAGCATTTTTATTGTTGAACACGTATCTTCATTTCAAAATTAAAAAAAAATGAAATTAATGAGGGGAATTAATGGGATTTGTCTAGCGATATGGAAAGAATGGACACTCACTCGAATATTGGGCGTGAATCTGACATATTCGTAGCAATATAAATGAATTGCGAAAGAAAGTGAGGGATTTACGGCAACAAATCGGGCTAATATTTCAGCAATCCCCGCGAACAAAGGAGCACGGTTTTTGACTTTCCAATGTTAAATGGAAGTCTTGTACTATAAAAGGGACACGTCGAGTCATTAAAAAAAGAGGAAGAAAATTCAGAAGCAAAAAAAAAAATTTCGAGAGACGTGCGAAAGGAAGTCTTCGTCCATCTTGGTTAGAGAGAAAACCATTTTTCTCTCCTTTCTCTGACAAGAAAAAGGAAAAGTCAGCAACAGGTTTTTTTCCTTTCGTTGATTTGCTGCAGAGAAAAGTGACCAGAGAAAGGACAAGAAGTCTGCGAAGAGGTGACCGGCCAGCAAGGGGAAAAGAAGAAAATCATAAAGAAAAGAGAAAAGCAAAACAGCAAAAAGCTTCGCAAAAAAAAGAAAAGGACAAAGCAGAATAGGAAAAAGGGAGAAGGTGTGCGGCTGCGGGAAGGGAGGAAATGGAAAAGTAAAAAAAAAAAAAAAAAAGAAAGCTTTTCCCGTTCATCTTCTCCATCGATGCTTCTCTGGAGTCCAGCCCCTTTACTTGTGCGCCTCCTTGCTCGTGTTCAGTTGATCACCCGCGTGCCTCGCGTTTGAGTATTGCTCGCCGCTCAACCCGCCACGCCTGCAACCCACCGCGATCACCGGTGGCCGTCCACAGCTGCTCTGATCCGCGCCACCATGCCACTGCGTGCCCTGATCCGCGCGACCAGGACCAGATCCGAGCGACCCACTGCCGAGATCTGCCATCAGCCACGACCGCGCCTCTATCCAAGTTCGAGCCAATCTCCGTGCCTCCGAAGCCCGTGAGCTGCAGATCTAGCAACCCCCTCGCGACCAACGCTACAATTTGTAGCCGCCGCTGCACACTCACCGATTCCTTCGCCGGCGCGCCTCCTTGCTCGTGTTCGGTCGATCGACGCTCCCTACCGCAGCCGCCCGCAATCCGCGCCGGTCCGCGAAGCCACCGCTCCCTCGCCGGTCTCGTTCGCCGTCCGTGATTGCCCAGCACCGCCGTGCCATCCCGAGCGCCGCCCAGCACCGCCGCCGGCTTACCTTTGCTGGAGCTCCCTTTTGCCGGACATAACCCAGCTGCCCTTGGAGACCCTCATCCACGAGCGTTTTTGGAAAAGGAAAAAACAGGAAAAGGAAAAAAAAAAAAAAAAAAAAAAAAAAGGAAAAAGGAAATCAATTAGGTAGCTTTTCCTATCTTTTTGTTTTACTTGTTATATATATATTATATATATATATATATATATATATATATATGTTATTTTCATTTATTTATTTAGTTTTTTTAGAATTACTCTTGAATATATGATTGATATTCCACATTAAAGTGCCCCCTCAAATTAGGGGTTGTCAGTCCGATTTTCGCGCCCGAAATCCGGCTCGCAATCCCTTGCAAAAATCGACAATCCGATCTCATGCTCAAGATTCGATTCGCGATTTAATTTTAAAATTGGACAACCCGATCTCATGCGCGAGATATGGTTCGTCAATTTTCGAGTATCAATTTTATCTTGGTTGTTTTGATGTCGTCATCTCTAAGTCAATTTTATTTTTATAAAAGAAAAAATCCAAAAAAAAATTGAATTAGGATTAAGTTTGTTTTTATTTTTATTTTGCATGATTAGATAGGGATTTTATTATGAATCATGAAAAAGAAAAAAGAAAAAGTGCATTCATTTAGGATTGTTAGTTTATCTTTTATTATCTTAATTGCATGTTTTAATGGGTCATTTTCTTAGTATCAAGTCGCGATTGGTAGGGCTTGGGAGAGTCCGCGCTAAGTCTTCGGACTTAGTAATCCATTAACCTAGTTTTAGGTGATTCACCCACCTTTCAAAAAAATGAGGTCGCGACAGTGTCCATGTTGAATAACTATTTTAGATGCATCTTTGTTAGTCGGTGTACTTCACCCCAAACGAACACAAAAATATTAAGAAAATACTTAACATATTACACGATGGTACCGTTACTCCCCACTTGTGAAGGTGCAACTATGACCAAATATTGCAATTTGTGAAAGATTGGAAACTGGAATTGTGGATTAGAGATGTTTGTTACATCTAACGAAATAAGTCCAAGGACACTATTCAAGCCAGAAAGGTCTATGAAATATTCACCTGCAATTTGCAAGCGATGGATATTGTTCTAAATTAAGTGTCTTGTTATGACACTTCATTTGTAATTTATAGATGAAGATTACACGGTAAGCAATTCGCAGGAAAATTGTCTAAAAAATCTTAAACTTATTGTTTTTTTGCCAATTTAGTCATAAACCTTTCAATTTTGTCAATTGAATTATAAACATTTTCACTTATTGTCAATTCAGTCCATCCGGCCAATTTTGACTGGAATTCGCTGACGTGGACGTTGGCTGTCCTATGTGGTACGGCTAGTGCTTATGTGAACAAAATTTATTATTTTTTGAATTTTTTGAAACATTTTTTTCTCTTTTTCTTTTATTTTTTTCTCACTTCTTCCTCTGGCCGATCGCCCAGCCTCCGGTGACTGGCTAGAGGCTATGATTGCAAGGGTAACCTCACTTGAGGTCGACTCGCCGGACTTAGCCTTTGGCCGGTTGTCAGAGGCTGGGCGACCAGCCAGAGAAAGAAGATAGAAAAAAATAAATTAAAAAATGTTTTAAAAAATTCGAAAATATGTTTAAAAATAAATAAATTTTGTTCATGTCAACGCCAATCGTGCCATGTAGCATTGGTCGGCGTCCACATCAGTGAATTCTAGGCAAAATTGGTCGAATTGATTGAATTGATAATAAGTGAAAAGGTTTAGGACTTAATTGGCAAAATTGAAAGGTTTATGATTGAATTGACAAAGGTGCAATAGGTTTAGGACTTTTTGGATAATTTTCCCGCAATTCGCAAGGATGTATTTCATTAGTTTCCTTAAAGTATGTTAAAAACTTTCAGCATTCTTACTATAGCATCCAAAAAACTACCATCACACTTATTAATGTAACAAATGAGAAAATATTGCACACTAAACTACAACAATATAACCATTGGGGTTTTGCCTTAGTAGCCACTCTTTCCACATAAGAAGGGGAAAGTGGGGAGTTCGAATCCCCACATTCTCAAGAGAGATTGCGGTAAGGATGATTAGTTTCAGACATAAGTTTCGACTCCCACGCCTTACAAAGAGGCAAGTCAAAAATTTGAAAGTGAGTTAAGAGTTAGAGTAAAACTAACAAAATGAAAACCACAAAAATATTTAACTAAAAGATATCTTTTATAAAAAAAAATGTTATATATAATTATTGAACCTTTATTACTACTTCAATAGTCCTTACATATATATATATATACATTTCAACAAGCATACTAGTTTGGATCTAGGCCTCAAAGTCTCATGTCTGCACTACATTAACTTGGATTAGACGCAAGGTCCAAGCATCGGAATCCCTTATCCATCTACTAATCTCTCAGGTTCAAGGTCCCAAATTAAGCCAGTCTCGGAGATTCCTAGTCTGAGTGTAGGGACGGATTGTAGTGGGTTCTTGAGTTTAGCCTTGGAGAGCCTCAAGGTCGAACGTTGCGTTCTCATGATTGGTTGTCAAGAAATTGAGACACATAGGATGTGTTTGGTAATCATTCTGTTCCTAAAACCAACTTCTGTTTGAAAATGATTTTTTCTATTTTGCTACCTAGACGAGTTTCTAAGCATTTGAAGGTATTTGGTGACTGTCCAAATTTCTATTCTTGGAATAAAAATGCATTTGATATGATCCTCATTTTTTTTATGACTTAGAATTTCTTTTAATTTTTAAATAATTTTATTACATTTTTCTATTTTTTTTTTCCTTTTCTTCTTCTTTATTGAGTCAATCATTGACCTTGGTCATGACCGACGACCGGCCAGATGAGGGCTAGCAACCTCACCAAAGTGTCATTAGCCCCTGGGGAGGTCGACCTGGCTCATATTTAGTGAGGCCGCCCCTCGCCCAGCCACGACGAGGCTCGACCTCGCCAGGCTATTGCGAGGTTAGCCTTGCCATGGTCGAGCGACGTCAACCTCGAGGTGGCTCGATGAGGTGTAGCATTGCCAAGCCACCACGAGGTCGGCCTTGCCTTGGCTGGGCAACTCCAACCTTGCGTTGGGCTTGGTGAGGTTAGCCTTGTTGGGGGTCGGTGATGCTTCGGCGAGATTGCTAACCAAGGCCGAGGCTAGTGACCAGCTCAAGGAAGAAGAAGAGGAAAAGACGAAAAGAAAAGAGAAGAAAAATTGGCTTGATTTTGGAGTTGTTCCTAAAGACAAAGAAGCGATCGGTGGTTTGACATCAGCTATCGATGGCTAGTGGACTGTGGTCAGGCGGCGGCGAGCAGCCTGTGATGGTCGGTGATCGGCAGTTGGTAAGCAAGAAGAAAAAAAAATGAAAAAATACAAAAAATTATAGATCATACCAAACACATTCCTTTTCTTTTTCTATTTTGAGAACATAAATTTTTTATAGATACCAAACACGTTATTTTACTCAAAAATTGTTTCAGGGAGTAGAAATAAAAAAGAACTATTTCTCAAAAGAAATTGTTCATTGGAATAGAAATGTTACCATTTGCACCTTAGATCTCGTTAAGGCATTTTGTCGAGGGGGTGGCGTGCGACACAAAATAAGGGTCTCTCGGCTCAACTGGGACTCAAACTCCCGCTCGTCCCGTCAACATACGACACCTTAGACTGATGACATCATGAAATGAGGCGATGAGCGGGTTTTCATGTGAGCTGAATGGCCATGAGCTTCAGCCGGTTGCCATTTGGCACATGTGAAAAACAGGGCAACACCAGAGGAATGAAGGGTTACCGGCTAAAGAATGTGGATGTCAGCTAGGGAACGTCGGTTGGAGCTCAGACATAGCCACGATGTTGATCATGGCTCTCTCTCACTCCCTGCTTTCTCTTGGCCCTAGCTCTCTTTTTTTGGTATATCTCTCTCTTTCCCCTGAAGCCTTCCCCTTGTGACTCAGACTGTCCTCCCTTTTTATAGGTTCAAGTGACCCATCGCCGTACGTGGGGTAGGTGGGCTTGCCACCAGTCAGACGTCTAGCCATCTGCTCTGGCCATGTCACCCACCTACCCCCCCTCTGCTGTGCACTTTGCTCTCTGCCCTGCTTTGGCGTACTTGGTGGCGTGAGGGAGGGGAGAAGGGAGAGGGGAAGGGAGACCAGGCCGAGCCAGGGAAAGCTGGGTGAGCTTGGGCCTGGGGCCGCGCGAGGAAAAAAGGGGAGTGAGCTATAGCCCTCACGGCCCTTATTTTCCTTAAACTTTTAATATATGTATTTATTCGAAAAGCAATAAAATAAGGGAAAACAAAAATAAAACTAAAACTAAGTTGATGCAAATGATAAATGTCTATGTGATGTAAAAATCCTTTTTGTTAGGGCCAAATTGGTATATCTTTTTCTATGCAATTTGATTCTAAATATCTAGTCAAAATTTAGATGTCAACATTTTAGTTAACTGCCGTCAAACATGATGAGACTTAAATGGCATGGTAATTTTCCTAGGTGGAAAAAGCTTAGTGAACTTCATTATTAATGAAAATAATAAATTTGACAGTAGCTTGTAAAAGCAAATAAACAAGGGGAAAAATACAGGAGGTTGAGGGTGTGTCGGTTGCCTTGACCAGCCATGGCGCGCTTCCATTTGCTGAAGCTTTCAGTGGGGTTTGTCCAGAGTTATATGTTTATGGACACCATCGAAATAAAACTCAACTAAATAAAAATTTCCTCCACCCCAAGATAGAGAAAAACGATTCTTTCCGATGTTGTTTGCTAAGGAGAATGTTCATTTTTGGGGGTGAACAGTTTCCCTATCTTGTGCCTTATGTTCCATGAATATCCATCTATTTAATATAAATTTTCTTAAATTGTTGGTGTTTATAAACTCAATACGTATCATATGGACCCAACCTCGAAATCCAACAACTGATATCGATCGGGTCATATGGCTTCAATTTTCTAATTGCCCTATCTCCAGCAATATGTGTTCCAAAGTTAAATAATGGTAGTTTAAGGAGGTGTTATTGTGTTCTTAGGATGCATTTGGGAACCACTTTACAAAGCCCTTTAGACCTCTAAAGGCCCTTGGGCAAAAGCAAGTGTGTTTGGCATTTATTTTTGGGCTTACATTCCCCAAATGCCAGCCTTCACAAAGCTGAAAGCCCAAGGCAGGTGGGGGGCTGCCTTGGGCTTTCAGCATTTTGGGAATGGCCCAGGCACTATTCATCTTCTTCTTCATTAGAGAGGCCGGCGAGATGGGTCGACGGGCAAGAGAGGCTGGCGTGGTCGTGGCACCCCGGCAACCATCGCTGACTAGTCACAGAGGTTGCATGCCTAGGTCACGGAGGTGGCGGAGTTCGCGCGCCTGGGTCATGGCGCGTGACCTACACCACCTTGCCACGACCTCCGACAACCCAAGACCTCGTTGCGACCTAGATCTGGTTTGCGGAGGTCGCCTGGGTTGCAGTGTGCGACCTCCTCCACCTCGCCACGACCTTCGGTGACCTAAGACCTCGTCACGGAGGTGGCTAGAGGCGCTGCTCGATGGAGGGTTGGGTGATGCGCCGCGATGAAGGGTCGAGCAACCCACGACCCTCGCTGGAGGATCGCCCGATGCGCCGCGACCTTTGCTGAGGCTGCGCGATCTGGGCACTGCTTGCCGGAGGGTCGCGCAACCCTCACCGGACCGCCTACCTCTACCGTACGGTTTATGTCAAACTCCCCGCCCTTCGCTGGACCACCTGCTCCTCGCCGACGACTACTTGTTCTAGCTGGCCATCTTTATTTATTTATTTATGAATAACAAAAGGCTTTGTAAATATAATTCCCTCAAACACCATTTTACTCAAAATACTTCACAAAGGGCTTTCAATTATAATTTACCAAACACAGTTTGCATTTTGGAAAACACCTTTAACTCAAAAGCCTTTGCATTTTCTCCATGACTTTTCCCAAAAGTCTTCCCAAATGCACCCTTAGTCTAATGAGCTACTCAACCTACTCTAGATTTCTTAGCAACCGAAGACAACGGTATGCAGAAAACTGTTTACTGGCTCGGAAATTTGGCGATTTATAGTTTGTAGAGAGGTCACAATTAAGTAATTCATCAGCAATTTTTTTATGCAGTAGATTTTGTTTACACGTCTTTGTGTAGATGTTAGAAATGGATGATGATAAATGGACTCTCCCCTCGATTTTTGACACATAAATGTATAATTAACAAACAATATCCTCAAAATCCCAATCTCCAACCGCCTTGCCATGTCAATTTTTTAATAGAAGGCCATGTTAAAAATACATGGCCCTGCATCATTCGACTTTTTACCTAAGGATAACAATAAGTGTTAATCTACAAGCTTAGAAATGGCTTTTGAATGAGTTGACAGCAGTTCCATGAAATTTAATATGGTATCAGACTTGTGTAGCCCACAAAGGCCCTCAATTTGACAATGAGATAGGAATTTGAACTCTGGATCATCGGTTTCTTCTTGAACCACGAAACATGTACTTGACCTTATGGGGTTCACTACAATGAAGCAGATATTGCATGGTCGATCAATCACATAAACTAAGGTCATTTGATTATTAATCAGGTTGATCTCACAGTGAAGCCCACGTGAGTAATGGTCCACATGGTTCATCGACCATACAATTCATTTTTCTTAATCGTTATGGACAGAACTTGTGTGTATGGATTAGGTATATGTTAAGAGTTTGAATCCTCATGCCATCAAGTGCAAACAATCTATGTTTAGGCTGTGCAACCCTCCTGAGCTTGAATTTGCATCTTACATGATCCATGAAATTATTAGCTGAATGTTATATGGGTTCAAGATTATCTGCTTAGGTGCACTTAATCGTTGTAAAAGAGATTGTACTTGAATTATTATGTCATGAACAACAAGAACTTATCAAATATTCTATAGTCTTTGTCGTTATTTTCCATTGGTTATCAGCTTTAACGTAAAGCTCTGGATTTGGGAGATATACAAGTCAAGTCCAAATTCAGATTTTACTTTGATCATCAAGCAACGTATTGGACACTTTGCCAAGAAAAAAATGGTCAGAGAAAAAGTAACTTTTATAAATTTAAAAGGGAAGACAGAGAATGAGACCGATTACATAAAGTTGGATTGGGAGCGATCCACACTCCAAGTAACCGAGTTACGGTCTTTGTAAGGGTGTAAAAGTAATAACCGGAGAATCAAATTTTGCATCATCCACTACGAATTTGTGGATTGACAAACTAGGCATAGAGAGATTAATGAATTTGAAAATAGTCCACCATGTATGAAAATTGCTATTTTCACGAATCGTGTTAGACTTTTGACATGTAGACTTAGCGAAAATTTAACATATGGAATGAATAAATTATTTCTCTTGGCAGAATATTATATGCATGTTGATGTACGAATGGTGTTAGACTTTTGACATGTAGACTTGGCGAAAATTTAACATATGAAATGAATAAATTATTTCTCTTGGCAAAAGATTATATGCATGTTGATGTCCTAACTATTAGCACTTTATGGAAATTGTTATTCCCAACTATAAAAAAATAAAACTCGAAAATTAATTGGTCATAGATAAAAGTTGCCAGTAAAGAAAGACCCACCAATGGGAAAAAAAGAAGAAGAAGAAAGACCCACCACAATTGTTTTATGTAAACAATTACACCCGGAATGATCAAAGACTTTAAGGCGCCATGGACAACTGACAAGGAAAGAGTACGTCAAGGATATGACCCGAGATATTATTCTGTGATGATGGAGTCAAACTAGAATAATCCTTGTGATTTTGAAATACACTTTTTAATAATAATTCATAATCTTCTATGCCCCAACAATTTTGTTGATGATAAAAAATAATGTTTGTTAATTCATTATTGTAAGATTTTCCTAATCGTTAATTTCCACTAAACAAATCTGACAAATTTTTATTTACTATTTAAATAGGCCTACTAATTTATATAATCACTTACTATTTGTCATATCATTTAGTGCATGAGTCTTAGTATCTCTAGCATTGCCTCTCAAATTAGTATTTGATTAATGCTTGTTCTTCTTTCCTTCTTTATCCAGTGAAGTCAAAACCCAAATTTAGTCTCCTGCTGTAGCAGTCAAAAATCAACAACCCGTGTCCAACGGTTCGAGCAAAATAATCGAAGAAACACACAAAAACTGTAAGCTTATCGATGAATATGGATAGGATCGACATATCTCCCAAGACAAGACATCTTTCATTGTGCCTTTTGTTGTATTACACAAATTGTACCAAAACAAAACAAAGAAGAGAAAAACTTACACCAAGCGAAAAACATGAAGAAGTTCCCAACCACCAAAGTAGCGGTAGGTGTGGTTATGTTGCTATTTTTGGTGGGAACAATAGTGAAACCAAACGAGGCATGTAGGGTTCTAAATAAGGGCAATGTGGGAGATTGGGCAAATGATAAGGCAAGTGTTCTTGTTCTCCAAGTCCTGCAAAAGGGTCCAGTCCCTCCTCCCAGAGATTCAGGCAGCCACACTCCGGTCACCAACACCACCAACACCCAAGCCTTCGTTGGTTGAGCTGTGGCTCCCCATGGTTACTTCAATCGCATCCCTAAGTCTAGCATGGATGCTGATCTTAAGTAGTTGGAGCTCACAGAAGGACACTCATATCAACGGGATTGTGTGTGTCGTGGAAATTGAATTCCTAAAAGTTAAGGAGTCTGTAAGTATAGAGATTTAAAGATAACAATAATATAGTCATACACACCAATAAAACAATAGAATTATGTGCAGTTATGCACGAATAAATTGTTTTTAACCTTTTGAATGGTTCATACTCCCATCGACAGGAAGACTTGGGAGAATCCTTTCATTGGATGCGGTTCATACTCACAACAATTTTCTTACAATTTGGGCATTTATTTTATTTAAAATTTGGGCTTTGGCAAGTGGTTTCCTTCTCTTGCGCCTTATGTTTCATGGATATCCATTTATTTACTAGAAGATTCTTGAATTATCTGGGTGTCTATAAACCCAATAAATATAAACCATCAAATCATATGGACCCCTAGAGGGACCCTCAAAATCCAATGACTGGTATTGATTGGGCTATATGGCTTCAATTTTTTAATGAACTTTGCTAGCTTAACAATTTTTGGGTTATTATACCACAATAATTTGTAATTATTTACTATTTATTTTTGTATGGTCTAGAATAGACTATTATTTTCATAATAGTTTAAGACTATCATCCAATCAATTTTCTTTTTTGATTACCCTATCTCCAGCAATGTGTTCCAAAATTCTTTCATGTAATAATGGTAGTTTAAGGAGGTCGCAATTTGGTAATTCATTAGCAATCTTTTTATATAGTAGATTTTATTTACAAGTCTTTGTATTAGATGTTAGAAATAAATTATGATAGATGGACAATCCACTGGATTTTTGGCACATAGATATACAATTAACAAACCATATATCCTCGAAATCCGAATCTCCAACCCCTTGCCACGTTAATTTTTGAATTGAAGGCCTTGTTAAAAATACATGGTCCAAAATCATTTAACTTTTCACCTAAGGATAACAGTAGGTGTTAATCTAAAAGTTTAAAACTAGCTTTTGAATGAGTTGATGTTAATTCCACGAAATTCTCTATGGCATTGGAGTTATGTTGCTCATAAAAGGCCATTAATTTGTCATTAAGATAGGACTATGAACTTTAGATCATCGATTTCTTCTTGAACCACGAAACATGTACTTAACCTTATGGGGTTCACTATTATTGATCTGATATTGCATGGTTGATAAATCATATAAGCTAAGAACTTCTGACCTTTAATCATGTTGGTCTCACTGAAAGTCCACATGACTAATGGTCCACATGGTCTATCAACCATACAATTCAATTTTCTAGTTTAGTGGTTAAGGAGAGAACTTGCGTATGTGGATTAGGTGCTCGATATATGTTTGAATCCTCATGCTATCAAATGCAAACAGTCCATGTTTGGGCCGCACCACCCACCTAGGCTTGAACTCACATCTTATATGATCTATGATATTATTAGATGGATGTTTTGTTGGTTCAGTATTTACCTATTTTGGTGTGCTTAATCATCCTAAAAGAGATTGTACTTGAATAACGTCATGGACAACAAGAACTTCTCATGAAACCATCCAGTGGGGCGATTCTTATTCTTTTCAACAGTTTTAACTTACAGAACATATCAAATATCCTATTTTTGTCTTCATTATTTTCCGCTGGTTATCAGCATTAACGTAAAGCTCTGGAATTGGTAGATACATAAGTCAATTATGGATTTAGATTTTACTTTGATCATTGTCAATTATGGATTTAGATTTTACTTTGATCATCAGTCAAAATATGCGCGTTGGACACTTTGCCATGATCCAAGTTGGTTAGATCAGAAGTAAATTCTATAAATTTCAATGGGAAGACAAGAAGCATGAGACTGATTGAATAAAGTCGGATTTGGAGCTATCCACACTCCACGTAACCTAGCTACGGTCTTTAAAGGGTTTAAAAGCAATGAACGGACAATCAAATATTGTATCATCCATTACGAATTTGTGGATTGAAAAATTAGTCACAAAGAGATTGATGAATTTAAATTTAGTCTACTATTTGCGAAAAATGCTATTTCCACAAATGATGTTAGACTTTTGACATGTATACATAGCGATAATTTATGTATGGAATGAATAAATTCTTTCTCTTGGTATAAAATTATATGCATGTTGATGTCCTAACTACTAGCACTTTGTGGAAATTATCATTTCTATTGACTACGAAAACATAGAACTCGAAAATTAATTGGACATAATAAAGAAAGACAGACCAAAAGTTGTCATATGTAAACAATTACGCTTGGAATGATAACATTCTGGGACGTCAAGTTTAGATTTAGATTTTACTTTGATCATGCAACCATATACGTGTTCGACGCTGCTCATGATCCACGACGGTCAAATAAAAAGTCAACATTGATATAGAGAATTCAAAGCAGGTCAAAAGAGTATACGAGGTCAACTAAATAAAAAGCTTAAAAACTTGACTTGAAAAAAAAATTCGCTGCACCCAAACATACTTTTTCTCAAGGATTTTCTTGAAAACAAATGTCTGGGATCAATCTGTTGGATGCAAAACATGCAATCCCATTATCTCCATAACCAGAACAATAACACATATAATTGAGTAAAAAGATTAACGCACCTGTTTTGGAATCCATTGTTCTTGGTGCGGAAGCGGAAAAGTGATGATCCACGCACAAGTTCTTCTCCTCTATTGCCCTCTGTATCATTGGCTCAATAAGATGGCCCCATCATCCTTTAGCGCTAGGTTAATGCTCATTTTGTAAGGATACTTGTGAGAATTATGGTTAGAGGAGAGACTTGAGCATTATTTATAGAGTTTCCAACTAGGCATTCTCATTACGGGTTAGGCTCAACTTGGACCATACTAACCAGCCCCATATTAGATTAATTTAGAAACCTTCTATCTCAACTTAGACCAATCCTGTAAAACGGTAAATTACAATATCAATTAATGTAGTCCACATTAGGAAAACTCTTACATTCTCCCACTTGGACTATATTAATTGAAATTGTACTATATGTGCGCACCTTGGTCTAGAGATAATTCTTAAAAATCAATCTCATCCCATAAAGTCTCAAACACCGAATCATGGCGGTAACTGCATGTATACACACAGAGCATTCCATGGTCACGAGTGCTTTCAACTTTATTGATATGGATTCAATATGATAGTGTGGCAAATGGATAACATCTCTCATTGAGAGATCCTATTTGTCAGTCACCATTCTCTTACCTTAAGCATCACAAAAAATTTGTGTCACTAGAGAATGTCTTTATGGTTCCAATGAACCCACATATGCATTGTCTTTATGGTTAACATTTCTTTATGTATAACAAGACATATGCACAATGTTAATAACCAGATGCCCCTAACCTTCACTCAAGGTTTATACAATACCTTGAGACTTTTATCAATATATATTCAACATAATAACAACACATTCAAAAATATTCTATTGAATACAAAAGTTGATACATATCAAATCGTTACTAAGTGTAATGAACACAGATGTAAACTTTATTACAGCAAAACCGAAATAGCTCCCACTAAACATCATCTCATGATGCTCTTAAGCTCATATTAATAACATGTCATTCAAGAACAGATAGCGGTTATGAGAATATATTATAATCTTCGTGAATTCATCACCTTTGGGAATGTGAACCACTAGGATTAGTCCCTCCATAAACTAATACACAATCACCAATTTTTGGAGTATGACCATGCATTAAACCATGAGACATCTCAATCATTATATGAGACTGATATTTCTCAAAGCCTAATCAAATGTGCTACTTTGGCAGTCACTATTCAATTGAATCATTGAAACTCTCTCATACTAGGGATATAAACTTTTCTTCTCACATATATCATATACATGTGATTTTAACTTTAGTGATAGGGGCAATATATCACTAAATGCTAATTACATTGCTTTATTCATTAATAAAAGTTAAACTTTATATATATTTTCAATGAATCACACTTTTATAATATTTATGTGATAACATACCTGTAACCCAACACCTGTATTTTCAAAATCACAAAAAAATACAAGAAAATACGGGAAAATATACTAAAAATACATGTGTTTAGGATTTTGTATGTATTTTCACATTCATAAAATTATCAAACATGTAAACTAAATATACCACGACATAGAGGATGAACATACGAACCTACAACCGCCAACCACACGCCGAACTGACACTCCACGCGCCCGCATGAGTCGCCTAAGTGTGCGACGCGTGGAGCTCACATGCCAACGTTCTGACCCCTCAAAAACAATCCGACCGGTGGCAATCTGACCGGTTCTCAACTCAACTATCTAGTCTAACCGTCCGGTCCGACCGGTTGACCGGTTTGGTCCACGGTTGACTAGGTCACGTCGGGTCAACGATCGGGTTGGGTCTGGTATCATATTGGGTCGGGTTGGCTCTAGGGTTGCTGACGTCATCGTGACGTCAGCCCCTCACGCGCTTGTCGCACGCGCGAGCGGCACCCCACGTGTGGGAGCACATGAGGGTGTGTGGGGCGCATCTTCGATGCCCTAGTGGTGCGTGGCCGTGTGTGGGGCCTCCCCCGACAGCGCGCCGCCCACGGTTTTGCTCGTCTCGCTGAGCCTAGGCCGAATTTATAATTAAATTTGATTTTTATTGAACAAAAATCCACAAAAATAGGGCGAAAATTTTATGCATTTAAGTTCTAGGTTATGGAGGCTCTGATACCATATGTTGGATGCAAAACATGCAATCCCATGTTCTCCATAACCAAAACAAGAACACAGATAATTGAGTAGAAAGATTAACGTATCTATTTTGGAATCCATTGTTCTTGATGTGAAAGCGAAAAAGCGATGATCCACGTACAAGTCCTCCTCTATTGCCCTTTGTATCACTAACTCAATGAGACGACCCCCTCACCCTTTAGCGCTAGGTTAACACTCATTTTGTGAGGATACTTGTGAGAATTAGGGTTAGAGGAGATACTTGAGCACTATTTATAGAGTTTCCAACCAGGTCCTCTTATTATAGGCCATGCTCAACTTGGTCCACACTAGCCAACCCCATATTAGACTAATTAAGAAACCTTCTATCTCACCTTAAATCAACCCCGTAAAATGGTAAATTACAATATCAATTACTGTAGTCCACATTAGAAAAAACTCTTACACAATCTGCAAAATTGTCGTGTGTGATTACATCATTCCTGTATGATATGGATATGATACACGAAACAAGTCCTTCAAGGATGAGACCTTAGCTGTTCCAAGACCGACCAATTCAAACTCTTATTCTTCTTCAAAAACTCGTGTCCAACAATTTAATCCGAAGAATTGAGCAAACGCATAGAAACTCTAAGCTGGCGTTTGCCTATAAATGGGAGAGATATCTCTCACAAGACGAGGCATCCTTCATTGTACATTTCGTTAAAGCTAGTGAATAATTGTCCCAAGACCGAAAAAAGCAGAAAAAAAAAAAAGCCAGGAAAATAGCTATAAGATGATGAAGTTCCCGAGAGTTGGTGTGATTTTGCTACTTCTGGTGGGAACATTAGTGCAACCGGATGAGGCACGCAGGGTTCTAATCAAGGGCAAGGAGGAAGCGTGGGCTAAAGATAAGCCAAGCGTTATTGTTCTTCAAAACCTGCAAAGGGGTCCGGTGCCTCCTCGCGGAGGTCCTGTCTACACTCCAGCCCCCCCTAAAAGTATTGCCGACAGCACCGACACCAGGGCCTTTGCTGATCAAGCCATGGCCCCTTCGCCTGAGGTTAAATCCGGTGGCATTTTTAAGTGATGGGACAAGTGCTGATCGCAAATAGTCGGAGATCAACAAAGGATACTTATCAATAAGAATGTATGTGTTGTGGATATTAATAACCTAGAGCCCAATGCATAGATGCAAATGTAGGGGCTCAGTGGAACCATTAATAAAGTCAATTTGGCATGAATAAATATTTTAAAATTTCCAATGCTTAATTTCCATCTATTGTGTAGAGTATGTAATTTGGAGAAATCTTGTCTTGTTCGATTTAATCCTCTATTTCTTAGCAATTTTCTTATTTAGTGATGTTCTATCAACAAATTGTGAAGTATTCAATAAGTAGTTTTTCGACATTGACACCCTTTCACAAAAAAAATAAAAATAAAAAATTCATCGCCCAAATGTGTTATTAGTGTGGAAACATTGATTCTCTATTCCCAATTTCACGTTTGCATTCTTGAGGTATTTTTCTTATTTAGAGAGGCATGGAATAGTCATTAAAATGTCATATGAAAGAAAAGATTTGGGCCTAGTCGTCCTGATAATATTGTTATGAAGTGTTATATGAAAAGATCTAGCGATAACCATTAGAATAAGTGTTAGAACAAAAAAAAAAAAAAAAAAAAACCTTTTAGAATAAGTGATCTCTTGTTTTAATATAATTTATATTGTTGCCGTCAAGTGTTGATGTCCGGGTAAATTGCAAGTGAAGTTCGTTTCCATGGTTTTTTTTTTATTATTATTCAGTTTGTAACATTGCAATAGTTGTGAATCAATGTAATTGTAGTGTGAAGAAATGGTAGAAAAAGCAAAAAAACTTAAAGATATGAGAAGTGTTTTTAAATATCAAAGTTTATAATTAATACTTTAGGGTGCGAATTTGATTTATTACATTAAATATTTTCCCCTAGAAACGAAAACCCCCATCCCGCTCAACCAATTGCGAAGGTCCCCACTTTTTATTGACTGATGTTCACAAAAAATCTATTTTGGTAGCCAATTTTGTCAATAGCCACTTACCACATTGCGGTCATTTTTATTATTAATTTTTTTTCCCAAAAACACATAAATCACCGTTGTTTCTTTTTTCATGTAACATATGTATGTATGAAGGACTCGTTCTTCATTCTATTTATTAATGCCACTTATTCTTGGATTTATCAAACCATCGGCATTTTGTGTTATTAATAATTAACGTCTCTCAAAAAGATCGCTCAACATCAATTTATTTTTTCAAGAAAACCACTTGTTTAAGGGCTTACTAGGAAAAAGGAACGAGTAATTAAGTTAATATTATCAATGCATAGGAACCTTCTTTTGTATATAAAATAATTAGTATCTTTCCATATACTCTTTGAATATAAACTCCTTTTTTTTTTTTTTTTTTGGTTGAAAAAACCACTTGTTCAAGGGCTTAAAAGGATTCGACCAAAAAAAAAAAAAAAAAAAAAAAGGCTTAAAAGGAAAAGCGATGAAAATTAAGTGAACATCTATTATGCACAAAAACCCTCTTTTTCGTTAATACGTTTGTGTAAGTCAATGAAAAAAACAGCCAATGCATATCACCCGGTGATGATAGATAGGCTCTCCACTCAATTTCTGGCACACAAATATATAATCAAATAACCTAGCTTAACTATATCCTCAAATTCCAAATCTCCAACACCCTTACCTAACTGTCAAGAGACGTGTCCGTTTTATAATAGAATGCCTTATTAAAGATCCCATGTTATAAAATACATGAATCAATGAAATACATGAATGAATATTCATTATATTCATCTTATCTAATGTACTTATTATGGTACATTTGTATCATACATTCTAAGTACATCTCCCTATACAATGAACGTTCATCTCCCTTATCTAGTACATGTATCATTCGATACATTGATATTAATGATAAGTACATTCTTGTTCTCCTATAAATAGGAGTTTTGTTTTGATGTACAATGACCACTTTGTGAACAACCATCGAATAAACAGTCACACCCTCTTCTCTAGCTTTCTCTACTATTTCTGGTGTCTAATTATCTCTACTCAATCTCTCTATTCTTTCTATTATTTATTCGCCACGCAATATTTTACAACACGTTATCAGCACGAGGATCTAACCGACTGAGTAAGTAATTTTTGCAAGCACGAGGATCTACCAACCGAGTAAGTAATTTCTGCAAGCACGAAAATCTACCGACCGAGTAAGTATTTTTGCAAGCACGAAGATCTATCGTGAGTAAGTAATTTTTGCAAGGTGGGTATTCATTTTATTAATCATCCTATACTTCATCTTCTTCTATCAATTCTTCATCTTTATTTTTCTTGGCCCGAAGCCAAATTTCAAATCTAAAAATATCATTTTGCTCCTGAAGTGGCGATGGATATTTAGAAATCTTTCTAACTAATTTAAGGATTTACTTTTGCAAGGATTATGACAAATATTGAAAAGCCCAAATTCCACATCCTGGAAGTGAGTGGAAAGAATTATTTATCTTGGTGCCTTGACATGGAAATGCACCTCCAAGGGCAAGGTCTCGCTAATGCAATTATAGAGGATAGAACCTCAAATGAAAAGGATAAAGCAAATGCGCTGATTTTTATTCACCGTCATTTGTATGAGAGCCTGTAGACTCAATATTTATCCGTTTGAGACCCTCAGATCCTGTGGAGGAGGTTGAAGGATAGGTATGATCATACCAAGATTGTTATCCTTCCTCAAGCACAATATGATTGGCAAAATCTCATACTGCAAGATTTAAATTAGTGTCTGACTATAATTCTGCTTTATTTCTCGACTTGAGTAATGCGGTATCAAACTCACTGATGCAGAATTATTAGAGAAAACTTTCTCCACCTTCTATGCTTCGAATATTATATTGCAATAGCAATATTGGCAACATTAGTTTGCCACATATTATGAATTAATTTCTGTGCTTCTCACTGCTGAGCAAACTAATAAATTGCTGCTCAAAAATCATGATCTTAGACCTGCTAGCTCAAAAGCATTGCCTGAAGCACATGCTAACTTTGAGAAAAATACTGGCCATTTTAAGGGCTATAAGTGCAGGCAAGAACATAATCCTAGAAGGAATGGCAGGAAAATTAACTGCCCTATGAAATCAAACTTTGGCCTGAATCATGGCAAAGAAAAGAAGCCAAAGAAGGTGATTAATGAAAGTATTTGTCATCGCTGTGGCATGACTAGGCATTGGTCACGTACCTGTCGTACGCCAAGGCACTTTGTTGACCTATATCAGGCATCTTCAAATAATACGGGCAAGCGTGGTGAATCTCATGCCATTAAAATCAATCATACTGTCATAACCATTGTTGAGACCAATAATATTTCCATTGGTGGGACTCCTCTTGCTCCTGAAGTAGCAAATGCATCATTGGATGTCTCTGATTTCTTTGAGGACCTCTGATTACTTTGATGAGGCATTAGATTGGTGGATGATGATTTAAACTTCCAATTTTATGATACTTGACACCTGAAGTTGTCAACATAAATGCAAATGGAAAATACCGAGAAAAATGGAGATGTTTGTTTGCTTGATAGTGCAACAACACATACTATATTTCGTAGTAGATACTTTTTCTCGAGTATGACATTGCGTAAGGCACAAATCCATACAATATTTGGTCTTGTTCCGATTATTGATGGTTTTGGAAATGCCACAATTATTTTGCCAAATGGCACCATCCTGCATATTGAAAATGCGTTTCTAAGCATTATATCAAAAATAAATCTGCTTAGTTTCAAAGATGTACGCCGTAATGGGTATCATATCGAGACTATTTATGAGCAAGATAAGGAATACATTGGCATTTCCTCTTATAAGATGGGCCTCAAGACCATCCATGAGAAGCTAGAAGCTTCTTTTATGGGTTTGTATTGTGTCATGATTAAGGCTGTTGAAACCTACGCCACCACATCCTGAAGATTGGTAAGCCCTGATCAATTTGGACTGTGGCATGATCGCCTTGGTCATCTTGGTGCTTCAATGATGCGTAGGATAATTCAAAATACAAAAGGGCACCCTTTAAAGGATATAAAGGTCTTGTTGTCCAATGATTATAATTGTGAGGCTTGCTCACAAGGAAAACTCATTATCAAACCTTCTATAACAAAGGTTAATCTTGAATCTCCTTTATTCTTGCAAAGAATTCAGGGTGATATTTGTGAACCAATACAACCATCAGGTGGACAATTTCGATATTTTATGGTATTAGTGGACGCATCCTGTAGATGGTCCCATGTTTGCTTATTATCTATGCGCAATGACACATTTGCATGTTTATTTGCACTATTATCATATTCCAACTGCAAATGCTTCAGTTAGGATAGCTGTTCCCGAAGGACAGGCTAAAATGGATCAAAATCCCCCGCACTTGAAGTGTGGTAGACCGATAGGATCAAAAGATACCGCTCCTCAAAAACGAAGGGGAAAGAATCGGAATCCGCTCCGAGAGCCCGGCGTTATGCTTGCTCCCGAAGAGCTTATTGCTCTGAAGAGGCACAAGCTCCGAAGAGCCTGTCATTTGCTTGCTCCCGAAGAGCTTATTGCCCCCGAAGAGGCGCAAACCCATGAAAGGAACACCAATCCCGGAATACCGAGAATTCCATTACATATTATAATGAAATTTGGGATCGAAATGAAATCATCATTGATGATGCTTTTGCATTCTCAGTTGCCCATAAAATTATGGATGATGATTGTGAGCCGCAATCTATTATTGAATGTCCTCAAAGGCAAGATTGGCCTAAGTGGGAGGAAGCAATTAATGCTGAATTAGCTTCCCTAACTAAACGAGAGGTTTTTGGACCTGTAACTCGTATCCCCGATAATGTAAAGCCTGTTGGATATAAATGGGTATTTATCCGAAAACGAAATGAGAAAAACGAGGTTGTCAGGTATAAAGCCCGACTCGTTGCCCAAAAATTCTCCCAGAGACCTAGGATTGATTATAATGAGACATATTCATCTGTGATGGATATGATTACATTTCGTTTTCTCATTAGCCTAGCAATCTTTGAAAGATTGGAAATGCATCTTATGGACGTTGTGACGGCATATTTATATGACTCATTAGATTCTGATATTTATATGAAAATTCCCGAGGGATTCAAAATGCCTGAAGCATACACTCCCCGCAATTTATTCTCAATAAAATTGCAAAGATCCTTGTACGGGTTAAAGCAATCCGGTCACATGTGGTATCAACGCCTAAGTGAGTACCTAATTAAGGAAAGGTACAAGAATGATCATATATGCACATGCGTGTTTATTAAGAAATCAGAAACCGGATTTGCTATTGTAGCAGTTTATGTCGACGATATAAATTTAATTGGAACTTCAGAAGAGTTAGCTGAAACTGCTGAATATTTGAAAAGAGAGTTTGAAGTTAAAGATTTGGGTAAAACCAAACTTTGTCTTGGTCTAGAGCTTGAGCATAAAGCAAATGGAATAATCGTCCATCAATCAGCATATGTTGAAAGATTGCTTAAACGCTTCAACGTGGACAAAGCTCACCCATTGAGCACCCCTATGGTTGTAAGGTCTCTAGATCCCCAAAAGGACCCATTTCGTCCTAGAGAATCAAATGAAGAGATACTTGGTCCTGAAGTACCATATCTCAATGCAATTGGGGCTTTGATGTACTTGGCACAATGTACGAGACCAGATATCGCTTTTGCGGTAAATTTATTGGCACGATTTAGTTCTAAGCCAACTTGGAGACATTGGAATGGAATTAAATATATTTTCCGTTATCTCCGAGGAACCATAGATTTGGGATTATATTATTCCAAAGATTCCACTAACTCTGGTTTAGTTGGATATGCTGATGCTGGATATAGATCCGATCCACATAAGGCTCGCTCTCAAACCGGGTATTTATTTTGTTATAATGGCACCGCTATTTCTTGGCGTTCTACTAAGCAATCGCTAGTAGCTACATCTTCTAACCACTCTGAGATTATTGCTTTATATGAAGCTGGAAGAGAGTGTGTTTGGTTAAGATCCGTTATAACGCATATTCATAATTCTTGTTGTTTAATACCGGTTACAAATTCTCCCACTATAATTTATGAAGATAATGCTGCTTGTGTTGCACAAGTCAGGGGAGGATATATCAAAGGTGATAGAACCAAGCATATCTCACCAAAGTTTTTCTATACTCATGAACTCTAAGAAAAGTCGACAAATTGATGTTAAATAGATTCGATCCATAAATAATCTTGCAGATCTTTTTACCAAATCATTGCCAACATCAACTTTTGAGAAATTAGTATCTGGCATTGGTATGCGGCGAGTTCATAAGATGCAAGATTGATTAGCCCCAGAAGTGGCTATATGGCTCAATTGAGGGGGAGATATTATGAACTATGCATTACAGCATTAGTATGCGGCGAGTTCACAAGATGCAAGATTGATTAGCCCCTACAGTAGCTATATATGCATTGCACTCTTTTTTTCTTTCTGTTTGGTTTTTTCTTAACAGGGTTTTTCCGGCTTAAAGTTTTTAACGAAGCAATTAATGCATCCATAAAAGGGAGAGATCATAAAATTTGTGCTTTGCACTCTTTTTCCCTTTTGTCCGGTTTTTGTCCCACTGGGTTTTTCTGACTTAAGGTTTTTAATGAGGCAGTATCATTTGATACACATTCATAATGAATACAATGAATATTCAAGGAGGAGTGTTATAAAATACATGAATCAATGAAATACATGAATGAATATTCATTATATTCATCTTATCTAATGTACTTATTATGGTACATTTGTATCATACATTCTAAGTACATCTCCCTATACAATGAACGTTCATCTCCCTTATCTAGTACATGTATCATTCGATACATTGATATTAATGATAAGTACATTCTTGTTCTCCTATAAATAGGAGTTTTGTTTTGATGTACAATGACCACTGTGAACAACCATCAGAATAAACAGTCACACCCTCTTTTCTAGCTTTCTCTACTATTTCTGGTGTCTAATTATCTCTACTCAATCTCTCTATTCTTTCTATTATTTATTCGCCACGCAATATTTTACAACATCCCAAACGTTTTAACTGTACACATAAATATAAAACTACTTGTTAATCTAAAAACTTAAACATAACTATTAAATAAGTGATAATAGTATCACAAAATTATATATGGAATCAGAATTGTATAGTTCATAAAGATTTTTTTTTTTTTTTAAATTTGCAATCAAATAGTAATTTGAACTCCAAAACATGGGTTTCTTCTTAAGACATGTGCTTAAACTTATGGGCTCATTTATTACCGGACCGATGTGGTGTGGCTTATAAATCAGGTATATTAAAATCATCTAACCTTTAATCATGTTGGTCTCGCTGAGGAGCACATCGGAACAATGGTACAGATGGGGGCTTTGTTCACATGATCTATTGACTTGTCTATATGGATTAGATGCACAATACCGATTCCACTCCTCTCACCATCGAATGCAAATAATTTCATATTCGGGCTACGCAATTTGTCTTGACTTGAACTTGTATGTTATATGATTTATGAGGTTATCTATTTGGTGTTTTATTGATTCAAGGTTTCACTACTTAGACGGGTATTATTCCCGCAAAAGAGATTGCACTTGGCAATTACGTCATAAGCAACAAGAACTTTCCTTGAAACTGCCCGATGGAGTGATTTTTACTTTTTTCAACGGTTTTGACTTGAAAGAATAGATTAAACTACTCTACTTTTGTCTTCTTTCTGCTTCCCATGAACACTTGGAATGGGGAAATTTGTAAAGTCAAGTCCCGATTCAGATTTAACTTTGGTCATCTCACAAATGCGCGTATTGAACACTTTTGGTCAGATAAGAAAATTTAATAATCAAAGGTTATACAAGGAGGATGAGATCGATTGAATAAAGCTGGATTGGGAAAACTTGTGGGTCAACAAATACCAAAACGCAAACGTTGTTTGGCCGGTTCAAAGAAGACATAAAAGCGGTAAAGCCGGTCTTAAATCTTAATTACTTCTGTTAGAGTTGAAACCTTCTCTTGCTCTAACGTGATATATAACAGCGTCAAAGCGAGATTAAACCTCCATACAAGAAAATATAAAATCACGTCTAATTATGACTACATTAGTAAAAGAAGTTCACCTCTATGGTATCGCACTTTTGACCGCTAACATCCTGCTCATTCCGTCTTAGCTGCACGTATCAAGAGTGATCCGCATTCCAGGTAACCTAGCAATGGACTTCGAGGGTTTTAAAAACAGCGACCGGAAAATCAAATCTTGAATTGTCTGCCGTGAAATTTGTGGACTGGAGACTTGGTCATAGACAGATAAATGAATTTACATCTTGTTGATTTACACAAATGGTGTTACACTTTTGACATGTACATGTAGCGATAGCTTGTGTATGAAATGAATATCGATTCTCTCTGAGTCCAAAAATTATATACATGTCGATGTGCTAACTATTAGCACTTCGTGGAAATTATCATTTAATAGATTGAGAAATTGACAATTAATTTTGTAATGATACTTTATGATTGTAATTTTGTACCGAGTTTTCTTGAAATTTGAAATTTGGACATACTGAAATTTTTCTTTTGCAAACAACCGTGCACGATGGGTCATTCTTGGACGTTGTGGACGTAATACTACGAACGAGGACGTCAAGAACGAGACATTAGCTGTTCTATGACCGACCAATTCAATTTTTTTTTAAAGTCTTCTTCTTCTTCTTCTCCAACTGTGGCAGTCAAAAATCAAAATTCCGTGTCCAACAATTTAATCAGAAGAATCGAAGAAATACATAAAACTATAAGCTGGTGTTTGCATATAAATACGAGAGGTAACTCCCACAAGACGAGGCAGCCTTCGTCATACTTTTTGTTAAGACAAGTGACAAGTTGTACCGAGATCCAAAAGAGCAGATAAAAAAGTGAGGAATATAGCTAAAAGATGAAGAAGCTCCTGATAGTTGGTGTGATTTTGCTGTTCTTGGTGGGAACCTTAGTGTACCCAAATAAGTCGTGCAGGGTTCTAATTAAGGGCAAAGAGGAAAGCGTCCTTGTTCTCCAAACCTTGCAAAAGGCTCTAGAGCGGCCTCCCGGAAATCCTAAGAGCCACACCCCAGGCAGCCCTGGACTTGCTGCAGACGCCACCAACAGTCAGACCTTTGCCGGTCGCGCCATGGCCCCTCCGCGTGTGGTTAATCCGGTCACATTCCAAAGTCATGGCCAAGAGGAAAGCGTCCTTGTTCTCCAAACCCTGCAAAAGGCTCCAGAGCACCCTCCTAGGAATCCTAAGGGCTACACTCGAGGCAGCCCTAGACTTGCTACAGACGCCACCAACACCAGGGCCTTTGCTGTGCAAAAGGCTCCAGAGCGCCCTCCTGGGAATCTTGAGGGCCACACTCCAGGCAGCCCTAAACCTGCTGCAGACACCACCAACACTAGTGCCTTCACCGTGCAAAAGGCTCTAGAGCCCCCTCCCGGGAATCCTAAGGCCTACACTCCAGGCAGCCCCAAACCTGCTGTAGACGCCACCAACACTAGGGCCTTCGCCATGCAAAACACTCCAGATCACCCTCCCGGGAATCATGAGGCCTACACTCCAGGCAGCCCTAGACCTGCTGCAGACACCACCAACACTAGGGCCTTCGTCGTGCAAAAGGCTTCGGATCGCTCTCCCGGAAATCATGGGGCCTACACTCCAGGCAGCCCTAGACCTCCTGCAGACACCACCAACACTAGGGCCTTCACTGTGCAAAAGGCTCCGGATCCCTCTCCCGGGAATCATGGGGCCTACACTCCAGGTAGCCCTAGACCTCCTGCAGACACCACTAACACTAGGGCCTTCGCCATGCAAAACACTCCAGATCACCCTCCCGGGAATCATGAGGCCTACACTCCAGGCAACCCTAGACCTGCTGCAGACACCACCAACACTAGGGCCTTCGCCGTACAAAAGGCTCCGGATCACTCTCTTGGAAATCATGGGGCCTACACTCCAGGCAGCCCTAGACCTCCTGCAGACACCACCAACACTAGGGCCTTCGCCGTGCAAAAGGCTCCGGATCGCTCTCCTGGAAATCATGGGGCCTACACTCCAGGCAGCCCTAGACCTCCTGCAGACACCACCAACACTAGGGCCTTCGCCGTGCAAAGGCTTCGATCCCTCTCCCGGAATCCACAGGGGCCTACACTCCAGGCAGCCCTAGACCTCCTGCAGACACCACCAACACTAGGGCCTTCGCCGTGCAAAAGGCTCCAGATCGCTCTCCTGGAAATCCTAAGGCCTACACTCCAGGTAGCCCTAGACCTGCTGCAGACACCACCAACACTAGGGCCTTCGCCGTGCAAAAGGCTCCAAAGCGCCCTCCCAAGAATCCCGAGGGCTACACTCCAGGCAGCCCTGGACTTGCTACAGACACTACCAACACCAGGGCCTTCACCGGTCGAGCCATGGCCCCTCCACGTGTGGTTAATCCAACCGCATTCCAAAGTCATGGCAAAGAGGAAAGCGTCCTTATTCTCCAAACCCTACAAAAGGCTCCAGAGTGCCCTCCTGGAAATCTTGAGGGCTACACTGCAGGCGGCTCTAGACTTGCTGCAGACGCCACTGACGCTAGGGCCTTTGCCGGTCGAGCCATGGCCCCTCCGTGTGTGGTTAATCCGGTCACGTTCCAAAGTCATGGCGCAATTGCCAATTGCAAATAAACGGAGCGCATCAAAGGACACTTATCAATGGGAATGTACGTGTGGTGGAAATAAAATTCCTCGAGGGCAATAAGTAGCTGCAAGTATAGAGGCTCACAGAAACCGATAATATAGTCATTTTGCACGAATAAATTGTATAAGAGTTTCGATGGTTAAATTCCATCTATTGCATGGAGTTTGTATCTTGGTGAAACATGTTTTGCTCATTTAATCGTCTAAGTCTTGTAGATCTCTTAGCAATTTTCTTATACATTGACATTCTATCAACAAATTGGGAAGCATCCAATCGATAGTTTTCCAATATTGATGCCTAAATGTGCATGAAAAGTACTTAATTGTGCATGAAAATTACTAGTGACGTATGAATACTACTAGTAAATGAAGAGTTACAAATTTAAGTTATTACTTTGCAATATTAAAATACCAAGAATATTAAAGTTTAATTCACTATTCATAAAAAATTACTAATTACATGTGAGTATCAAGAGAAAATGAAAATTATTAGCCACATAAAACGTTACTAGGAGTCATGCAAGTTACTTTGATGTATATGAAAATCACTAATGACATGAATATCACATATATATATGAAAGTTACTGACCAAACAGTATTTGATACTTTCCTGTATTAAAGGTTATTAAAAAAAATGAAATTTACTTCCGTTTAAAAGATAGTCACTAATTACATATCGTACTACTAGTAAGCGAAAAGATGTAAACACAACGTTATTTTTTAATATTAAAATTACTGAACACGTTGAGAAGCAGTGGTCACTTAAACGATCAGAGTATCTTTCATAAACGACGATTTAGCAAAAGAACAAAAAAATTATATGACAACTACCATCGACATTTGAGGTTGGTTATCTTTATTGCGTTCTAATTTAGAGAACGTAAGGCACAAAGACAAGAAAACAATACGTGCCCCCCAAAAAAGAGAGCTTCCCCTTAGCCGGCAATGTATGAAAAAAGAGCCAACGTTTTTCACCGTCCGAGAAAACTCTCTTTGATCAGTGCGTTTCGAGCATGAACTTTACCCACACTTATATTCAATTAAATTTACATGCGAGTGGGTCCATAAGTTTATGACCTACCAGTTTAATGAAAGGAAATTTCCTCCAACCAGAGATGGATGAAAATACCACCCATGTAAAATGAAAACCAAACCACGGACAAAATCCCAAGCTTCAGACACAACTCTGGGGGAGCACGAGATCGGTAGAATACTCATAGCAATGCACCGATTCTAATCGATGCATAGAACTCACGAGTTCGAGCTACATCGTAAGCACTGCCCTTTTAACTTATCAAAAGAAAAAAATAAAGTAGTAATTGATGATAACAAGCCTTCAAATATGGACGAGCAGCTCCAAAATCTAAAGGATCAGCTCGCTAAATGTGACCAAAATCTAAAGGATCAGCTCGCTAAATGTGACCTTCGAGACGTTGACAAAGATCGAGAGAGAGAGAGAGAGAGAGAGAGAGAGAGAGAGAGAGAGAGAGAGAGAGAGAGAGAGAGAGAGGTGAGGTGCGATCCTCGCCTCTTCTTGGGGGAGGCCAACATGCCTAGACGACAGACTAGAAGTGTCAGCAAATGGTGGTGTGCCATCTAAGTCCCGTGTTAAAATTGTTGGGTCGGCAGTTTTAATGATTACTTTTTATTGTAAACCACCAAGGGAAAGTTAATTGACTACCGAGCATATATGAACGATTATACTCAAAAGAGATGATGGCTATGCTTAGTACAAGCTCTTTCAAATCCATAGCACTCGCAACTTGGTACCAAATTTAATCTCATTATTCAACTTACCTTTTCAAGCTGCCACTAATCGGTTATGAGTTGATTAAACAATGTGAAGTGCAATACTTCTACAAATCATAGATTCATGGGTAGAATGATTTGATTTCGATAGATTAATTTAACGCATTTTCAATACATTTTCTCTGTACTTTGAAAATGTTTTGCATACAATATTCGTCAGGTTTAATCCTAAACCATTAATGTGAGAGATGATTATTTAGGTGTGCAAACAATACATTACACTAAACAGATTAAAGAACTTGAATGTACTAAGCAAACAAAAGTTAAGCTCTTTGTGTTAGGAAAATCCCTTATGATGTTTTGAAAATGACAAAATAAATCAAAAGTTACTAACGTGTTTAATGATTGAGTAACTAGGTGAAAGACGCGTAAGCCGCTATATAGATAATGGAACGTGTAAATGACATTATCAAGGATTATTCTTGAAAGGATGAAAAGACGCGGGCTTTAAGGATAAATTTGTTCAAACTTAAGTCTAGATTGTGAAGTCTCTTCAAACGGAATAGACTCAAACTTTGTATATAGAATGAGACAAGTCCAAAACGTGATAAGTTCTGAACAACACAAGTTCAAAATGAAGCAACTTGACAAAATGTGACACAAGCCCATGGCTAGTGATCTAGTTTGGATTTTACATCAAGATAGATTTGATTAACTCATTCTAATTGATTGGCAATTGGCTCCTGAAGATAAGAATTTTCCAAACGGAGAAGCTCTACTTAAAACCATGATTCTGTTTGTACGGGCGATCAGATCCTCTAGTTTGGAAGTGGAGGAGTATTTAAGGAGACCAATGACCGAGGAGCAAATAAGAGACGAAGCGTAGAATCTAGAATTCCAAAGTCTAAGCAAACTTCGAACATACACTTATCTTTCGTGAGCTTAAATGTTTGTGATTATGAGAGAAATACTAAAAGAGTGACTTAATGAGATAGTATGATCTACCGTTGAGTGTTTGCACTCAAAGTTGTAAACTCTTGTTGATCATATAATTGAATTTAGCTAGCAGGCTGTCAACGTGGGAGAGTGGATGTAGACTTAATATAAGTCGAACCACTATAGAATTTATGTGCAATTCTCTCATCTCTTATTTCTTTACTTAAATCTATTACACTATTAGATGTTATCTCAGTAGTTTGTTTCATCATATAATAGATTCTGAACATCTAACAAAAGTCTGATGTTTCGTGAATCTAATTCTATTTCTCATCCAGACTTTTCTTGCAACGTATTTATTCCGTATTTATTTGTCAAGATTTCTTTTAAACGCTTATTCACCCCCTTTAGGTATTCTTACTAGCATTATCATTTTGTTTTCAATTCTCCATCAATCCAAATCTCCAGCTAATTCTCTTCTTTTCTTGTTTTTAATTTTTTTTTATTCATGAGGGAAAATTTCAATAAATGACCCGAGTGGCCTTATTTTCTCAAATAAGGCCTTGAAGTGGACTTTGTTTCAAATAAAGACCTGAAGTGGCCTTGGTTGTTTCAAATAAGGGCCTGAAGTGGCTTTAGTTGTTTCAAATAAGGATTTGACCTCGCTAGTTGCCGGTTGGTTAAATTTTCCGACCGATCAAGGGTATTTTTTCCCTGATTTTCTTCCTTTTTTTTTTTTTCCTCTTCACTGATGGTCGGCCGACCACCGGCAATGCCCACAGAGGGCTGGGTGAGGGTCGCCAACACTGGCGAGGGCCACCCACACCGGCCACAGGAAAGGCGACCCTTACTTAGGGCCATTTGTGGGGTCGGCCCTCGCCGGCCTTATGTGAGGTCAACCCTTGTCAGATCTAGCAAGGGCTGATCTATCGAGGGTGGCCTTGCCCATGGCTAGCGAGGGCTTGGCCACCCTCACCAGCAAGCAACGACCCTCGCCAATCCTTACCAACAGTCAATTTGGCGAGGGTTGGCCTCGCTGGCGAGGGCAACCCTCCCCTAGCCCTCTGTGGGCATCGTCGGTGGCCAGCCAGCCACTGGCCAAGAGGAAGAAGAAGAACCAGAAAAAAAAAAAAAAAAAAAAAAAAAAAAAAAAAGAAATGGCAATTGGTGAAAATATCATTGATCGTCGGAAAGTCAAGTCCTTATTTAAAACGGACATAGTCACTTCAGGTCCTCATTTGAAAAAACATCCACTTTAGGTCTTTATTTGAGAAAGTTATGTCACTTTAGATTCTTATTTGAAATAAGGTCCACTTTATGTCTTTATTTGAGAAAATAATGGCACTTTAGGTCTTTATTTGAGAAAATAAGGGCACTTCATGTCCCTTTTTGGAATTTTCCCCATTCATGATCCACAAGCGTCCCACGATCACCTCTCCGTGCCCCTTAGAGCAAAGAAATATTTAATGCCCAAAATGGCATGAGTGAGGATGCTATTGCCCAAAGTAAATCTTCTCATATCACCTCAAAAATAAGAAAGGGTACCCAAAGGAATTCTCTCTCTTCCAATCACTCTCCGAGATTCCTCGTAGAGCTGATCTGCTTGTCTCTTTTGGCCAAAAAACATGCAATATATTGCTTTGGATCTTGCTGAATTTTGGCAAAGAAAGATCACTTTTCTCTCTTGTTTTCGTTTCTCACTCATTCGACCTCTTCAAACTTGGCTACTAGCATTGTATGTCGAAATATCTGCTCCGTTCCACGTTTTTTCAATGTGCCCACGATGCTTTTTGTTTTGCTGAAACGATTGGCAAATATGAGAGCTATATTTCATCCGACATCTTCCTTTCCCGTGAAAATGGCCGGAGAACTTTACAAGTGAATTTTGACCAATGATTCATTCCCCAGTATCAGTGGTGGTCAATTTTCCTACCTTCGTTTTGAGCAAATTTTCAAAAGAATCTGCGCTGTTGCCCATCAAGCTTCTTCAAAATTCACTTCCCTAATCACGTGCGAGGTATATGTGAAATTCGGTCATAGTCAATGGAAATATGGGCTGGCTGAAATCCAATAGGACTTGAATTAAATGGCCTTGGTCTTGGAAGTTCAAATAAATTTGGGGCCTAAGTTCAAGCCCATTTTTCATGTCGGGCCAATTTGAATGCAATCCGCGACCGAGTTAATGAAGTTTATTCAATACGAAACAGAAAAGTTCATAATGCCTCAATGCCTAAGTGCAATGCAATATTTGTATTTTTATTTAGGGGTCAAGTTTGATCCATAATTTTTCATGCGATGGATAACTAGATAAGATTGTTAAAATTTAGAGTTGACACTCTTGGCGGCAATCAAAAGGAGGACTTGATTGCAGGGAGTATTTATCAAAAAAATCTTAAACCTATGACACATATGCCAATTCAATTCTAAACATCTCAATTTGGCCAATTTCCTCATAAACCTTTTAACAATTTGCCAATTTAATTCTAAATATTGTATCGATTTAGTCCTAAAATTTTTGATGATTTGCTTATTTAGTCCTAAACCTTTTAATACTTTGCTAATTTAGTTATTTTAGACACTTTTTGGTAGAAAATAGCTAACGTAGAGATTTAGTCAGCAGTTGCTATCCTACATGATACAACCAGTACTAACATGGACAATGTTGTTAATTTTCTTTCCATTTTTTCTCCCAACCTTGGGTAGCAAGGTCACTGACCTACCCTCGCCTAGTCTAAGCAAGGGCCTCCACACAACCTTGCCAACCACAAGAGAGGGCGCCAAGCGTTCACGCAAATCTAGGCAAGGGCAGCAAGGGCATGCAATCTCGCCAGCCTAGGATTAGGGAAAAAAAGAAAAAAATAATATATAACAAAAAAGTCAAAAAAAAAAATTTAAAATTGTCTATGCTAGTAATTTCCAGCCAAATTGGCTGGAAAAAACTAAATTGACACATTATCAAAAGATTTAGGACTAAATTGGCAAATTATCAAAAGTTTTAAGAATAAATTGATACATTGAATGTTTAGGACTAAATAGGCAAATTGTCAAAATGTTTAGGACTAAATTAGCCAATGACTAAATTAGCCAAATTTTAGACCCAAAATAAAGTCAAATTAAACGGCTTATAATTGAACTGACACAAGTGCAATAAATTTAAGACTTTTTTGATAATTTTCTCCTTGATTGCATACATAAGGATAGCTTGAGTACTTGATTACGCAAAGAAAATATAAAGGACCATAATTCGCAGATGATATAAGATAGAGGACTAAAATTCTGGGTTCAGTTTAGTGTTTACCCTATTTATGAATAGCATCGGTGGGAGAGAACGTTTCTATAAGTTTGATCAAGACAGGGCGGCGGCTTTTAACTTTGTTTTGTGCCCCCACGTGCCCTTCTTTAAAACGGACAAGGAATGTTCGTGTCTGGGTATTTGTCGCCCTAGTTTTTTCCTAATCCTACTCTATTCATTCAAACTCATCCTCTTTTGTCTTACCTTTGAATTCGTAAAACTACTTATTTGACCACCGTGGATCATTACAAAATGTGTTCAGCTCTGCATATCTCCCGATTGAAGTTTTACGGAACTGATGATCACTCATTTATCTTACCTTTGTTTTACGCATAATTGTTTAATATAATCCATCTAGTCTTGTAAGTATTTTCTTAACATTTTCGTGTTTGTTCCGTGGGAACTACACCTACTGACATGGATGTTGCTTTTCTAATTATCCAACATGGAAACTTCACTTGTCATCACCATGCATACTTCGTTTAGTATGCTTCCGGTCCAAACACGCGAGTCTTTTATTTTTAAATTTCCAATTAGCTCTATAGCAATGTCTGTGCTAGTATCATGGAAGCAATGTAACTTGCTTTCCCGGTTCAAAAGGTGACACCGCAGATTTCGTATTACAATATTATTAGATTTAATATTTTTCACCAAAAAAAAAGTAAGATTACATTGGATCGATGCGAAGAAGTTAAAGGAGAAAATCTAGAGAATTAAGTTAGAGAATTGACTTCATGTCTATATAAATGGTAATCTTATACAATTTGGATGGAATGGTCATTAGATTATGGCCTAATATTACAGGAAAGCTAGAATTATAGCCATTTAATAAAAAAAATATCCCACAGTTTGAAATATTAAGGAGATGGCAGAACTTATTAAGATTTTTCTTTTTGCTTTATCAAACTTCATTCTAGTCAACCGTAACTAATGGTTAAATTGTCTTCCTTGACGACGAATTCAAACTTTTCTTTCCTCTCTATAACCAGTGCAGTCAAATACCAAAAAGCTTGTTCTCCATTACCGTGGCAGTCAAAATTCAAAAATCCTAGGCCCGTTCAACAAGTTTGATCAAGAGAAGAAGAATCGAAGCAATAGCTGGACGTTCACAATATAAATACTAGACATCCTCAGACAAATTCTCTTCATCGTACCCACGAATACACGCAACTTGCAACGACTAAAAAAATAAGATAGGTAGAAGTTATTAGAAATCAGCCAAGGATAAAGAACATCCTAACTTCAAAAGTAGCAGTTAATGCGATGATTTTTCTGTTTTTGATGGGAACATCAATGCAACCAGGTGAGGCGTGCCGAGTTCTAATTGAGGGCTGCGAAGGAACGCTGACAAAATTTCTGAAACAGAAATTGATTTCTGGCCAGAAATCAATTTCTCAATTTCTATTCCCCAGCCAAGTTTTTGAGTAAAGAAACCTGTTTGATAACGACTCAAAATTTCTATTTCTGAAACAGAAATCCGTTTGATAACAGAAAAAAATTTCTATTTCTATGAATCATGTTGTCCCCATCCTTTTACTTCACTCTTCTTGGTGCTTGTGATGGTAATTTAATTTGATAAAAGTTGGTAAATCACTTTAATTTAGGGAGAAGTGCCAAAAAAGTCCTAAACCTTTTGTCTTTGTGCGGATTTAGTCCTAAACCTTTTTTTGGTGCCGATTTAGTCCTAAACCTTTCTATTTGGTGCCGATTTAGTCCTTCCAGGCAAATTTAGCTCGGAAAAAATGCCTACGTGGATACAAAGCCAGCGCCGGCCGTCCTACGTGGATGGACCGGCGCCGACATGGATGCTGAAAACAAAACGACGCCGTTTTATTAAAAAAAAAATTTAATTTTTTTAAAAAAATTAAAAGTTAAAAAAAAAAAAAAAACCTAGAACCTAGTATAAAACCTCCTTGTTTTATTGAGAAAATAAAATTTGGCATCCAAACCCGACACCGCATTTATTTTCTATTTTCTTGCCTAACCACCCTTTTTGGAAATAATCTCGCCCAACTTTTTTTTTCTAAAGCTTTCGGATTTATTTCGTACGGGAGCACGTACGAATTTATTTCCGAAAGCTTTAGAAAAAAAAAAAGTTGCACAAGATTATTTCCAAAAAGGGTGGTTAGGTAAGAAAATAGAAAATAAATGGGGTGTCGGGTTTGAACGCCAAATTTTATTTTCTCAATAAAACAAGGATGTTTTAAACTAGGTGCGTGCGAAGTTTGATCGATTAATTTTGAGTACGGGAGCACGTACGAATTTATTTCCGAAAACTAGAGAAAAAAAAAAAGTTGCGCGTGATTATTTCCAAAAAGGGTGGTTAGGTAAGAAAATAGAAAATAAATGGGGTGTCGGGTTTGAACGCCAAATTTTATTTTCTCAATAAAACAAGGATGTTTTAAACTAGGTGCGTGCAAAGTTTGATCGATTAATTTTGAGTACGGGAGCACGTACGAATTTATTTCCGAAAACTTTAGAGAAAAAAAAAGTTGCGCGAGATTATTTCTAAAAAGGGTGGTTAGGCAAGAAAATAGAAAATAAATGCATTTTCGGGTTTGGATGCCAAATTTTATTTCTCAATAAAACAAGGAGGTTTTAAACTAGGTTCTAGGTTTTTTTTTTTTTAATTTTTTTTAAAATTTTTTTAAATTTTTTAATTTTTTTTTTTTAAATTTTTAATTTTTTAAAAATAAAACGGCATCATGAGGAGAAGGAATGGGGAAAGCACGATAGTGAGGAGAGGAGAAGAGGCTGGAAGGAAGAAGTGGAGAAATAGTTTCTATTTCTACTTCGAAATAGAGAAGCTACAATTTCTAGCTTCTCATTTCTCCTCCAAAACAATTTCTGAAACAGAAATCTGTTTCAAAATAGAGAAATCAGTTTGTGTTATCAAACGGGTTTCTCCAATTTCTCTGTTCCGGGGAACAGAGAAATTGAGAAACTGAGAAATAGAAATTTTACCATGCAGCACCTAAGGAGCCAAGTCCAATTGTTCTCCAAATCTTGCAATCAGATACGACCCCGAGCCCTAGGAACAGCGGCGGCTACACTCCCAGAAGCAGTACCATTTCTGGCACCACCAACACCAAGGCCTTTGCAGGCCAATCAGCCATGGGCATGCCTCCCCGTCATTATGCTGATCGCATCCCTCGATTTGCTGTCGCTACCGATCGGAAATAATTGGTGCTCCATATAAAGGACACTTGTGAGGGGAATTTTTTTTTGGTCGAAACAGTGGTATTATATATTAACAAACGTATGAACAACCACTGTACAAAGCTTCAGAATACAAAAGATACAAAAGATGATGGGGAGGAGAGACAGCCCAATTAGAGGGAAGTAAGGAAAGCCCATGGGCTTTGGCAGCCTAGTCAGCAATGAAATTTGCTGCCCGTCGACAGTGTTGGATTTGGAGATTAGGGAAACAGGGTAGATACGCCATAGCTTCAGCAAATAGAGCTCTATGTTGCCAAGGAATCAAATTAGGGTTTCATACGGCATCCACAAGCACCGAGCAGTCAGATTCTAGCAGGATGTGATCTTGAGTCTTCCCTTTCTGCAGCAGAAACTTAAGGGTAAGAATGAAAGCTTGTGCCTTTGTTTCCAGTGCCGAGAAAGACGTGATGCTGCTGGTAAAACCGTCGAGCAAGTGGCCAACAGAGTCACGGCATACACAAGCCACTGCGCATTCGTTGTGGGATGTTGGGTAAGCTCCGTCTATATTGATTTTGATAATTCCAGGTGCCAGTGGACGCCATATCTGAGCGAGATATGGTGGTTGCAGCCCCTGTTTCAACAACACCCTGTTGCAACACCGGGTGGATCTAGCGTTTGCAAGAACCAACTATACAACCTGTTTAGGATTCGGTCGTTGCTGGCAGAAGACAAAGTTGTTGCGGCTCTTCCAAATCTACCACAAAATAGAAGCCACAGTCTCCAAATCAAGTATGGCATACCTATTCTCAAGTAAAGCTGACAGGCAAGCGTCGATTCTTGTAACACCATGAAATTGGGACGTCAATTGGACTTATGAATGAGACCATATGGCTTGCGTCCAAGTACATGAGAGGAAGATATGTTCTGTAGATTCCGACACCTGTTCTATACATAGTTGGCAAACTAGGTTTGGGATACTATGTCTGTGGAAAAGATTCTCCTTTGTAGACAAGGCCTTGTGGCAAAGAGACCACATGAAGATGCGAAGTTTGGGGGGGCACTGCATGGTCCAAATTTTGTTCCATAGCTTTCAAGGGGTTTGGTATGATGAGGAAGCAGTGCTATGTATGCCACTATTGGTTTGTGCTCTTATAGAATTATAGCCACTCTTTACTGTATACTTACCATTGAGTTGCCCCTTCCAAATGATTCGATCAATAGTGTAGGGAGGTCGAATCTGTATTGAGAGAATTTCATCTACAGTCCAATCATCAAAACTATGTCGAAGTAGAGATTCATTCCATGCATTATGGTATGGGATTATAAAATCCGCCACCTACTCCGGTTTGCCTCTAAGTGCAAGCCCGTCGATGATTCCACTAGAAAGCCATTTATCCTCTCTGATTTTGATCTGTTGTCCATCACCTACTAACCACTAGAGATTGTGTAGTATAGAATCCCGGCCTAGCAATAAACTTTGACATCCCCAGGAAGGTCTAGACCCTCTGGCAGCATTCCTAAAATCTTTGGAATGGAAGTATAGTCCTTTAAAGAGTCTACTCCATAGGGAAAGTGGTTGTTGTATTATACACCAAGCTTGCTTACCCAGTAAAGCCTTGTTGAACGCAATGAGATCTCGGAAACCCAGTCCCCCGTGGTCCTTTCTATTCTTAAGGGTGTCCTATTTCTTCCAGTGTATACCAAATTTGCTGCCATGAGGTTGCCACCATAATCTAGCAATTTTCTGTTTTATAGATTTGCATAGAGACATAGGAATTTTAAAGATTGACATAGCATATCGTGAGAGTGCTTGTACGACTGTTTTAATCAGAATTTCCTTACCGCCTTTAGAGATTAGCTGTTATTTCCACCCTTACAGCTTGGAGTTTATTCTTCCCAAAATCCATGCGAACATCTCTCTTTTTGATTTCCCCCAATCTGACGGTATGCCAAGGTATTTGCCAGTCTTTGCTAACACAGGGACTCGGAATTCTCTTGCCAAATTCACCTAAAGGCTATTAGGACAAGCTTTACTAAAGAAAATTCCAAATTTGTTTCAGTTCACCTCTTGTCCTATGGCTAGGCAATATTGGTGTAGAATATTGGCTAAGTTCTAGCATTCCAAGAGTTTTCCATCTAAGAAAAATATAGCGTCATTTGCGAAAAAAAGATGAGATAGGGTAAGACACCACCCGTTTAAATGTTATGCCTCTAATGTTGCCCATGTTCACAGCTTGAGTATAAGTATAGATAGGACGTTTGCCACCAAAATATATAAGTACGGAGAAAGAGGATCTCCCTATCTTAATCCCTTAGTCGGAAAGAAGTAAGGTAGAGGTTTGCCATTGAATTTGACACTAAGAGAGACCGTTGTTATGCATTGCATCACCCACTGAACCCATTGTGCATGAAAGCCAAGCTGAATGAGGTAGTCCTTTAGGAAATCCCATTCCACCCAATCGTACGCCTTTTGCATGTCTAGCTTTAGGACAGCTTGAAAATTCTATTTCCTCTTTCGTATCCTGAGTTGATGGAAAACCTCTTGGACCACTAGAACATTATCTTGGATTTGACATCCATTAACAAAAGCGCATTGCTCTGTAGCTATCAGCTCAGGTAACCATGGCTTCAGTCGATTCGCAAAAACCTTTATATGATTATATATATATATATAATTGCAAAGACTAATAGGTCGGTATTGGTCAAGTTGTTCTGGGTGAGGTGTTTTTGGTAGCAGGGAGATGATTGTCCTATTGAATTCAAGTCGCATCACTCCTGAGTGGAAGAAATCTTTCATAGAGAGGAATATGTCTTCCTATAAAATATCCCAATGAGATTGGTAAAACTGTCCGTTCAAGCCATTAGGTCCCGAAACCTTGGTTGCTCCCATTTGAAAGGTGGCTGTTTGGACTTCCTCTAGAGTGACTGCTTCTACGAGAGTAGCATTCATTTCCTTTGTCACCACAGGTGGGCATTACGCTAGAACAGGCCTATAGTCTCGATATCCCACAGAACTGTACAAATTTTTGAAGAAACCCAATGTCATTTCCTTCAAAATGTTAGGTTCATGTACCCATTGTTGATGCTCATCTTGTAACATGCTTATACGATTGCGCTGTCACCTTTGGATAGTGGTGGCATGGAAAAATTTGGTGTTCTTGTCCCCCCATATAAGCTAGTTGAGTCTTGAACGCATTGCCTAGTATTGTTCCTCTTGTTGCCATGAGAGCTGTATTTTCTCTTTTAAATTAGTAACCGTCGTTTGGTCATACTGACCACTAGGTTGACTGATCAGATTTCAGAGCTGCTGCTTGAGGATATTGATTTGATGATGACCATGAGAAAATTTTGATCGACTTCAGCTAGCAAGGGCTTCAGAAATAGCCTTGAACTTCAGAGGTAGAGTCATACCACTAGCCTGGAAAGAATGCCATGAGTTTGCAATGATTGTGTGACACTCTTAGTCCTGTAACCAAAAGGATTCAAAGGTAAAAATCTTCCTTCCTTTGCCAGGAATTGTTGCAGTTGTTAATGGGATCGGGCTATGATCAGAACCAAGTGCGCAAAAACTTCAACTTCGGGAAAGGTAAGTCGCCAATCCATAGTACAAAGCACCTAGTCCAATCTTTCTTTTACAAAATCGTCGCCATCTCTATTGTTAACCCACGTAAATGCACAACCTTTGCTTGTCACATCCATCAAAGAGCAGTCATTTAACAGTTTATGAAAGGAGTGCATGCGATGTTGGTCTACTGGTTGTTTGCCAACTTTCTCACAAGGATAAATTATTTCGTTGAAATCTCCAGCACACCCATGGTAATGTGTTGTAGTGACTGATTTGTCTCAAGTCATCCCATAAGTGTTGTATGAGTTAGTACAAAGCCGGCGCATGTAGACAAGTAAGGCGCATTGTTGTTCCGTCCTCACCATCCGTACATACCATATCAATAAAGTCAAAGCCTGCCATTCCACTATCAAAGAAATCCTCTCATTCCAAAACACCGCTAAGCCGCTAGCCAAGCCAATAGGGTTTTCAATAACACGGTTAAGGAATCTCAACCTCTTTTGCAATCGTTGAAGCCTCACTTCCTGGTTCTTAGTCTCCATCAAAAAGAGAACGTCGAGATTTTCTTGGGTCACTATGGCCCTTAGTGCTTGAACTGTCAGGGGATTGCTGTTTAGGGCTAGCCACCAAAGCCTAACTATCGGGTCTTGCTGCTGCAAAGATTGGGGTATCCTGTAGTTGAGTTTCATCTAGTCCCTCTGGCATCTGTATGCACAAATCATACAGGTTGTATCGCTTTGCTTTCTTGATGGGTCCTGCTTTTGGTGTTAAACATTGTGTTTCGGTTTCTTGGATTTTGATGAACCTTCTGCTACTTCCTTCATTTTAGCAATCGGTTTTGCTACAACAGATTCTGCAAGTTCCAATCGGTTCTGCTGCAACAGATTCTGCAAGTTCCTGTATAGGTGGTTGCCATTTAAGTGGTGTTGCCACAGTAAGGATTTGCCCCTCTACTGGGAACTCCATAACTTCCTTCTGTTTATTGGTTCGTGATTGATGTATAGGTATCAAATTGGTAGGCGACTGAGGAGTCTTTGGGATGACCTCATCTACCTCCTCCCGGGATGGTTGTGTCTCATAAAAGGTACGCCAAAACGGGTTGTGTTCCCGAACCTCAGCGCGTAGCCATTGACCATAATATAATTTATCCTTGCCTTCCATTTTTTCTGCATCGAACGGAAGTGTTTACAGTACATTGCATAATGGCCTAGAATACCACAAGAGTAGCAATAGTGGGATAGTCATTCATAGCGAAAATCCAACCATATAGTCTTCCCATTCAATCTAAGAAGCTGCCTTGTTGTGAGCAGTTCCTGTAATGTGATTTCTACCCAGGCTCTTCCTACTCTAAGAGTTGTACCTTTTCTCTGCTCTACTTTAACTTCCAACACCCGACCTACATGTCGCACAGCTTTGCTTATCATATGTTCAGTGCACCATTCTAATGGGAGCCCGAATACTTGGACCCAAAAAGCACAGGTGGTGAAGTCATAGCAATGCAGGGGAGTGTTGGGTATCCAGGGCTTTAAAATGACCAAATGGTTCGAGAAAAGCCAAGGTCCAATATCCAAAATCCTCTATTTTTCCCCTTCCGATTTAAATTTAACAACATACAATCTTGCTTCACTCTAGGAGATATCTACTTGGTCAGTGCGCCATGCTCATTTCATAGTATTTTGAAACGCTTGAAAATTAGTAGTTGGGTTAGAGAGAATCTTACCCACCAAGATCAATTTGCATTCCTCTAATTTTTCCAGGCGACATCATCCCAAACCTCAATTGTCTGTGCTGACCATAGACGTCCCATTCTGTTACACAGGGCAGCAAGGCGAGCGTCATCGCCATGGTCAGTGTGGTCCATCCTTGAAGAGGCAACAGCGGAATGATGAGTGTGCTCTTCGTGGTCGAAATGATCCATCGACAAGCTGGCACCAGGGGAATCTTCAAAAGGGGCAAGTTAGGCGAGCTTGTCCACATGCATTGCGGCTTAAGCAAACCTGAAATTGAACCGTGGGAATCGAGGATAATTGCAGAACAGGGGAAAGGACATGCAACGATGGGGAGATGAACAGAAAACAGAAGCTAAAGGCGAATCCTGTAGTGAAACGAGAGGAGAGGTAATGGATAGAGATGGGTCTGCGGACAAGTTGATAACTACAAATGAGAAACTGAGATGAAACAGGAGGGGAAATCCATAATCGAACAGCGGAATGGAAGCGTGAAGGTGAGCAAAAGTGAAATTAGGGTTCAGACAAGGAAAAAGCTACCATGGAGGTAGAGAGAGCTCTGCATAGCGAGAGAGAAATAGCCTGGTACAGAAGTTGGTCGAATTGAAAGCCTCAAAAGCAACCTCCTCGATTAGTAGAAAGATTGAAAGGAATCTATACACAATTTTTTTGGGTCAACGAACCAATACATAGTTTACCAGCACACAAGAATTATAATTTAAAAAAAAAAATTGTATGGATAATTTCCATCTATTGTAGAATGTATAACTTAGGGATACATGTTTACTTTTTTCTATTTAATCTTCCAAGCCTAATAAATTTGTTAGCAATTTTTCATAAGTGCAAAGGGCAGAAGCGACCACCTAATTTTGTTGGCAATATTTTTTCGTTGTTTTGTCAATTTTGGATGAATGAAAAACCCGTACTGTTGTAATGATATAAATATTGATGTCTCTTGATGTATACTGTCACAATCTCTCTTTTCACGTCAAGGGAAAGGGACAAGATTTAGAGGTAATGCCAAGTTAGGGACCAACATTCCATAATCAGCTTGGGTTCTTCTAAATTTTTACCTTACGCAATGTTGAATTTTTTTTTAAATTCCATTAACGTTATGAAAATTCTATGCGATGAGTCGCCACTAATCTATTGGGATCGGTTAAAAACCAAGCGAGATATGAGAATATACCTCAATTCCTACGTAACCAAAGATTTAGTGAAGAACTTGACTACACTAGTTATCTAACTAGAGTGTCCGGTCTTTTTACGAAATTATGAATCCTAAAGTTCTTGTCCACTAAGTGTCCATGTAATGTTTTAGTCTATATTATGGTCCTAAAGTGTGACCTAACCATTCAACTAACATAAGCCAAACACAACACAAAAAAAGCAATATAAAGGAATCACAATCAATTCATCAAAAATGGTAATGAAAGAACGAGTAAAGAGTAAAGTGTAAAATGCCATACGGTAACCCGATACAAGTCGGGCAAAGAATATGACACGACCTTGTTAATAAGCCCCGAGACAATAACCCCCATGAGTTACAATCAAATCGAATCCAATTCTTGACTAAAACATCGACCTTCCAAGACTAAACTATATCCAAGGTATTCACTAAAATATTTATACTATATGAATATCAACTAAAAAACACTACGCTAAATCTAATACTACTATCTGATCAAGGAACCATTTTTTTCAATTTTTAAATTTTCGGCTTTATTTATTTATTATTCTGGAAATGAGGACTTAGGCTTGGCCTCGAGGCCATCCCGCAAGTAAGGTCAGGTTCAGATTATTCAAGGACAGGCCATCGATGGGCTTATTAAAGTAAATAAAACATCAAAAAAAGAAAAAGAAAAAAGCACGCTAGTTATTAAAGTAGATACAACATAAAAAAAAAAAAAAAAAAAAAAAAAAAAAAAAAACGCACACACACACTAGTAAATAACTTGGGAAAACTAATTAGTCATAGACCTATTATACGAATGTCAATTCAATTTTAAACTTTTCAATTTTGCTAAGTTAATCTTAAATCTTTAAGTGAAATTTCAATGTAATCCTTCTTATCAATTTTTACTAAAATTGCTAATATGGCGATCCAATTAACCGATCATGCTATGCAATATACCGCTATGTGAGCAATTTCTAGCAAAAATTAATTAGAAGCACTACATTAAAATTTCATGCAAAATTTTAGGAGTAAATTGGCAAAGTTAGAAACATTAAGACAAAATCGGTATCCATACAATAAATTTGGAATTAATTGGACAATATCTCTAGATAATTCAAATGAGAGTTCATAACCTTTGACTAGTTAGTAATTTAGGGTGTGTTTGTTTATGTTCTTTGTTTCTGTTTTTGAACAAAAATTCTGTTTTTTTGTTCCCGAGAACAAAAATTCTGTTTTTTGTTCCCGAGAACAAAAAAAGAACAGAAACGTGTTTGTTTGCGTTTTTTGTTCCAAATCTGTTTTTTTTTTTTTCTAGGGAACAAAATTGGAACAAAAATCAGAAACAAGAAAAAGTTGTTTTTTGTTCCGTAAACACTTTTGAAGAATTAAAAGAACAAAAACACAAAACAAAAAACTTGTTTTCTTTTTGTTTCTTTTCTTTTCTTTTTCTTTTTTTCTTCTTTTTTCTTTGGTCAGTCGCCGGCCTCGGCCATGACTGGTGACGTTGTCGAGGGTCGGCGACCTCACCGAAGCATCGCCGGCCCCTGACGAGGCTCGGCCTCGCCTTGGCTAGGCGAGCTCGGCCTCACCGGATTTGGGCGAGCTCGAGCTTGCCGAGCCAGCAAGGCTCGGAAGGAGTGGGTCGAGGCTTGGCGAGCTCGAGCTCGCCCAAATCCGTGAGCCCAAGCTGTGCAAATGCGCCTAGCCAAGGCGAGGCCGCCGGCCCTCGTTGGCCGGTCGTCGGGCATGGCCGAGGCTTGTGACCGGCCAAAAGAAGAAACAAAGGAAAAAGAAAGAAAAAAAGGAAAAATAAAATAAAAATATTAAAAAATTAAAAGAAACAAAAAAAGAACACAAATTTACCAAATGTGTTTTTGTTATTTTTTTATTCCTGGAACAAGTTTACCAAATGTGTTTTTTTGGTCAAAAATTATTCCCCGGAACAGAAATAGTTTTTTTTTGTTTTTGTTCTCCGGAACAAAAAAAAGAACAGAAACACAAAAAAACTTACTCTTAGTCACCAAAATAAGATTGGTTAATTCATATAAGAATTGGTAAATTTAAGGCATTAAGAAGAAAGGCAAATAGAACTTTGTAAACAATACGAATTGTAAATAATTTCCAAATTATTTTAAAAACTTAATAATTTTTTAAACGTGCTGGTTAGTTATCAACAAGCTATCAAGACATCATGTAAACATTAACTTTCTTTACCAACAACTTTTTGACACTTATGCACTCTTGTAGAAAATTTATGAACAAAAAAAAGAAATCCACTGGTTTTGAATGGAACAGTAAAATCTTCGTGGGAACAAATAGGAGATGAAAGACCCGTGAACTCCAAGAAGCCCTTACATTCGGGAACTAGTAATGCTCCAACTCAAGCATAGAACCATAGACATTGTCAAATGTAGCAGCATCATTTTGTCCTCACTTTTCCACTCTTTATAGCTCTCACAGAGCCTATAAATACCGAATGACACGGCACATGCCATGTACACTATCGCACCGTTTAATATGAATCTCTTGGTAAATGTTGGGCACGTGTAATAATTACTTTTCTTGTTGGAAAAAAGAGAACGACCCGCTTTATAATTTATGTTTTCAACGCCTTTTTTAAGGGTTGATAATATGAAAAATCTCAAATCGGTACATTTGTAAAAAATTTACTCAAAATTAATTTTTTAATCACAAAAAGTCTTAGACTGATATACTTGTGATAAATTTATCACAAAAAATCCCAAATTAATATATTTATGACAAATTTATCATATATTAATTTTCATTAAATCACAAATTGGGTACATTCGTCAACTGTCACGTGTCATTCAACTACGTAATTTGACCATAAAATTTCACGGAAATTGATGGAAGGTAAATTTTTTATTGGTATATTAGTTATAAGTTTTTTGTGGTTAAAAAATTAATTTATGATAAATATATCTCTAATGTATTAATTTAGAATTTTTCGTAGTGTTAATTATTATTATTTTTATGCTGCCCGGAAAGCACATCACACACGCAAATGTCGACGCAGGATTCGGATTTTAAATTTCACAATGCAACCATATATGTGTCCAACGCTGGTCGTGACTCACAAGTTCACAACGGTCAAACACAATGTCAATTTTGAAAAAATTTCAAATCTGGGCGAAGAGCGTGACGAGGTCAACTATGCTGGTGAGGCACGTGTAGGGAGAGTCGACCCGGTAACGAATGGAACTTCCCTTCCGTTGCGGCGCCTCTCATCACGGCGGTCTCATCATCGCGTGAAAGACGAGACAAGGATGTTGACAACTCAATTTCTTGTCCCTTGGGAAACAAAATAAAAATCTCAAGTGTAATGAAAAATCTGGCGTAGGTGCTTGAGATTTTAAGTGTGATGACGGAGTGATGGGTCATCCGTTAGTGTTATCCTAAATTTGCTTGGCCGGCTATCGGCTGTATGGAAATTTTTGGGTCATCCAAAAAAAAAAAAAAATTCTCAAACAACATACAGAACACAGAAAAGAAAGGCCAGGTCTCTGACCCCACCTCGCCTCACGGACTCCATTTCCATTTCCATTACAATTCCCCCCATTCTATAATCCAAAAGATTGGCCCCCCGTATTTTCTCTTTTGCCCAAATGCCTGTCCCTTTCCCGAAATTATTTTTTATAGACTCAGGTCCCCGCGTCGTGAACAATGAGAACTGTTAGATTGTGGAAAAATGAAGCTCACGTGAGATCCACGTTGTGATAAACGATTATGATTAATTTGATTCTTGTGAATCCGAATACAACTAAGAAAAATCTCAGGTTTTAGCCTCTTCATCTGTCACCATTAACAAGTATAGGAAAATACCAATTAAATTTACTTGTGATTTTCTTCCATTTCTTTCTATTGATTTTGAATTTTGATGTCTTTTTTCTATTTCCTTTTCTTAAACAAACCCCGCCGGAAGTCAAAGTAAATCCCGCTCAAGGAAGATTTATTTAACGCTTCAAATAAAGTGCCTTTTGAAAGTAGATAAATAAGTTATCCTATTTCCACGGTTATATGAAAGGTGGAGGAATGTACGCACTCATTTGAGAGTATGAGAGTCGTTTATCTTCTTACTTTCCCTTTCGTATTTTGCCATGCAGATTTGCCATGTACGTAGTTATCTGCAAGAAATTGACATGTATATGGTGAATATTTTTATATATGCAATGAGTGAAGATTTCTCAGAGTTCAAATGAAATGTGTGTGTGGATCCCGTTTGCCATTGTACTGGTGGAAATATAAGATCCGGAAAATAGTTGGACGTACATAAATTTGTCGAGTGGGAACAATCGTGCATGATTAAATCATTCTCGGACTTAGGGACATGATACAACAAACGAGTACGTCAAGGACGAGACATTTATTCCACGACCGATCAATTCAAAGTCTGATTAACGCTGCTTCTTCTTCTTCTTCTTCTTCTGTTCCCTCTCTCTTTAAGCAGTGAAGTCAAATTCAAATTTCTTCTTCAACCGTGGCAGTCAAAGATCAAAATCTCGTGTCCAACAATTTAATCAGAAGAATCGGAGAAATAGATGGAATTATAAACTGGCTTTTGCATATAAATACGAGAGATATCTCTCGCAAGACAAGGCATCCTTCATCATACATTTTGTAAAACTAGTGACAAATCGTGCCAAGACCCAAAAGAGCAGAATAAGAAAAGTCAGCCATCTAGCATAAAGATGGAGTTCCTGAGAGTTGGTGCGATTCTGCTATTTTTGGTGGGAACATTGGTGCAACCAAAAGAGGCATGCAGGGTTCTAACTAAGGGCAAAGAGGAAGCGTGGGCTAACCATCAGCCAAGCGTTCTTGTTCTCCAAACCCTGCAAAAGGGTAACGTGCCTAATCCCGGAGGTCCTGGCTACACTCCAGGATCTAAAAGAACTGCTAGCACCACCAACACCAGGGCCTTTGCCGGTCAAGCCATGGCCCCTCCGCATGTGGTTAATCTGGCCGCGTTCCAAAGTCATGGTGCAATTGCCAATCACCAATAGTTGGAGCTCACCAAATGACACTTATCAAGGGGAATCTATGTGTTGTGGAGATTAAATGGTTAGAGCCCAACACGTAGATGCAAATATAGAGGTACATAGGGATCACTATTAAAGTAAACTTGGCACGAATAGATAGTTTAACTTTTCTGTTGGTTAATTTCCATCTATTGTATAGAGTATGTGACTTGGTGGAACATGTCTTCTTCGATTTAATCCTTTATGTCTTATCAATCTCGTAGCAAATTTGTTATTTAGAGATGTTTTATGAACAAATTGCCAGGCATTCAATTATTAGTTTTCAACATCGACGACAAAATGTCTTGTCAGTATGGCAACTTTGGTTCCCTATTCCTATTCTCACGTTTGTTTAATTCTCAATGAACAATCAGCCGAGGGTTCTTGTTCTCCAAACCCTACAAAATTGTCACGTCCCGACCGTCCGAGCACATGCCCATCCTTGCTTGGTCGATATAATAGCGATGTCCCATGACGCATCGCCGACCCTTTTCGTTTTAAATACGCATGCGGAAGCATATAAATAATCCTCAGATAATAAAACAATAGGATAAGAAAGTAGGGCCATAAATTTTTTCAAACCAAAAGCCAACCTTTTATAAACACACAAGTTTATTTACAACATTAGATCACTTACAAAAATATCGGCTTAATAAAAAAGGGACTATCCTATGACTAACGAGTCAGACAGGTTTGCTGATTTTGTTTCCTTCACTTCCCCAAACTCCGAGATTTCAAATTCTCCACGAACACCATCTAAGGACCTGAAAATGGTTATACAATAACCAGTGAGACAATGTCTCAGTGAGTTCTATCCCCTAAGACCCGATTAGAAAGAAAATATGCACCCTAGGGGTTGCCTAAGCATAACCACGAGTCGAAGGGCTTACCTTGGCCTCAGTTCCTTCCTGCAAGTTAGTTCAAATAACAGATACTGACAATCATATCATTCAATCAATCAGATCGACTTAATGATCAATCGATTCAGTCGATTTCATGTTATCAAGACCACTCTCCAGTCATTTCAACTATTCCATCTCAATTCTCAATCACGGCTCAACGAGCAAAGTCTATAAAATTCTCAACTATAAATCACGGTCCAAAGGACACAACCTATCTTTAGGTGGTAATCACAACCCAATGGGCGCAGCCTTTAATAAGTGGCAAATCACGACCCTATTAGGCACAACCCCAACCGGGTGGTGAATCACAGTCTCAAAGGCACGACCTTTAATAGGTGGTGGATCACGGCCCTAGTGGGCACGACCTCTGACAGGTGGTGAATCACGGCCCTATTGGGCACAACTGATCCCAATTCGGTGGTAAATCTCGGCCCATCTGGCGCAACCATATTTCGGCGGCTTTCTAAGTCCACTCACAACCATTCATGGTTATTTCCCACTCAAATACTGACATTCTCCAATTTTGGGATAATTTTCCCCATAATCACCAATTCACTCAATTTTCACAAACCAGTACTCAATTAAATAAACAGAAAGCACCACTGCAATCAGCACGAAATTCCGGTCACTGGCCATCCCGGTTGAATTTCTGAAAATTAATTAATTAATTAATTAATTACGGAAATAAATAAATAAATGCCGATAAATCCAACTTAGGCTTGTAATGCCTAATTGGAAGCCGAGACGAACCCGGAAAATTCCTGAGGTTCGTTCGATAAATACTAGAATCTATATACTTGCTAATTACACTAACCATTTGCCTAACATGCATTAACAATGCACTAAATTAATTCACCTAATCTAATCTATCCACCTAAGTACACTTAACTAAATCTAATCAACCCTAAGTATCATTAACCTACTAAGTGGGGTTTAGTGAGTTAAACTCACTTGTGCAAAGCGAAGACCGGAACACCGCGACGACGACGCGATGGGGGCCGAAATCCAAATTTTCGGTGGCGTCGACGGGCACTCGGACCGGGCCCAAAGGCCTTGCAAGCCCACTGCAAATGCTGGGCTTGACTTCAGGCTTGGGCTGCTTCTAGGTTGCGCTTGCTTCGCAGGCCCAAGATGGGCTGATGGACTGAAAATTTTGCTGGGCTGAGCTGCTGAACAATTGCAAGCTAGGCTTCAAATGGGCCGAAGGACTCAATTGATGGGCTGCTGCGGCTGAATTGGACCGAAGACAGGCTGAATTGCGGGCTGGCTTGCGTGAGGATGGGCTGCAGCGTGGGCTCGAGAAAATGGGTCCACGACGCTTGAAAATTGCGAGCTGCTGGAGACGTCAAACGTGAAGTTGTTTCGGTGGTCTTCGATGGCACGCGTGCAGTTTCGAAGGTTAGCACCAGCTTCGCTGGTTGACCGAGCTGGATGAATCAATTCGGTGGGGGCGACGGAAAGAAAACGTGGAGATGGCCGCGTGGATTGGAGTCAAATAACCGGCTGGTGTTGACTGGCTTCTCGAGCGGACAACACGGGCAGCTGTAGAAATTTTGCTGGTCTTCGATGGCAGCTTGAAGCCACGTACGTGGGTGAAGTTGCGTCCAAATGGTGGGGCTTTGGATGATGGGTTGGTGATGATGATGGGAGGGAAAGAAAGATGATGTGGTGGATGTTGGATGATGATGATGGTGGTGGGAAGACACGTGAGGAAGAAATGAAAATGGGGATGGGTTGCTCGGTTTCGGTGGATTACCTTCGGTGGAGAGGAGAAGAGAGCAGGCGATGGTCTTCGAAGGAAATGGACCGAAAGAGAACAACAAGTGCAGCTGGTTTCGGTGGATTACTCACAGGAGGAGACAATAAGGAGGGAAGCAGCTGGCCAATCTTGCAAGAGAAGCCAAGGATAGGGCATAAAGTCAAGCAACCTTAGCCAATGCATTAAACACTTGTCCCCTATTACTTTCCAATCAAATTGCCACCAATTAATCTAATATTGATGTAAATGTTGCACCCCTCCATCCTAGGTTCCGAATTTCGTCCAAATGGTTTCAATTTCCTCACTCGATCCTCCAAATCGACGTCCAAATTTTCCAAATCGACATCCAATTTTGATGAAGAAAAATCCCGTCTAATTTCCTGTAAGTCCCCAACACCCAGAGGCTTGGCTTGGAAGTCCAAATTTCCTTCAATTTGGCCCATCCGAATTTCCGTAAAAATCTCAGAATCTCCGAAAATTCTTCGGAGGATGAGTCGACGGTCCTAAAATAGATCATGATATGACAAAACTGAAATCGGGTTCAAATTCGCAGTTAATTTCAATCAAACGCGACTTTAACGTGACATAGTCTACCGAGTAGCTTTTAGGAATTTTTCATGCAATTGACCCATGATCGATTTATCTCGAGTCACATTGTACATCTTCAACATATTGGCGACTCTCAGTTGTCGTGAAAATCTCGAGGTTTCAATTACGGGCAACGGGTACCAAAACGATAGAAAAATCGGTCTAGTGCCGGCCGACGAGTATTTTGCAATCAGGTGGAATCACCCACACTCTGATCACATATCTCAGTCAAATCGACCTAGGTCCGGTCTCTAATCAATTTCAACAGTGTTGTAATGACCCTTGCAGATCAACACGGTCGAGCAGTCGATTCCTAGTCGAATTCTCAAGTCCATTGCGTTAAAATCCCTTAATTGCTTTCCCAGATAGTCTAGTTATCTCATGAGTGATCAGCTCAGAGAATGGCACCATCGACGGATCGATGAAATGCCCTATTTATTTAATCGAAAACGAAATCTGAAAATTCAAACTGTCATAAAAATGGTCCGCCACGCGCTCCTGGAAATCCTAATTCCTGCACTCCAAGCAGCCATAGACCCACCGCCAACATCACCAACCCCATGGCCTTCGTTGGCCAAGCCATGGCCCCTCCGCGCGTGATTAGTCTAGTCATATCCACTATCCAGCATAGCTGCCGATTGCAAGTGGTTGAAGCTCACCAAAGGACACTTATCAATGGGATTGCATGTGTTGTGGAAATTAAATTCCTAGATTCATCCAATAATAAAGCCATTTTGCCTGAATAAATAGTTTAACATTTTTCGATGGTTAATTTCCATCAATTGTGTAGAGTTTCTATCTTGGTGAAACATGTCTTGGTCGATTCAATCCTCTATGTCTTTAAAATTTCTTGTTAATTATTTTCTTCATTGACGTTCTGAGATAGAAATTTCTTGCGTGAGATAGAAATATTATGCAATATTACACATAGCCATGAAATTGTAGTTGTATAAACTTGATTGCAAATTTGGTATGTTAAATGACATAAAAAGCTCTTATTAGGCGTTGAATGACTCACTTGCTCAAATGCACATTTTCAATTTGTCGCGACACTTAACTAAATTTATAGATCATTCTCAGCATACTAGGCTTTACTCTGAACCAATTTGCTTCCTCATGCGTTGCACGAATTTTTGTTTACACTTTTAAATTGAAATCGAAGTTCACATATAACCTATAAGATAACATAAGATTCATTATAAGAAAACATGCAAATTATGGCAAAATATCATGGATGAATTTATTGAAGTAACCAACCAAATAGCGAAAAATCAACATGGAAGACGGGATATGGTTCATTAACCGAGAAAGCTATTTCGCCACAATGATTTGGTTAAAATATCAGCAATTTAAAGGAAGATGGAACATAGTGAGCCACAATAAAATTTAGAGCAACCTTTTTTTTGAACAAAATGATAGTAGATCAAAATGTGTTGGAAGATACTGCACTATAATTGTGCTGATCTTTTGCCAGATGGTTCTCAGCGGCCCAGCCGCGACCCTTGTTTTTTTCCCTTATGTTGGATGAATTCTCTTAAAGTATTTTGAAGTTGACAAAACATTTTTATCAGTCTAGTCTGAAGACTTACAGACTCTATTGACAAAGTCTGAAGATCAAAGTCAAGATCAAAGTCTAAGCTAGCAAGACTCAAGACTTATATTTCAAAGTCTACTCACATGGACAGTTTCCAGAGCGACGTTTATTCTGATCTTATATGATATTTATTCTAATGACTAGTGGATATCTTTCTACTAGATTCAGCACTAAACGATCTTACTTTCATATGGAATATGTTTAGATTCTCTAAAGATTTCGCAACTTATATTTGGAAGGATCTACTTATGGAAACCGAGATCCTGATTGTATGGGCGAGCAGGATTGATGGGCTATCAACATTTACCTTAAAGAGCTCGAGATCTCTCTAATTGATTCTATCCAACGGGTTGATTGGAAGAACTTCTTTGGAAGGTGCCAACGATATTGAAGGCATGAAGAAGTATATAAGAGAGATGCTCTAGTTGTTGAAGGGTGCGGATAGAAGAATTCTAAAGTCTGAATCTCCTTTTCTATTTTGCAATATCATTCTTCGAGCGTTACATGTAATCAAAAGAGAGATCATATTGTAGTGAGACCTTGAGGAAGTGTAGTAGAGTAATATACACTGTGGACTCAAGAGCGTGAGACTGTAATCACTCTTATTGATTCTTAGTGAAATCCAGTCGAAGGGGCTGTCCGTGCGGGAGAGTGGACGTAGGCTTGGTCTAAGCCGAACCACTATAAATCTGAGTCTTGATTCTCTATCCCTAATCATTTATATCTTTAACTGTTTTCATTTGCTGCAATTGTTGGTTTTAAGTTATTTATATCTCATTCGGTTTAATTTATTAAAATCGCTTTAAACACCTATTCACCCCCCTCTAGGTGCTAATTCTAGTCCTAACAATTGGTATCAGAGCTTGTGTACTTGTTTATAAGAAGTGTCTTTACTTCTAAGTAAAAGATCTATGGCTAGTATGTTGCCTACGGGGTTGGTTGAAGGTCAAAGCAATACCACCTCCATACTTTGATGGAAAAGATTACAGCATATGGAAAAATAAGATGAAGGCATTCCTAAGATCGAAAGATCCTTTGGAATGGGAAGTGGTTGATAAAGGAATCATTCCTGCTGCTGCATCGGAATCAGAGAGAGGAAAAGAAACTGTTGTTCCTACTCTTTTGACTCAAGAAGAAATCACCAAGAGACAGACTCTCGACGCCAAAGCTATTTACTCTTTATATTGTGCTTTATCCCCTATTGAATATAACAGAATATCTTCTTGTGATACAGCAAAAGAAGTATAGGATAGGCTTCACATTACCTATGAAGGAACTGATCGTGTGAAAGAAACGAGGATCAACATTCTATTGGGACAATATGAAGTCTTTAAGATGAGATCGGAGAATCAATAACCGACATGTTTAGTCGCTTTCTGAAATTGTAAATGGCCTTGAATATCGGGACATCCAATCTCAGGACATATGAAGGTCAACAAACTCCTTCGAGGACTCTCAAAAGACTGGAATTACATAAAAACCTCAATAAGAGAGACACGAGAGGATTGCTCCACTCTCTCGAAACGAATTGGTTGGGACTCTTCAATCCTATGAAGTAGAACAGACCAACGAAGAGGAAGACTCAAAAGGTAAGAAATCTATTGCCTTAAAGTCTAATGATTATTCTGACGTTACAGACTCTGAAGAAGATCTAGATGATGAAGAACTAGCACTTATGATAAAGAGATTCAGAAAGTTGAACAGAAAATGAAGGAAATTCAATTGGAAGAAACAAAATTCTCAAAGGTTTCAAAACAGGTCAACAGAGGAAGATGATACTAATAAAGAAGTGACTTGCTTTGAATGCAAGAAAAAGGGACACATCGGACCCAACCGTCCTCTCGTTAAAGAAGAGAAAAGGGAAGACTGAGAAAAACGGAAGGCACTCAAAGCGAGACTTGGAGTGATATTGAATGTGAAGAAAGTGACGATGATTATGCCAATATCTGTTTAATGGCAAAATCGGACTCGGACTCGACCTTGATTCGGACACGACTCGGACAAATGAACTCGAGGTTAGTAACTTGAAAATTCCTGTTAAAGTTTCTAAATATATTGATGAACTTTGTCTTAGTCTGAAAACCTCTCTTAAGAGGATCTCCGAATTGAAAAGGGAAAATTCTACATTGAAGCAACAGGATAAACTTATGAAAGAAAAGTTTGAAAAGCTGGAAAAGATTTTGCTGTTGTGAAAGAAAACTCGAGACAAGTATTTCAAATGAAAATAATCTTTTGAAAAATGATATCACTAACATATCAAAAAGATTTTCAAATGATTCTGAAAAGCTGGCTAAGATTCTTTCGATACAAAGACCATATTTTGATAAGTTAGGTCTTGGTATGACTTCTGAAACTATTCCACTGATTGATTTTCCGAAGGTAAAAGAAAGAATTAAACAAAGACCAGCTAGAATTGTTTACAAGAATCATTTCCAGAAAGTTTTTGTAAAACCTGTTGGTAGAAATGCTCGAGATGTTCCAAGTGTAAAAGCTTAGAACACTTTGAGAAAGAATGTCCTTTGGTTTGGAGATCTGTTAAAAGAGCTGGGCTAAGACTGTCTATTGTTCTAACACTTCGGACCCAAGATGGTATGGGTACCAAAAAGAGCTTGATTTACGTTAATTGCAGGTTACTATCAAAAAGAAGATTAAATGGTATCTTGATAGTGGCTGCTCAAGACATATGACAGAGACTCAAGCCGCTTCATAAAACTTATCCAGATAGACGGAGGAAAAGTTTCCTTTGGTGGTAACAACAAAGGAAGGATTACCGGTCGAGGAACAATGAAGATTGGAAGTTTGTCTATCAATAATGTTTCCTTAGTTGAAGGATTAAATTACAACCCGCTTAGCATAAGTCGGTTGTGTGATTCTGGTTTCAAGATCAACTTTCGGGAAGAAACGTGCTCGAATCGGTAAAGACTTTACTCAATCTTTTACTTGGTCGAAGACATGAAAATATCTATCTTCCGGATGTGAATCAAGAAAGATCACAAAGCTTAATATCAGTACAAGATGAAGCAAATCTATGGCACAAAAAGCTAGGCCATATCAATATGAAGCAAATCAACAAGATCTCTACAAAGAAACTTGTTCGAGGATTGCCTATTATAAATTATTCAAAGTCTGATCTATGTACACCATGCGTACTGGGTAAACAGGTTAGAAACTCTTACAAATCAATAAATAAAGTTTCCACTAATCATGTATTGCAGCTTCTGCATATGGATTTGTTTTGACCTACCAGAACGAAAAGCATTGGTGGTAAAAGGTTATGTCTGGTAATAGTGGATGACTATTCACGATTCACTTGGGTCTACTTTCTTACAAGTAAGTCGAGACTTTCTCTCTCTTTTCAAAATTTGCTAAAAAGGTGCAGAATGAGAAAGGTCACACTATCTCAAGCATTCGTATAGACCATGGAGGTGAGTTTGAAAATCAAGACTTTGCTAAATTTTGTGATGAATTTGGTTTTCAACACAAATTCTCCTCTCCATATACACCGAACGAACACGAATGGGGTTGTGGAAAGGAAGAATAGGTCTTTACAAGAAATGGCAAGAACACTTTTATTTGGAAATCAAATTTCTTCAAGGTTTTGGGCGGAAGCATTTTCAACTTGCTTGCTATATTATAAACCGAGTGTTTTTAAGGCCAATTCTTGAGAAAACTCCTTATGAAATTTTTAAAGGGAAGAAACCAATAGTTTCTTATTTTCAAATATTTGGTTGCAAATGTTTTATTCTAAAGAATGCAAATGATCGTGTTGGTAAGTTTGAAGAAAAATCAGATGAATGATTCTTTCTTGGATACTCAACTACAAGCAAAGCTTCTAGAGTGTTCAACAAAAAGACTCAAACTGTGGAAGAATCAATGAATGTCAAATTTCAAGACTCTCCACAAGTTCAACGGATCTGCATCGAAGATTCGAATCTGCTCCGGACACACGCTAGATCTAACTCCACCGAAGCGGTTACTAAATCGAAATCGTACAACAAGCTACCGATGAAGAATCTACTCAAGAAGAAGATCAACAATCTATCGACTGACCAAGAATCGGAAGCACAAGTCTAGTCATCCTGAAGAACTCATTATTGGGAACATTAATGAGGGAATTTGAACAAGATCTAAAAGGCGAGAAGAGTCTAGTGCTGTTGCTCTTATTTCTGAAATAGAACCCAAGAATATTAAAGAAGCTTTAGCTGATGAAAGCTGGATTGAAGCAATGCAAGAAGAGCTCAGACAATTCAGTATTAACGACGTATGGGAATTGACTTCCAAACCAAAAGGTAAATCAGTTATTGGAGCTAAATGGGTTTTCAGAACAAAGTTGACGAAAAGGCAAAGTAACGAGAAACAAAGCAAGACTCATGGCTAAAGGATACACGCAAGAAGAAGGGATAGACTATGATGAGACTTACGCTCCAAAGAGCAAGGTTAGAAGCAATCGATTACTACTTGCTTTTGCTTGCTATAAGAATTTCAGGTTGTTTCAAATGGATGTCAAAAGCGTATTCCTGAATGGATTTATTCAAGAAGAAGTCTACATGGAACAACCTCCTGGATTTGGAGATTCAAAGAAACCAGACTCTGTGTTCAGACTGAAGAAATCTTTATATGGATTGAAACAAGCTCCTCGAGCTTGGTATGAAAGGCTAAGTAATTTCTTAATTCATAGTGGCTTTTCTAAAGGAAATGTAGACACTACTTTGTTCATTAAAAAGGAAGGTAAAAGCTTTCTACTTGTTCAGATTTATGTTGATGACATCATATTCGGATCATCTAATGAGACTTTGTGCAAGAAATTTTCTAAGTCTATGCAGGGATGAATTCGAGATGAGCATGATGGGTGAACTATCATTTTTCCTTGGTCTACAAGTCAAACAACTAAATGAGGGAATATTCATTCATCAAGAGAAATATGCAAAAGAACTTGTTAAAAAGTTTGGTCTGGAAAATTGCAAAAAGACTGACATACCAATGTCAAGTTCCTTGAAGATAGACAAAGATGAAACAGGGAAGAAAATTGACCAAAAGTTATACAGGAGTATCATTGGTTCACTTCTTTATCTTACGCATCCAGGACGACATATTATTTAGTGTTTGCATATGTGCTAGGTTTCAATCTGATCCTAGAGAATCTCACTTAAGTGCTGTTAAACGTATTATTAAATATGTTGATACTACTGCCAAGATTGGTCTTTGGTATCCCAAAGAATGAGACTTTACACTTCTCGGCTATTTAGACGCAGATCTTGCAGGTTGTAGAGTTGAAAGAAAAAGCACTTCAGGTACTTGTCAATTGCTTGGAAACAGGGCAGTATCTTGGTTTTCAATGAAACAAAGTACTGTGGCTCTTTCAACGGCCGAAGCAAAATACGTAGCTCTTGGAAGTTGCTGCTCTCAAATATTGTGGATAAAACAACAACTGCAAGACTTTGGCATTGAAGACTCTTGCACAGAAATAAGATGTGACAACACCAGTGCAATCAATCTTACAAAGAATCCTATCCTACATTCAAGAGCAAAACATATTGAGATTCGACATCACTTTATAAGAGATCATGTTCAGAACAAAGAGGTCTTGATACAGTTCATAGACTCAAAGAATCAACTGGCAGACATCTTCACAAAGCCACTTGAGAAAAGCTTGTTTGAGTCTATTTGCTCAAGACTTAATATTTTATCTCTTGAAGAATGCTGAAGCTCAGACTCAGTAACTAAAGTCTAACAGAGCATCAGACTCAAAGGTTAAAGACTAAGAATACGGATCGACACGACTGTAAGTTCATTTACTTAAACTGTCTTATTGATAAGGTAAGATTATCTGTCTATTTTTAAGGCGGTTATATTTAAAGAGAGTGGTTATCGATTTATTAAGGCAGTTATTTTTCAAAAAGGAAATTTTAAGATTTCCAAAATATACGACGCTTGGTTTATCCCCCGTATCTGTAATCTTTCATACACCTCTTCTCCTTCGTTTTCACTTTACCCAAAAACCCTAGATCAAAAGCTTTTCACCGCTCTGTATTTTCTCTCTCCAAAACTTCTTCGTTTCAAAGTTCTCAACTTTCTTGCGACACAAGTGAGAAAGCTTCTCCAAAGAAAGCACAATGTCGTATCAAAGGAAGTCATCCGAATAGCAAACAGGGGACCACGGGGATCCGGTCAGGGGCCCTACGCACTTTGATCTCACTAAAGAAAGCGACTTTCCTACTAAGCAAACTCCTCAACGATCTCAACAAATCTTCCCCAACTAGACCTCAAGGACATGGTCCTCAAGATGCGAAACGGTTTATGAAGATATCGAACCAAAGAACTCTTAAGCCTGCCTTTGTTTACAAGCTTTACTCTGTATTAAAGGAAGGTGGTTCTGCTATGACCTTCATGGATGAATTTCTGAAAGAGAAGGGTTACAAAAACGAGACTCGTTTTCTCACTGTCATGGAGAGGTCTGGGGTTGTGCCTGAAGGAACGGCTGCAAAAGCATTTGCAAACTTCCCCAGTGACCCTAGGTTTGGTAGTATGAATCAGCCTGAGGGAAAGGATGATGATGAAAAGATGTTCATACACTTTAAACCATGGATGGGTGTGGCTGCAAACCTTCGAGGGAAGAAGGATGAACTGTTCCGCTCAGACGGACACAGAAAGAAGTATGAAAAATTGCTGAAGCGTGGGGTGATGAACACACGGACTGTGGATTTCGATTTTCTGGACTTATTGAGCATAAATCTGCGAGAGAAATTTGAAAAACTTCAACTTTATCAGTTCTGTACTGACTGTGACATGGCACATTCTGAATTACCGGCGTACTTCTACTCCAATCTCAGTTTCATTGATGCAAACAGCTTTTCTTTCAACGTGAGGGATAAAGAGTATGTCGTTGATAAGGACATTTTGGCTGATGTACTTGGTGTGGAAAGAGGGGTTTTCCAATCAATCAGTGTGTCCGTAAGCCATGCTACTCTTGAACTAGCAAGAGACAGAATTGCAGAAGGTCGACTCTCCTACTCCAGAATGAATGCAACAAATACTTTGCTGCACAAGATTGTGATCAACTGTCTGAGACCCAAATCGACATTCAAGACATATGTATCCATCTCTGAAGCCAAGTTGATGTTTGCCATCAAGACTGGTCTAAACTTCTCTTTGCCGCATACCATCATATTTCACATGTACAGATGCATGGCAAAGGACAAAGGAAAACTTCCTTATGCTGCTCTTATTACTCGTCTCTTCAGACATCTAAACATTCAACTTCCTCATATTCTCACTGTGAAGACTATTGATAAAATGGTCATCGGGCTGAGGATGATTACCAAAATGTGTCTGAAAGAGCTTAGCAAGAAGCTGGAGCAATTCAAGGAAAAGACTCCTATCAAGTTCAGACCAGACTCATCAGCGGCCAAAAGGAAAGGGAAAGAACCCGTGGTTAGTTCTACCAAGAAGAGAAGGGCAATCATCTTGGAAGATGAAGATGATGAGGATGCGATACCCATCTATGCTCTTGTTTCTCAATTTGCTACATCTATTCCAACTGTTCCAGAACATCAATTTGCAGAGAAAGAGAAAGAGAAAGAGAAAGAGAAAGAGGAAGAGGAAGAAGGAAAAGCAGAACAAGCAGATGAACCAGAACGAACATATTCTCTAGCAAAAAAGGAGGATCTACAACAGCCTGTCACTGAGGAAACTCCTCAGAAAGAAGAGTTCTTTTCTCCTCCAGAAGACATGGAAACAGGGGGAGATATAGACAGAGAACACACACCTCTTCTACTGACTTTTAGAGAAGATGATGCACAAACAGGTGTTAGTCGATCACCTCCTTATGCTGAAGATATTCATGCTGCACAGTTTCCTGAAGGAGAGGCATCATCTCCACACACTGAACTTCCTGCTGACATTCATACTGGCTTGACTCCACCATCGACCGAGCTGAAACAAGCACTCGGGCCGACAATTCGAGATTTTCAAAGGCTGCTTGAAATCATCTTGGAACTCAAAGGCCAAATTTATGCCATGGGATATGAATTTCAGACCTTGTAGAATGAAAATCATGCAATGTTCATCACTCGCATGATCGGCTTAAAGATGTTCAAATCGATTCGGGATACCGCAAAGGGCACTACTCTCCCCCAAGTACAGGAAGATTTAAGGAAGCTTGAAGACACTGTCAAGTCTATGGAGGACTTTGAACTTGTTCGCATTCCTCAAGCTCCTTGATTTTTTTATGCTGACAAAGAGGGGGAGAAGACTTTGCAGATTTTCGAATGATTTTCAGTTCTCAAACCAAATCTTATCTTTTATATTTTTTGTTGCTACCTTGACTTTGACTTGAGTTTTTAAAACGTGTGTAGTTTTTGAATGTGTGCTCACTATGGCAATACTTTAAGCTTCTTAAATTAGATAAAGATAGTACTGTCTGTTTATGACTAATGAGGTTTCGGTGAATGCAGAACTGTGTACAGGGAAAGTCTGTGTACAGGATATCTGTGTACAGGATAACTTCTACTATTTTTATTCTAATCTTGTATGATGCTTGCTTAAAAGTTGTATTGCAGGGCGATAATATTCAAATCTGCAGGAAAGTTTTGTCACTATCAAAAAGGGGGAGATTGTTGGATGAATTCTCTTAAAGTATTTTGAAGTTGACAAAACATTTTTATCAGTCTAGTCTGAAGACTTACAGACTCTATTGACAAAGTCTAAAGATCAAAGTCTGAAGCTAGCAAGACTCAAGACTTATATTTCAAAGTCTACTCACATGGACAGTTTCCAGAGCGACGTTTATTCTGATCTTATATGATCTTTATTCTAACGACTAGTGGATATCTTTCTACTGGATTCAGCACTAAACGATCTTACTTTCATATGGAATATGTTTAGATTCTCTAAAGATTTCGCAACTTATATTTGGAAGGATCTACTTATGGAAACCGAGATCCCGATTGTATAGGCGAAAGGGATTGATGGGCTATCAACACTTACTTTAAAGAGCTCGAGATCTCTCTAATTGATTCTGTCCAACGGGTTGATTGGAAGAACTTCTTTGGAATGTGCCAACGGTATTGAAGGCATGAAGAAGTATATAAGAGAGATGCTCTAGTTGTTGAAGGGTGCGGATAGAAGAATTCAAAGTCTGAATCTCCTTTTCTATTTTGCGATATCATTCTTCGAGCGTTACATGTAATCAAAAGAGAGATCATATTGTAGTGAGACCTTGAGGAAGTGTAGTAGAGTAATCTACACTGTGGACTCAAGAGCGTGAGACTGTAATCACTCTTATTGATTCTTAGTGAAATCCAGCCGAAGGGCTGTCCGTGCGGGAGAGTGGACGTAGGCTTGGTCTAAGCCGAACCACTATAAATCTGGAGTCTTGATTCTCTATCCCTAATCCTTTATATCTTTAATTGTTTTCATTTGCTACAATTGTTGGTTTTAAGTTATTTATATCTCATTTGGTTTAATTTATTAAAATCGCTTTAAACACCTATTCACCCTCCCTCTATGTGCTAATTCTAGTCCTAACACCTTGTTCACTTGGTTTTAAAAGTTTCTATTAAGTTCATTATCTATACTAAAGTCCACATAAGCATTTTTGAAATAAGATAATTGTCATGACATTTAAGTCTTACCTTGTTAGAATTGCCACCTTAGCATTTTTTAGTGGTTACTTGCGATGACAGTTATCGGGATTTGATCACATAAAAGGAGATAGCTTAACGACCTGATTGAGAGAGAGAGAGGACCAAATTTTACGAATGATGTAAGGAAGAGGACTGAAATTCTGGGATATTCCGAGTTTTTAAGTGTTGGCATAAACATGTTTCTACAGATGTGATCAAGACACGGTTTTCAACTCTGTTCGTGCCCCCACACTGCCGCCTTTGAAAAGGACAAAGACATGTTCATTTCCGGGCATTTGTCGACCTGAGTTTGTTCCTAACCCACTTTACTCAATCCATCTCTCCCTCTTTGTCTTACCTTTGAATTTATAAAATTACTTCATATTTGAACACCGTCGATAGGGACAAAAAGCCTTTTAACACGCATATTTTCTCAATTCAAGCTTTACGTTACTGATGATGAAACTAGCGAGAAGAAAATCTATTTTGGTCCTAACTTGTTCTTGGAAAACAGAAGATAAGATTAATATAAGAGGATCGAAATGTTCTTCAAATTGAAACCGTTGAAACAATAATTGAAAGTTCTTGTTTATTCACGACATAAATGTTGGACACGTTAAATGCATGGTCCAATTAAAAGAAACAGGTGATCATGGAGATCAATTTACTATTCTAATCGCAAAGGACCCAATGATATGCATCGCTCCTATATCACATGAAAAGTCATGTGACTACCATTGATTAATCTAGAAGTCGTAAGTTTTTAGATGAAATTGCGATTTAATATTTCGGCAAAAAGTTAAATGGTCTTGAGACATTAGATCTTTTGCAAGGGCATTGTATTTCAAAATCGACATGGCTCTGGATTGAAATGTAAGCGGTGAGAGGTCGGGATTTCGCGATAGTGGTCAATTGGATATATTTATCAAAAGTCGAGTGGAAGGTCTATCTATTGTTGGGTGGCTTGGGATCACGCATTTATTGGCTATTTTTTAATAATCTAACATCAGTAACGTTAATATGAAAAATTCTAATCCAACTATAGGCAACAAATGCAAAACCTCTCATTATATTTAGAGTAATGTCAACTATAATGAGCTTATTTTATAAATTATAGACGGCGCGCTCATGGAAAAAACCACAATATATAATTGGTATTTGTAGTCGCACTAATGCAATTATTCTTCCAAAGATATCTTTTATATGGTTTTACTTGCTTTCAATGTAACTAATATATTTCTACCTCCCGCAGGAAATTTCATTCTTATACATGATGACTAGTATAGAAAGCAAAAAGTAATTCCGGTAAAATAGTTTATTTTTCATTCATGAAAGCTATACTTTAAATTCTATGGTAGGTTAATTAACTCCCCCTTTTCGAAACAGCGAGGTTTTCTTTTGCGTGGATTTGGCTCCATTGCCATTAAAAAGAATGAATCTGCCGCATTGATAATTAGACAATTAAGTGTCGATATGCTGGAAAACTACTGATTGGAAGCTTCGCAGTTTGATAAGAGAACGTCAATAAACAACAAAATTGCTAAGAAATTTATGAGACTTGAGGTATCAAAACAAACAAATTGAATATGTTTCATCATGTTAATTGCATATTCTGTGCTATAGATGGGAATTAACCAACCAAAAGGTTAAAGACTTTATTCGTGTATAACAACATATAACTCCACTATTTTATTCGCGTACATGAACATGTTTCATCATGTTAATTGCATATTCTATGTTATAGATGGGAATTAACCATCCGAAAGGTTAAAGACTTTATTTGTGTATAACTACATATGACTCCGCTATTTTATTCGTGTACATGACCATATTATTGTTTCCTTTAAATCTCTGTACTTACAGACTGCTTATTAATTTCAAGAAATTCAAAATGCACAACACACACGTTCCCCTTGATATTAGTGTCCTTCCGTAAGCTCCAACTATTTGCGGTTGGCAGCCATGCTAGACTTAGAGATGCGATTAAAGTAGCCACGGGGAAAAGCCACAGCTTGACCGGCGAAGGCCCGGGTGTTGGTGGTGTCGGCGACCGGAGTGTGGCCACCTGAATCTCCGGAAGGTGGGACCGGACCCTTTTGCATGGCTTGGAGAATAAGAACCTTGCCGCATCATTACGCAACCTCCCTCATTTCCCTTAATTAGAACCCTGCATGCCTCCTTTGTTGTGTCTAATACAACAAAAGGTACAATGAAGGATGACTTGTCTTGGGAGATATGCGGATCCTGTATATATATTCAACGATAAGCTTATAGTCTCTGTATATTTCCTCGATTCTTTTTATTGAACCATTGGACACGGGTTTTTGATTTCTGACTGCTATAGCGAGACACAAAATTTGGGTTTTGACTTTGAGACGCAATGCTAGAGATACCAAGACTCATACACTAAATGAATTTACTAAATGACGTGACAAATAGTAAGTGATTATATATGTTAGTAGGCCCATTTAAATAGTAAATAGAAATTTGTCAGATGTATTTGTCTAGCAGAAATTAACGATTTGGAAAATCTTACAAGAATGAATTAACTAAAATTATTTTTTGTCATCAACAAAATTATTAAAAAATGTATTTCGAAATCACATTGATTATTCTAGTTTGAATCCATCGTCAAAGAATAATGTCTCCGGTCTCATCCTTGACGTATTCTTTTGTTGTCAGATGTCCACAGCGTCCTAAAGTATTAACCATTCCGGGCATAATATTTTTACATAAACAACTTTTGGCGTGTCTTTCTTTATTGGAAACTTTTAGTAAATGTCCAATTAATTTTCAAGTTTCATTTTTTTCATAGTTGATGGAAATGATAATTTCCATAAAGTGCTAGTAGTTAGGGCATCAACATACATATAATTTTTTGCCAAGAGAAATAATTCATTCATTTCATACATAAATTATCGCTGTACATGTCAAAAGTCTAACACCATACGTGGAAATAGCATTTTTCATAGATGGTGGACTAAATTTAAATTCATTAATCTCTCTATGACTAATTTTCATCCACAAATTCGTAGTGGATGATACAAAATTGGATTCTCCGGCTATTGCTTTTAACCCTTTAAAGACCGTAGCCAGGTTACGTGGAGTGTGGATCGTTCCCAATCCTACTTTATTCAATCGGTCTCATCCTTCTTGTCTTCCTTTGAAATTTATAAAATTTACTTCTGATCTGACCATTTTGGATCATGGCAAAGTGTCCAACACGCATATTTTGCTTGACGATCAAAGTAAAATCTGAATCTGGACTTGACTTATGTATCTTCCAATTCCAGAGCTTTATGTTAATGCTGATAACCGATGGAAAATAACGAAGACACAAGTAAAATAATCGATATGTTCTTTAAGATAAAACCATTGAAAATAATAAGAATCGCTCCACGAGACGGTTTCGTGAAAAGTTCTCGTTGTCCATGACGTTATTCAAGTACAATCTCTTTTATGACAATTAAGTGCACCTTAGCAGGTAAATCCTGAATCCATAAAACATCTAGCTTATAATTTCATGGATCATGTTAGATGCAAGTTCAAGCCTAGGTGGCTAGCACATCCGAAACACAGGTTGTACACACGTGACGGTGCAAGGATTCAAACTGGTATCGTGCACCTAATCCATGTGCACAACTCCTCTCGTTATTCATTAAGTTAGAAAAATGAATTTTATGCCCGATAGACCATGTGGACCATTACTCACGTGTAATTTACAGTGACACCAACATGATTAAATATCAGATGACCTTAGTTTATATGATTTATCAAGCATGCAATATCAGCTCAATTATAGTGAACCCCACAAGGTCAAGTGCATGTTTCATAGTTCAAGAAGAAATCGATGATCTAGAGTTCAAATTCCTATCTTATTGCCAAATTAATGGCCTTTATGAGCTACACAAGTCTGATATCATATAAAATTTCGTAAAACTATTATCAACCAATTCAAAAGCTATTTTTAAGCCTGTAGATTAACACTTACTGTTATCCTTAGGTAAAAAGGTCGAATGATTCGGGGCCGCGTACTTTTAACAAGGCCTTCCATTAAAAAATTGATATGGCAAGAGGCTTGGAGATTGGGATTTTGAGGATATAGTTTGTTGATTATATATTTACGTGCCAAAAGTCGAGTGGAGCGTCCATCTGTCTCATCTAACTATCTAACACAAAGACTTGTAAACAAAATCTATGGCGTAAAAAGATTGCTCGTGACTTACCAAATTGTGACCTCTCCAAATATTGAAATCACGTGAATTTCGAGCCATCAGACAGGTTTTTTCTCTGTTGTTGTCTTTGAGCTGCTGAGAAATCTGGAGCAGGTTGAGTAGCTCATTAGACCAAGAACACAATTACACGTCCATAAACTACCATTATTACGGGAAAGAATTTTGGAACGCATTGCTAAAGATAGGGCAATAGAAAAAAGAGAATTAATTAGATGACGGTCTTTAATCTATTGTGAGAATGATAGTTTCTTCTAGACTATAAAAAACCAAATAACAAATAATCATAATTTGTTGTGGTGTCCACTCTTTCAAAAATTTATGGCTCACAACAAGTTGTTATTTTCACAGTAGTCCAAAGACCATTATTAGGGGTGAGCATGGCCCAGGTGGGTGGTTCTCGCCTTGGAACTAAGAACTGCCCACTAAGATCAATTCTGAAAAATTGGAATTGAAGCTCGCCCGTTAGTTTCGTGGATCCACCCGGGAACCGGACCATCGGTCCAATCCGATTCCCAGCTGAGTCCATAGAACCAGTCCTCAATCCCTACAAAGCTTATTTGGCCTTATATTCGAGTTAAATTGCAAGCTATTGAATTTGATTAATGATTGAAAACTATAAAGCAAAATGAATAGACAATACTATTGGGAAATGTGACTTCAAATTAATAAAGCAATTAAATCGAATTTTGAAGCATGATATCACTTTCTTTAAGAATTTATTTGCTTCACAATGTTACTAATGGTCACTAGCAAAATCCTCTAAGATACAACAAAGTCTCAAATGAGAATATTAAATAGCAATTCTAGTATATCTATAGAATCTCTCTAGAAAATAACTGAAAAGATGACCATAGTTTCTAGAAAGAGGACTCGAAAATGATTTAATACTTGTTCATTCGAAAACTGACATATATATATATATGTTGGTCTTAAAGAACATAAGTAACTATTCGCAAAAGATTGCAAAGTAAACAAATGTATCCATTCGAAAGAAGTTGCAAAATGAACAAATGCATGAAAAGTTGCAAATTGAACAAGTATAATTTCCAAAGGTTGTCTTAAAAGACACATAAAAAAATCGGAATAATAAAAATAATAAAATAATAATAATTTTTAATAAATAAAATTCTGAATTTTCATAATTTCCAAAAATACTTAATAAACAAACAAATTGAATTAATAAAGGCTAATAAGATAATTGTACGAAATAAAATAAAAATAAATGGGTTAGTGCTAATTAAAACGCATAAGTGCAAGCATGCAAATTGCTAAGTGCACCTAATAATCGTGAAATTATTTGTACATTCACACGCGGGTATTGTGGGGTCTAGCTTATACCCAGTTATTTTCTTTTTTTAAAATACACTAGAGAAGACTCACATTTATTAATTGACCAATCTCTTCCCAACTTTCTTATGTAAGACAAGGTATGGTCCTCTTAAGGTTTCCCAATACCGAAAACATGTGGAGAATTATACTCCAAGTTAAAAGTCCTAATCTCTATAGAAAAAAAAAAAAATTATTGCTTGATTCATATTTTTTTCAATGTCAACATAATTTAATCATGGGAATGGCTAAGGAGAGACGTAATTATACTCTTAAAAAAAGCCATCGGCTCTTATGGACATCTCTAATTGGTCCTCTCCTTCCTCTACGTTTGTTTATTTCATTTTGGTTGAGAAAGCAAGTAAATGGATTATTAGTTTGAAATAAAAAGAAGAAGTAGGGAGTTAATCTTATTACATACCCAATAGACAAAATTAGTCAATAATGTCTAATAACTATAAATATACATATATGTATATCTATATTTAGTCGAAAAAATATAAAATAATTAAGTAATTGAAATGGAATTTCTCTTTATATATATTAGTCCGGTTCGGGTGACAGGCAGACGATTCCACACCTAAAACTAAGAATTAGACCGGTACTCACCAATTCCATTAAATTGGAATTGGGAACCGGACCGGCCCCATGGAAATTGTTGGTTCCAATCCAGTCCGGTCCAGCTCCGAGCGGTCCGAGTAGCTCCTGATTCCTTTGCACACCCTTAGTTGTTATGCTAGCAAAGCCTATTAGAAAATTGAAGCCATACAATCGATATCAGTCATTGGATTTTGAGGGTCCCTCTAGGGATCCATATGATTTAACGAAACATGGGTTAGAAATACACCTGGATAATTGAATAATCTTCTAATAAATAGATGGATATCCATGGAACGTAAGGCACAAGACAAGGAAACCACTTGCCAAAGCCCAAATTACAAATAAAATACAGGCCCAAATTATAAGAAAATTGTTGTGAGTATCAACCACATCCTAGTAAAAGGATTCTCCTAACTCTTCCTGTTTGATGGAGAGTATGAACCATGTGAAAGGTTAAAGACAATTTATTCATGTATAACTGCATATGACTCTATTGCTTTATTCTTGCATATGACTATATTATTGTTACCTTTAAATATCTATACTTATACTCTTTATTAACTTTTAGGAACTCAATTTCCACACACAGTCCCCTTGATATGAATGTCCTTCCGTGAGCTCCAACTATTTGCGATCAGCAACCATGCTGGACTTAAGGATGCATTGGAGTAACCATGGGGATGAGCCACGGCTCGACCAGTGAAGGCCTGGTTCTTGGTGGTGTCAGCGATCGGAGTGTGGCCACCTGAATCTCCCGGAGGTGGGACTGAACCCTTTTGCATGACTTGGTGAACGAAAACAGTTGCCTTATCATTTGCCCAACCTCTCTCATTGCCCTTATTTAGAATCCCGCATGCCTTGTTTGGTTCCACTATTGTTCCCACCAAAAATAGAAACAAAACCACACCCACCGCTGCTTTTGTGGCTAGGAACTTCTTCATGTTTTTCACTTGGTGTCTGTTTTTCTCTTCTTTGTTTTGTTTTGGTAAATTTGTGTAATACAACAAAAGGTGCAATGTAGGATGTCTTGTCTTGGGAGATATGTTGATCCTATTTATATTCATCGATAAGCTTATAGTTCGTGTGCATTTCTTTTCTTTTGATCGAACCGCTGGACATGGGTTTTTTATTTTTGACTGCTACAGCAAGAGCCTAAAGTTGAGTTTTTGACTTCATTGGATAAATAGGGAAAGAAGAACAAGCATTAATATAATACTAATTGAGAGGCAATTCTAGAGATACTAAGACTCGTGCATTAGATGTATTTACTAAATGATGTGACAATTAATAAGTGGGTATATAAGTTAGGAGGCCCATCAAAACAGTAAATAAAAATTTCTCAAATGTATTTGTTTAGCTGAAATTAACAATTTGGAAAATCTTACAAAAATCAATTAACGAAGAATAATGTCTCGAGTCTTGTCCTTGACATGCTCTTTCAATGTCTGATGTCCGCAGCGCCCCGTAATATTAATCATTCCGGGCGTTATTGTTTACATACAACAACTTTTGATGTCTTTTTTTATTTAGCAATTTTTAGTATATGTTCAATTAATTTTCAAGTTTTACTTTTTATATAGTCGATGGAAGTAATACTTTCCATAAAGGGCTAGTAGTTAGGACATCAACATGCATATAATCTTTTGCCAAGAGAAATAATTTATTCATTCTATACATAAGTTATCGCTACATATACATGTCAAAAGTCTAACACCATATGTGGAAATAGCAATTTTCATAGATGTTGGACTAAATTTAGATTCATTAATCTCTCTATGACTAGTTTTTCAATCCACAGATTCATAGTGGATGATACGAAATTTCATTCTCTGATTATTGCTTTTAAACCCTTGTAGCTAGGTTACTTGGAATGTGGATCACTCCCAGTCCGACTTTATTCAATCGGTCTCGTACTCTGTCTTCCCTTTGAAATTTATAAAACTTACTTCTAATCTGACCATTTTGGATCATGGCAAAGTGTGCAACACGCATATTTGCTTGATGATCAAAGCAAAATCTGAATCTAGACTTGACTTATATATCTCCCAATTCCAGAGCTTTACGTTAACGCTGATCACCGACGGAAAATAACGAAGACAATAATGAAATATTTGATATGTTCTGTAAGTTAAAACTGTTGAAAAGCATAAGAGTCGCTCCATGGGATGGTTTCACCACAAGTTCTTGTTGTCCATGACATTATTCAAGTACAATCTCTTTTCGGTCAATTAAGCGCACCTGAGCAAGTAAATCCTAAACCAATATAACATCCATCTAATAATTTCACGGATCATATAATACTCGAGTTTAAGCCTAAGTGGGTGGCGCGGCCCAAATATGTTTTGTTTGTACTTGATAGCACGAGGATTCAAACACATATGGTGCACCTTATCCATATGCACAAGTTCTCTCCTTAACCTTTAAGTAAGAGAAAGGAATCGTATGGTTGACAGATCATGTGGCTATTAGTCATGTGTGGGCTTTACAGTGAGACCAACATGATTAAAGGTCAGAAGGTCTTAGTCTATATGATTTTATCAACCATGCAATATCAGCTCAATAATAGTGAACATGGTTCAAGAAGAAACCGATGATCTAAAGTTCAGAGTGTATCTTAATGACAAATTGAAGGCTTTTATGAGCTACATGACTTGATAACATATAAAATTTTGTGGAACTACTATCAACTCATTCAAAGGCCAGTTTTAAGTTTTTAGATTAACACTTACTGTTACCGTTAGGTAAAAAGTCAAATGATTTGGGACCACGTATTTTTAACAAGGCCTTCAATTCAAAAATTGACATGGCAAGGGGTTGGAGATTCCGATTTTTAGGATATATAGTCTGTTGATTATATATTTATATGCCAAAAATCGAGTGGATCGTCCATCTATCATGATCTATTGCTAATATCTAACACAAAGACTTGTAAACAAAACCGACTGTGTAAAAAGACTACTGATGGATTACCAAATTGCGACCTCCTTAAACTACCATTACTACAGGAAAGAATTTCGGAACACATATTGCTGGAGATAGGTCAATCAGAAAATCAAAAACGACTACCCAATCGATATCAGTCATTGGATGCCGGGACCCCTCTAGGGGTCCATATGATTTAACGATTTATATTCACCCATATAACAAGGAAACCACTTACCCCCAAAAACAAGCCTTTCTACTTAGCAAGCAACATCAAGGAAGAGGCGTTTTTCTCTATCTCTGGTCAGAGGCAATTGTCTTTTGATCAATGAATTACCAACGCGAATTTCACCCACATAAATATTTAGTTGAGTTTTTATTTGGATGGTGTTCATTAAGTTAGGGAATATTATCCAAAAAGTCCTACACCCATTACAATTGTATAGATTCAGTCATAAATTTATTTTTTTGGCCAATTGAATCTTAAACCTTTTGTAATTATACCAAATCAGTCCATCCGACCAAATTTGGCTGACCAACGCTGATGTGGCATAGCAAGTACTGATATGGCATGGCCGACTTTGACATTGACAATTTTTAATAATATTTTAATATATTTTCAAATTTTTTAATTATTTTTTCTTTTTCCCTTTTTTTTTCTCTTTATTTTTTCCCTCTTCCTCCTTCCTTTAGCCAATCACTAGATTGAGGCAACGGCTAGAGATAAGGGTTAGTCGTTGGGCTGAGGTGACCTCGCTAGCCAATGAAGAGGCTCGCTTCACCGTTTCTGGCGAGGCAAGCCCTCGTCAAATCTTACGAGGCTTGACATCACCGTTGGTGGGCGAGGTCAAAATCACCTAGCCTCTAGCAAGGCGAGCTTGCCTTTGCCCGATGATGACAAGGTCAAGCCTCACTAATGGATACGCAAGCTCAACTTTGTTCGCCCTTGGGGATGCTTGCCTTCATCTAGCGACGATGAGGTTGAGCTTGCCCACCCACTAGTGAAAGCGACCATGGCCTCGCCAGATGCAGGTGAGGCCACCTTTACCCAAGCTAGTAAGGGCATGTTTGGTAACCGGCCAAACAGTGTTTATTTCTATTCTTTTGTTTTCATAAGTAGTTTTGGAACAAAATCACGTTTGGTAAAATTTTTGTTCTCGGGAATAGATTTGGATTAGAATCAAAAGAAAAAATAAAATAAAAATGATTCTTTGTTCCCATGAACAATTCTAGAATCAAGTCTACCTATTTTTTCTTTTCCTCCTCTTTCTTCTTGTTCTTCTTTCCTCTCTATTGTTCTTCAAGTGCTACTGCCACCGCCATTGCCATCTTTCACCGCCATTTCCATCTTCTGCCGCCGCCACCCCCCGCTAAACGTCGCCATCCGCCACCCACCGTCGCCGGTCACTGGCGAGCTCGCCGGAGGCTCAGCCTAGGCGCTGGCGGGGCTTGACCTCGCCAAATTTGGGCAAAGCCCCTCGCCCAGCTGTCGACGAGGCTCGATCGATGAGGTACGGCCTCGCCGAGGGCGGGCGACGCTCCGATGAGGTCGCCGGCCCTCGTCGGCCGATCGCCGATCATCCCAAGGCCGAAGAAGAAGAAGAAGAAGAAGAAAAGGAAAAGAAGAAGAAGAAAAGAAGAAGAAGAAGAAGAAGAAGAAGGGGAAAGAAAGGAAAAATAAAAAAATAAAATAAAATTATTTTAAAAATAAAAAAATGATTTGAAGTAGGATTTAAATTTTTCTATATATAGAATACATAATTAATTTTGTATTTTAATTTATTATTTAGTATTTATATTTATAGTTTATAATATAGTTTATTATTTACTATTTAATAAAAATTTGATTAGTTAATATTTTAATTACTTAGTATAAATATAATTAATCAATATAATTTCTATGATTTGATAAAGGATTAGGGAATTAACTCACTTAGGGGTTAGTTTAGTGTTACTTAGCTTAGTTAGATTAGTACTAAATGAGTCTTAAGATTTAGTCTTAAGATGAATTCTTGCTAATCTAGAATGGTTGGATTAGTCCAATTTAGTGGACTTTCTTCAATTTTGATTTATGGACCCTCGCCGTTTGCCATTTTTTTGGATCGAAATGTGTTAAGATTTTGAAGTCGATTCCTTCTTGAGAAATGTTTTAGACATCTTTAAATATGACATATATTTAATTCAAGATTTTATGGATTTAAAAAGAAGGATATTTCAACTCCGTCATTTGAAAATAGAACCTCTGTTTTTTATGGAACTGGTGACCTTTTGGGATTCACTAGATTTTTATCAACTCTTAGGATTCGAATTTTGAAAGGATTTCTTCACAAAAGTTGTTTTTCACATCTTTTAGTTTAACATAATCAAATTGCAGAACAAATGAACAAGTTTTGAATCTCGAACCAAGCTGGTTTTGGAAAATAGACTTTCTGGAAACGGACTCAATTTTTGTACTGGATTGAGCAATTTAATGGGCTTAATCTAGAAGGATATGGATTAATATGTCTTCATAAAAAATGTTCTCTTATGTGTCCTGTACAACATATTCAAATTTTGGAATTTTCCAAACTCGTTTGTTTAGATTTCTGGATTTAAACTCGGAGACGCGTGAGTGGACCGTTTCTGCCAGTTAGGACCAGTAGTAGTTTTGGTGATTGTTCTTGATGCTATGCTTGCTGAACCATGCCTATTTGGTAATGTGGTTGCTTTGTGATATGCTTAGAAGTTATGCGTGATGAGGCGCGAATGGTTATGCCATGATCGTGGTTTATTGTTGTTGCTTTATGTGGTGACTATTGAAAGCGGACATTATGTGTACAGTGGAGACTCGGGTCCTTACAGCAAGGGTGTTGGAGATTCGGATTTTGAGGATATAGTTAGGCTAGGTTATTTGATTATATGTTTGTGTGCCAAAAATTGAGTGGAGAGCCTATCTATCATCACCGGGTGATATGCATTGGCTGTTTTTTTCATTGACTAACACAAACGTATTAACCAAAAAGAGGGTTTTTGTGCATAATAGATGTTCACTTAATTTTCATCCCTTTTTTCCTTTTAAGCCTTTTTTTTTTTTTTTGGTCGAATACTTTTAAGCCCTTGAACAAGTGGTTTTTTCAACAAAAAAAAAAAAAGAGTTTATATTCAAAGAGTATATGGAGAGATACTAATTATTTTATATACAAAAGAAGGTTCCTGTGCATTGATAATATTAACTTAATTACTCGTCCCTTTTTCCTAGTAAGCCCTTAAACAAGTGGTTTTCTTGAAAAAAGAAATTGATGTTGAGCGATCTTTTTGAGAGACGTTAATTATTAATAACACAAAATGCCGATGGTTTGATAAATCCAAGAATAAGTGGCATTAATAAATAGAATGAAGAACGAGTCCTTCATACATGCATATGTTACATGAAAAAAGAAACAACGGTGATTTATGTGTTTTTGGAAAAAAAAATTAATAATAAAAATGACCGCAATGTAGTAAGTGGCTATTGACAAAATTGGCTACCAAAATAGATTTTTTGTGAATATCAGTCAATAAAAAGTGGGGACCTTTGCAATGGTTGAACGGGATGGGGATTTTCGTTTCTAGGGGAAAATACTTAATGAAATAAATCAAATTCGCACCCTAAAGTATTAATTATAAACTTTGATATTTAAAAACACTTCTCATATCTTTAAGTTTTTTGCTTTTTCTACCATTTCTTCACACTACAATTACATTGATTCACAACTATTGCAATGTTGCTTTGACTTTAGTCTATTTCTTTGACAAACATAACTTTTTTCATTTGACAACTGAATAAAAAAAAAAAAAACCATGGAAACGAACTTCACTTGCAATTTACCCGGAAATCAACACTTGACGGGGACAATATAAATTATATTAAAACAAGAGATCACTTATTCCAATTTTTTTTTTTTTTTGTTCTAACACTTATTCTAATGGTTATCGCTAGATCTTTTCTTATAACACTTCATAACATTTTAGGCCCAGATCTTTTCTTTCATATGACATTTTAATGACTATTCCATGCCTCTCTAAATAAGAAAAATACCTCAAGAACACAAACGTGAAATTGGGAATAGAGAATCAATGTTTCCACACTAATAAGACATTTGGGCGATGAATTTTTTATTTTTATTTTTTGTGAAAGGGCGTCAATGTCGAAAAACTACTTATTGGATACTTCGCAATTTGTTGATAGAACATCACTAAATAAGAAAATTGCTAAGAAATAGAGGATTAAATCAAACAAGACAAGATTTCTCCAAATTACATGCTCTACACAATAGATGGAAATTAAGCATTGGAAATTTTAAAATATTTATTCATGCTAAATTGACTTTATTAATGGTTCCACTGAGCCTCTACATTTGCATCTATGCATTGGGCTCTAGGTTATTAATATCCACAACACATACATTCTTATTGATAAGTATCCTTTGTCGATCTCCGACTATTTGCGATCAGCAATTGTTCCATCACTTAAAAATGCCACCGGATTTAACCTCAGGCGAAGGGGCCATGGCTTGATCAGCGAAGGCCCTGGTGTCGGTGCTGCCGGCAATACTTTTAGGGGGGGCTGGAGTGTAGACAGGACCTCCGCGAGGAGGTACCGGAGCCCTTTGCAGGTTTTGAAGAACAATAACGCTTGGCTTATCTTTAGCCCACGCTTCCTCCTTGCCCTTGATTAGAACCCTGCGTGCCTCATCCGGTTGCACTAATGTTCCCACCAGAAGTAGCAAAATCACACCAACTCTCGGGAACTTCATCATCTTATAGCTTTAACGAAATGTACAATGAAGGATGCCTCATCTTGTGAGAGATATCTCTCGCATTTATAGGCAAACGCCAGCTTAGAGTTTCTGTGTGTTTCCTCTATTCTTCCGATTAAATTGTTGGACACGGGTTTTTGAAGAAAAATAAGAGTTTGAATTGGTCGGTCTTGGAACAGCTAAGGTCTCGTCCTTGAAGGACTCGTTTGATCATATCCACAGCATATGGGAATGATGTAATCACACACGACAATTTTGCAGATTGAACACACACATCTGTTTTCAAGAAAATCCTTGAGAAGAGTATGTTTGGGTGCAGTGATTGTTTTTTCGACTCAAGTTTTTAAGCTTTCTATCGCTACATCAATGTTAACTTTTTATTTGACCATCGTGGATCATGAGCAGCGTCGGACACGTATATGATTGCACGATCAAAGTAAAATCTAAATCTAAACTTGACGTCCCAGAATGTTGATCATTCCAAGCGTAATTGTTTACATATGACAACTTTTGGTCTGTCTTTCTTTATTGGCAACTTTTAGTATATGTCCAATTAATTTTCGAGTTCCATATTTTCGCAGTCAACAGAAATGATCATTTCCACAAAGGGCTAGTAGTTAGGACAGCAACATGCATATAAGTTTATACCAAGAGAAAGAATTTATTCATTCCATACATAAATTATCGCTACGTATACATGTCAAAGTCTAACACCATTCGTGGAAATAGCATTTTTTACAGATGGTGGACTAAATTTAAATTCACCAATCTCTTTGTGACTAGTTTTTCAATCCACAAATTCGTAATGGATGATACAATATTTCATTCTCCGTTTATTGCTTTTAAACCCTTTAAAGACTGTAGCTAGGTTACGTGGAGCGTGGATCGCTCCAAATCCGACTTTATTCAATCGGTCTCATGCTTCTTATCTTCCCTTTGAAATTTATAAAATTTACTTCTGATCTGACCAACTTGGATAATGGCAAAGTTTCCAACACGCATATTTTGACTGATGATCAAAGTAAAATCTATATCCATACTTGACTTATGTATCTCCCAATTCCAGAGCTTTACGTTAATGCCGATAACCGGCGAAAGATAATGAAGACAAAAATAAGATATTTGATATGATCTTTAAGTTAAAACCGTTGAAAATAATAAGAATCGCCCCACGGGATGGAGAAATTCTTGTTGTCCATGACGTTATTCAAGTACAATCTCTTTTAGGATGATTAAGCACACCAAAATAGGTAAATCCTGAACTAACAAAACATCCATCTAAGAAATTCATAGATCATATAAGATGCAAGTTCGAGCCTAGGTGGGTGGCGCGGCCCAAACATGGACTGTTTGCATTTGATAGCATGAGGATTCAAACATATATCGCACACCTAATCCACATACACAAGTTCTCTCCTTAACCACTAAGCTAGAAAATTGAATTGTATGGTTGATAGACCATGTGGACCATTAGTCATGTGGACTTTTAGTAAGACCAACATGATTAAAGGTCAGAAGGTCTTAGTTTATATGATTTATCAACCATCCAATATCAGCTCAATAATAGTGAACCCCATAAGGTTAAGTACATGTTTCGTGGTTCAAGAAGAAATCGATGATCTAAAGTTCAAAGTCCTATCTTAATGATAAATTAATGGCCTTTTATGAGCTACATAACTCTAATGCCATATAGAATTTCGTGGAACTTATATCAACTCATTCAAAAGCTAGTTTTAATCTTTTAGATTAACACTTACTGTTATCCTTAGGTGAAAAGTCAAATGATTTGGGACCATGTATTTTTAACAAGGCCTTCAATTCAAAAATTAACATGGCAAGGGGTTGGAGATTCGGATTTTGAGGATATATGGTTTGTTAATTATATATCTATGTGCCAAAAATCTAGTGGATTGTCCATCTATCATAATTTATTTCTAACATCTAATACAGAGACTTGTAAATAATTCTACTATGTAAAAAGACTGCTAATGAATTACCAAATTGCGACCTCCTTAAACTATCATTATTACAGGAAAGAATTTTGGAACACATTGCTGGAGATAGGGTAATCAAAAAAGAAAATTGATTGGATGATAGTCTTTACACTATTATGAAAATAATAGTCTATTATGAACCATACAAGAATAAATAGTAAATAATTATAAATTATTGTGGCATAATAACCCAAAAACTATTATGCTAGCAAAGTTCATTAAAAAATTAAAACCACACAGCCCAATTAATACCAGTCATTGGATTTTGAGGGTCCCTCTAGGTGTCCATATGATTTAATGGTTTACACTTATTGGGTTTGTTGACACCTAAATTTTGGCGGCCCATTTAGTCATTAGGGGTTAATTTTATTTTTTATAATTCATTTGCATAGCATTAATTTTAGGTGCGTTTATTTTTAATTTACATGTTTTGCATTTTTATTTTTAGGACGGTGGACGGGTCGAATTAATTGTTTTTGAGTTTAAATTAATAGGCTGGACTAAGCCCATGAAACGAGCAAAATTAGTCCGAGCCCGTTTTTTTTTTAATGACAAAAATTACCTAAATCGAGATTTGATATGATATTGCGGTGGTTTTGAAATTTAAGAGAATTGGGTTGAAATCTTATCTTTAGTCTTTAGGTGATAACATTTTTTGAAAATATTAAGGAGATAAGGATTTTTGTGATTCGGAGGATATAAGGAATTTTCGAAATATTTTGATAGTGTCGCGACCTAATTTTTCGGGTTCACCACCTAAAACTAGGTTGATGGACTACTAAGTCTTTAAGCTTAGCTCGGGCTCTCCCAAGCCCATACCAAATCGCGACTTGAGTCTAAACTTTTTAAACGTGCAAAATACTATCTAGGAGTCGCCACTAATCTGTTTTTGGTAGGTCGATTAGACACCTAAGCAAAATAATGGGAGAATTATTTTACTCCTACGAACCGAGACTAAGGGTACGGGGACTTGGTTACACTAGACTATCCTAGTGCCCTTTCGGTACAATTTCTTTTTAATTTTCAAAAATGTTTTGCGGGCAGCTTGATTTGATTTTAATTCATTTTCCTAACGTGTGAGGCGATCATGCGAGTGCACAAACCACCAATTTAACACCCGAGAAAAAGCGAATAAAATAATGCAGGACTTACCTCAAAGCAACGAAAGCAACTGCGTTGTCGGTCAAAATTCATATCAATAATCCTAGATATGATTTCTAATTAATAAGCAATCACTCAATTTTTTTTTTCACTTTATTTAATGAAAGTCGTGCAATGCATGCTACTAATTTAACATGAAATGATATGACGTGGCAATATGACCTAAACTATATAACATGAATAAGCATGCAATCTATCTTAAAGCATGAAATGAATTTATTCTAATTTTTGTATTTTCCATGAAATTCGAAATTAAAGAAATGCAACAATTAAACATGCAATTCAAATAAAAAACTAACAACTTAAATTAATGCAGTTTTTTTGTTTTTATATTTTTCTAAATTCGAAATAAAATCCCTATTCTAGATATGCAAGAAAAGGAAACGTAACACCCTAGAGCAATGTTTTTGGCGCTTTCATTTATTAAAGCTAGCAATTCTATCTAAAGTTTCACACAAAAAGAAAAAAAAAAATTTCAAGACATCGATCAAGATTCAAATAAAAGATTACGATATCTAGAAAAATAATTCGTCATCTCACGTCTTAGATTAATGGATATCGTAACACTTACGGAGAATCAAGCATAATCAAAAAAAATGATCCGTTGTCTCACGGCTCAAATTAAAGATTATCACAATCTCGGATATCGCAATTATCAATGATAAGTTGAAATAATTAAAAAAATGATCCGATTTCTTTACGGATCAAATTAGTAATTAATTCAACTTTATCAATAAACCCTAATTGGATATACTTAATATCACGTATCGAGATAACAATCAATCCGAATTAAGAAATGAAATGTTCCATTGGATAAAGATTGTTACCTAATTCGAACACGCATAATCTGGATCTGAATCGAACCGGATCACGGCTTGTGGATGATGCTCGAGGGATCCCTACAAGGAAGAATTACGAAACTTAGTGTTATCTATTCTTGTTCTAAAAGATCCGCACGTTGCCGCACGTTTCCCAACTCTTCACGATTTCCTTAAAAAAAATGTCATTTTGCATGCATAAAGGAAGATCACAAAACCCGAAATATTATTGTCAAGTTTGGACAAAATCCAAAAGAAAACAAATCCACCGCTTGGACTTGTGATTTTGACCAAAGATCTGTCATTTCTTCCATGTTAATGACGGCATCATGGATTGGGGTAAATGATAGTGGAAGGATGGTGACGATGACGATTGGGATTATGATGGGAGGTGTTGATATTCTGAGGACTCCCTCAGACCTGAGATGTCCTTTTTGGCGAATCCGCTTGACACCAAGAAGACCCGTTGAAGAACACCAGGAAATTACAGATACGGTTGGGACACCAACGCAGCACGAGATGATGTACAAGCAGAGACGAACAGCCGCTAGCATTTGAAAGGAATTCGAGGAAACCTAAGGAGCCCCGAAGGATCAACGTACAGTGCCTTCAGGAGGTCTTCCTCTCCTCTCTTTCGTGCGTTCGCCCAAATTCTCATCATCATTCAATTAATGCGGTTTGATATATGCTCATCTTCACGTGAAAGCTCAACCTATTTGAATATTGATTTTGCAAACCTGGACCGACAGACGGTTTGGCTCCTAGTGGATGGCAGTGCTTGGCTCGACTAGGAAACCTGCAAAGAAGGACCAGTATTCGTCGTTACTGGGGATTCCGCAGATGGCCTAATAGGCCACACGGATGCGGCTTGCGTCGGGGATGCCTGTAGAGATCTTGAACATTAACTCGTTGCTGAAGCAAAACAGCAGCAAAATATATGCAATCGAGGACTTGTGCATGAATTCTTAGTGGGCAACAGGATCTTCAATTGGCCAGGGGCGGGTCTCATTCTTCACGATTTCTCCTTCATGCGTAGAATGTCCGCTCTCTCTCCATTCTCCCCTTGTGAGCTCCACTCTCCTCCTCCTGTCATGAAAAGTGAGCCTCTCTTTTATAGTGATTCGAAACGGTCTCTTTACATGGCATTTCCCGAGTTGCCATTTCTTGTTGCATTAAATCAAGCCTGCAAATCAGAACGTGATTTCGCAATCAGCTCGATTTTACTTGATTCCTTCCATTTTACAAAAATTCTTGCCCCTTATTCAATTGCTTCCGCATTTAACAAAATCCGAATACCCATTAGAATTTCAAATTCCCATGCATAATCAATCAAATCAATTGCCCCCATTTTCTTTCATTTTTTCCTTTTATTTGTTCAAAATACAATTTTATTTTTCCAAAATTAGGTGTCAACAGATAGGATCACATTTTTTTGGCTATAAAAGGTGGACGTAGGGTTCGGTTTTTAGGGGGCCACCAAAAAATTGAGACACGGCCACAAACTTGAGAAAAGCATGAACATACGTGAATAGAGAGAATGGAGGAGAAAATTTTGTGAGGTGCGGGGTTGACTCATTGAGAATCGTGAGAGGTAGAGAGCACCTCTAAGATTCATGGAGGCACTCCCGTTGACCAACGGAGACAACACTGCTTGCACCAAGAAAGCCCTGCATCGCTGCCGTTCGGACTTCCCTGTTCGGTGACCACACTGCTTCCCTGCCATGAGAAGCCCTGCACAGCTACGACGTCTTCATACGAATAAAAATTGGGCCCAACTAATGCGATGGTTGATGCTGCTCCTTGTTCGAGACCTTGACATTGGAGCCTCACCACTCTGCTATCCGAGCCCTGCGGATGAGCCTTGCCTATAATCCCAACATTGCGCTCCTGCGGCTGCTGAACCCCACATCCTAGATCATTCTTCATCGAGCTTTTGTCGTTGTCACTCTTGAATTTGTCTTATTGCAGGTGTTCTTTAGTCAAGTTTCAAGGAGGTCCATCGTGATTGTGCATGGAAATCGGTTAAGGATTATATCATGACCGAATTGTGATGGAGAACTCGGTCAAGATTCCATCACCGTTTGGACTCCGAAAAGATTATTGACCTCCACCACGTGTACAGAAGAAGACTTATGAGCTGGTCTTTATTCTTTGCAAGAAGCGTAAAAGGGGTGCACTAAATCTTTTCCTTTGATCAAAATTCATAAAAGCTTCTCAAAATTCTTGTTCTCCAGAGATAGTACACGCATGATATAATAAACATTGGTCCAAGCAGAGAAGAACCCATCCGAAGAAAGAGACGTCCACGAAGAATACAATTGTTGAAGATTTCTTTTTTCGCAGATTTTCCAGCGAGGCATCGATGCCACACCATCCTATCCGTCCGTGAGTCGCAAAGACCCGATCCTCACTGCGCCATCAACCGAGGCCAAGCACCACCACGGCCACCCATCCTTAGCCGCGTCCAGGTGGCTAGCTAGTTTTATTTTAAGGGTGGTTCCCCAAGTAGCTTCCAATACGTTCATATAGACAAGGAGCAAAAGAAGACCAAGTGAGAAGACATTCGGCCACCGTTCTCTGGATTACTGAATACGTGTCATCGATCATTCCTCGGTGAACCATCATCGTAGCCATCGTTCTTAGCCCCGCCGAGCCTCCATCACGGTCCACCTCACCATTTGGATTTTTGAAAAATTCAATTAAGGTATGGATCTATTTTATTACGTAGATTTATTAGATTTAGTTTATTAGGTAGATTTATTAGATAGATTTGCTTTATCTTATTTTAGGTTTTGATATTTTATCTCTTTGTTTGATTTTTTTTTTTTTTTTTTTTTTTAGAATTAGTCTTTAAGGTATGATTGAGATTCCAACATGAAAGTGCCCCTCAAATTAGGGATTGACAGTTCGATTTTCGCGCCCGAAATCCGACTCGCAATCCCTTGCAAAAATCGACAATCCGATCTCATGCCCGAGATTCGATTCGCGATTTAATTTTAAAATTGGACAACCCGATCTCATGCGCGAGATATGGTTCGCCAATTTTCGAATATCAATTTTACCTTGGTTGATTTGATGTCGTCGTCTCTAAGTCAATTTTATTTTTATAAAAGAAAAATCCAAAAAATTTGAATTAGGTTTGTTTTTTTATCTTGCATGATTAGATAGGGATTTTATTTTGAGTCATGAAAAAGAAAAAAAGAAAAGTGCACTCATTTAGGATGTTAGTTTTTTTTATTATCTGAATTGCATGTTTAATTTTAATTTCGAATTTCATAAACAAAAAAAGAAAAATTAGAATTAGGGCATTCTTTGCATGTCATTGCATATTAGATAAAATTGCATGTTTGATTTTAGGTCTAGATAGATTTTTAGATGAATTGCATGATAGGTTATTTTTTTAAATGCATGTTTAGAAAGCATTTATAATAGATAGCATTTCACTTTAGTTTTCACTTTAGCTAGACTTTTATTTTCTTTAGTGATTTTAATTATGAATTTTCATTTTAAATAAAAATAAAAAAATCATGTGCACGTCATGTAGAATTAGGGTCATGTAGATTGCACGTCATTTACTGATTACTAGAGTCATTTAACTAAGAAATCATTTGCCCGTCATTAGAGTTAGGTTATTTGATTAATTTAGATTGCATATTTAATTATTGCATTTCTTTATAAATTACCTTTACTCATGTCATGTAGTTTAGGTCATGTTACCATGTCATATCAACTCATGTTAGATTAGTAACATTGCATCGCATAATTATCATTGAATAAATAAAAACAAAAAATTGAGTGATTGCTTGTTAATTAGAAATCATATCTAGGATTGCTGATATGAATTCTGATCTAACAACGCAGATGCTTTCGTTGCTTTGAGGTAAGTTCAGCATTGTTTAATTGCTTTCCTGAGTGTTAAATTGGTGGTATGCGTACCTGCATGATTGCCTCACATGTTAGGAATATGAAATAAAATCAATTCAAGCTGCCTGCAAACATTTTTCAAAAACAAAAGAGAAAGGTACCGAAAGGGCGTTAGAGAAATCTAACGTAATCAAGTCCCCGTATCCAAAATCTCTGGTTCGTAGGAGTAAGATAATCCTCCCGTTATTTTACTTAGGTGTCTAATCGACCTACCCTAAGCCGATTAGTGGCGACTCCTAGATAATGATCTTTTGCATGTCAAAATCCCTAAGTCGCAATTTGGTATGGGCTTGGGAAAGCCCGAGCTAAGCTTAAAGGCTTAGTAGTCCATCAACCTAGTTTTAGGTGGCAAACCCGAAAATTGGGTCGCGACAGGGTTTATAGACACCCAGATAATTCAAGAATCTTCTAGTAAATAAATGGATATCCATGGAACATAAGGCACAAGACAAGAAAACCACTTGCCAATGCCCAAATTACAAATAAAATAAATGCCTAAATTGTAAGAAAATTGTTGTGAGTATGAACCACATCCAATGAAAGGATTCTCCCAAGTCTTCATGTCGATGGGGAGTATGAACCAGTCAAAAGGTTAAAGACAATTTATACGTGCATAACTGCACATAATTCTATTGTTTTATTGGTGCGCATGACTATATTATTGTTATCTTCAAATCTCTATACTTACAAACTCCTTAACTTTTAGGAATTCAATTTCCACGACACACACAATCCCGGTAATATGAGTGTCCTTCCGTGAGCTCCAACTACTTGCGATCGGCATCCATGCTGGACTTAGGGATGCGATTGGAGTAACCATGGGGAGCCACGGCTCAACCAGCGAAGGCTTGGGTGTTGGTGGTGTTGGCGACCGGAGTGTGGCCGCCTGAATCTCCGGGAGGAGGGACTGGACCCTTTTGCAAGACTTGGAGAACAAGAACACCTGCCTTATCATTTGCCCAACCTCCCACATTGCCTTTATTTAGAACCCTGCATGCCTCGTTTGGTTTCACTATTGTTCCCACCAAAAATAGCAACATAACCACACCTACTGCTACTTTGGTGGCTAGGAACTTCTTCATGTTTTTCGCTTGGTGTCTGTTTTTCTCTTCTTTGTTTTGTTTTGGTAAAATTTGTGTAATACAACAAAAGGCACAATGAAAGATGTCTTGTCTTGGGAGATATGTCGATCCTATCTATATTCAAGCTCGGGTGGGTTGCACAGCCTAAACATGGATTGTTTGCACTCGATGGCGTGAGGATTTAAACTCCTAACATATACCTAATCCATACACACAAGTTCCTTTCATAACCACTAAGAAAAATGAATTGTATGGTCAATGAACCACGTGGACCATTACTCACGCAGGCTTTAATGTGAGTATCGACCAACCATGCAATATCTGCTTCATTAGAGTGAACCCCATAAAGTCAAGTACATGTCTCGTGGTTCAAGTAGAAACCGATGATCCAGAGTTCAAATTCCTATCTCGATGTCAAATTGAGGGCCTTTGTGAGCTACACAAGTCGGATATCATATTAAATTTCGTGGAACTGCTGTCAACTCATTCAAAAGCCATTTCTAAGCTTGTAGATTAACACTTGTTGTTATCCTTAGGTAAAAAGTCAAATGATGCGGGGCCGTGTATTTTTAACATGGCCTTCTATTCAAAAATTGACATGGCAAGGCAGTCGGAGATTGGGATTTTGAGGATATAGTTTGTTGATTATACATTTATGTGCCAAAAATCAAGGGGAGAGTCCATTTATCATCATCCATTTCTAACATCTACACAAAGACTTGTAAAAAAAAAAAGTCTGCCGTGTAAAAAAATTGCGGATGAATTACCCAATTGTGACCTCTCTAAAAACTATAAATCACGAGAATCCGGAGCTAGCAAACAGTTTTCTGCATATCGTTGTCTTCGAATTGCTAAGAAATCTAGAGCAGGTTGAGTAGCTCATTGATAACACCTCCTTAAACTACCATTATTTAACTTTGGAACACATATTGCTGGAGATAGGGCAATTAGAAAATTGAACCATACCGCGCGATTGATATCAATAGTTGGATTTTGAGGTTGAGTCCATATGATTTAACGGTTTATATATATATTGAGTTTATAAACACCTGGATAATTTAAGAAATTTCCTATTAAAAAGATGGATATCCACGGAACATACGGCACAAGATAGGGAAACGGTTCACCCGCAAAAACGAACCTTCTCCTTAGCAAACAACATTGGAAACAATCGCTTTTCTCTATCTCGGATTGGAGGAAATTGCCTTTTGATCAGTGAATTACGAACAGAAACTTTACCCACATTTTTATTTGGTTGAGCTTTATTTAGATGGTGTCCATAAACATAAAACTCTGGACAAACCCCGCTGAAAGCCTCAGCAAATGGAAGCGCCAGCTACAGGCACACCCTCAACCTCCTGTATTTTTGCCCTTGTTTATTTGCTTTTACAAGCTAGTGTCAAATTTATTATTTTCATTAATAATGAAGTTCACATAAGCTTTTTCGACGTATGCAAATTACCATGCCATTTGAATCTCATTGTATTTTACGGTAGTTAACTAAAGTGTCAACATCTAAATTTTAACAAAATATTTAGAATCAAATTGTATAGAAAAATATGGACCAATTTGACCCTAACAAAAAGGATTTTCACATTACATAGACATTTATCATTTGCATCAACTTAGTTTTATTTTTACTTAATTTTCCCTTATTTTACTACGTTTCGGATAAATACATATATTAAAAATTTAAGGAAAACAAGGGCCGCAAGGGCTGCGGGGCTGGGACCCACTCCCTTTTTCCCTAACGCGGCCCGAGCCCAAGCTTGCCCAGCTTTCCCCGGCCCGGCCTAGTCTCCCTTCCCGCTCCCTTCTCCCCTTCCTCATGCCACCAGGAACACCGCAGCAGGGCAGAGAGCAGAGTGTAGAGTAGAGGGGGCCAAGTGGGCGACATGGCCGAAGCAGCTGACTGGACATCCGGCCGGCGGCAGGCCCATCTACCCCCACGTATGGCGGTGGGTCACTTGACCCTATAAAAAGGGAGGATGGTCCAAGTCACAAGGGGGAGGCTTCGAGGGAAAGAGAGAGAGAGATTGTCACGCCCTAATCCTCAAGCGCATGCCCATCCCTCGGTGGTCGATAAATACGCGACGTCCCAAGATGCGTCGCCGACCCAATCATTTTATTATGCATGCGGAAATGAAACAAATCCCTTGACAACCAACAACTTGGGATAGAAAAGCATGTAACAATTCACAACCAAAACAAGCCTACACTCCAGGTTTAAACACAATACAAGGTTGTTTACAAAAGATCGGCTCAACAAAAAGGGAACTGTCCTATGACCCACTAGTCAGACACGTTTACCAATTCTTTGGTCTCCTCCTCCACAAACTCCATGGCTTCGAGTCCTCCACGACCGCCATCTAAGAACCTGAAAATGTTGAGCTCACGATGGGGTGAGACAATATCTCAGCAAGTTCACCCCCTAAACTCCTATTAGGAAGGAAATATGCCTATAAACGACTTAACCACACAACCACAGAGGACTTACCTCGCCTCAATTCCCTCCTGCATGTTAGCACAATTCATATCTCATATACACAATCATCACTCAACAATTGGAACGCATCATACTATATCTCAATCAATCACTTGTTCCAACTATTAATCACAGCCACACACGGGCACGACCTACTCCATGTTAGGCAGTGTTCTGGTGTAACCAGGTTAATCACGGCCCAATGGCACAGCCTACTAAATGTTCGATGATAAATCACGGCCCGGTGGGCACAGCCTATGTTAGGCGGTAATCACGGCTCAATGGGCACAACCATACTTCGGCGATTGATCACGGCCACATGAGCACAGCCATACTTCGGAGGTTTATCACGGCCACATGGGCACAGCCTATTCCAAGTTAGGCGGTTCTTTGGTTTAGCCAGGTGTCCTACCCAATTGCTTTACAAAACACAATCAACACACAATTTCACAACTCATCAATCAATTATACAAACCAACGATCAATTGCATATTCTAACCAATTCGCAATTACCATGCAATTTCCCAACTCATCATCAATTGACCAATCTAGTACTCGATTACACAATCCAACCATACCACAGCGATCAGTTCGAAATTCTATCAAGCAGCTCTCCCAACATAATTTCCGAAAATTATTAATTAATTAATAATTAAATAAATTCCGAAAATTAATTTAATTTAAATAGTAATAAATATAATTTAAATAATTAATTAAAATTCTAATCATGCTTACCTTAATCTAATTACATAATTAGACTAATTAATTCATCCACTAAACATTCATCTAATCTAATTAACAATTAAATAAGCTAATCTAACCACCTAAACCATCATTAGGCTAATCTAATAACCCATTAAGCATCATTAGCTCCCTAAGTAGAGATTAGTGAGTAAACTCATGAGTTTAGTGTTCCGGCGAGTCCACGACGACGGCGACGCGGAGGTGAGCGACAATCCGCCTAGCGGTGACACCAAGCGAGATCAGGGCTCGGAAAGGGGCCACAAAGTCCCAAAGTCTTGTTGGTTTCTGTTTCCTTCAAGGTTGACCCGTAGAGAGAGAACCAGCAGCTGAATAGCGAGGAAACGGGCCGATCGGAGCTCCGACGAGCGGGTGGTCGGTAACCGGTGGCTCCCAGGGGTTAAGGGGGTCTTGCTGATGGATGAAACAGGCAAAGGAAGGGCTGGAATGGGAGAAAAATTGAAGAAAACTCGAAACAGGCGGACCCAAGCAGAACTAGGCGGTTTGGCGACCGGTTCCTTCTCGTCGGCAGACGGGACAGCCAGCAGATCGTTCCAGCGAGCGGTGGGGTGCTCCAGTACGGTACGGACATGCTGAAGACGATGGTGGGTGGAGCATGAGCTGATTCTCACGGGAAGACAACTTTTAACTCGAGTTTTTGACAAAAAGTCAACTAGAGCAGAAACTAGAACAATGAGAAAACAAAGGGGAAATGGGGTCCGACGGGCATGCGACGGTCTTGGGCGGCTATTGGCTGATCTCCTCTGGTTTTCTTAAGCTCTCTAAGGACCACAACAATGGAGAAATGAGGGATTCAAGGAAGAAGAAGGCTGCTACAAGAGGGGGACCCCAAATGGCCTTCCTAAGCTTCCAACACTTGTCCATTGCACTTGAGAGCTGCCCCCACCACTTCAGTCCAATCCTCAGCCCTTTCTCTCTCCACAAAGCTTCCTCAAGTGGTCCAAATGTCCCTCCCCTCATGGCATACAAATTTGTGACACTTTCCCCTCTAATTCCATCAATTCCTCTTCAATTCTCCCTCACTTGGATCCGATTGAGCACAATTTGATTTTCATAAATCCAACCAAGATGCCATCATCCTAATCTACATTTTTCCTCATCATATAGTCCAACTTGAATCCCAAAAGCACAACCGAAAGCGGGCCTACGAATTTCCCGATCCAAAATACCCTTACTTTGGATTTTTCACCGAAAATCTCGGTTTGTAGAAAAATCTTCGAGGATGAGTCGACATTCCTAAAATGAATTGAAACATGAAAAAACTTTTAATTTCTAAAATCGAGTTTAAATTAGCGATTAATTTCAATCTGACGCAATTTTAGTGCGTCCTAAACTACCGGATATCTTTTAGGAACTTTTCGTGCAATTGACATGTGGTTGATTATTTTCAAGCCACAAAATGCATCTTCAACACATTGGCGACTCTCGATCGTCTTGGAAATCTCGAGATTTCAAATATGGACACAAGATACCCAAAACGACATAAAATCGGTCTAGTGCCAATCAACGAGAATATTGAAATCAGGTGGAATCACCCACACTCTAATCATATATCTCAGTCGAATCGACCTATCACTGATCTCTTATCGATTCTAACAGTGTCATAATGATCCTTATAAATTAGCACACTTGAGCAATCGATTCCTAGTTGAATTCTTAAGTCTATTGCATTTAGATTCCTTAACGGCTTCACCTGATAGACTAGTTATCTCGTGAGTAATTAGCTCGGAGAATTGAACTATAGGTGCGCCAATGAAAAGCCCGACTTATTTAATTGAAAATAGAATCAGAAATTTGGGATGTCACAAAGATACCGAAAAAGAGAGCGAGGGCCGAGAGAAAGCGGGGAGTGAGTGAGAGCCATGACCGACACCATGGCTGCGCGTGAGCTCCGACCGACATTCCCTGGCTGACATCCTCACACCCGAGCCGGTAACCCTTTGTTCCTCTGGTGTTGCCCTATTTTTCACATGTGCCAGTCGAAGCTTATGGCCGTTCGGCTCACGCAAAATCCTGCTTGTCGCCCCATGTCTTGACGTCGTCAGTCTAAGGTGTCGGATGTTGACGGGACGGGCAGGAGTTTGAGTCCCGGTTGAGCCGGGAGACCCTTGTTCTATGTCGCACGCCACCCGCTGGACAAAATGCCTCAATGAGATCTAGTTTCCGCCCTCACTTTAGGCCAAAACTGAGCATCCTTGAGTTGATCCACTTTGTTGAGACAACATTGCCGTGTTTGGTGTTCCGGGCGTCGATCGTTTCGCCACATTCCCACCACAGCTGTCGTTGTTTCGATTTGTGCTTGGCCGAGAGCACCCCGCCCGAGCGACCCCGCCGTTGCTTCGTCGAAGCGTCCCCAGCCGGACGAGAGCCGAGTGCTTGGCCCCAGGTCGGCTGAGGCAACGTGTGGAGGCGTCCTTGGGCGAACAAAAGCGTGCGGCGTCACTCATTGCAGTCGTCTTTGGCCGTCTCCGCCGAGGCAAGACCGCCGCGCGAAAAAGGCGAGGCTAAACCTAGTTGGTTGTACCTGGATTCGAGTTGGGCATGAGGGCTGGTTTTTCACGGTGTGATCCTTGGGCTAGATTCTGTTAGAACTAGTATTAGCACCTAGAGGGGGGTGAATAGGTGTTTATCGCAATTTTAACAATTCAAATCAAATAAGATGTGAATAATTTAAAGTCAACGATTGCAGCAAATGAAAGCAAATAACAATATAAAGGATTAAGGATAGAGAATCAAGACTCCGATTTATAGTGGTTCGGCTTAGATCAAGCCTACGTCCACTCTCCCGCACCTGACCCTTTCAGCCGGATTTCACTAAGAATCAATAAGAGTGATTACAATCTCACGCTCTTGAGTCCACAAAGTGTAGATTACTCTACTACACTTCCTCAAGATCTACAATATGATCTCTCTTTGATTACATGTAATGCTCAAAGAATGATATCGCAAAGTAATAGAGGAGATTTCAGACTTTGGAATTCTTCTATCCGCACCCTTCAACAACTAGAGCATCTCTCTTATATACTTCTTCATGCCTTCAGTACCGTTGGCACCTTCCAAAGAAGTTCTTCCAATCAACCCGTTGGACAGAATCAATTAGAGAGATCTCGAGCTCTTTAAGGTAAGTGTTGATAGCCCATCAATCCTGCGCGCCCATACAATCGGGATCTCGGTTTCCATAAGTAGATCCTTCCAAATATAAGTTGCGAAGTCGTCAAAGAATCTAAACATATTCCATATAAAACTTAGATCGTTTAGTGCTGAATCCAGAGAGAAAGATATCCATCGACGTTAGAAGAAAGATCGTAAAAGATCGAATAAACGTCGTCCCGGAAACCGTCCCTGTGAGTAGACTTTAAAATATAAGTCTTGAGTCTTGCTAGCTTCGACTTTAATCTTCGTACTTTGATCTTCGACTTTGTCAATAGATTTGTCAATAAGTCTTCGGACTTTGATCTTCAGACTTTGATCTTCGACTTTGTCAATAGATTCTGTAAGTCTTCGACTAGATCGATAAACTTGTTTTGTCAACTTCAAAATACTTTAAGGGATTTCATCCAACAATCTCCCCCTTTTTGATGGTGACAAAACTTTCCTGCATTTGAATATTATCGTCCCGCAATACAACTTTTAAGCAAGCATCATAAAAGATTTAAATAAGATAGTAGAAGTTATCCCCTGCATACGATATCCCGTACTCGACTTTCCCCGTACATAGATCCGCATTCACGAAACCTCATTAGTCATAAACAGACAAGACTATCAAATTTACGAAGCTTAAAGTATTGCCATAGAGAATACTTTCCAAAAACTGCAAGTAAAAGTAAACGTTAAAGAACTTAATTCAAAGTCAAGATAGCAAGCAATAAAAGAAAAAGATTGGGTTTGAATTTTGATAAAAAAAAATCTGCAAGGTCTTCTCCCCTTTTTTGTCAAAGATAAAAAAATCAAGGAGCTCGAGGAATGCGAACAAGTTGAAAGTCTTCCATAGACTTTACAAAGGTGTCTTCCAACTTCCTCAAATCTGCCCGTACTTGGGTGAGAGTAGTGCCCTTGCGCTTCTTGAATCTCGCGCCGAACATCTTTAATCCGATCATGCAAAGTGATGAACATTGCATGATTTTCATTCTCGCAAGGTCTGAAATTCATATCCCATGGCATAAATTTGACCTTTTAGATCCAAGATGATCTCAAGCAGCCTTCGAAAATCTCCAGAGTTGTCGGGCCCGAGTGCTTGTTTCAGCTCGGTCCGACGGTGGAGTCAAGCCGCAGGGAATGTCGAAGGAGGTTCATTGTGTGGAGATGATGCCTCTCCTTCAGAAACTTTGCAGCATGAATATCCTCAGCATCGGAGGTGATCGACTAACACCTGTTTGATCATCCTCTTCTCCGAAAGTCAGCCGAAGAGGTGTGTGTTCGCTTTCTTTATCTCCCCCGTCTCCATGTCTTCCGGTGGAGAAAAGAATTCTTCTTTTGAGGCGATTCCTCGCTACAGGATGTTGTAAATCCTCCTTTTCTGCTGGAGAATTTGTTCTTTCAGTTCATCTCGCTTTCTCTTCTTTTCTTTCTTCCTTTTCCTCTCGCTCTTCCTTTCTTTCTTCCTCTCGTCTTCTCTTCCTCTTTCTTCTCTTTCTCTTTCTCTTCCTCTTTCTCTTCCTCTTTCTTCTCTTCCTTCTCTTCATCTTTCTTCTCTTCCTTCTCTTCATCTTTCTTCTCTTCCTCTCGCAACTTTATGTTCGGGAACAGTTGGAATAGATGCAGCAAATTGAGAGATTAGAGTAGAGATAGGAATCATATCCTCATCATCTTCATCTTCCAGATGATTGCCCTTCGCTTCTTGGTGGAACTAGCCACAGCTTCTTTCCCTTTCCTTTTAGCCGCTGATGAGTCTGGGTCCGAGCTTGGCAGAGTCTTTTCCTTGAATTTTTCCAGCTTCTTGCTAAGCTCCTTCAAACGCATCTTGGTAATCATCCCCAACCCGATGACCATTTTATCAATGGTCTTCACTGTGAAAATGTGAGGAGGTTGAATGTGTAGATGTTTGAAGAGACGAGTAATGAGAGCAGATAAGGAAGCTTTCCTTTGTCCTTAACCATGCATCTATACATGTGAAAGATGATGGTATGTGGTAAAGAGAAGTTCACACCTATCTTGATGGCAAACATCAACTTCGCTTCAGAAATTGAAACATCCGTCTTAGACGTCGATTTGGGTCTTAGACAGCTTGATTACAATTTTATGCAGCAAAGTATTTGTTGCATTCATTCTGAATAAGACATGTCTTCCTTCGCAATTTCGTCCTTTGCTAGCTCAAGAGTAGCGAACTTACAGACACACCGATTGGTTGGAAAGCTCTTCTTTCCACACCAAGCACATCAGCCAAAATATCACAATCAATGACATACTCCTTATCTCTCACACCAAGGTAAAACTGTTTGCATCAATGAAGCTGATATTGGAGTAAAATAGGCAAAATTCAGAATGTGCTGTGTCACGCCCAGTGCGTAACCGATAAAGTTGGAGCTTTTCGAATTTCTCTCGCAGATTTATACTTAACAAGTCAAGAAAATCGAAATCAACGCTTCTTGGGTTCATCACCCCACGCTTCAGCAATTTTTCATATTTCTTCCTGTGTCCGTCTGAGCGGAACAATTCATTCTTCTTCCCTCTTAGGCTTGCAGCCACACCCATCCATGGTTTAAAATGCATGAACATCTTTTCATCATCATCCTTGCCCTCAGCCGATTCATGCTACTAAACCTAGGGTCACTCGGGAAAATTTGCAAACGCTCTTGCAGCCGCTCCCTCGGGCACAACTCCGCACCTTTCCATCACAAAAAGAAAGTGCGTCTCGTTTCTATAACCCTTCTCTTTCAGAAACTCATCCACAAAAGTCATAGCAGACCCTTCCTTTAATGCAGAGTAAAGTTTATAAACAAAGGCAGGCTTTAGAGTTCTTACTGGTTCGATGTCTTCATAAACCGTTTCATCTTGAGGTCTAGTTGGAGATGACTGCTCAGAAGGAATGTCGCTTTCCTCAGTGAGATCAAAATGCGTAGGCCCCTCACCAGAGCCTTGTGGTCCCTTGTTTGCTATTCTGGAAGATTTCCTCCGATACGACATTGTGCTTTTCTTTGGAAAGACTTTCTCACTTGTTTCGCAAGAAAGTTGAGAACTTTGAAACAATGAAGTTTGGGAGAAAAATTGCAGAGCAAAGAAAAGCTTTTGATCTAGGGTTTCTGAGTAAAGTGAAAACGAAGGAGAAGAGATGTATAAAAGATAAAAGGCACGGGGAATAACCAAGCGTCGTATATTTTGGAAATTTTGAATTTTCCTTTTTGAAAAAAAAAAATAACTGCCTTAATAAAACGATAACCACTTCTTTTGAAAATAATAACCAACTTAAAATTAGACAGATTATCTTACCTTATCAATAAGACAGTTTAAGTAAAGAAACTTACGTACGTGTCGATTCATATTCTCGATCCTTTGAGTCCGATGCTCGTCGACTTTAGTTACCGAGTCCGAACTCTAGTATTCTTCAAGAGATAATATATTGAGTCTTGAGCGAATAGACTCAAACAAGCTTTTTCAAGAGGCTTTGTAAAGATGTCTCGCCAATTGATTCTTTGAGTCTATGAATTGTATCAAGACTTCTTTGTTCTGAACATGATCTCTTATAAAGTGATGTCGAATCTCAATATGTTTTGCTCTTGAATGTAGAATGGGATTCTTTGTAAGATTGATTGCACTGGTGTTGTCACACCTAATTTCTGTGCAAGAGTCTTCAATGCCAAAGTCTTGCAGTTGTTGTTTTATCCACAAGATTTGAGAACAGCAACTTCCAAGAGCAACGTATTCGCTTCAGCCTGTTGAAAGAGCCACAAGACTGTTTCCTCGAAAACCAGGATACCGTCCCGTTTCCTAGTAGTTGACAAGTACCTGAAGTGCTTTTTCTTTCAACTCTACAACCCGCAAGATCTGCGTCTCGAATAGCCAAGAAGTGTAAAGTCTCCTTCTTTGGGATACCAAAGATCGATCTTAGCAGTAGTAGCAACATATTTAATAATACGTTTAACAGCGCTTAAGTGAGATTCTCTAGGATCGATTGAAATCTAGCACATATGCAAACACTAAATAATATGTCGTCCGGATGCGAAGATAAAGGAGTGAGCCAATGATACTCCCGTATAATTTTTGATCAATTTTCTTCCCCGCTTCATCTTTGTCTATCTTCAAGGAACTTGACATTGGTATGTCGATCTTCTTGCAATTTTCCAGACCGAACTTTTTAACAAGTTCTTTTGCATATTTCTCTTGATGAATGAATATTCCCTCCTTTAGTTGTTTGACTTGTAGACCAAGGAAAAAGGATAGTTCACCCATCATGCTCATTTCGAATTCATCCCGCATAGACTTAGAAAATTTCTTACACAAAGTCTCATTAGATGATCCAAATATGATGTCATCTACATAAATCTGAACAAGTAGAAAACTTTTACCTTCCTTTTTAATGAACAGAGTAGTGTCTACATTACCTTTAGAAAAGCCACTATGAATTAAGAAATTGCTTAGCCTTTCATACCAAGCTCGAGGAGCTTGTTTTAGTCCATATAAAGCTTTCTTCAGTCTGAATACATAGTCTGGTTTCTTTGAATCTTCAAAACCAGGAGGTTGTTCTACGTAGACCTCTTCTTGAATAATTCCATTCAGGAATGCACTTTTGACATCCATTTGAAACAACCTGAAATTCTTATAGCAAGCAAAAGCAAGTAATAATCTGATTGCTTCTAACCTTGCTACCGGAGCGTAAGTCTCATCGTAGTCAATCCCTTCTTCTTGCGTGTATCCTTTAGCTACGAGTCTTGCTTTGTTTCTCGTTACTTTGCCTTTTTCATCAACTTTGTTCCTGAAAACCCATTTAGCTCCAATAACTGATTTACCTTTTGGTTTGGGAGTTAATTCCCATACGTCATTAATACTGAATTGTCTGAGTTCTTCTTGCATTGCTTCAATCCAGCTTTCATCAGCCTAAGGCTTCTTCGATATTTTTAGGTTCTATTTCAGAAATAAGAGCAACAAAGACTAGACTCCTCTCGCCTTTTGGATCTTGTTCGAATGAATTCCCTCATTAATATTTCCAATAATGAGTTCTTCAGATGACTAGACTTGTGCTTCCAAGCATTCTTGTTCGATCCCGATAGATTGTTGATCTTCTTCTTGAGTAGATTCTTCATCGCAGCTTGTTGTACTTGATCTTGAATTAGCAACCGCTGGGGAGTCGCCTTTTTTACCAGCTTCGGAGCAGCCGAATCTTCGATCAGATTCTGCCGAACTTGTGGAGAGTCTTGAAATTTTACATTCATTGATTCTTCCACAGTCCGAGTCTTTTTGTTGAACACTCTAAAGGCTTTGCTTGTTGTAGAGTATCCAAGAAAGAATCCTTCATCTGATTTTTCTTCAAACTTACCAACACGATCATTAGCATTTTTTAGAATAAAACATTTGCAACCAAATATTTGAAAATAGGAAACTATTGGTTTCTTCCCTTTAAAAATTTCATAAGGAGTTTTCTCAAGAATTGGTCTTAAAAACACTCGGTTTATAATATAGCAAGCAGTTGAAACAGCTTTCCGCCCAAAACCTTGAAGAAACTTGATTTCCAATTAAAAGAGTTCTTGCCATTTCTTGTAAAGATCTATTCTTCCTTTCCACAACCCCATTCTGTTTTGGTGTATATGGAGAAGAGAATTTATGTTGAAAACCAAATTCATCACACAAGTTAGCAAATTCTTGATTTTCAAACTCACCTCCATGGTCTGTACGAATGCTTGTAATAGTATGACCTTTCTCATTCTGCACCTTTTTAGCAAATTTTGAAAAAGAGAGAAAGTCTCGACTTACTTGAAAGAAAGTAGACCCAAGTAAATCGTGAATAATCATCCACTATTACCGACAGAACCTTTTACCACCAATGCTTTTCGCTCTGGTAGGTCCAAACAAATCCATATGCAAAAGCTGCAATACATGATTAGTGGAAACTTTATTTATAGATTTGTAAGAATTTCTAACTCGTTTACCCAAGACACATGGTGTACATAGATCAGATTTTGAATAATTCAAAGTAGGCAATCCTCAAACAAGTTTCTTTGTAGAGATCTTGTTGATTTGCTTCATGTTGATATGGCCTAGCTTTTTGTGCCATAGATTTGCTTCATCTTGTACTGATATTAAGCATTGTGATCTTTCTTGATTCACATCCGTAAGATAGATATTTCCATGTCTTCGACCGCAAAAGATTGAGTAAGGTCTTTACCGATTCCAGCACGTTTCTTCCCGAAAGTTGATCTTGAAACTGAATCACACAACCGACTTATGCTAAGCAAGTTGTAATTTAATCCTTCAACTAATGAAACATTATTGATTGACAAACTCCCAATCTTCACCGTTCCTCGACCAGCAATCTTCCCTCTATTGTTACCACCAAAGGAAACTTTTCCTCCGTCTATCTCGGATAAGTTTTATGAAGCAATTTGAGTCTCCCGTCATATGTCTTGAGCAGCCACTATCAAGATACCATTTTATCTTCTTTTGATAGTAACCTCGCAATTAACAAGAATTCAAGCTCTTTTTGGTACCCATACCATCTTGGGTCCGAAGTGTTAGTACAATAGACAAGTCTTAGCCCAACTCCTTTTAACAGTCTCCAAACTAAAGGACATTCTTTCTCGAAGTGTTCTGAACTTTTACACTTGGAACATCTTAGAGCACTTCTACCAACAGATTTTACAAAGACTTTCTGAAAATGGTTTTTGTAAACAGTTCTAGCTGGTCTTTGTTTAATTCTTTCTTTTACCTTTGGAAAATCAATTAGTGGAATAGTTTCGTGTCATACCAAGACCCAACTTGTCAAAATATGGTCTTTGTATCGAAAGAATCTTGTCCAGTTTTTCAGAACCATTTGAAAATCTCTTCGATATGTTAGTCATATCTTTTTCAAAAGATTATTTTCATTTAAGATATTGTCTGAGTTTTCTTTTTCTATAACAACATCTTTTCAAGTTTTTCAACCTTTTCTTTCATAAGTTTATCCTTATGTTTCAAAGTAGAATTTTCCCTTTTTAATTCGGAGATCCTCTTAAGAGAGGTTTTCAGACTAAGACAAAGTTCATCAATGTATTTAGAAACTTTAACAGGAATTTTCAAGTTACTTACCTCGAGTTCACTGTCTGAGTCTGAATCAAGGTCTGAGTCTCGAGTCCGATTGTGCCATTAAACAAATATTGGCATAATCATTGTCACTATCTTCACATTCGCATCACCCAAGTCTCCGCCTTGAGTGCCTTCCCCGTTTTTCTCGACTTCCCTTTTCTCTTCTTTAACAGAGGACAGCTTAGGTCCGATGTGTCCCTTTTTCTTGCATTCAAAGCAAGTCACTTCTTTATTCGTATCATCTTCCTCTCGTTGACCTGTTTTGAAACCTTTGAGAATTTTGTTTCTTCCAATTGAATTTCCTTCCTTTTTTGTTCAGCTTTCGAATCTCTTTATCATCAATGCCGCTTCTTCATCATCTAGATCTTCTTCGTAATCTCAGTAACATCGAATAGTCATTAGACTTTAAGGCAATAGATTTCTTACCTTTTGAATCTTCCTCTTCGTTGTTCTGTTCTACTTCATAGGATTGAAGAGTTCCAACTAATTCATCTACGAAAGTGGAGCAATCCTCTCGTGTCTCTCTTATTGAGGTTTTTATGTGATTCCAGTCTTTTGAGAGTCCACGAAGAAGTTTGTTGACCTTCATATGTCCTGAGATTGGATGTCCCTGATATTCAAGACCATTCACAATTTCAGTAAAGCGACTAAACATGTCAGTAATTGATTCTCCCGATCTCATCTTAAAAACTTCATATTGTCCCAAGAGAATGTTGATCCTTGTTTCTTTCACACGATCGCTTCCTTCATAGGTAATGTGAAGCCTGTCCCATACTTCTTTTGCTGTATCACAAGAAGATATTCTATTATATTCAGTAGGGGATAAAGCACAATATAAAGAGTAAATAGCTTTGGCGTCGAGAGTCTGTCTTTTGGTAATTTCTTCTTGGGTCAAAAGAATAGGAACAAAGGTTCTTTTCCTCTCTCGAGTCTCGATTCAGCAACAGAATAATTCCTTTATAAACAACTTCCCATTCCAAAGGATCTTTCGATCTTAGGAATGCCTTCATCTTATTTTTCCATATGCTGTAATCTTTTCCATCAAAGTATGGAGGTCTGGTATTGCTTTGTCCTTCAACCAACCCCGTCGGCAGATACTAGCCATAGATCTTTTACTTAGAAGTAAAGACACTTCTTATAAACAAGTACACAAGCTCGATACCAATTGTTAGAACTAGTATTAGCACCTAGAGGGGGTGAATAGGTGTTTATCGCAATTTTAACAATTCAAATCAAATAAGATGTGAATAATTTAAAGTCAACGATTGCAGCAAATGAAAGCAAATAACAATATAAAGGATTAAGGATAGAGAATCAAGACTCCGGATTTATAGTGGTTCGGCTTAGATCAAGCCTACGTCCACTCTCCCGCACGGACAGCCCTTCAGCTGGATTTCACTAAGAATCAATAAGAGTGATTACAATCTCACGCTCTTGAGTCCACAAGTGTAGATTACTCTACTACACTTCCTCAAGATCTACAATATAATCTCTCTTTTGATTACATGTAATGCTCAAAGAATGATATCGCAAAGTAATAGAGGAGATTTCAGACTTTGGAATTCTTCTATCCGCACCCTTCAACAACTAGAGCATCTCTCTTATATACTTCTTCATGCCTTCAGTACACGTTGGCACCTTCCAAAGAAGTTCTTCCAATCAACCCGTTGGACAGAATCAATTAGAGAGATCTCGAGCTCTTTAAGGTAAGTGTTGATACCCCATCAATCCCGCCGCCCATACAATCGGGATCTCGGTTTCCATAAGTAGATCCTTCCAAATATAAGTTGCGAAGTCGTCAAAGAATCTAAACATATTCCATATAAAACTTAGATCGTTTAGTGCTGAATCCAAGTAGAAAGATATCCATCGACGTTAGAAGAAAGATCGTAAAAGATCGAATAAACGTCGTCCCGGAAACTGTCCTTGTGAGTAGACTTTAAAATATAAGTCTTGAGTCTTGCTAGCTTCAGACTTTAATCTTCGACTTTGATCTTCAGACTTTGTCAATAGATTCTGTAAGTCTTCGGACTTTGATCTTCGGACTTTGTCAATAGATTCTGTAAGTCTTCAGACTAGACTGATAAACTTGTTTTGTCAACTTCAAAATACTTTAAGGGATTTCATCCAACAGATTCAAACTAGAATGAGGGGCCAGACTTGGTTTTTTTAGCATGTGAGCTTCATTAATTTTTTTTAGGAATTTTCCTTCAAGCCAGGCACTAGGCCCATTCGTTGGACCTAGCCCAGCCAAGGGCCTAATGCTTTGGAACCCAGGATATATGCCCAGGCTGGTCCCAACCCTAGTCGGATGTGGAGGTCCGACCCGGGTGCGTATGACTTTATAATATAATATTATAGTATAATTTTTAATATTAAAAAATTAGTGATTAAAAAATTTTAAAAATTCTAAAAATATTTCAAAAAATTCTGAAATTAAGAAAGGCTAAAAAATAGTTTTTGGGTAGTTTTCAAAAAATGCATGAAAAATCCCTCAAAAAAGTTCAACCTAGATTAGATATCGACTAAGTCTTCGATTTTAGTTTCTTTTGGTTACAAAGGAGTAAAATATTTTTCTTAATAGTTTATTTGATTTTTAATCAAATTACCACAAATCGATTAACAGGTGATTTCTAAATAAAAGTGACTTGCATATTAAAAAGCATATAAGTCATAAATTGGTAAGTTTTGGAGACACAAATTGATAAGTTTGGGAGAGCAGGCCTAGCCCTAGCCTTAGTAAATCATTAACCTCTGCTCACCCACGAGGGTTCAAGGAGGGGTTCAAGGAGGTTGCGACATGGAGGACTTGATCACGCAAATAAATTTTTTTGAGGACCTGATCATGTGAAAAGAAAATACAAAGGATCAAATCCCACAAATGATACAAGATGAGGGACCAAAATTCTTGGTTAATCTAGTATCGATACTATTTATATGGCGTCGGTGGAAGAGAATGTTTCTACGAATGTGATAAAGACAGTTTTCAACTTCGTGCCCCCACACCGCCCACTTCCAAACGGTCAGAGGATGTTCATGTCTGGTTTTATTCAACAGATCTCATCCTCTTCGTCTTACCTTTGACTTTATAAAAATTACATCTCATTTGACCACCGTGGATCGTGACAAGATGTGTTTAATACGCATAATTTACCAATTCAGGTTTTACGTAACTGATGATGAAAATAGCGAGAAGCAAGTCTATCTGGGGTCTCAACGTGTTCTTGGAAAACAAGCAATCAGATGAAATAAGAAAGGATTGAGATGTTCTTTATAATATAATCGTTGAAAATAATTAAGAATCACCCCACAGGACGCTCGGAAAGTCCTTGTTTGTTCAAGAGAGATAAAGCGGGCGTGTCATTTGCAACTGTCCAATTTTAATGATACTATTTAAGGGTACGTAGCATACTTTCTCAAGCACATTAGCAAAAGGAATAACATAGCTCTAATACCATATTAGAAAATCTAACCCAAAAGCTTAAGTTATAATTATAAAGAGCATTTGGGACATGTTGTTAAGTGATTTGGATAATACTTGAACATTTCTATCTACAAGATTAAAGACTAATGTAATTATTCTTCTAATTATGTCTTCTTTATGGTTTTAAATGTATTTAATATTTCTATCTGCAAAGAAAATTATTATCTCATACATGATGACTAGTGTACGAAATAAAGAGTTTTTCCAGATTTTCAAGAAAGTTATATTTTACATTCCTACTAAATTCTATTCTAGATTAATTAACTCCATTTGGAATAGTGGGATTTTCTTTTGCATAGAATTGGCTCCATTGTCATTAAATACAACAAATCTGCGGCATTGATAATTAGACAATTGAGCGTTGACCAACAACATAATTGCAAAGAATTTTTAAGATTTAGGCGTGTTCGGCAATCGGTCAAATAGTGAAAATTTATATTATTTTGTTCTTAAGAGTAGATTTAGAACAGAAATCCGTTTGGTAAAATTTTTGTTTCTGGAAAGAAATTTTTATTTTTTTGTTCCCGGAAGTAGATTTGAAACAGAATCGATAAGTAAAAAAAAGTCGATTATTTGTTCTCGGGAATAATTCCATAATTAAGCCAACCCATATTTTTTCTTTTTTTCTTTTTTGTTCTCTTCTTTTTTCCTTCTTGTTTTTCTTGTTTTTCTCTTCTTTTCCACCACCGTTGCCATTGGCCGCCGCCGGTTGCCGACGACCGGTTGGGCAAGCTTCGGCGAGCTTGCCAGAGGCTTGCCCAGCCATCGACGAGGCCAAGCCTCATCAGGGCCTCCTCCGACCATCGATGAGCCTCGCCTAGCCGGGCGAGGCTCGACCAACGAGGCGTAGCCTCGCTAGGGGCTGGCGACCCTCCAACGAGGTCGCCAAACCTCATCTAGCCGTCACCGGTCATCCCAAGGCCGGCGATCGGCTGAGGAAGAAGAGAAAGAAAAAAAGAAAAAATAATTAAATAATCAAAAGAAAATGATTTGGAGTAGAAATTTTGAGGATAATGCCAAACGCAATTCTATTATGAGAATTAAAAATTTTGATAGTTACTAGACGTCTTAAAATGCTTAAAAATTATTTCTGAAAATAGAATAAAAAATAATCATTTCTGATCAGAAATTGTTTCCAGGAACAAAAGCATTACCAAACGCGCCATTAGAGTACTAAACAAATTGAGCATGTTTTCACCATGATAATTACATTTGAAGGTTAAAGACAAATTATTCCTGCATATGACTATATAATTTTTTTCTTGCATATGACTATTATTGGTTCTAACACATACATAGCCCTGTAAATCAAATGTCCTTCAATAAGCTCCGACTATTTGCAATCAGCAGCCATGTTGGACTTAGGAATGTGATCTGAGTAACCAAGTGGAGGAGCCACAGCACGACTGGCGAAGGCCCGGGTGTTGGTGGTTTCGGTACCCGGAGTCTAGCCCGGAGTACCGGTAGGTCGGACCGGACCCGTTTGCAGGACTTGGAGAACAGGGACACTTGGCTTATCATTGCCCCAAGCTTGCTCTTTGCCCTTAATCGGAGCCCTGCATGCCTCGTTTGGATGCACCATTGTTCCCACCAATAAAAGCAAAATAGCCACAGCAACTGCAACTTTTGAAATTAGCAACTTCGTCATCTTTTTCGCTTGTTTTGGAACGGTTTTGTTTCTAACCACGACAGAACGTACAATGAAGGATGTCTTGTCTTGGGAGATCCGTGGATCCTGTTTATGTACATCGATAAGCTTATAGTCTGTGTGTTTCCTCGATTCCTCTCATCAGATTCATGGAGACGGGATTTTGATTTTTGACTGCCACAGCAAGCGACTAGATTTGGGTTGACTTCACTGGTTAAAGAGGGCAAGAAGAACAGGTATTAATCAATAAGAATTTGCAAAGTAATGCAAAAATACTAAAACTCGTATACTAATGTGTTCGCTAAATCACTTGGTAAAGAGTTAGCAGTTAATTTAAATGGTAAGCCAATTTAACCCTATCACATGTGCATTTGTCTCGCCGAAAATTAACAATTTAAAAACATTTTTCATAAAAATAATGATTTGTATTGCTTATAGAAAAGAAATTACAAAAATATTTTAATCATCAATGAAACTGTTTAAGCATAGAAGATTATAGATTACGAAAATATTTTTCTTTGGGAAATATTTTTATTCTGGTTTGATTCGGTCATCAACGAACAATGTCGTGTCTTGTCCATGACGTAGTCTTTCATTGTATTATGTCCGCAGCGTCCTAGAAAAGTATTCATTACGGTCAAAATTATTTACAAAAGACAACGTTTGGTATGTCTTTTTTTCTTTATTGGCAACTTTTAGTATATGCCCAATTAATTTTCTGGTTTTATTATTGCGCAGTCAACATAATGATAATTTTCACAAAGTGCTAATAGTTAGGACATCAATATGTATATAATTTTTTGCCTCAGAGAAAATCAGTATTCTATTCATACACAAGTTATCGCTACACATTCATGTCAAAAGTCTAACACCATTTGCAAAAATCAACAAGATATAAATTCATTAATCTATCTATGACCGTGTCTCCAATCCGCAAATTTTGTAGTAGACGATTCAAGATTTGATTCTCCGGTCACTGTTTTTAAAACCCTCGATGTCCATAGCTAGGTTACTTGGAGTGTCGGTTGCTCCTGATGCATGAAGCAAAGATGGGCATGAGCAGGACGTTAGCGGTCCAAAGTGTGATACAATAGAGGTGAACTTCTTTTAACGACGCAGTCATAATAAGACATGATTTTGTACTTTGAGGTTTAATCTAGCATTGACTCTGTTATATATCACGTCAAAGGAAGAGAATGTTTCAACTCTAACAGGTGTAATCAAGATTTAAGACCAGCTTCACCGCGCTTATGTCTTCTTTGAACCAGACAAATAGCATTTTCATTTGGGTATCTGTCGAGCCACAAGTTTTCCCAGTCCGGCTTTATTCAATCGATCTCATCCTCTTTGTATAACCTTTGACTATTAAATTTTCTTCTACTCTGACCAAAAGTGTTCAACCACATTTGCGAGATGATCAATGTAAAATCTGAATCGGGACTTGACTTTACAAATTTCCCCATTCCAAGTGTTCATGGGAAGGAGAAAGAAGACGAAAGTAGAGTATTTTAATCTGATTCTTTCAAGTCAAAACCGTTGAAAAATAAGAATCGCTCCACGGGGCGGTGTCAAGGGAAGTTCTTGTTGCTCATGACGTAATTATCAAGTGCGATCTCTTTTGCGAGGATAATGCCTAATCAATGAAACACCAAATAAATAACCTCATGAATCATATGACACACAAGTTCAAGCCAAGACAAATTGCGCGGCCCAAATATGACATTACTTGCACTCGATAGTGTGAGGAATGAAACTGATATCATGCACCTAATCCACATAGACAAGTTGATAGACCATGTGGACCAAGCCCCCATTTGGACAATTGTTCGTGTGCACTCCTCAGCGAGACCAACATAATTAAAGGTTAGATGATCTTAGTGTACATGATTTATAAACCACGCAACATCAGCCAAGTCATAGATGAGCCCATAAGGTTAAGTACATGTCTTATGGTTCAAGAAGAAACCAATGTTTTAGAGCAAATTACTATTTGATCTCAAATAAATAAATAAAAATCTTTATGAACTACACAATTCTGATACCATATATAACTTTGTGAGACTATTATCAACTTATTTAATAGTTAGGTTTAAGTTTTTAGATTAACAAGTAGTTTTATATTTATGTATACAGTTAAAACATTCGGGATCTTTAATGAGGCCTTCAGTTCTCTTGACAGTTAGGTAAGGGGGTTGGAGATTCGGATTTGAGGATATAATAAGGTTAGGTTATTTGATGATATATTTGTGTGCCAAAACTTGAGTGGAGAGTCTATCTATCATCATCAGGTGATACTGTATCACTATGCATTGGCTGTTTTTCAAATGATTGACATAAACGTCAGCACGAAAAATATAACCAATTAACGAAAAAGAAGGTTTTTGTGCATAATAGATGTTTACTTTAATTTTCGTCCCTTTTACCTTTTAAGCCTTTTTCGTTTTCGTCGAATCCTTTTAAGCCCTTTTTTTTTAAGCCCTTGGACAAGTGGTTTTTCAACCACAAAAGAAAGGAGTCTATATTGAATGAGTATATTGAGAGATATTATTATTTTATATATAAAAGAAGATTCTTGTGCATTAATAATATTAACTTAATTACTCGTCCCTTTTTCCTAGTAAAAACCTTAAACGAGTGGTTTTCCTGAAAAAGGAAATTGATATTGAGTGATTGTTTTGAGAAACGTAAATTATTAATAACATAAAATGCTGATGTTTAATAAATTCAAGAATAAGTGGCATTAATAAATGGAATGAAGAACGAGTCCTTCATACATGCATATGTTACATGAAAAAAGAAACAACAGTGCTTTATGTGTTTTTTCCAAAAATAATAATAATAATGACCGCAATGTAACAAATGGATAATCACAATTAGTGCGTGTCGTTTGGTGCTATTGACAAAATTGGCTACCAAAATAGATTCTTTGTGAATATCAGTCAATAAAAAGTGGGGACCTTTGCACTGGTTGAACGGGATGGGGGTTTTCGTTTCTAGGAGAAAATACTTAATGAAATAAATCAAAGTCGCACCCTATAGTACTAATTATAAACTTTGATATTTGAAAACACTTCTCATTTCTTTTAGTTTTTTGCTTTTTCTACCATTTCTTTACACTAAAATTATATAGATTCACAAATATTGCGATGTTGCTTTGACTTTGGTCTATTTCTTTGACAAACATAACGTTTTTGTTCGACAACTGAATTAAAAAAAAAAAACCAACCATGAAACGAACTTCACTTCCAATTTACTTGGACATCAACAATTGACGGCGACAATGAAAATTATATTAAAACAAGATATCACTTATTCTAATGGTTTTTTTTTTTTTTTTTTTGGGTTCTAATACTTATTCTAATGGTTACTGCTAGATCTTTTCCTACATCACTTCATAACAATATTATCATGACGATTAGCCCTAGATCTTTTCTTTCATATGACCTTTTAATGACTAATCCATGCCTCTCTAAATAAGAAAAATGCGTCAAGAAAACAAACGTGAAAGTAGGAATAGGGAACCAACGTTTCCACACTAATAAGATATTTGGGCGTTGAATAACTTTTTTTTCCTTTTGTCGAAAGGGCGTCAATGTTGAAAAACTACTTATTGGATGCTTTGCAATTTTTTGATGGAACATGACTAAATAAGAAAATTGCTAAGAAATTTATAAGACATAGAGGATTAAATCGAACAAGACATGTTTCACCAAATTTCATTCTCTAACAATAGATGGAAATTAAGCATCGGAAATTTTAGAATATTTATTCATTGCAAATTGACTTTATTATTGGTTCCTATGAGCCTCTACATTTGCATCTATGTATTGGGCTCTAGGAATTTAATCTCCACAACACATACATTCTTATTGATAAGTGTCCTTTGGTGAGCTTTGACTATTTGCGATCAGCAATTGCGCCATGACTTAAGAATGCCATCGGATTAACCTCAGGCGAAGGGGCCATGGCTCGATCAGCAACGTCAGGTGAAGGGGCCATGGCTTGATCAGCGACGTCAGGTGAAGGGGCTCTGTTGTTGGCCACATCAGGTGAAGGGGCCGTGGCTCGATCAGCGACGTCAGGTGAAGGGGCTCCGTTGTTGGCGACATCAGGTGAAGGGGCCGTGGCTCGATCAGCGACGTCAGGTGAAGGGGCTCTGTTGTTGGCGACATCAGGTGAAGGGGCCATGGCTTGATCAGCGACGTCAGGTGAAGGGGCCATGGCTCGATCAGGAAAGGCCCCATTGTCGGTGCTGTTGGGGATACTTCTAGGGCCGCCCGGAGTGTAGCCAGGACCTCCAGGAGGAGGCACTTTACCCTTTGGCAAGGTTTGGAGGACAAGAACGCTTGACTTATCGTTAGCCCATGCTTCCTCCTTGCCCTTAATTAGAACCCTGCACGCCTCATCCAGTTGCACTAATGTCCCCACCAAAAACAGCAAAATCACACCAACTCTCAGGAACTTCATCTTATAGCTATTTTCCTGACCTTTTTTTTGTCTGCTTTTTTGGGTCTAGGGACAATTTTTCACTAACAACATGTACAAAGAAGGATACCTCATCTTGTGAGAGATATCTCCCGTATATATTGGCCAAACGCCAGCGTAGAGTTTCTGTACGTAACCTCAATTCTTCCGATTAATTTCTTGGACACGGCTTTTTGATTTTTGACTGCCAAAGTTGGAGAAGAAATTTGAATTTGACTTCACCGTTTAAACAGAGAACCAATGGAAGACGAAGAAGAAGAAAAAGCACCAATGAGAATTTGAATTGGTCGATCCTGGAACAGATAATGTCTCGTTCTAAATATTGTATATCATGGTACTCTACTATAGACCTCGACTACATGTTTCAGGTTCACAATAGCCAAACCCGAGTTATAAGGCAGAGACGAGACTCTGAGGACTAAATCGAATAGAGTATGCTTGTCAAAACATCTTAAATTTTTTTTTCATAACGTACAGTGAAGTAATTTTTAGAGATACTATAATAACGATGCTGGATTTTATTTTTTATTTTTTGCATACTTTAAAGAAAACAAGGATATACATCCTTGCGACCTACGTAATGTATAATCTATATCTATATATTACGAATAAATATGATTTTGGAATTATATATATCCCCTAAAAATTTGCAATTTAATCACAGACATCTGTTTCCAAGAAAATCCTTGAGAGAAGTATGTTTGGGTTTAGAGATTTTTTTTCAACTCAAGTTTTTAAGCTTTTTATTTAGTTGACCCCTCATACTCTTTGACCTGCTTTGAAATCTCTATATCTCTATATCAAAATTGACTTTTTATTTTACCGTCGTGAATCATGGGCAGCGTTAGACACGCACATGGTTTCCTGATCAAAGTCAAATTTGAATCCAGACATTCTACAGTTCAGTTAAAACTGGTGTATAGTAGCCAGTCACAAAATTCTATGCTCGAGTTGGAACGTTTTTAGTTGTTGAATGCAAGTGTTTTCTAGAGTTCCATGGCAGATCTTCCCTCTCGTTTTTGCTCCCCGGGACGATTCTAATGCTCCAATACAAAAACAAACGGACTTTTGCTGTCTTTGTAAAATTCCGAAAGAGTGATTGAGTGTCAAAAAACCGTTGGTAAAAAATTATCAATGATTTGATTCCCGGTAAAATGCCGATAGCTTAATGCTACGTCTATGAAATTACTAATTCTTTTTATAGTTCGCAAATTATCAATACTTCTTGTCTTTTGCTAAGCTTTATTTGTCTTTCTTGCCATTACCTTAAATTTACCACCTCTTACGGAAACTTACCAATTTTTTTTGGGTGACTTACTAACATTTTCCCAATTAAATTACCAAACTAATTGTAGGTCACTCACCCTCCTTTTACTCTTTTTAATATGTTATGTTCTGATGCTCTTGATGTATTTTCACCGTACTCCGTTAAGTAATGAATATCACGCGTAGTTTCGATCAAAAAAAATTCCAAAATAAAAAATATACAATCGCATATCGTTATTTAGGATCCTGACACTAAACCATAAACCTCAGCTATAAGTCTCAGGTTCTTAACAATGAGACCTGGGAGCACATCATTCGACAATGGGACTCTCCAAGGCCAAACTCACGAACCCACTGCAAATCTCGATTACATTCAAACTCGGAACCTTGAGGTTCGGCTCAAATTAGGACTTAAGAACCCAAGCTTGGACCCTGCGGTTGAACCCAAGTTACTGTGGGGGCAGAAACGAGACTCCAAGGCATACATCCTACCGAGTACGCTTGTTACAACATCTTTGTGTTTAAAAAAAAAAAAAATCTCCGGTGACGAATATTGAAGAAGTTATCAAGTTCAACAATTAACAATATTTCTTTAAAAATTTGGTAATTCAAATTGCCATAAAATATAGAACGCAGGCTTTACTGATTTATTATACAATTTATGTACAAGAGTGGTAATAGAATTTTCTAAGATTCTATAATAACAATTCCACGAGTTTTTTACATACTACAAGGAAAATAACAATATCCATCTTTATGAATTACATGCTGCGTATAGTCTTCATCTATTGAATACTAATAAAGTGTTATTGAATACATATGATTTGGGAATAACATCCGTTGCCTGAAAATTGCATGAATATCCCATGGATTTTTTTTGGCTTGAACAACATGATTGGATTTGTTTCTGTAAATGTAATAAGCATCTCTAATACGCGGTTTCTAAGGATATAATGGGATTTGTCTAATTGCCAGCATATGTTTCCAAGAAAATCCTTAGAGGACTATGTGTGGGTTCAGTGATGTTTTTCCAAGTCAATTTTTAATCTTTTTATTAAGTTGACCTCGTATACTCTTTGACCTGCTTTGAATTTATCAAAATTGACTTTTTATTTGACCGTCGTAAATCATGACCAGCTGTGGACACGTACATCGCTGCATGATCAACGTAAAATCTGAATCCAGACTTGACTTTCCCATCTCAAAGTTTCCGCAGCCGCGGATCACTGCGTTTATCAGAATCCAAAAAAAAGAAAGAAATCGACTTGCGTCTGATGTGCTTCCGGGTGGAACAAAAGGAGGGAAAAAGGTGTTAAAAGAAATAAACTATAAATTGTGCCATTCACTTTTGCCAAACAAAAAGAAAGTAAGTTTTACGCGTGCATATGCCAATACCTTAAATTTACCAATTTTTTTCCGAATAAATTACCAACTAGTCGTAAGTTACTAACTCTCATTTAAATTAGTTTCCAACATTTCTTTGATTTTTGTTATTTTGTAAACTTTTGTTATCGATGACTTCAACTTTATGTTCCAATAAGTAACTCAACCTAAAAGTTGGTAAATTATTAAAAATAAAATAAAAATTGATAACTAATTCCAATGAAAATTTGTTACCTGCAACTAGTTGATAAAATGACTTAAATTAGATTTAAAAATTATATAAACAGCCAGTAAATTTAAGGCGAACTTAAGAAAAATAAATAAAGTCTGTAAAAATAAGAAAAGTAAAAAAAAAAAAAAAAAACTAAAAGAAGAATAAACTTGGAAAGGAACTCATTTGGTAACCTAAAATAAGTCGGCACCTTAAATGAAAAATAAATTGTAAGTTATGCTAATTAAAGTTGGTAATTTTGAAGAAAAGTTGGTAAATTTTAAGGCATTGTTGTGAAATGCAAATAAAAGTTAGTAAAGGATTAAAAAAAAAAAGACTATAACATAAATAAAAAAATTAAAAATTGGTAAGTAACTCAAACAAGATTTGATAACCTAACAATATTAGGTAGTAGGTGATAATTTATCATATCAAAACTAATTCTTCAGAAATTTTTCTAGCTTAATAAATTCAATGATGGAGTTGTAATTTGTCGCAGACATCAAATAATTTATTCACATAATTTATAAACTTAACATCCTAAATAAAATTAGGAAATGGAGAAATTTCAAGATGTCACATTACCAATTAATTTTGTGTTACCAACTCTTATTAGGTTAATTGCCAATGTTTATTTGGTCTTTTTGTTCTTTAGTAACCAACTTCTCTTATCTGTAGAAAAACTTGGCAAATTAAAACTAATTTTCCAGAAATTTTCGCAACTTAACAAATTCAATTACCACGCAGTAATTTGTAGAAATTATCAAATAATTTATTCAAACCATTTATCATCTTAATATCCTAAATAATCTTAAGAAATGAGGAAATTTCAAAATGTCACAGTTACCGTATAACTTTCTACCAACTCTTACTTAAGTTGATTACCGTCATTTATTTGGTTTTTTGGTTTTTAAATAGCCAACTTCTCTCATCTCTAAAAAAAAAAATCCCTTTATCTTTTATAAATTTTTGTTTACCTTTCTTAGGAACAACTTAAAATTACCAACTATTGTGTGAAATTACTGAGCTTTATTTGTTGGCTTATCAATTTTATTCTCAATTAGGTCACCCAACTAAAAAGTTGGTAAAAAGAAAGATAAAATAAAAGTTGGTGACTAATTCAAATAAAAATTCATAATGCGGGACTAATTGATTATATAAAAGAAAAATTTGATAAATCACTCAAGTTAAAGTTAATATTCTATGTAAGAGTCGGCAAATTTAAGGCATAATTAAGAAAGGTAAGGAAAATTTCGTAAAACATAAGAGAAGTGGACAATTAAAAGAAAAATAAACTTGATAAGTAACTTACATGAAATTAATAACTTAAAACTAGTTATCAACTTAATGCTGAAAAAAATTGGTAAGTTATGCTAAAGAGGCTAAGTATTTTTAAAGAAAATTTGGTAAATTTAAGGCATTGTTGTGAATGCCAATTAAAGTTTGTAAACTATAAAAAAAAAAAAAAAAAAATTGATAAACTAAAAGATAAATATTGATAAGTAACTCGAATGAAAATTGGTAATCTAGTACTATGTAGTAATCTTTTCACAATAATTTGGGTTGGTATTCTTAAAAAAAAAAAGTTTATATACTTAATTGGTTGCTAACTAATGCAAATGAAAATTGCTATCTCAATACAAAAGTCGGCGAATTAAAAAGAATGATTAAACTTTGGTAAATAAAATCAAATGAGAGTTAATATCACAAAATCAGTTTATCTTTTAATCTGATAAATTTGGAAAATCACTTTAATTGAGGTCGGTAATTTCATACAAGAATAAGGTAAATTTGAAGTGTTGGTAAGTCAAATGAATAAATTTTGGTAATTTAATACAAAAATTGCTAATTCGTGAACTCTAAAAAAAAAGTTGGTAATTTCAGGAACGATGTATGTACATTACCCATAAGTTATCCAGCAGAAAAGCCTTTTTTACCAACAATTTTTTACACTATTCCACAATAATTGAAATTTACTAGGTATAGAAGAAAAATTTTGGGTACGGAACAATAGAATTATGCTTGTTTCGACTTTCTATAATAAGTAAAGTGATTCGGGGCTAACAATTTTTTTAATGAATTAATACATTTAAATACAATTATAAGGCAAACTTGAAAGTAATGCATCGACACAAGTTTAATATACCTAAGTTTTGTAGCATAAAAATACAGAAAAAAAAAATAGTGTTCTTCAATTTTACAATGGACATGATTATAATATATATTTATAATACGTGAATTGAATTACCAAATCTTTATGCTGCATAGTTATCTAAATTTATAAGGTTAAAGTTGTTGTCCCGTTCGAATTTCTTTAGCTTGATCCTTAGTACCCACCAAGAAATTCACTCGAGGTGACATTCCTTTGTACCGTTTCAACGACACTTGGTTTTTTCATCAATCATCCATCGCAAATTAACAATTGGACCAAGAGCAACATTGCAAACAAGATATGGGAGTCACTTTCCACATTTTGCAATCAGGAAAAATTGCTAAAACTTTATTAGGCTTCAAAAAGTAACTCGAACAAATGAAACATGTTTCCCCAAACTATACATTCAACATATTATGAAAATTACCCATATGAAAACTCAAAATATATATTGTCTGCGCTTGTAAGCTATATATAGGTACATTTCTTCTACTTATAAATGCTCGACTCCCATCACAAGCGTCCCTTGCATGGAGCACCTATTATTTACGATTGAAAGCAACGCCAAATTGAGGGACGTGATTAGAATAATCAAGTGGAGGCACAGCCACGGCTAATCGGCCCGCAAAGGCCTTGGTGCTGGTGGTGCTAGCAGTGGTGCCACTTCCAGGAGTGTAGTCGCTGCAGGTAGGGCACGGGGGTGTACCCTTTTGTAGGGTCTGGAGATTAATTAGACTTGGCTCCTTATTATTAGCCCGCTCTCCTTCGTGGCCCTTAATTAGAACCCGGCATGCCTCGCTTGGTCCCGTAGCTATTCCGATCAAAAACAGCAAAATCATCACAGCAACTGCTACCTTTGAAGCTAGGATCTTCTTCATCCTTGGCTGATTTCTAATCATTTCTGGTTTTCTTCTTTTTGGGTCATTGCAAGCTGTGTGTCTATTGGGGTGTACGATGAAAAGAATGAATCTGAGGATGTCTCGTATTTATATTGCGCCATTGCCAAACTATCAGCAATCGTTCGACTCTTCTTCTCTTGATCAAAACTGTTGAACGGGCCTGGGATTTTTGAACTTTTGACCGCCACCGTTATGGAGAACCAGATTCGGAATTCTACTTCCGCGGTCATAGAGAGGGAAGAAGAAGGAGCATTTGAATTGGTGGTCAAGGAACATAATTTTCTTTGGTCCGAATGTACTCTTTTGTATCAAGGAACACGATTTGACTTCCTTTAACTTCGGATAAGAACATTATAGCTCCGTTCATTTCACGGAAAATAATTTATAGGAAAAGATTCCCAGAATTTTTCAATGTTCGGTTCACGGAAAATAAATTATACAAGGAAAACATTTTCTGCCAATGAAAAAAACACCTTCAAAAGTATGAAAAATTTTATATCGTCTTTCTTTCACTTTACAAGCACTTTTTTTCACCAAACACCTTTTCTTTTTTTTTTTTTTTTTAAAATAATTTGAGTTTTAATTTTTTAATTTTTTTTTTTTTTTTTTTTTTTTTTTTTTTACCTTCTTCTTCGTTTGATCACTGGTCATGACAATGGTTAGCGATTGGCCACAAGTGAGCTCAAGCCTCCTCAAAATTCGGCAAGGCCCAACCTCGCTCAAGGGTTAGCTAATGGCCAACCATCGCAATGGTTGGCGATTAGCCGAGGAATAAAAAATGAAAATTAAAGAAAATTAAAAAATAAAAATAATTGAAAGAATTTGAATTTTTTGGTAATTTTATCTAGAAAATCAAATCATATACCAAAAAATGGAAAAATATTTTCTTTTTTATTTTAAAGTTTCAATCGAATACTGGAAACATTGTCATTTTCCAAGAAAATGGTTTCTTAAAAAATATTTTTCAGAAACATCATATTTTCCATGAAACAAACGAAGCTTAAAAGTGTCATAACTTCCGGTACTTACTTCAATGACAAATTTTTTTTAGCGATCACTTGAAGTCCAACATGGTTTTTTAAACTAAATTCATCTTACGTGGCTTTCTAAATTATATTGTTACTTCAACATAATTTTTTTAAAAGAAATTGAGGTCCAACGGGGAAAATTTTTCATCCATGGGGTGACAAAGGGAACAAAACAACGACGCTTCAGTTAATGTTGGGAAAAACTCTTCCAAAAAAATTCTTCGCTATTATCTTCCCGGCATTCGATCAAGAACTGATTTATAAGTAAATTTGTTTCAGTAACCAAAATGAATGAAGCGGAAAATCACGACTTTGGGATATAAAACAGGAAGAATATTTAGTTTTACGGACGTCTTCGATTCTTCTGATTAAATTGTCGGACACGGGTTTTTGATCTTTGACTGCCAAAGTTGGAGAAGAAATTTGGATTTGACTTCACTGTAGGGAACAGGAGAAGAAGAAGAAGAAGCTGCGTTAATCAGAAACTTGAATTGGTCGGTCGCAGAACAGCTCATGCCCCGTCCTCGACGCACTCGGTTGTTGGATCGTGTCCACCACTTCGAGAATGATGTCATCATGCACGATTGTTTAACCACGACAAATTTCAGCATATGTCCATGTTGATTATATTTACACCAATATACCGTCAACATGGTGATTGGAAAAAATATTTATACATTCCATTTCAACTATGAGAAAGATAACTAATTACACGGCAAATAAAAACTGCGAACTTACATGGGCGGAGAAAAACAAAAGAGAAATAAAAAGATGAAGGCTCTATTTCTTTGAAGAGTTAATACCATCAAAAACCCAAATTAATACACTTATGATAAATTTATTCTAAATTAATTTTTTATCATCAAAAACCCAAAATTGTTACATTAATAACATATTTGTCCTGCGTTAATTTCTATTAAATTGAATTAATACCATAAAAAACTACGAGATTTGGTAAGACTTATGCCAACTATTCAAAAAGCTTAAGCTGCTAGATGAAGGCGTGGTTAATATTTAATTACTCTAACACTCCCCCTCACACTTAGTTTGATTTTTTTACCTAGTACTAAGTGTAGACATATTTAATTTGGGAGACAAATGGGGCCTGAAAAATTCAAACACAATACCTCTAGCTCTGATACCATTTGATATTTTGGTGATACTACTGCTAACTATTTTAAATTTTTAGATGTGGTTTAATATTTTATTACTCTAACATCTATAATAAATAATCGATAAAACCCCAAATTGATACACTTGTCATCGACCCAAAAAAAAAGAATACATGATTGTCAAATATCATCTAACTAAGTATTTTGACAGTAAAATTTAATCGAAACTAATAGAGAGTAAATTTATCATGGATATACCAATATTTTATTTTTTATGGTATTAATCCTACTTTCAAATGAGTGACAAAGACACCTCCTCCTTTTATTGGAAGATTGTTCAAAAAATCATAAAGTTATTACATTTTTGTCAATGAAGTCATAAACATTTTGATAATTTGCCAATTGAGTATATTTAACCAATTTTGGTTGGAAATTATTAACATGAACACCAATTGTCCTATGCAACACAATGACGCCGACATGGATATTTTTTAATAATATTTTTAAAAAAATTTTTTTTTTTCCTCCTTTTTTTCTTTATTTCTTTTTTTTTTTTTTTTTTTTTTTTTTTGGTTTCAAGATTGAGGCTACCAGCCAACTCTCATTAGCACCAGGCAAGGGTGTCACAACGCTCGCTAGCTCTAGTCAAAGGCCATGATGCCCTTTTCTAGTCAAGTAAAGGGTGCACAAGCCCGAGCCCAAATCTAGCAAGGGTTGTAAAGCCTCGCGAATCTAGGCCAGATGATGGCGTCATGGCCCTTGCCAAATATAGGCCAAATGATGGCGTCGTGGCCCTCGCCAAATCTAGGCAAGGGCTACAACACCCCCATCGGTGTTAACTCCCCAAACAAAAGTAAAGAAAAGCAAAGAAAAAAGAAAAGGCTAGAAAAATTGTAAATTTTCAAAAACATTATGAAAATATTATTAAAAAAAAAAGTCAATGTAAGCGCCAGTCATTCCACGTAAAATAGTAGGCATTAACATCAGCAATTTCTACAAAATTAATTAGATGGTCTCCACTGGTAAACTGTCAAAATATTTAGATTTTAATTGGCAAAATTGAAAGACTCCGAACTAAATTGGTAAAAGTGCAATAGGTTTATAACTTTTGAAACAATTTTCTCCCTTCTTTATAAACAAATCATTTAGTTTGTCAGACGCACCTTACTTTTACATTAAGTAAATCTCATTTGAGTGAAAATTCCTCATGGGGTAAGTAGTACCAACGCAGAAATGCCGACACACCTTTCTTAAATAATAGATAATTTCAACATGTTATGACACATTGTATATTAAATATATATTTATTATTATTTTAATTGTTATTTTATTATTATTTTAATTTAATTTGATTCAAATTATCAAATTAATTTGATTCAAATTCAAAATAAATAAATAATAATAAAAGAGCCTAGAATGAATTTACACTAAAATATTAATCCACTATTTGTTAATATCATTTATTGTTTTAATTGAAAAATTCAACTCTATTCCATTAATCCATAAAACTTGGAGGAAAAAAAAAAATCAAGCAATCCACATTCTGGATTCACGTGGGGGAGTGAGAGTCAAAAGAGAAGATAAAACTATATTTTTTTTCATTCCCCATTTATTATTTTTATTTTTCGCATATTTATATTTTGACCCATCATTTATTGAAAATTTTAAAATTGACCTTGTGTATATTGAAATCACATGTCAGAATTCCAAACACATATGTCGGAATTCTAATTAGCATGTGGGAGAGTATCAAGAAAGTTGACCATTTTCCAATATCTATTGATCGAGTCGGAGAGTGTTAGAGAATGTCAAACATGTGTCGGACACGTGTCGGAGTGTCCGATACGACACAAATGCTCTAGGAGAATGTTGGTACTTCTCAATTTAGAGAAGTATGAGTGCGTTTGGGAATTGCCTTCCCAAAGCCCCTTGGGCGTCCAAAGCCCTTTGGTCCAAATAAAGGGTATTTTATTTTATTTTTTTTAACTCCATTTCTCAAATGCAAGCAAAAGGCTAAAAGCCCAAGGCAACTTAGGGGTTACCTTGGGCATTCTCGACATGCTAACCTTGGGCTAGTGAAAAAATATTCTCTCAAAATTATCCTCACTAATCTTTTGTTTTTTCAGTTTTGCCCTCGATAAATGTTCATCTTCATCTTTAGAACCGGCATCTGCATGTGGTCATCATCGAAGGGTAGGCGGTCCGACGAAGGGCAGGTGGTCCGGCGAGGGTCACCGCAACCTTCATGCGGCGGCTCTCACTGGAGGGTCACGACCTCGCTGAAGTGCCTACCCTTTGCTAGATCACATATCCTTCGCCGAACCGCCTGCCTTTCATCAATCAACTCTTTTTTTTTTTCTTTTTTTTAATAACAAAAGTCTTTTGCTAATATAATTTGTCCAAATACTATTTTGCTCAAAAGTATTTCACAATGGACTTTTACAAATACAATTTAGCAAACACAATTTGTATTTTGGAAAATTTCTTTAACTCAATGGCCTTTACATTTCTCCAAAGACTTTTCCCAAAGCCTTTTCAAACGCACCCTATGTTTGGGTTCTGCGATTCTTTCAACTGAAGTTCTTACACTTTTATTTAGTTTACCACTGCAAGCCTCGGTCCTTACGCTCAGGCTTGGAACCTCAAGGACTATCTCGAATTAGGACTTAAGAAGCCAAGACATCGGTAGATGGATAAAGGGATTCCAGTGCTTGGACCCTCGACTTTGCGGTCAAACCCAAGGTAGTGTCGGGCAGACACGAGACTCCTAACCCTAGACTAGGTTGACTATGCTTGTTAGAACGTCTTAATTTTTCTTCGGTAACGAACATTGAATTTTAGAATCTTGTAATCCAAATTGCCATAATTTAGTATGCAAGCTTTTCTCATTCGTTATACAATTAATTTTACAGCATGATAGTAGTTTTTTTAGATTCTACAATAGCACTGCCAAAAGGCTTTTACATATTTTAAAGAAAATACCGATATACATCCTTGCGAATCACATACCGTATAACCTTTATTTATATATTGCGAAATAAAATATTGTAGAATACATATGATCTTGAAATAAAAAGAACAATTTAATTGTGCTTGTAACATTGTGTGTCGGTTCCTTTCTTCTACTTACAAATGCTCAATTCCTTTCACAAGCATCCTTTATATGGAGCACCACTATTTTTTATCAGCAGTGACACCATATTGAGAGGCATGACCGGAATAACCACGTCGAGGCACACCAACAAGTAATCGGCCTGTGAAGGCCTTGGTGCCGGTGGTGCTAGCGGTGGCGCTGCCTCCAGGAGTTTCCCCGCTGCAATTCCCGGTGCACGGGGTGGACCCTTTGGAGGGACTGGAGAACAATTAGACTCGGCTCCCTGGTACCATCCTTTTTAAGGCCTTCAAGAAGCCGGCACGCCTCACTTGATCTCAATGACGTTCCCATCAAGAACAGCAAAACCATCAAACCGGTTGCTACTTTTGAAGAGAGGATCTTCTTCATCCTTGGCCGCTTTCTAACAATCTGTAACTTTCTTCTGTTTTGGTTGCTGCGAGTTGCGTGTCTATTTGTGTGTACGATGAAGAGAATGTGTCTGAGGAGGCCTCCTATTTATATTGTGATATTGCCAAGGCTACCAGCAATTGCTCCGTTCCTTCTTCTCTTGATCAAACCCGTTGAACGGACCGGGGATTTTTCAGTTTTTGACTCCCACGGCTATGGCGAACCGGATTTGGAATTTGACTTCACTGGTTACGGAGAAGGAAGAATAAGGATGTGAATTGGTCATCAAGGAAGACTATTCTTTATAAAATGAGTAAAGTTCTAATTTTCTAGGGTATTATGCCACGATCTAATAATAATTCCATCAAAATTTTATACGTGTTTCTACTTGAAGATATACATTATATTTATAATATATATACACACACTTTGTTGAGGTTTTCTTTTTTTTTACCACTAACATCTTCAAGTGCCAAGAAAATCTTTTGGAGTATTTTTGGGTCTAGTATTTTTTACTCAACTTTTGCTAATCCTACTTTCTTTGACCTTCGAATAGTGCTAGGGTGTATAAAAGAATTAAGAACTGCCCAAAACTAGATTGAACCGAATCAGAATGGGCGATTCCCACAAAGGTCGATCTAGTTCCCGATTCCAATTTAATGAACCAATGGATACCGATCCAATTCCTAGTTCTAGGCATGGAACTGCCCACCCAGATTGGACCGGTATCTATATTTAAAAAAAGAAATTGCATCTCAATTACTTAATTAGTTTGTAGTTTTTCAACCAAATATATATGCAAATATACGTATATTTGTAGTTATTAGATATTATTGACTAATTTTATCTCTTGGGTATGTAATAGGATTAACTCCCTTTTTTTTTTCATTCTAATAATTCATTTACTTGTTTTCTCGACCAAAACAAAATAAACAAATGAAGAGGAAATGAGAGAGCCAATTAAAGATGTCCACAAATGTTGCGACGCTTTGTCATCATGATACGAAATTAAAAGCCAACGACTTGTTTTATGGGTATAATTAGGTCTCTCCTTAATAATTCCCATAATGAAATTTGGTTGATGTTAAAAAGAGATGGATCAAACGATTAATATTTTAACTTCTATGAATGTTAGGACTTTTAAGATAAAGTCTAATTCTCCACATATTTTCGGTGTCGGGAATTTCTAAAAGGATCATACCATAACCTTCAAAGAAATTAGGTCTTTAGCTAACAAGTATAATTTATTTGTTTCGCCCTATAATTTTCAATCATTGATCAATCATTGATCAACATTGATGGCTCGCAATTCAACCCGAATATAAGGCACGAAATAAGCTTTAGTTCTTTAAATAGAAACTATGTTCACCGTAATATTAATTGATAAATGCAATTGTAGGGTTTGGGAACCGGTTCCATGAACTCACCCGGTGGTCCAGTTTCCGAGTAGATCCATAAAACCAATAGACATGTCCCAATTCTAATTTTTCGGAATCGGTCCTTAGTAGGCGGTTCCCGATTTCAAATTGGGAACTACCCACCCAGATCATGCCCACTCCTAAATAGTGCATCATGATTTGGGATTATGGCACTATACTCTAGAGTTCAGCTATATTTCTCAGATTCCCGACAGCCAGACTCGAGAACGCATCATTCAACATTGGGGCTCTCCAGAGCCAAACTCAAGAACCCACTGTAAACCTCCATCCTGCGACCCAACTTGGAACCTCAGGAACCAACTAAAATTATGACTTAAGAACCCAAAACATCGATCAATGGATAAGGGATTCTGATGCTTGGATCCCAGACCTTGCGGCAAAACCCACGTTAATGTTGGGCAGAGAAGAGACTCCAAGGTCTACGTCCAATCGAATATGCTTGCCAAAACGTCTTAATTTTTTATTATTGTAGTGAATATTAAAGTAACTTATTAGCACGTCTATGAAATTACTAATTCCTTTTAATAGTTCACAAATTTTCAACCTTTCTTATTTTTTGTTAAGTTTTATTTGCCTTTCTTACCATCGTCTTAAATTTACCAACTCTTATTGGAATTCATCACTTTAATTTGGCTGACTAATCAACTTTTTCCCAATTAAATTACCAAAGGTTACTAATCTCATTTGAATTATTTACCAATGTTTCTTTTGTTTTTGTTAATATATTAACTTTTGCTATCGTTTAACGACAATTATTTGTCTCTCTTGCAAACATCATAATAATTATATGAATCTTGTCAACTTCTAAGTGTGTGACTCCATAGTCTTTCTCCACTAATTTTTATTTTTTTTTTGTTCTAGTTTATCAAATAGTATTGATTTATTAAGTTTATTCCCAATAAGACACAGAAGTTAATAGATTTTGCAAAAGTTTATCACATAGGAGTACCAATTATAACATGCGAATATGAATTGTCTATCCTTCATGCCAAATCTTTGTGTCACATAGGGAGCACAAATCTAAATTTTGTCATGGGCAAAAGTTGTCATCCATCGAATTTTTCTAGCTTAAACCTTGGTACCATTGATGTGACATTCGCCGTGGTACCCTTTCAATAACACTTGGATTTTTCATCAACTGCAAATTGACAACACAACAGATAAAAAAATTGCTGACAAAGTCATGTAATCACTTCCCACCTCTTGCACTTAAAAAAATAAAATAAAATTGCTGAGCAATTTATTAGGCTTGGACGAATAAATCGAATAAATCAAACATGTTTTCCCAAGTTATACATTCCACAAAAGATGGAAATTATCCATCCTATAAAATTTTCAGAGAATAAAAAGAAAAAAAGAATAATTCGTTTGTGCTTGTAAACTATGTATCGGTTCCTTTCTTCTGCTCACAGTTGCTCGATTCCCTTCATAAGCGTCCTTTACATGGAATGCCGACTATTTACGATCGGCGGCAACGCCGGATCGAGAGGCGCGATCAGAATAACTAGATGGAGGTACACCAACAGCTGATCGGCCTGCGAAGGCCTTGGTGCTGGTGGTGCTAGCGGTGGTGCTGCTTCTGGGAGTGTAGCCGCTGCAGTTCCCAGTGCACGGGGTCGGACCCTTTTGCAGGGACTGGAGAACAATTAGACTCGGCTGCGTATCACCAGCCCTCCCTCCATCGTGGCCTTTAAGAAGCCGGCACGCCTCACCCGATCGCATTGACGTTCCCATCAGGAACAGCAAAACCATCAAACTGGCTGCTACTTTTGAAGAGAGGATCTTCTCCATCCTTGGCTGGTTTCTAACAACAATCTGTAACTTTCTTCTGTTTTGGTTGCTGCGAGTTGCGAGTCTATTTGTGTGTATGATGAAGAGGATGTGTCTGAAGAGAATGTGTCTGAGGAGGCTCGTATTTATACTGTGCCATTGCCAAGGCTACCGGCAACTTCTCCGTTCCTTCTTCTCTTTGATCAAACCTGTTGAACGGGACTGAGATTTTTGATTTCTTGACTGCCACGGTTGTGCAAAACCGGTTTAGGAATTTGACTTGACGGGTTACAGCGAGGGAAGAGGAGGGATTTGAATTGGTCGTCAGGGAAGACGATCCTTTATTAAATGAGTTTAGTTCTTAAGTTTTCCGGAATATTATGTCATTCCATCGAAATTTTATAGGCGTTGCTACTTCAAAATAATAAATTATATATAGATTTTCTCTCGAGCGAGGGTTCTTTCTTCATTAACATCTGCAAGTGCCAAGAAATTCTTCTGGAGTGCCTTTGGGATTCAGGCATTTTCGACTCGAAGTTTTGCTAACCCTACTTTCTTTGACCTTCTAATATAATAAATCATAAAGTCAGCCTTTTTAAAAAAAAAAAAAAAAATTGACTTTCGTGAATCATGACCGGGCGCTGGACGCGTATCGTTTGAAGATCAAAAGTCAAGAGTTGAATCAGGACTTCGACTGTTCCTCCTCAAGTGGGAAAAATTCAAGCACGGGAACCGAGTTGCGGTCCTCGCGGATTAACGCGATCTGGGAGTCAAAGTGCTGCCCTTTCAATTACTTTGCAGCATGAAAACGAGTTATGGTGCCATTCTTACACGTTACTAAAGTAGATAGCATCTGAGCCCAATCAATTTTACTCATGAAATGATTCAAATCACATATAAAACTTATATGATATAACAATTGAAATGAAGTACTCTCACATTTATTATATATATTAAACTATCTTTTTCAAGATGGGTTACATCGGATGTAACCCCAAGGTAGAAATGGAGGAAATTAGCCAATCACTCCTAAACTTATTGTGTGTATACCAATTCAATCCTAATTTTTTTTTAGTATTACTTATTCATGGCATACACATATCTCGTTGCTATTATATTGGTTTTGGTCCTTTTCTTTCGTTTTTCTCATTCGTTCGTTCTCCTTCATAAATTTCACTTTAGTTAAATACCAATACATCCAAAAAAAATTAATCATGATTTTATACTTCTCCTTAAGAAATGTGGGGAGATGACTGAGTCCAAATGCACAGGGGAGAAGTATTTGCCTCGTTCCTCGGTGTTGTCCAATGGGCCGGGCCGGTTCGTCGGGTCGATCGGGCTCGACCCGAATCCGACGGTAAGATCGACCCGTATAATCCGCCCCGCTGCGCAACGCCGACCCGTTCGCGCCCTCTCTCTCTCCCCCTCGTCGGAGACCCCCTGGACGGTTTTGCTCTGCTTCTCGACTCGCGCGGGCGGCGGGCGGCGGCGACGACCGAGCTCCTCCGAGAGATCCGCCGTACTATTTTCTGGCCAGCGCTTCTGGTGGGCTTAGCCCCAGGTTTCTTTCTCCTCCGCCGCCTTGTCGGTCTGATGAGTGCTAGAGTGGCTGCTTGATGATACGGCTGAAGTCTGCGTTGCCAGGTTAACGTTGAAGAAAAGGAGGAGAATTTCTAGGTGAGGGAGGATGAGCAGGTCCTAGTGTATTCTGGGTTGGAGCCTGTTCTTGGTTTGCCATTGAAGGAAGATGAAGTATCCCGTTCGTGCTTCCTCCGACTCCTTGAGCTAAAGCTCATTTCATCGATTTAGATTGAAACGGGAGGTGGGTCCGTAATGCATGGCGCCCGTAATTCATTACCTCTACCGGATTCTGCTGCTGGCTGTATCTTGACGGTTCGTTTGATGTGAATTCTAAGTCCTGCTGTTTTACGAGTGTATAAGCTACTCTGCATTTGAAAATGTTGAGGCTGTTGCGATAAGCTTTTCTTTGGACTCTTTGGAGGATGCTTAGCTCACTTTACACAAATCACGGTTGCCCTGCCTCTTAATAGAGAAATCATTACTGACGCTGCATCGGTTGTAGAATGTACTATCGTTTATCTTCTTTTGATGCTTCTATTATGTACTTGATTAGTTTCTGGGAAAAATTTTAAAAAGATGGCACCATGTAACTACATTATTATCATTGGAGGTTCTTTGCACCTCAAATCCTGATGCAATTTCAACAGGTCTACATCATTAGATGCGTTCCGTAGTTGTTTCTATTTAGATTTTGGGGAGTCGAGGGTGTAAGGATCATTGTTCTGGCTGCATAATTATTTATGCCCAATAAGTAGAATGAAGAACTATGTACTTTTCCAGTGGTTTCAAATTCAAAGCAAAAGCAATAGCACTTCTCTTTTGTGGCATAGAGATGTTAAAATAGGCAGCAATAGCATTTGCTTTCTCAAGTAGTGTATGCATTATCTTGCCACATTTCATCTCAAAGGATATTTGCCTGTGGCTCATTCTTTTCTGAGATGTCTTTTCTTGAGACTAATGTTTTCAGGTTATTTGATTGGACATACTAGATAACTCTTTCCAACTTATAAGAGAAGGAATAGCGTTTCTCTTGGATATCCATTTCGATGCAGTCAATATCCTCACATGCATTTTATTTAGTTGTTCACTGAATGGCATCAGATAATCACCCCATGTTTCTGTAGGTCAAGGAGATGTTGTCTTGCTAGCCATCTAATTACAAGTAATCAGCTGTTGTCCCCCTGCTTGATCTCGACAACAGCAGCATGGAGGGTGGGTTCCAGTTTCAGCAATGAATGTGGTATCCTATCTGTGATTTACAAAGAAGTTCCTCAATTGGTCATGTAGGTCTACATTCATGCATTCTCTATAGGAAAGTTTAGCAACTCTTTTCCAAAGACAGATTGCTTCTGAAATTATTATGTGGTTAGATATTTGCTAATACCCCAAGTAATTATTTATAGCTTTAAATGTTCATGAGATGTTTTTGTCACACTACACACTTTTCTGTACCCTGATCTGGAGATTTTTTTCTTGATCCTGATAAGCTAAAGACATTGATATGGATTTTCATAAATGATTATTAAGGTTTATATAAATGTAAATCTTGATGTTTCTTTTTCTCTCATATTTTAGATCATATTGTATTAAAAGTTGCATTATCTAGATAAAACAAGAAGTGAAAGGCAATCTCCCTAAATAGAAAATATTAAACTTTGAAATTCCATTTTTTACTGAAAATTCCGGATTCTGCTTATCAATCTTGAAGTGTGTGTACTGACATTTGCATGTTACGATCAGGTTATGTATTTTTGTCTATTTTTACCATACTTTGAACTTGCTTAGGTTCGGTGAAAAATACTGGAGTTTGATAGTTTCTCCCGCCCGCGCCCCCAAAAAAAAAAAAAAAAAAAAAAAAAAAATCCATCAAGTGTGATCACCAGGTGGTAGTTGCCTGGCTCTGTGTGTATATGTGGATGTCATGGTGGTCTCGAACAACCCTGCAATCAGGGTGACCACTGCAGCAGCAGCACCGACAGTTACCTAGAGTTTTATATTCCCTTATACTTTATTTTTCAGTCTAATTGGTTCACCAAGTACACTACTGGATGGGATACGGCCATATCAACAGCTATTTCTGGAATTTTTTCTAACGGAAGATTGAATATAAGAAATCTAGGGAGATTTCTCATGAAATTCTTCCTATCTAACTCTGTATCCTGGTGATCAAACGAAACATAGATGGAAGACGCTTTTCTGGATGCCCCTTGATCAATAAACTTTGACATAGATGGAAGATGCTTTTCTGGATGCCACTTGATCAATGAGCTAACATTCGAGTGAAATATAGTAATGAAAGTACATTCATGCAGAATTTGAAGATGCATGTTCTCTACACAATCAAATCTGTACTTTGAGTGCGGTTGAATCAATTTTATGTTAGGATCATTTTTAGCTGGAAAAAATCTACAAGATTGTCTTTGTTGTAAAAAGAAGAGCTTGTCCTGGCTTGTTTTCATGATCTTGTTTACATGGTTTGAAGTCTAAGCATGGACATACTGACTACTGAGGAGGCGACCCATAAACAAACAAGATTGCTCATCAGTGGAAGAAACTATGATTTTTCATTATGCTTTTCCTTTGAAGTTCTCATTTCATGCTTTTGTGATGGGTAATTTTGGATCTCAATCTTGTAGGTTAGGATTCAGTTTTTAAATTTTTAACCGATTGTCTGTTTACGCATTACTTATTTGACATTCTTCCTATTGCCTACGACATTTAAATGATCCCTTTAGCCAAGAAAAGTACTGGAAGGAAATGTTTCATGGGAAGAACAAACTGCTTAATGCTCGAGCTCTTTGTCTGCTGAAAGGTATTTGCTGTTTAGTTGTCTAGGATGCCACTGTATCTGATGCTGGAAGCATTTCTTAACATGAATACTGCATTAGTTTATTGTACTTCTAACATGAAGGTAAGGATATTGCCTATACATACAAGTGGAATGAGTACATGACTGCATTGAAAAAAGGCTAATTCCTCTGAATTGTGTTTCCATGGGTACTTTTGTGTTTTCAGAAGGAGTAGCAAACAAGTGCCCAACTCTATTTTTTACTGAGAAAAAAGGGAAAACAAGTAGCCAATTCTCTTGGGAGAGATGTTTGGATCCTATTTCCAGAAGCTAGCATTGTGTCCTTTCTTGTGCTTAGATGCCTTTTCTCATGCTTGGTCTCAACCCGTTGTTATATGTGGCTTGCAGTTTCTTGATTGTTATCTCCACATCCAATCACACGATGCATTTAATGCTTTGATATTCATGGGAAACATGATTAAGTTTAATTTTGTATTATGGAAAATATGCCTGTCACATAAGTTGATTATGGAAAATGTTTGTTGATTCAGGTTGCTCAGATCATAGAAGTCGCAACTATCCGAGTGTTTGAAGTTGCAACCTTTGATTCAATGTTTAACCGAACGGAGGTGAGAAACAAATGTCCTGTATGCACTTGGCAATTGCAACTGGTCAGTTCTTCATTTTGTGATATGGTGTTGTAGATGGGCAAGTACCACCTGTTGGTTTGTGGCTCAACTCCTTGGATGATTCGTGGCTCACGTGACATTGAAGCAGTCTTGCTGAAACACTTCAGAGTGATAGCACAATGGCAAGTTTATTGCAATGTCGTGATTCCTGCTTAATACCACGCAACAACATTTTCTTTATGCCATAAAATTTTTGTGATATATCTCAACAAATTCACCATTTTTTGATGCACAGAATTGACCAAGGATGGTGTTTTCTTTGTTGGAGAAACAGAATGCTTTGTCGGTGTTTATGTACATTTTTACTTATTCCACCTGTCTTTTGGAGAACTCTGTCTATATAAGATAATTAGTCAGCATGAATAATATAGATAGGATGCGGCCAGCATATCTGGATGGGTTGCTGAGGTTGAGGCCATAAAAGTATAATTATTTGCATAAGGACACTAGCCATCTTTTATTTCTCTTGATGTGTTCCGTTGCTTATATGCTATGCAAAATTAAAAGAAAAATATGTTTTATTTTTTGGGTTGTTGTGTTAAATGCTCCCATGACCACTGTTGCTGATTGGCAATGGATCTGAATGATATAATTATTATGTGGGTCCACTATAGATTCTCTCATTGGCTCAACTCTTTTGAACGCTTTAGCAAGTACTCCCTCATTTTGCAGGAAGATGTCACTCCAGTGCGTGTTGTTGAGATAGTTGAGATGTTGAGAAGAGCAGAGAAGCAACCAGCAAGGAAGCCGGCCTGAAATTGGTCTCTTGATGTGAAAAAAAATTGTGGGAATAGCATCTTTTCTACATATTTAGTTGTAGTAGATCAATTAGCAATGAATTGGTTCCTGCAGAGTAAGCTGTATAAGCTCCCACAGCTGGCATTGGCTCATCGTCTTCAGGCCACCCGGCTATTCATCAATGCCCGAGTCAAATGGGTTCGTGATCCATTCCTCGACACTGCCGTTGAGAAGGAGAAAGACCTCAAACCCCTCTGCTCTCTCCTCCACCACATCCTCACCTCTCCCTCCCTCTCCCTCCCACTCTCCTCTGCTTCCCTTCTCCACCTGCCCTCCTCCGCCACCACCTCCACCGCCACCTCCTTCTTCCTGAAATACCCCTCTGTCTTCACAATCTTCCAGCCCAGCCCTGGCCTCCCTCTCCATGTCAGGCTCACCCCTCCCGCCCTCTCTGTTTACCGCCAAGAGTCTGGCCTCCACCTCTCCCCACCCCTCCGTCACTCTGCCGCCATGCGCCTTGCCAAGCTCTTGATGCTAGCTGGGTCTTCGGCTTTGCCCTTCCATATAATTAATATGTTCTGGTGGGACTTGGGCTTGCCTCCTAATTATGTCGCTGACCTCCTCTCTGATTACCCTGATTACTTCAACGTTCGCACTGTCAAGGATGAGGCCACGGGTAATGAATTGCTTGTGCTGGAGCTCATGTCATGGAGAGATGAGCTGGCTGTGTCAGCATTGCAGGAGAGGGCAAAAGACGGGAACTTTAATGGAAAACCAGGGACACGCATCAGGTTCTTGATGAATTTCCCCAGAGGGTTCGATCTGGAGAAGAGGGTCAAGACTTGGGTGGATCAGTGGCAGGACTTACCCTACATATCGCCTTATGAGGATGCTTTCCATCTGGCGCCCAGTGGTGATCAGGCGGAGAAGTGGATGGTGGCTGTCCTCCACGAGTTGCTGTGGCTCCTCCCATCGAAGAAGACAGAGCGGGACAACTTGCTTTGCTGGGGGGAGTATATGGGTTTCGGAACACGTTTCAAGAAGGTATTGGCTCATCATCCTGGCATCTTTTACATCTCCAATAAGCTGAAGACCCAGACTGTGGTGCTCAGGGAGGCCTACAAGAAGGATTTCTTGGTGGAGCGGCATCCGCTGATGGGTATGAGGCATCGCTACATTCATCTCATGGGTAAAGCCAAGAAGTCGCAGAGGCAAATAAATTCAGCCTCTAGGACGATCAGGAAGCGAGCCATTAGCTCTCAAAAAGTTCGCCAGGTAGGGAAGGACAGCCATATACACAATGCAGATGGAAGAGAAATGACCGATGGATTTTCAGATGGTGAATTAGGTGAAACTAGTATATAGCAATGATGAGGCAATTGAAACGTAGATGTGGATCCTGGAAATCATTGTTTGAAGTGCTTCGACCATGAAGTACATGGCGAGGAGAATGGAGATGCTTCAGGTCCGATTTGTGTAGCAGAACTCCGGAAAAAGGTAACTGAGATCTTACTTCTTTTAGTTCAGTTGAAAGGTGAGAAGAGACTCAGGAATACCAGTTTAATCATCTGGAGGCTGGTTGACTACAAGATGGCTGGTTTGAGTTGATTTCTAAGTGGATAGCATTCTTGCATGCTAGCTTTTGTTGACAACCTCAGCCCTCAAACTCTGCCAAGAAAGTCACAGACTAAACCAGAAGTCGAGGAGAACGAAGCGGCAGCCAACAATGGTGTGCAGGAAGTTTTGTATACCCTTGAATGACGATGCTGCTGAGGTGAATCTGGAGTTTTGAGATGTCGTGAGAGACCTTGCTTTTGCTTCAATGTGGGGAAGTTGCCCATGTGCAGCCTTGGAGAATACACTAGTTAGAAAGCCCGTGCAAGGCACGTCCTCTACTCAAGTTAAAATATGCGATCTTTATCCAAACTGATGAACACCTCTTGCATTTTTGTTACCAGTACATGCGCATATTCTATAAGATCTCATCCTTCCATAGAAGTAAAAGAGTATACAGGGCAACTTCTCGGTTAGGCCTGTCAAACGGTGTCAAATCTTCAAACTGATGGATTGGACCGAACATGATCCGACCCAAATTAACTTATTTAATTCATTTTATTGTAATGCACTATAACATTGATGTTCCATGCCCGACTCGGACTCCAATCCATAATTCCCTAGCATGCTGAAAAAATAATCCATTAAAAAAAAAGTCAAACATGAAAAAATTAACAATTAAGAAATTGATATCAAAAAATTGACTTTAAGTTACTAGAACGCATGCCCTAGTGTTAGCAATTTGATCTAATTTTGTCTTTATAATAATGTTTTTCTTTTACTTATCTTATAAAATGAAAAAAAAATCCCTTACTGCACATATAATTCTGAAAAAAAAAAAAAACTACTAAAAGAATGTTTTCGTCTAATATATAAGAAAGCACACCTCAACTTTGTAAAATATAACAAAAAAAAAAAGTCAAAAAACAAAAAGGAATCGTCATCTTGTTATAGATTTGCTATTGAAGACCTGCAACATCTCTTACAGCCACTGACAAGCCAAGCCAGCAGATTGTTGCTGTGGCCGAGCCAAGCCAAGCCATCGTCATGGCTGACTCATCACCAAATCATCACGAACGTCTCTCGAATTGGTCCTCACGTGTTTGTGTGTGCCCACATGTGTTTTGTATGCGTGCGTCGCATTACGAGCTTGAGCTCTCGATATCTCACTTGAGCACAAACTTATGATGAGATCGCCAACTCGAATAATCTCAACCACATCTCTTGATAATTCTTTTATAAAAATCCATATCAAATGCTTTGAGAAAACATAAAGAGCTCATTTTATATTAATTTATTTTATACATTACTAACTTTTTATTTTTCAAGACTTTGGTATCCAAACCGACAACTAATTAATTGGTTCGATTTAAAGATCCATATGTCAAGTAAATAATTTTTGTAAGTTGTACAGAGAATGAAATTTTTATCTAATGCTTTACACTTAGTTACATTACAATGAGATGTCATAATATATGAAAAAGAGAAATATAATGATTTAAGTATATGGTGAAATGCTCGCACGATGACCCTCATTATAAAAGAAAGAAAGAAAAACCCAGCTCAGAGTCCTAAAGAAATGAAACCCTACCCATTGTCGCTGCATGGGGAGAGGACGTGGACGGCCAGGTCCATGCTGCGATGGAAATGGGTTGGAAATAAGTACAGTAAACGGTGATTTGGATAGAGTCGAATTCGATCCAAATTAACCCGTTCAATTCGTTTTTGACTCATTTATTTACGGTGTAAATTTCTCAACCCCATGCTCAACCTGTCTCGGACATTCATTTTTAGCATTTTTTTTTCTCTCTATGTTGTTGTCTTGGAAGAATGGATGGCTCCATGGCCTAGGTCATCGAGTTAGTGAGGGAGCTTGAGGGTCGGATTATGGACGAGGGCGTAAAGTTGCTGCTCACCTGAGCCCAATAGTTTAAATTCCTAATCCACGCTGATAACCCACAAAATCGTGGGTTTCTAACACCACTAAATCAATTCCTCGATTGCTAGGGGGAATAGAGCTTATTAATTCACTAGTGTGCGTTTAATCCACTCAAGTCTTAATTTTTCAGACTCTATTTATTTCATGAAAAATAAATGATTTAGAAAAAAAAATGAAAAAATAAATGATTTAGAAAAAAAAAAAGTCCCTAAAAAAAGTCGTTTGAATTACTTATAAAAATGAATAAATGAAAAATATTTTCATTGTCTACGAAAATGTTTAAATATGTATTATTATCGATAATGAAAATAATTTCTATTGATTAATTATTTCAAACGATACTTAATGAAAAATATTTTTTTCAAACGATACAATCTTTAGAAAAATATTTTTCAAATCCCTCATTCTTAATGAAATAAATGGAGTCTTTAACTTGTTAACCTTTTTTTCTCCTAACTTTCATGGTCAAATTGCTTGTATAGCTTCAAACTCGTGGTAAAAGGGTCCCATATTCTCCTCATCCTTTCTTTTCTTGTTAATAAAGTCATTTTGCTATTCATACTCTGCATAAGAAATTCCACTATATTCATATGGCAGAAAAAGGGTCATATTTGGTGTGCTATTTGTCACATGTCAGCTTAACATGAGACACGACTATGAATGTAAAAGTCTCTTTGAATGAAGAAAAGTCGAAAATTGGATTGCGTTGAAATTCTCATGCATATCAATTGAGCATTAAGAATCTCGACTCTATATGGTCTTTATTAGCTTCTTTGCTTATGTAAACAATAATTTACAGATCCGCCGTTGGTTGATTAATATGTAATAAAGTTGGATTGCGAAACTAACTTCAAGGGCACTTATGAGACGCCCATTAGAGAAAATTAAATAAATAAATAAAATTATGTGCCACAAACCCACGACATATTCCTTCTTATTAGTTTAGCTTTTCAAACAATGTCGGGCGAGGGAAAGTGTGGGAAACAATTTTTCTGAACTACTTATGTACCACACGGACAACTTGAGTTTACTCTTTCCAAGAACGGAACTTTCGCGTATATAACATTAATTAAACTTATACCTACTTAAATCTTGGAAACAAGGAACCGACAAAAACTCAAAATCAATCCCTTTCCCATAAGAGCTCCAACTCCACTCCTCCATCTATTCCCTCCCAATTTTCGGGCGGGCCGAGTGCTCAGGTATAACTGCCGAGGACGTTGCAACCATTTCCGGGAGGACGAACCGGACCCTTTTGCAGGATCTGGAAAGCTAGGAGACCCCTCGGCCGATAATTAAGCCTGCACCGCTTCTTCATCATCAGCTTTGCCTTTAATGAGCCATCCTTCCAGCTTCATTTGGTAGTAACCAAATCCCCAGCGATGGAAGCGAAACCAAAGCGAATGCTGCTGATGAACTCAGCAGCTTCTTCTTCATCTCTCTTTGTTTTCCCCTCTCGTTTGGCAAAATCTTTGTGTAGTTTAATGAGAGGAATTTTATATGGCCCGCGTGAAATGTCTTGTGAGGACGTCATATGTTTATATTGAAATTGCTTGGTACTATATTACATTTTAGGTGGGGTTTGGAATTTTTACTATCGCACTGAGATTCATAGGACTTGACGAAAAGGCTTTTGGAGATTTTAATCACAAAGTTAGGGAAACCAAAAAAAAAAAAAAATGTGAACTTTCAAGCATTAGTTTTGACTGGACCATGTAGCTTGGTCTTAAAAGCTTTGCGCTTAAGGAGTCGTCCTAAACACCCATCAACTTCAAACTCTCTCTCTCTCTCTCTCTCAATGATAATTAGATGAAATAAAAGAGATATCGCCGTCTTTCCTTAAAAGTATGTGAAAATTTTTACATTAATATAATAGAATCAAAAGATCATGTTATTATGAGTTTACTTCAATTACATTATAGATTAAAAAAAAAAAGCCAGCACATCAAAATAAAACTATTGTCAGTACAATATCCTAGAAAACATCGTATCCAATAATTGAATTCGTAGCTCTTTTGTACTGTCTAATGATAATCAAAATAGGTGTTTTGGATTCACTTTTGTAAATTTGATATGATTTAAAGTATCTTCGATTTTTTGATTGACTAATGAAAAGATATAAAATAAGCTAAACATCGAAGTCCTTTGGATGAGTATAAGATGTCGTATGGTTTTCATGTGTATAATTAGCTTTACCTCAAGAGAATGAGTATTTTATTGTAAATTCAGCAATTGTATGGGAAACGGGTATGTATTGAACATCAAACTTTTAAGTATATATTATGTGAAAGTCCAAGCATTTTACCAACAAGTCTATGTTTATTCAGCAGCTCAGATCCAACATTGCACTCGGATGTATATTGTTACTTGGGACCACCGCGAGCTCTTTGCATCTTTGGGGAGGGAGGAACAAAGGGAGGAGGACGATGGGGGTGGTGAGGAAGCAACTTTCCTCCGACAAATATTCGAGAGAGTAAATGGCAAAATTACGTCCGTGGCACGAGATAGTTTTGTGACTACAAAGAAAAGTACTTTCTTGAAAAGATTTCACTTTATTTGCGTGAAAATATGTTACATCACAATTATTTGGCAGTCATAAATCCCAAATTGCTGGGGAAAAAATAAATAAATGTAATCGATACATGAATTTCTCTACAGACTGAGATACCGTTTTTCTCTATTAGCTACCGATGAACCCCTTGTTTGGTATCGGCTGCCACGCCAAACCGAGGCAAGCCATTCGGATACGCATTCGGAGGAGCCACCCCCATGGTGCGGCCGGCAGCGAACTTCCGCGTTCCTGTGCAGGGCGCCCCGCCACCCCCGGTGTAGGAGCACCCGTTTCCAGGGGGGCGGACCGGGCCCTTCTGTAGAGACTGTAGGGGGAGAAGGCCTTGCCGGGCCCACGCTTCTTCGCCAAGCAACCGGCGCGCCTCGTTTTGTTGCACCATCATCGACCCCATGAGGAGTAGCATGATCACAGCCATGGAACCTGACCTTGAGAACCTCATCATCTCTCTCTCTCTCTCTCTCTCTCTCTCTCTCTTCTCTGATCTCTTCTTCTCGGTGGTGGACAACCTTAATGAGCACAAAAATGAAGATGAGAACATGTATGGGACCGTGTTCTGAGGTTGTCGGGCTATTTATAAATCAAAAGACGGGGGGGTGTTTATATGACTTCGAACATGTTAGACTGGGTTTTGGTTCAAGACTGGACGGTAAAGAGAGATAACACGATGTTTGACTTTAATAAAGTAGGAAGGGAAAACATAAAAGTATTATGAAAACGAAGAATGTGACTGGGTCAAACACGTATGGAGCAACAGTTAAGGCTTTGAAAGCAAACTAAAAGAAAAGCGACAACATGTCCCATGCATGATGGATTATGTCAACGAGGCAGGGCACAGAAATATCTCTTTATCGATTTGATGTGATGTATTGTCTCTGGCCATAGATGTTGCACGATCAAATTTTCTTCTAGCTAAAGAATCGTCATTTAAGTGATTATCTTCCAAATCAAAGTATATTACCATAAAAGTCTTAAATTTATTGTAATTGTACTAATTCAGTCGTAGATCTTTTTTTTACCAATTGAGTTATAAATTTTTTATATTTGTGTCAATTTAGTCCATTTTGCCAATTTTGAACAAACGATGTTAACATGAATGCTAGTCATTCTACGACACGGCCGATGCTTACATAAATAATTTTTAATAATATTTTAATTATTTTTCGAATTATTTACTTATTTGCCGATGGCTGGTGAGAGATTTGAACCAGGGCGAGGCTCAAACTTGTCAACCACTTGCGAGGTCGCCTCAATAGTGGCTAGGCGAGGTCCAGCTTACGACCCTCGCCTTTCGACGACCGGCTAGAGGATGAAGATGAAGTGAAGAAAAAAGATAGAGAAAGAAAAAGAAAAGGGAACAAGAAAATAAAATATTAAATAATTAAATATTATTTAAAATTGTCCACGTCAGCAACAATCGTGCCACATAAAACACCGGCGCTCATGTCAGAGTTGACCAAATGACTGAATTGAGCAAAATACAAAATGTTTAGGACTCAATTGGCCAAAAAAAAAAAAGATTTAAAACTAAATTGGCGTAATTGTAATATGTTTATTACTGTTTTGATCATTTTTCCCATTTTTACCAACATGATCACCTATAGATAAGTGAGGCTGATCGTTCTTCCAATCTTTAGTGCTGATTGAAAGCACAAAAAGTGAAGTGGTATTACGAATGAAAGTGAAAATGAAGCTGAACAACTTATTAATTTGGTTGAAGAAATTAAGTACAATGACCTGAAACTATGGGGCAAACTATGCTTGGTATTTATTTAGACTTCAAGTATTTATCGATCAAAGTTCGTGCTCGACCCGATTTTGTACGCCCGGTCTCAAGTCGACTTTACCCCATTCCTTATGTCAGAATATATCGGCTCTTACCTTGTGGACTCGCACGATCCAAACGCCTATGGCCCTCTCCCTCCCCCTCTCATGGCCGGGTCAGAATCGCAGGAGAGGGTGAAAGACGGGACTTTAATGCGAGACGAGGGACGCCTGTCAGGTTCTCGATGAATTTCCTCAGAGGGGTTAGGTTTGGAGAGAACGGCCAAGAAGGCATTGGCTCATCATCCAGGCATCTTCGCCTCCATTAACACTGTGCTGCTCAGGGAGGCTTACAGGAAAGATTTCTTGGTGGAGCGGCATCCCCTGATGGGTCCGAGGCATTGCTACGTTTGTCTCATGAGTAAAGCCAAGAAGTCGCTGAAGCAAATAAATTCAACCTCGAGGACGGTCAGGAAACGAGCCATTAAGGTGCTGTTTGGTAACGTGCCAAACAGTACCTGATTCTGATTTTTTGTTCCTGAATCGCCGGGACGAGAATCGCGTTTGGTAAAATTTTTGTTCTCCTGGAACAGATTGGGAAGAGAATTGAGAATAAAAAAAATATGATTCTTCGTCCGAGAATCAAAAAAAAAAGAATCAAAACAATGAAACTTTCATTTTTCCTTCCGTCATCCCACGATTGTCGTCCACCACCACTCGCCGCCGTCCGCCCGCCGTCGCCGCCGCCCGCCGCCGCCATCCGCCGCCGCCCGCCGGTCCGGCGAACTCGCCGAAGGCTCGCCGAAGCCGGGTGAGGTCCGGCGAGCTCGCGGAGGCAAGCCAGCCCACCGGCGAGGCTCGCCCGCCCGGATCCGGCGAGGCCAAGCCTCACCGGTGGCCGGGCGGCGGGCCGGGCGAGCCTCGCCCGGCCCCACCGGTGGCCAAGCCGGCCTCGCCCGGCCACCTGGCGAGGCTCGCCCGGCCCCGCCGGTGGCCAAGTCGGGCTCGCCCGGCCCGGCGAGGCCGGCTTGGCCACCGGCGAGGCTCGGCCGACGAGGGCCGACCTCGCGAGGGCCGGCGACGCTCCGGCGACCGGCCAAATGAAGAAGAAGAGTAATAGGAAAAAGGGGAAAAAAAAAAAAAAAAAAGTAAAAAAAATATTTAAAAATCAAAAGAAATTAATTTGGAACAGAATCAATTAGCACGGTATCAAACGCGATTCTATTCCGGAATAAAAATTTTATATAATTACCAAACGCGTTTTTTACTCGGGATCGGTCTTGGGAACGGAATCAAAAATAATCATTTCTAGTCGAATCGCTTCCCGGAATGAATCGTTACCAAACGCGCCCTAACTTTCAAAAGTTCGTTAGGTTAGGTGGAGAAAGGACAGCAATACGCGTGATGTAATTTCACCCAAAATTAGCAGGACAGGCTTAATTTATGAAACATGAAAACGTTTATGACTCAATTAAGAAATTTAAAAGATGAAGGATTGAATAATAGATTTAGGACTTTTAGGACAGTTTTTCTGAGGAAAATAATGGACTTGTTGAAGTATTCTAAGTTCATAATAGTCTTGGTGAGCCCGAAAGTTGGGTCTAACTTCACCTTAGTTAAAAATATCAAGTGGCTTTTTTTTTCCTCATTATTTTTTATTTTTATTGATCTTATAGGTTCCATCCATAGTTATAGCAACATATCTTTCCTTGATTGCACTTGACATTGTTATTTTTATCTAGTATTCTAACCTTAGTTCTTGTCATTTGCAATCCACGGTCACCATAAATTTTCTTCTTCAATATCTTAAATTTAATTTTATTAAAATTCTAATTGTTATTTGTTGCTGTAATTTTATAAATTCATGACCAAGTACTTTTTCCTATTCTTCATTGTAAATCAATACAAAAATTGAAAATCCTATACAATATTCTTAGTCGAAATAATAATTTTATTTAAATAACATATACACATGAAGAGTTGAAAATGGGTTAACTAGATGGATACGAATTTTCATAGGTTGGATTAAATATGAAAGTATGTTAGTAAATTGGTCGAATTTGGTATGGATCACTAAATGTGTATTGCATGTAAATGGATCAATTGGATCGCACCATTTTCAACCCACTCAAAACCCGATCCAATCCACCCATTTGACAATCTTAGTTAAATATTCTAGTGAGGACGTCCTCTATTTATATTGAAATTGCTTAGTCTAATATTACATGTTACGTAGGTTTGAATTTTCAATAATTGTGGTGTGGAGGAGATCGAGATTCATAAAATGTAAGGTTGGAGAAGTTCGAAACCCGTCTTATACATGGAAGCTTCGTTACTCTACTGATATCTAATGAGATCACTAGCTATGACCGGACTGTGTAGCTTGAGCTTAAGAGTTTTGCTATAAGAAGCATCTAAGTATATTTCATAATTGCTAAGCCCCACTTTTTTTTTCAAAAAATCCAAGTGCCGTGTTTAGTTGCCTGGATAAAACATTGGATATGATAAAATTTATTTATCCAATGTTTGAAGACATGTTTGGAATTGGATAAACCCGAATAAGTTTGACTTGATCTTGGATAACTTATCTCAACACTCGTGGCAGGGTAATTTTATCCTACCCGAATGGAAATAAGAATTTGAAAAAAGGAAAAAAAAATTGAGAGAGCGAGAAGTTGAAAAAATCAAAGAACGCCTTTTGCCCTAGGAAACTTTGTCGTAAGTCCCAAGCCCAGACGTATGGACTTCAACAACAGCACCCCACAACTTTGAATTGTAGTCACCGGATATCATGACTCCACCCGCCAATGTGGACCTGCCTCCTCTCTCTCTCTCTCCAACAAGCCTCTGAATTGCGGTCACCATCAGTCTACGCCCGAACCGCACGACTCCATTCCCCACAATAAACCTCTGAATCGCAGTCACCGTCGACCTATGCCCGAACTACGTGACTCCACCAGCTAGTGTCAGCATGCCCCTCTCTCTCTCTCTCTCTCTCGGATTAAAAATCATACGATCTGTGAAATTTATCATTTTCCTTAAAACCACATGATTTATCATTTTCCTTAAAACCACATGAAAATTTTGACTGAAAATTTTGGCATCAATGTCATAGAATCTAAGGGTATGAGCTTACTTGAATAGTATTATAAACGGAAAACTCGTATACAAAAATAACAAATATTTTTAAGTGCAATATTTAAAAAAAAAAAAATCATAACCAATAATTGAATTTTGTTATTACGTACTATATCTAACGATATCAAAATAGTGTTGTGTTCACTTCTGTAAATATGATGTCATTTAAAATATTTTCGATTTGTTAATTGACTAATGAAAAGATGTCAAATAAACCGAACATCAAAATAGTATAGACAAGTATAGTATGGCGTAGGGTTTATATATGCAATTACCTCCTTAGTGGTAAAGGACCAAAAAATCCTAAACCTATTATATGACGCCAATTCAGTTATAAATTTTCAATTGTGTCGTTTCAATTCTAAATATTTTAACAGTTTACTAATTTAGTCATAAAACTTTTTATAATTTGTCAATGTAGTCATTTTAGCCAATTATCCAAATAATAGGTTTAGGACTAATTTGACAAAACTTTAAAATATTTATGGTTATATTGGCACGATTGAAAGGTTGGGACTAAATTAGAAAATTCGTTAAAAGGTTTAAGACTAAATTGAAAATTTGTCAAGAAATTTAGGACTAAATTGGAATAATTGAAAGGTTTAGGATTGAGTAGATATCTCACAATAGATTTGGGATTTTGTGGACAATTATCATTTGTATAAGGATCGATATGCTCCACTAAAGAGAGAATTGTCCAAAAAGACTTAAATCTATTGAACAATAGTCAATTCGGTTATAAAACTTTTGATTATATCAAGTTAGTCATAAATGTTTTAACTATTTGCCAATGTAATTCTTCCGATCAATTTTGGCAAAAAATCACTAACATAGACTACAATTGTTATACGTGATACAGTCAATGCTAATATGGATAATTTTGCAGAAATTTTTTAAGTTTTAGAATTTTCTCTATTTTATTTCTTCTTCTTTTTTTCCTTCAATTCTTTTCTTTCCTTTTTCTTTGTTTCTTTTTTCCTATTTCCCTCCACCGGCTGCTAAGCCTCGGCAATGGCTAGTGAGGGCCGCCCCCCCCCAGCCAAGGCTTTGACCTCCACCGACCATCCACTGCCTTGGCCAACAAGGGAAATACGATAAAAGAACAAGGAAAGAAAAGAATAGGAATAAAAGAAAAAATTGAAAATTTCTGAAAATTAAAAATAAAATTTTACGAAAATTGTTATCAACAACACCGAATGTGTCACATAGGACGGTTGGCATTTTCTACCATAATTGCCAAAAGGATTGTAATGACAAATCATTAAAAAGTTTAAAACTAAATTGGTATAATTGAAAGTTTTATGATTGAATTGATCATCGGATAATAGGTTTAGGACTTTTTAGACAATCTTTCCTCCATAGAAAATACCAACTTTTAGAACATTGGACCCTAGCTTCAGAAAGAGAGTGTAGGAGAAGATATCTCGGACAATCCGAATTTAGAACCATCCATTCCCGAACCCGATTCAACCAGTTCTTTGGCCGACTTTGCAACCTTCCTCCGACAAATATTTGAGAGAGCAAATGGCAAAATTACGTCTATGGCACGATATAGCTCGGCGGCTACAAAAGCTCAAAAGAGTACTTCTTAAAAAGTTTTCACTTTCTTTATCTATGTGCGAATGGGTCGCATTACAATTATTCGGAAGTCTTGAATCCCAAATTGATGGGAAAAAAAATGAAATGCTATCGATACAGTAATTTCTCTACCAGCTACTGATGAACTCCTGTGAATTTATACAGCATCAAACGATGGCATACTGATGGATATGACTTCAAGACTGAACCATTCGTTTAACATCGGTCGCCACGCCAAACTGAGGCAAGCCATTTGGGTACGCATTCGGAGGAGCCACCCCCACAGCATGGCCGGCAGCGAAATTCCGCGTTCCTGTGCAGGGCGCCCCGCCGCCCCCAGTGTAGGAGCACCCATTTCCAGGGCGACGGACGGGACCCTTCTGAAGACCCTGTAGGAGGAGACTGCCTTGCTGGGCCCAAGCTTCTTCGCCGAGCAACCGGCATGCCTCGTTTTGTTGCACCATCATCGACCCCATGAGGAGTAGCATGATCACAGCCATGGAAACTGACCTTGAGAACCTCATCATCTCTCTCTCTCTCTCTCTCTCTCTCTCTCTCTCTCTCTCTCTCTGATCTCTTGTTCTCGGTGGTGGACAATGTTAGTGAGCACAAAAATGAAGATGAGAAAGTGTATGGGACTGCGTTCTGGGGTTGGCGGGCTATTTATTTAGCAAAAGACCGGGGTATTTCTATGACTAGGCTTTGGTTTTTGACCGGACGGTAGTAAGATATTACATCTCATCTGACTTTGAAAAAGAGACAACGGGCAACATAAAAGTATTATGGGAACGGAGAAGGTGACTGGGTCAAACACGTATAGAGGGAAAATTCAGGCTTTGAAAGCGAAATGCAAAAAACCCATAACACGTCCCATGCACGATGGAGAATGCCATTGGGGGTCGGTGGAAAGAGCGTTCTCGTTTTAAATCTGATATGTGATGCATTGTCGTCTCCGGCCATAAACAGTGTACGATCAGATTGTCTTCGAGTAAAATATATATTTTTTTTTCCTTCAAGTGGTAATCTAAATTTACCAAGCATAGTTCCAAGTTGAAACTATGCTTGGTATATATTTAGAGTTCAGGTACTTATTAATCATGGTTCGAGTTTTACCATTCCTTTGGAGGTAACATATATGTTCCACTACCAAATCCCGCCTCTTAGCTTTCGGACTCACACGCACCAAATGCACTCGACCCTACTTTACTGGAGGACAGCTCATGAGGATGCCGCTGTGCATATGTTACTATTCTTTAATACAAGCTTCTCAATGTGTACATGGACTGGAGTGCTTGCAGAAGAGGGTACCATAGTTTTTTAAGCCCAAGAAGCAGTCTAAAGACGCGGCTTAGCTCATCAGGCTGTTTGACCGCCAAGATTTCTCGGAATTTTCTATTCCATTTTGTCGTCCCCAATTCAGCATAAAAGATCGTCCGCGTATGATCATTAATATAATTAATTGGGACCAATTCAATCCGGCCCGACAAGACTTTTCCCCTTTCCTAGGTTATTTAATGTCTGCCAGATAAGAACGAGGAACAACGGAGGCCAAACTTGTTGAATGTGTCCCTTTGAAACGAAACATGGCTTGCCCGCTGAACATACATTCTACAGAGGGTTATAGACAACGTACGAATTGTTCCGTCGTTGTTCTACCTGAGGTTGATTTGACTCTCCTGTGTGCTGAAAGCATGTCAATGGTTGAAAGAGAGAGAGAGAGAGATCACCAAGAGTTAATTGGTATGCGTATGAGCATACAGCATCAAATTTCTACAAAAACACTTCATTCGTTACGGCAAACAACTTCGACCGTTTGTTGCTGATTTGAATAGGCTTCTGGGTCATGGGTCAAGGTGGACCTCTACACAGAGGTTGAATACAATCACTTTTACGTGGAACTTGCTAGACAAGAAACACTAGAGAATTCTCTTTCACGATCACAACTCATCACTAGCCCCAACCTTCTGATTGGATATAGACTGTCTTTGACGTTAGTGTTACTCAAACATAGCGGAAATGGAATTATATTAAATCAGAAACAAACGCCGAAGTACGTGGTCAGGTGGGTCACATACGGAAAACTCTCTTCCTCATAATTCAAAATGATCTAAGTATATGAAGAGCTACATAAACATTGCGCTCTCTTAAGTTTTCAACAATACAATTATCCTCAGGTTTATCAAGTTCCTCAAGAGCATGAGCAACATCCACAAAAATGAAAAAGAACTTTTCCAATGATATGTGGACCTAAGCTCCTTTGTTCTTAAGCATATGAGTGCTTTAGTGCTTGGTTACCTCCAGTAATTTCCACAGATTCTCACTGAATGCATAATCCCAACTTGACTCGAGATAAAGTTTAAAGTGGAACAATCTGCCGGTGCTCTTCCTCAGGGATGGTGTTCTCGTATTTATACATGTGGAGGATGTTAAGATAACTGATGTCTGTTTGTAGCAAACTCACTCATATACCATAAAAGGCCAAGCGGTCAACAAGTCATGGCTTCATTTCATCCAACTCTTTCTTGACTTCATCAAATGCAGATAGAATAGATAAACGCATGTTTGCTATCTGTACAAGTGTCTCCAATGCTGCAACAAACTATGGATTTCAGAAACATGCTATCCATAAATTAGAGTCATACACAAATAAATGTTAATATCTTTAAGTATTCTATAGATGGGGAAAAAAAGAAACAATGATCTAATGAAGCAGGGCCGGTACTATTTTATTTTTTGGTTCTTTTTTCTAAGTGAAGCTGAACTGGAACAAGTAAGAAAGGTAAATGAGCAGGAACATGGAGAGAACAGAGAGATTCAGCACCTGTTTCAAATGAAAATTGAGCAGCTCGAAGCTTCGGAGATACTAGAGTTCCAAACACAGAGAGCGATCTGGCTCGCTCCTTCTGGACCTACAGCGTGGAACAAACTTTATAACTTCTTCCAAAGCAAATATGTGAGAATGTAATGTTGGGTTTTAATGGATCCTTTCATTCACTGACAATAAGTAATATAAACTGACCCACAGCTAATCAGAGCTTTTTTTCTTTCACGGGTAAAGCCAAACCTCATTGAGAGGATATATCACCCATATAGATATCTAGCTATGAGACGTAGTACATCACATCTAACAAAGAAAAGGTGTGAATAATGATATCGATCAATTATTTACTCAATAGTAGACTCTCCCAGTTCTCAAAGCCCTGACATTTCTCCCTCCATCCACAAATAGCCATAAAGGATAGCTAATATCAGAATATAAACAAGACTGCATTCATTAACAAATACATAAGAGGGAACCCTGGGAAGCCAACTCTACCAAAGATAACAAGCAACCGCCTGTATCTCAAGTGCAGTGAGTGGACTGCTGCAAGACAAGCACTAGGGCAGAAAAAGAAAATCGAAAAACCAAGTAAACTCACATTGAGTCAGCCCATTAGTTTACTGAAATGAATGTGTAGAACTTACCATGTTGTTAACTACTGGTTGAGAAACTCCATCTTTCGACACTTTCTCCTGCAATTCTTCACACAGTAGGAAGGTAAATAACAGCACCACACCATTGGAGTTCAATGGCATAAGGGCTAACAATTTCCCAGAATTGCTGGGGATTAATTGAGTGCACATATCCATCAGTAACATCAATGACATTTAACCAGTGCAAGCTTCCTATGCTAGTTAAGATATTCTGATTGCTAAGTTCGACATATATTTCAAAGACAAAAAACATATCACTACCAGAAGATGCAGCAGTGCCACGTCGTCGTATCTGTGTACCATCAGTTTTCTCCTGCATTTTTTCCTTGCCAATTTTATCTTCACTAGAGCAACATTCTTGGGTATCGACAGATGAGGCCCACTTACACAGGCGAAACGGAGGCTCTCTTGCAGTGGATTCAACTGCAGTCATCCATTCAAGAAACTTCAGTTCTATATAAAAACCAGTATGCATGGAACTGGCCAATCACTAGTTAAAAACGTATATTCTAAAAATGCCCCAAAAGCTACACGATTATCTAACAATTCCCTAGCTTTGCTATTGAAACGTATCTCCAAACAACAAGTAGCCCACTAGTATTTCTGTTAAAGCCCACTAGGATTCACGCTAAATTGTCACTCTTATGGAGCAGATAAATGAAGAAAAGCAAGTATAAACACACACATTATGAGAGAGAGAGAGAGAGAGCTTACAGTCATGATGATTTGCATGCAAGTGTGTAGCAGCAGAATGGTCCTTCAGGTCCAATAGAGCACTATTGATCCGTGAAGCACCCATGGAATGCCGTGCACCAGCCAATTCAAACCACCCCTAGATATCCACAAACATGAAGGGACAGAAATGAAGATGCATGATGACAACCATAAAGATTACAGATAGAAATAATTGTAGATGGATAGAAATTCCACATCTAGAAATCTGTAAAATCAAACTCTACTATAATTGGCAGATCTTTGTGTGAAAAGCCAAAAGCTACAAAAAAGTCAATACTGCAAATGTAAACTTCGAGAATACTGTACATACCAAGTAGGAAGTCTAGGATATACATATAAAGATCCAGGTATCAATATATATGTAAATGCATGCGGTTGATATATGAGAGAGAGAGAGAGAGAGAGAGATAACAGTTTACCTGGCGAAGTGTCGAGGATAAAGAATCCATGAGGATAAGATAGCTGTCCAATGAATCCAGGAATTCTAAAACGTTAAGGTTCTGATTCATTGGTTCAGTGCCAACTTCTCCTCCTTCATCCTTATGCTGATTCTGACCAGCAATTTCAAAACTTACTGTTGCCTCCCCTTCTCCCATTGAGCTTCTGAGGCTGTGAGTCAAAGCCTGTTGCAGAGACTCAGATAAAAATGACAAGTAATTACAAAAGGGTCACTAAAAGCACCTTCTGCGAGCCAACTTTTAGTATGTAATAGCCTGCTTTAGCTTTACCAATGGGAAATTCGCTAGATAGCTAAAAGGGTGGGTACATTAGCTGGAGTGTTGCTGTCAAGTGAATGGGAAGCAGCATAATTAAGCTGAACACGACAATCTTAAAGACTCATCTTCTTATTACATGGTTTCCATTCACTTGTTCCCTGATGAGCCATAGCCCCACCCCACAGGTATCGTACGCATAAATATGCAACGACCTTGTGATAATTCAAAAGGATCCATTTGGAGGACCAACGAAATCGAAAGTTTTGCTCGTACAACATACTCCAAGTAAACCTTTCTAAACGGATTTTGAGCAGTGTAGCTTCTATTCCAAGACAGACACAGGTGCAAAATACAAGGAACATGCACCGGCTTTCCGATCCCCGCGCATTAACAATCAGCAATCTCTCAGGAAAACAAGACTAATCATTAACCAAAGTGCAATCGAAATTCTAAAATCCATCCAAATTCAACTTCGTTCGACTCCAACTTGTTCGATTCCAGTTCTCCGGTACCCGAATTCCTGGCGAGAGCCATCACGGGGGAAATTTGTAACATCCTTCCATCAATCCCCTAGAAACTCAACGCTATCGAAACGGAAGATGCGTAGACCGAGAGAAACGACGATATCGAGCGCGTCGAACGCGAGCAATCCGCGAGCTAGCCAGTCGCTCGGTCACTGTGACTGAGCCGGCGCGAGATCGTGAGTCGGGAAGAGCGAGAGAGAGAGAGAGAGAGAGTACCTGATGCACGAGTCGAAGGACGGATCGGGGCGAACCGGCGGGAGGACGACGGTCGAAGCGCCGGCGACCGGCGGTGTTCGGCGGAGGAGGGAGCGAGCGGTGGTGGGCGCGGGGGGAGGTGGCTCTTCCGATTTGGGGATCTGAGAGGTATCTGCTTCTCCAGCTCACTCAAAACGGTGCCGTCCGCAACAAACAGTACGAAATTCAGTAAAAGTTAATTTTCTGCGACTCTTTCTGATAAATAAAATGGCCACGAAAAATGAAAATTTACTGCTTGATAAGGCGAAAATACTACTTTCTTTACAAAGTCAAGAATAATTGTTATTTTTCAACAAAAAAGAGTAATTTTTAATTTGAAAGAAAATTGCTCCCTTCAAGAAAATTTCCTATACTCATATTAAATAGGCACACTTTGTGATGACAATAGGCATCCAATGCAAACATTCATAATTTTATTAACAATAAGAAAATTAGGCTATTGAGTTTTTTTTGCAATAAAGAATTTATGCCGATTGATACCAATCATATTAGCAAAATTATGAGCTAGTTAAGAAAATTCATAATAAATATCAAGAATCTTGGTCACAAGATTATCCCTGTGAAAGAACTAGATATATTTCATACGTGACATCATTGTACATCATGTGACCATATGACCGTGGCCAAAAAATCCTTTTTACATTGTTTTTTTTTTTTTTTCCTTATTTTGGAGTATGCTTGTGTCTCCTACTAAAATAATGTGAAGGGCGAAAAAGAAAGTAGGTGCTGCGAAGTGATTGACCAACGGCGTGCCGACACTTAAGCACCACGTCATGAGTGAAAGAAGAGGAGGAAGCGCGGGCCAACCATGATCCGACACGCGGCGGAGGGGAAATGCGCTTGACCAGAGAAGCCCCCGTCCCCGACACTTTGGCGTCGGGGTGAGTGATCATCGTCCGACACGTGGCGCGAGGCGAGAAGGGTTTGACCAGCTCCGGCCCGCGACACTTGGCGTCAGGTGAGTGGGGATGGAACGTTATGGAATCCCTGCCCATGAATGCGTGGGGAATGATGGAATCGCTTCTTCACGGGCAATGATGGCATCGCGCCGCTCAAGGTTCTCCCCCATACTCTCTCTCTCCTCGTCTTTCTTTCTTTCACCAAAACGTATCGTTCGGCCATGATCGTTCTCGTGTTGAAACGTACTGGTACAGGCATTGAACTCTAGGGAATTGTACGAGACCTGTAAAGAACTCGCGTGATCACCGATCATGATGAGCTTGATTCAACGTTTCTCGCATTTAGAATTCCAATTTTTGAGACGGAGGAACCGTTGCTTCTAGGACTTTTGCGGTTTTTGCAATGTCGTCCCGCACTTCTTTTTAATTCAAGTGGGTTGCACCTTCCTATTCACCTTACACCTTCCGTTAAAGATTTATACGAAAATAACGACATGGCTTCTATATCAACGACATCTGTGTGCCATACTTATGCCTCCGCCACATAATTGCCACGGTGGGGAGAAGCAAGGGGGAAAGAGAAAATGCACAAACCGACCCAGGAGAGAGGGGGAGGGAGGGCGCTGAGATGCTTGAAAGGGGTTGAACCAGTTGGCAGCGCGGCCACGTCATCCAAACACCGACACCGACGAGGCCTAGCGACCCTCACTTGCCTCGAGAATACCTACCAATCCACGAACTCTTCACAGAACATGAAGAATATGTCTTATTGTCCACTTCAAATGATTTTGTGTCGAGGAGAAATTCCCGAGACAACATGAAAAGCAAAACTCACCTTCATGTGCAAATAAACACTAACTCGAGAATTTGGTTATCTATTTGAATGATTTTCCGAGATTCTTCGCTTCGTTTTGAATGAGGAAAATTGTTTAAAAAATCTTAAATCTATTGCACATTTGTTAATTTAATTCTAAACTTTTCGAATTTGTCAATTCAATCATAAATTTTCACTTTTTATCAATTGAATCCATTTGGTCAATTTTGGCTTGAAATTGTAGACATGGACGCTAGTGATGCCATATAAAACAACCAACGCTAACATAGACAGTTTTTAATTATATTTTAATAATTTTTCCACTTTTTTTTATCATTTGTTTCTTTTTTTTCTTTTCTTATTTCTTTTGCCTATGGCCATAATATTTTTATTTCTTTCTTTCTTTTTGTCCTTTTGTCATTGGTTGGCTAGGCCATGGTTGAGCCGAAGTGAGACTCAATGAGGCCTAGCTCAGATTAAATCTGGCAAGGCCGCCCTTGCCCAAGCTAGGATAGCCTCACTAGGCGAGGGCCGGCCTCGCTAGATCTAGCTTGGGCAAGTCCGACAAGCCTCCCTCCCCTACCAGGCGAGGCCAACTTGCCTAGCCACCAACAAAACAAAAAAGAAAAGGAAAAAAAAAAAGAACCAGAAAAATAAGATGTTATTAAAAATTGTCAACGTCAGCACCATTGTGTCATATAAGACAACCAGTATTTACGTCAATAAATTTTAACCAAAATTGACCGAATGAATTTAATTAGCAAAATGTGAAAAAAAAAAATTAAGATTAGATTGGTAAAATTGAAGGTTTATAACTAAATTAGCAAAAATATAATAAATTTATGATTTTTTGGATAATTTTTCCATTTCTGATGGTCGTCGTTGGCGTAATGAATTATAAGAAATAGCCTTAGCGTTTTCATAGTCACATCGGATGCACTGTAGACTTCGATCATGCGAGATCGACCCGTCGCATTGATCTAGGTCGACAATCAACGACGAGTTTGTCGACCTAAGCGCATGCAAGGTCGAGGAACAGTAGTGGGGTCGTAATCAGCCATGAGCCTCGCCGTTACTCATAGCGAAGGTAGCCCTCGCACGCCGCAACTAGCGACCGTCACCACCCTATTCGGTGACGCTGGATGCCTCCTCGGAGATCAATAGCATACAACCGTGCTATACAAATCTTGAATCAATCTTGCCTGTTCTTTTTTTTTTTTTCTCTTCTTTTCTTTTCTTTAAAAAAAAAAAAAACTTTCTCCAATATAGAATTTCGGAATCTATTACTTTCAAATTTGACAGTTTGTTTGTAAATGTCACATCAGATGAACTAGAGTATGACAAATAAAAAAAAAAAATCACATCAGATGCCATATTTGCTATTAACGACAAGTTAACCGAATATTACCAAGTCAGCCTTTCCTTTTTTCTTTTCACTAAAAAGAAAATCACATTTAAAAAATAGTCCAAAGATGACATTTATAAATGTTAAGGACTAGCGATGCTCTTATCCGTTTTTTTCCCCAAATTCCAAGAGCCTCACCTCAGGTTTTAGGATTAGGTCCTTTCGAAATTCGGCATTCCAATTCACCCTAAAGCGATGTCAACGTGAAAAACGGAAATCGTTTTCGTTTCAGTAGGGAAGATTTGCACCAAGAATCCTAAATATGTAGCCCAATGTGCAATTAAATTCTAAATGCTTGAATTTATTGCAATGTATAATAAAAAAAATAATATTGCAATGAGATTCTAAACATTTTTTATTGGTTGCAATTTACTCATTTGGCGAGTTCGTGGTCAAATTTTTTGACGTGGCGCATCAAAAACGCCATAGCACATTTAAAAATTTATTTTCATACATGGCACTAACATGGCTTTATGTCAAAAAAAAAAAAAAAGAAGAAGAAGAAGAAGCAAAAATTTTAAAAAATAATAAAAGAAAACCAATAAACCGAAATAAATTAGAAAAGGATGGAGAAAAACTAAGAAGAAACCGAAAAATAAACAAAGAATCATAGAGAGAGACATTGTAGTGTGCTTAAGGGTTTGGGGGTGGAAAACCTTGGCAATACCTAGTGAGAGTCGGCTCGCCGTCGAGCGGTGGTGGTTGGTAGCTGATTGGGGTGAGGGTCGCCGAGGTCCCAAAGAGGAATTAGCACATCATTTCAAGGCATCTTTACTTTTTAAAAAGGATTACTGTTTTTTAGCTTTTTCAGAAATCTTCATCAATAGTTGTGAATGACACTTTCTTTTTTCAATCCTTCCATATTAATTCCATTGGAGCAAGTCAGAAAAATTAAAGAAATAAATCTATCCAATGTGATCTGCTCTCAATAGCCATCAGATGCTCACTCAATATGATAATTTTTATTGATGAATATTCCTTGCCATGTTAGCGATATCTATACCAAAATTATCAAATAATGCTTCCATCGGATTTCTTTCACACCACATTAGCAAATCTGGCCGCGGAAGCACCTAATCAAAAACATTTAGGACTTGATGGCACAAATTTAAATATTTAGGATTTGATTGCATGTTTAGCCAAACGTGTAGGACAGTCGATGTAATTTCCCTTATGGGCAGAAAGTTGTGTTCTAAGAGCACACTTGAAAACCTAATCCTCTCTCTCTCTCTCTGTGTCTCGCCATCTTCCGCAGCCAATCAAAGGAGGACAGGCCATGGCCAGCTCTTTCACTTGGGTTTGCGACTGACCAAGCTCTGTGATCTTTCTGGGACGAGGGAAGAACGTCATGCAAAAGATCCAGACAACCACGCTTTTGTGGGGAACATGCGGGGAGGAGGATCAGACGTGGGGAATTGATTCAGCATCTCAGCGGATCCAGTCTTTCGCTGCGACTCCACAATCAATGGCCGCTGTTCAGAGATATGGGTTGTCTGGTGCGAAACATGATGCGGTACAGGGGCCGAGTTGAATATCCTCCTGACCTGACAAGATAGGACACAGAGTTCGTGTATTTTCAAAGGGCGGTACCTTTTCAGTGAGTGACTAGGCACTGGACAGAGACAGCCAAGGCTCGACGCCATCTTGCCTCTTGAGATCTTGATTAGCTTCGTTTTCTTGCTCGTGCCTTGTTTTCAGGGTAAAGAATAAAGATCAGTTGGCAGGGAAAGCATGGACGCTCATGACACCGTGATTTGCGTGGGTTTCACCAGAATGACCTACATTCACAAGAGCGGAGAGACAGGCGTATGTACTCCGAGCAACGCCTTTGCAATGTTGTAATAAGAGTTTCCCACATCTTGAGTTCACCCTAAACTCAAACATAGATTAGTAGAGAACAATTGCAAAGAAAATTTGCGCTAAATAAGCCGATTAAAACTTGCTCTCGAACATTCCTTTCCGGTGTAGTCTTTGTGTAGGTTCGATCTGAGTGTCGCCGATGTATTTGCATCCATCTCTCTCTTCAGTTGGAAGTCGATAAACTCAAACTTTATTACCCTCAAAACCTCCACATTTCGATGCATTCCGAATGCTTAGATATTGAATTTCTCTTAGCTATTATTAGGCATCTCTCTTCATTCTGAAACAAAAATTACACTTCAAGTTATGGTGTAGACCTTTAACAGCCCATGCCATCCAAATACTCGAATACGATAACTTTTCAGGCACCTTCAGACAAAATACAAATGTTATCAGATGCGACCTACGCACGTAACTTCAAAAACCTCCACACAAAATAAATGTCTTCCTATTCATTAAACTCTCTAATCTTTCAACTCGATTAATCTTCATTAATGCAGTCAAACTGCTTCTGCCACGTGCATTGCGTGGGCCTCCACCTACGCAGTGGTGGGTCTAACCCCAAAGTTACTTTGAATAGGAGACATTGTGATCTAAACACATTACTAATCCCTTCACAGCACACATGGCTGCACGCCCAAACATCTTTGCTGAATACCTGCAAATTACGATGGAAGTGGCAATGTGATTGTGATGCATATTTTCGTAGCAATTCGTGAGCTTGCTTGCTGTATTTATTGACAAGAAACAAATAATATGACGAGACAAAAAGGTTTTCAGGAAACGTCTTGTCTCCTTTCTCTGGCTGCATTGGAAACCTCCCTCTGAGGTGTTGCAAGTCATGTATATCATTTGGAAATTTGAATTCAATTCTGCATAATCTGTTTAAGCAGCTTGTTATGGTAGTAATTCGGAGTATGCTTCTATCTACATGTCAAAAATTATTTGACAAGTGAAATAGTTTTACTTTGAACCTCTCTTTGAGGAAGAAGATCAGCCAAAACGAATAAAATGGTTCGACTAAACTTCAAACTAAATCCATAAATATTTCACGAGAGTACTGGCAATTAAATCATCACTCATCTATCAAATATCACTATGACTATCAAAAGAAAATTTTGTCTGAGAATTTTTTGACGAGTTAGAAAACAAGAGTCATTTTTTATTTTTTTTTAGTTCCAGTTGCAATCTTTCATCATAACATAAATTAACCAGAAAATCAAAATAAGGGGCGCTTGGATTTAATCGAAGTTATTTTCAAGAACATAATCATATAGTGAAAGAAGAGGGTCACCCAATGCATCAAGATATCATATATATAAGTCAATAAACTCACATCCTGTTGACTCCATGAAAATGGAGAGTTGTAAGGGCTCTACCTCATAAAGGCATTTCCTCATCACCACTGAACTTTTAGACAGAAAGGAGACACCAAAAATGTTGTAATTATCAAATTTGTGAAAAAAGATGCATATACATGAAAAATATACATGGAGGGGTCATATGGAAGTATGGGCTTCAACCCATGCTTCTCGCTTTCTCATGAATGCGCAGAACAACGGTGTGCGTCAGACATTACATTAAATCATATTGCGATCTGAGGAACTTGCGAATAACAATCATTTGTTGTTGTTGCCAAAAGGATTTGGGAGACTACTCACTCACAAGATCCCGAGCCGGAGCTCCAAATCGAGACTGCAGCTCGGATCCTTGATCAACCCGATCTCCAGCTCCAATTTGCTAAGATCTCCATGCATTTCTATGATCTCATCCTTATCTAGGATGGCCTTTGCTTCTTCTTCCACTCCAGCAACACCTGTCGATCTCCTGCTTCGCTTTCTCCCGCATCGTCACTCTCCGGTCTCGGAAAACCACTAGGCAGTCCATCATTGGCTGAGATGTCAACCAACTTCTTGCGCTCCTTGTAATCAAGATCCGAGGACAACGAAGGAGGGGAAGCGCATGAGAAGGGCTTGTTCACCGAAGGAGATGATGTCGGTGCAGGTGGCAAGAGGGTAGGGTTGAGCTGAGACTGAGAGCGAGAGCCCTGAGAAGAGCTAGCCACGTCAATCTTAGGGTTAGGGTTAGGAGGAGGAGGATGATACTCAACGATCCATGAGGACAGCTGCTTCAGTTTGGCTCTCTCCCACCTGTGGACGTTCATGTGACCCCCGAGAGCTTGAGGAGATCTATATATCCTCTTGCAGAAGCCGCAGGTGTAGCTCTTGGGAGGCCGTAAGAGCCCATTTGAGGGCTCCTCACGAACGAAGCCCTCGCTCTTGATCTTCTTTCCCTCTTCGTCAAGGCTCACATGGGTCCTATCCATTCGCGACTCTCTCTCGATGCAAGCTTCGCCTGAGGAAAAATTAATTATGAAATTGTTAGAAAACAGTAAATTATATCCAATGCAAGAGAATGTGCGTTAAGACCAGGCCATGTTAAGGTCAAAGTTTAGTTCAGATGAAACGAGATGGTAGAGAGGAGAGTGGGTTAATAAAGAGGATGGGTTGGTCCTGTCCTGAAGACCTAATAAAGTGGAAATTTCAACCTTGGTACTGAGCTGTGTGTGTCTGCTTCTATATTTGGCGTGTTGCTTAGCAAAGACATCATAGAGACTTAAAGTCCAGGGCTTCCTTTTTCCCGTATCTTGCATTAAAAAATAGAGGCGCTTCCCCCCAAGAAAAAAAAGACAAACGAAATTAATCGCAACACACACAAAAAAGAGGGGCAAAGAAATGAAAATTTGAAGGGAGAGTAAACAAATCATTACATGCGAGTAGAGGTTGGGCATTTTCATTTGGAAAAATATGGAAAATCATACTAGACGTGACAAATTTCATCTTTAGAAAAAATCCCATGAACAAATATTGATATGCAATTTATATGTATTATGAGATTTTCTTATAATTATGTTTCTATTTATACCTTGACTGTAATTAATAACTTATATAACACAACCCTCATTGGGTTAAGCTACCAGAAACATTCTATCATTATATTCTCTCCAACTCGAAAGATTAATATAGTATTAGTGCAAGGAAAACACATCAAATTCTTCAACATTTCTAATCAACACTTCTTTTGCTCCTATCTTTATCTTAACAATGTCTTAAGCATCTCTAAATTTTTCTTCTTTTCTACCATCTCTTTACTCATCATCTTCTATTTTGATTAATCACAATTTCTCGTCACCTCTCAATGATGTAGCACGCAATTTCGTCTCTTCTCTGCAACTTCGATTTTGGCTCTAGCTCAAATTTTAGTTGTGCATTCAACCTCCCCGTCTCTTGTTCTTCCAACATCACATGTCTTGACTCCATCAAGCTTGCAAATAATCTTCTATGGAAATCTCAGTTAGAGCATATTCTAATCCTCAATGATCTACTGGGCAATTGGTATTGTGGTGGTCCTTCCTATTCCACTAGGGTCAACATGGATCGATGTGTTTGTAATTTGATCAATCCGACCCTCACAGTCAAGAATTTCCATGAAGTTCATAACCTTCAAACATCTCGAGAGATTTAACATGCTTTAGGATGATGCTTTACCGATCACTACGCGGCCAAGGCTATTTGACTGAAACTTCATTTTCAAAAAGTTGTCAAGAAACTTGAGCACTCCATGTTTGACTATCTTTAGCATTTTAAGTCAATTGCGAACTCTCTCACCGCAATTATTGCTCCGTTGCCGACAAGGACTTGGTAATTTAAGCTCTCAATGGCTCTCGTCTGAGTATGATCCCTTTGTCACCATAGTCACAATGGCCCTACAGTTCTTTCCTTTGATGATATTTGGTCGTGTCTCCTCATCTAAGAAGAACGATTTCTCCAAAATCGAATGCGTCATCTTCATCACATATTTATCATGCTTTGATCTGCCATGCCACTTCACGCACTCCCCTGTTCCAAGAGTCTTCCAATGGACGAAATAGAGGCTAGGGATAAGTATACTAGATGTGTCAATAGTTGTGTATGGCACTCATTTTAGTGTCAAAAGTTTTTGCCGGCTTACTTAAGTGCCAAATCGAAGAAAAAACGATCACTTAAGTGCCAACGATGAGAAATTCCGATCAAATTGATTGTGTGTTATTTATAATTAAAATTGTAATATAACTTGCCAATTTTTTTAAAAAAAACTCTACTCCACATGGCAAGTTTGGTACTGAAGTTATCTTTTTTTAACAATGACTAGTACTGAAGTGATCACTTTAAATAAAATTTGGCATTCAAATGATTACTTTAAATAAAATTTGGCTCTCAAATTATCATTATTTATAGCTTTGGATGACATTGTTTAGGAGTTATATGTTAACTAGGCATGCCGGCGAACCATGTATGATTGAGAAATTAATAAAATATAGCCATGTTGGATTTTCGATAACACGGATTGAAGTTGGCCTTTAAATGATCGTTTATATACATATATAAAGTGTCATTTAAGTGATCCAAGAAAAACTTTGACACTCAAGTGACATCCCTAGAGGCTGATATCTAATCGGGGACATGGTAGACAGTTTTCATGTGATCATTTGGGCTTGCAATCCTCCTATGATCGGTTTAGTTCACAGTCCTTTGACCCCATATGCTAAACATCTCCACCGTGTTTGTTCGGCCATATGGTGGTTCAAGGCCCTATGTTCCTTCATTCATCGAGGGAGGCATTCTCAAATTTAGGCCTCGTTTTTTATCATATTCATAACAAGGCCAGGCGCACCATGCTTTAATGTCGATAGTGATTCACCATGCCTTCACTACAAATGATCTCCCATATTCCTTATTAGCTCTCTCAATTGGTGACAGTTTAGATCAAATGTGGTATCTTAATAGCGAAATATCGGCAAACATGGCTAGTGACATTGGTAGAATCTTAACCACTAAACCCTTTTGCAATTTGACAAAAGACTTAGTTGGTGATGATCATTTATTGCCTTATAAACATGTCAGCAAAACCTTCTTACATGCTAGTTCATTGATGACTCATCAGTATGCTGATCTTGGTGATCCTAATAAATAAGGTTTGAGTCATATTTACAATTTTATTCCCAAGTCAATATCTCCTAAGTCCTCTCTTGTGAGCAAATATCATCCATTGCCTTTTGAGGTGAATTTGTTAATCATTGTGTGTCATATGATGTATAGATGATACCAATTTTATCTAATTTTGATTTCAAATATTTGCATTGTTCATTGATGACTACTCTCGGTTCTCTTGGGTCTTTCCAATGAAAAATAAATCTAAAGTTCTTACATACTTTCTTTGCTTCCATTGTTTTATTGAAAATATGTGCAATGCCTAAATTAAATTGTTGTAGACTGATGTTGGAGGTGAATATACCTACAATTCGTCTCAAACATACTCACGTGATAATGGTATTATTGAATGTCCTTGTCTAGATACCCCATCTCAAAATTGCTTATCAAAATGCAAAATCAAACACTTAATCGACAGGTCTCGAATTTTATTAATCTATGAGCTCACGTGCCTCCTTCACTATGAGTTGATGCTCTTTTCATTATTATTTACACTATCAATTAGTCAATCCTGTCATCTCTTATATTTTATTATTTTCACTGTTCATATGGGTTCCGTTTAACTACTTGTTCTTTTGGGTCTTTGGGCGTACTTGTTATCTTTTTCTCTCTCTCTTTTTCCTGTTTCATGACTCCAATTAGTTGGCACCTCATTTCGCGAGTGTATTTCTCAATTGCACGTCAAATCATAAAAGCTATCATTCTCTTGATCAGTCAATTGTCATATTTGTATTAGTCGTTAAGTTAGATTTGGTGAAGAGAATTTTTCCTTTTCACAAAATCCTTCTGTTCATTCCATTTGCTTTTTTGTCATCTCCATTCCAACTCCTCATTCGCATCTCCTCTTCTCTAGCCCAACCTCCTAACCTACTTCCATTTGTTCCCCTTTAGCGCCCCTCCCTTTGCCCTATCCATCCATCTCCTCCATTCCTAATCATTCTATGAAAACTCGTGCCAAATCTCAAATATCTAGAATAAAAAGAAAATTAATCTCTCTCAATCTTTGCATGAGGAGACATCACTTGCTACTTTAAGGCCATTCTAGACTCATGTTGAAAAGTAGCCATGGCAGATCCCTTGGCCATTCTAGAATCTTAACCACTAAACCCTTTCGTACCGCCCGAACCTTCTAAGAATTTGGTCTCTTTCATATGTATATCTAAGTCCAAGAAAAAATCCGATGGAACTATCAGACACTTCAAAGCTCGCCTCGCAAGATAGGTAGTTAAGCAATAGCCAAACTGGACTATGATGAGATCATTAATTCAATGGATAAATTTCATATTTGAGTAGAGATTTGGAATTTTTGCTTTCATGAGGTCGCAATTTTAATGCCTTCAGTGGGTGAACCCTCGCATTGCATTTCTAATTGCAGCATATTTTGTAGAAGGAGATTTTCTAACCGCTAGCACCTTGGTTAAACTACGGTAATGGACTTGTCAATCTTGGACTTTCAAGTCACATATTGTGTAAAGTATTTATAGTTAAATCCGGACATTCCCTAGTTTCCACCTTTTCAACTAATAGAAACAAGAACCGACCAAAAAAAAAAAAAAAAAAAAAAAACTAATAGAAACAAGAGAGGAGAGAGAGAGAGAGAGAGAGAGAGAGAGAGAGAGAGTTTAGTAGACGATCATCGTGGGCCTACCGAGAGCCGGAGGCGGCCCAAACCCGAAAGCCCAAATACATCCGCTTCCTCTCTCTCTCTCTCTCTGTTTCTGGGCGTGCCTGCGTGGGTTCAACGTCTCTCCGCGTCTCGCTCGCTCGTTCCCGGGAAGATTCGATGGGGGAGTCCGCCGACGACAAGCGCTTCACGGCGTCGCCGGACGTGGAGAGGTTCCTCTGCGACCGCTTGCTCGACTCGACCCAGCCGATCTCCGAGCGATTCAGGGCCCTCTTCTCCCTCCGCAACCTCAAGGGCCCCGCCCCCCGCACTGCCCTCATCGAAGGTTCTTTTCTCTCTGTCTTCTCTTTTTTTAAAATTTTTTACGCCCATTAAGATGGTTATCTGCTTCTCGTAGGCTGGGCTGTTGTTAATAGGGTGGAAAACCATGTCTTTTTTGTGGTACTGAAATTACAAGTCTCGGGGTCTTATAGAAATCAGGGTCGTTGTGGCTGTTGCCTTTCGAGCGTATGATGCTGTTCACCTTGATTGATGAAGCTCGTGTCGCGAAGTCGGTGGTCAGTCGTGGCTGATGGGACAATGGTTTAATGTGATCGTGGTGGCAACGTGATCGGATTGGCGGTAGGCCGGGTTGCTGGATTTTCTTTTCTTGGCAGTGTCCTCGGGCCTTCCCCAGAACTTATGCTTCTGTCCGTACGTTTGTGGAGTATTTATACAACTATCTGTTGGATGAAATTCTCAGATTGGGTTAGCCATGGGGATTAGATATTGACATTGAGGGGTTTTGGTGCCTTTTGTTCGTAGAAAGGTGGGGGAAATCGCTCAAGTATGGATGAATGAAATGAAAGGTGCATTAGGTAATTTCTGTGATTGGTGAGGTGCTGCTCAATCTCGAGGGAAAGCTGATAAGATCTAATGAGGTCAAGTGTGTGGGAGCGAAGGTTGTTGGGCAATTAAACATCAACTTTTGCATTACGCAAGTGAACTTGGGAGATGACGTATTAAATGGTAGAAAAGTAGTTAAGGTGTTTTGAACACTTGAAACGATGTCTCAAAGATGCTTCTACTTTGGAAGGTGTTTTAAACATAAACAACCCTTATATTTATTTGAAAATTTGAACGGTTTCTTTTAGTAAAACTCTTGTTGTTACTAATCAAAAGTAAGTGGACAATGTGTTTTTATAATGAGCATTCATGTGAAAAGGAGTGAATAATACTAACAAGTATGAGAAATTATGTGCCCAAGATTATTTACCCTGCTTAAATATTATGCTTCCACCAGAACATGGAAGATGTGGTATCAAATATACGTGTAGTTTGCTCCACTCTTCAAAGGAAGAGGAAGCGTGTTAATGTGTTGAGGCCATTTATCATCCGAAGGAATGACATTGACATTGATATATTATCATAGTTCTCATTAGATTTTCCCTCTCGTGCTATTAACAGCAACTAGGGATCCATCAAATTTGTTAGCACATGAAGCTGCATTTGCATTGGGACAGATGCAAGATGTGGATGCAATCCCTGCTTTAAAGGCCGTTCTCAGTGATTTTTCTTTGCATCCTATTGTCCGCCATGAGGTTGGGTTTGTTGTATATTTTCAATGAAACACATTGTCTTATACGGTTTTATAACCTCCTTGGAATAAAGAAGATTGCTCACATTTCCGCACTCTTTTAATGGTGCAGGCAGCAGAAGCTCTTGGTGCAATTGGTTTGGAGAGTAATATTCCTACCCTGGAGTGTAGTTTGGCTCATGATCCAGCTCAAGAGGTTCGAGAAACTTGTGAATTGGCTCTTAGCCGAATCAAACAGCTGAAAACTGCCAACTCTGATGATTCTTCTCCTACAACTGAGAGATCACCTTTTATGTCAGTTGACCCTGCTGCACCTGCTTCATCTTGTTCATCTATTGATCATCTCAGGTTCATACAGTTACTATCATTGAGTTGGGCATTTTTCCATTTTTATTCATTTGTTTGGTGGTTGACTATGCTGGTTTTTTAATAGGGAAGTTCTTCTGGGTGAAGAAAGAGGCATTTATGACCGTTATGCAGCTCTATTTGCTCTTAGGAATCATGGTGGAGATGAAGCCACTAAGGCTATAATTGATTCTTTGGGTGCAAATAGTGCTCTTCTCCGTCATGAGGTTAGTGAATACCCCGATTGTGTCACTTGCCACGACAACCTTTTGTGGAGTTTAATTATCTCACTTTGGTTTCTCTTGTACTTGCCACGACAACTTTGTATTTAATACTGTGGGGTTCCTTTAAATTCACCATGATCATCTTCCGCTTGCTGCAATTAATATTTTTATTTCCAATTGATTGCTATTGTGCTTGTAGAGTTGTAGCTAACTTTGGATTCTATGTTGTTGATGGTAATCTTAAAATTCGTTGATTAATTTAAGGTGAAGATGAGGGGGCGCATAAGCCATTTAATGAGGCTTTGCTTTGTCACCTCATTCAACATTTTCTAGATCTGGGTAAATTCTTTTGTGTCATATACAGGTTGCTTACGTTTTGGGCCAGTTGCAAGATAAAGCTGCGTCAGCTGAACTCTCAACATTCTTAGAAAGACAGATGAGCATCCAATGGTTAGACATGAAGCCGCTGAGGCCCTTGGATCAATTGCAGGTCTGATTTGCTTTCCTGACTTTCTTGTAAGGTTTTTGATAATAGGAACAGGAAGTCAAGTTCTCTATTTGGTTTCACCCTATTTACTATCTGGTAACGGAGTCTCGAGAGGATCCAGCAGTTGTGAAGAACCTTTATTTGCTAGGAATGTGTTAGGGATCATGTTCCTTGTCATGCTTGTGTAGGATGAGTTGAATGAAGTTAAGTTGGTGAGGGTTTCCAGGATGACTGTGTCTTGGGACAACTCATCCGGACAAGGTTGATGCATTTGATATTTAGTGCTGTTATATGTAGAATTTAGAGCTTATGTCGTTTCAAGTCTCTGGATCAGTTTTTATGTCTGACTGTGGGGACTGTTTAGTCATGGCTCCCTCTTATTGTTGGATGTATAACGTTGCCATAGCTCTTGTTTATGGATTTTTACTTAATTCTCATAATAAATGAAGCTACAATCTTTCCTTTGGTTTTTCTAGTTTGAAGCCCTAGATAAATTTTACAGCCTGGGAGTCTGGGTTCAACGTTTTCCTTACATTAGTATTGAAAGATCATATTGAAATCCTTCTGAAGTGGTTTTATTGCTTGCATGGTTCCTTCCACTTCGTTTGCTTTCAGTAGCAATTACTTTGTTTATGCTATTAAAGTACTCCCCTACTTAACAACTAGTGCTAGAACAAGGACATGATCTTATTTTCCATTATTGACATCACAGCATGTTATCTTTCCTGACATATCTAATGAAATTTTTCTTCATAGATGACCAAAGTGTGGCACTTCTTGAGGAATTTTCCAAGGACCCCGAGCCTCTAGTTTCTCAAAGTTGTGAAGTTGCTCTCAGCATGCTTGAATTTGAAAGATCGGGAAAATCCTTTGAGGTATGTTATTTACAAATAACAATGCAGACTTCAAGTTGTTAGTTGGAAGAGTGCTAAACTATCGTGCATTCTGCAGTATCTGCATATGCAAGCTCCTCAGGTGCAATGAAACATGCGCTGAGCTGGATTCTCATTGGTGCGGACTCCTTAATCTCAAGTTAGTATGATAGCTTGGTGAAGGTAAATTTTTCAATATGACCAAGCATAGAGTTGAGGGAGGATTACATGGTAAGAGTACATCCGAGAATTTTACTGAATCTGACAGATTTTTTAAAATACAGAACCATGGCAAAACTGATTGAGTATTGAAGCAAATTTACTTGAGCAGATGTATTGAGTTGCGGCATTTGTAATCTATTGACACTCACAATGAGATTGTGGTGACTGGACATTGGTGTTTCTCTTGTTTATGCGGGAGCGCCAAAATATATCTTGAGCATGTGGACAGAATTTTAAATCTTTTGAATGTGTAGGGTTTGCTCTGATTATTTTTCAAGTGACGGAGCTCACTTCTGTTTTTTAGAGTTTGAATGAAGCGTTGCTCATGTGAGCTGCGATGGATTGGATGTCGAATGATTGCAAAACATTAGTCTCAGTTCACAATATTCACAAGAGGTTCTTGACTAGTTTACAATAATATATATGGGCAGAAAGGTCTCTGTGTCTAGTTTGCAATGTATCAAATTTTATGCAACTTGAAGTCATATAGAGAAAGTTATGCTCAAATTACTAAGTGTTGCTCAGAAAATCCAAGAATGAGTGGTTTAATATTTCTATGTTCTAGTTGAGTCCAATGCATTGCATTTTGTTTCTAGAGTCATTCAAGTCAATAGTGAATTTGTTATTTATGTCTTGTATAGGGATTATTGGTCTTTGCCTAGGGAAATAAAAGGTCAATATCTTGAGTAAAGCAATCATGCCGGCACGCTCCACTTGAGTGACAAAACTTTTCGAGCAATAACTTAAGCGCCACAATGGTGAAAACAACTCTCTCACTTAAGTGTCCCTGGTGACATATTTTGACAAAGAGGTTCTACGTTATCTTTATAATGAATTTTCCCTCCGATGTGATTTTTAAAAAGAAAAAGGAAAATTGAAGTCAGGAGTGGACAATAAACGAAATGATGAGGTAATATGGGAGTTCAAAACAACATTGCTCGAAGAAATCGATTCTCTTTCTTTTCTTCTTTCTTTTCCCAAAAAATTTACTTCTCAAAGATGGTTTCTTTCTTAAGAAAGAGGAGCTATCGAATCGATAACGGTTGTTAGCGCCGAAAGGGGTGCTGAATTTTTCCATTTCAATCTCTCTTGTTGCACCATGACGATTCAGTGAGTACTCTTCGAAATGTCGCTCGTTCCTCAGCTTCCAAATCTTCGCCTCAACAGCTCTCGATAGTATATGCCAGAACGGAGAAGAAGACCGATTCGTGCCGTCCAAAACACAGAAAAAACGGATGTAATTTCGCCCCGGTTCGTTAATTTGGAGCAAACAAATGGCGGAAGCGACGTCGTTTTGCGCTATTTTTCTTTTGCCGACATAATTTGGAGCCAAACGAATGGCCAAACGCACACCAGTCTTCTTATCGCAGAATGCGAACGAGAAGTCGAATACAGGGCCGGATAATTCGACCGGGCCAAGCCCCGAAGCTCCCAACGCAAAAGCCTCGACACAGCAGCTGATCAGCACTCGGTAGCGAGCCGAGCGACGAGTGAAGCGATCGCGGAACGAAGGATTCGACCCAAGCCGCTGCTGCTGCTGCTGCTGCTTCCTCCTTCATGAGCTGACGCTGATCAGTGGTCACCTCCTTCCCTTCTTTCCTTGGCTGTCCCCCGATTCGGTTCCGACAGCAATGGCGACCGTACCGACCAAACCCTGGAGGGTGGAGTACGCGAAGTCGGGGCGATCGTCGTGCAAGTCGTGCAAGAACACCATCGACAAGGAGAAGCTCCGCCTCGGCAAGATGGTCCAGTCCTCTCAGTTCGACGGCTTCATCCCCGTAATCTCTCCCCCCCTCTTTTGACACGTAATGCCGTTCTTAGTTTTTTTTTTTTTTTTTTGGGTGTTTGTTGCGGTCATTTTAAGGGGCTTCAAAGCTATCATTTTTCCTTTCACGGTAGATTCCCGATCATGTTTTCTGCTTGCCCATATCTTGGTTTTCGATGGGACGTCTGGTTTTCGTGTCGTTTTTCTCTCGTATTAGTTAAGGCGCTTGTGTTCCTGCTCGCTGTCCTAAGCGGTTCTACTTTGAGTTGTTAAGTTGTCGGGTTTTTTCGGCTTGTCGTTGCCTGTAAGGCCCCCCTAATGGGTTCACCGAGAGGTAACGCTGGATGCCTGTGTACCATTTTCATAGAAATAACTTGTTGATTTTTTGTTTCAAATGGTCTTCAAATTACACAGTTTCCCAAATGAGCGAAGCTGTCTGGTATGATCATGTTCATCATCTTGCTTTCAGCAGGGCTTTTCTATTGGGATTAAGCTGAGAGGGACGCAGGAGGGAGCCATGTCAAAAAAAAAAAAAATCCTACTTCATACGATTCACTTGTTGGTAGAGCACGCTTCACTTTACTGTGTAGCAGATGTCACGTTTACGGAGATTACGTAGAGAACGAAGGCACATTGTCACTCGAGTTTGCTTAGTTGTGAATATGCGGCATTCAGCCCTGTGAGCATGTTTGCAATCTATGTTCATTTAGAAGGTTAAGGGGACCTAAAAATGGGTCACATGCATTAAATAACTTTTACCATGATACAATTTCTTGTGTGAGCACCATCACCCTCATATTTGATAAAATAGAGATTGTTTCAAGATCAATGTTTAATCTCCAGCCAATTTCCTTCAAAGAAAGGAATAGAATGCTCTTTGCTTTTGATGCAGTGGGTAAGTTCCTTTTTATACCTATAGCTTGTTGCCAATGACAGCTTTCTCTTGGTATTTTCATGGGCGGCTTGCCTTCCGAAGTCGTTTGGGACAAGCGCTTACCCTTATGATACATTTCTTGATATTGTTTGGCTTATCCTTGGAAAAGTAATAAAGAAAAGCTCAAGCAAGATTTTCTTGGGGTTTGTGGAGCAATTATATACTGATCACAATCAATATGATATGATTTTAAGGTGCTTAGCCCTGTTCAAACTTTGGGATTGATTTAATCTGAGTCTCATCTATGGAACAATGATACTTGAAGATTGGTGATGCCTTCAAAGTAAAATATGATGTTAAAAGATCCATTTTTCTCTTTCTTAAGCAAGTCAGCAATAAGTTTTAAGTTACTAGAAGTTACTGCCCATGCTCAGACTTACCATATCATGAAAAACCAAAGAGGTCATTATATGATGAGTTTTTGAGGATCACAATGAAATTAATTACCGAAAGCCATGTGCTAGATGTGTATATGAATTATGCGACAAATTAATAATGTGTCACACAGTGTGAGCCTTGTGTGATAAGTAAATACTACCTACATGGTCTACTTGAGAACAAGCCTACTAAGCTATATTTCTTCATATTTAATTGTGAATAGTTCCAATGTGATTATAAATTTTCATCTTCTCTGATTATGTTCTGACCTACAAGCTTCGTTTTGAATCTGATTTGAAGGCTTCTTATGTTATTTTACAATCTGGAGATATCTAAACTGTGGAGATTTAACTTGTGCTTGTTTTTCGAGCAGATGTGGAACCATGCTGATTGCATTATGAGGAAAGCAAATCAAATAAAAGCGTACGATCTCTAGCAGTTATGCCTCTGTAGGTTTTCATTAATTAATTAAGAGCTGTTTACTAAGTAATCTTGAGCTTTTTATTTTTTCCACTAGGATTGATGATGTTGAAGGCTTGGAGTTGCTTCGCTGGGAAGATCAACAAAAGATCAGAAAATATGTGGAGAGTCGTGGTCCTCCAACCAAAGACGATGGACCTTCAACCAAAAATTCCTCCTCTGACTCAGAGTGCAACATTGAAGTATCACCAACATCTCGTGCATCCTGCAAGCAATGTGGTCAAAAGATTATGAAAGGGGAAGTATGATATCATTCTTTTTGTTTAGCTCTATCTACCAGTGTAGTATTTATTCATCATGGTTGCATCATAGCATAAACCATATAAATAAAACAGCAAGCAAGCATTTTTGTTGCATAGAGGAAACCATAAGTCAACTAGCTTTTGTGTGCAATACAGTACTTTTGTGGTTGCTCTTTTTGTTTACTGCAAGTAAAAGATTTTACTAGGTTGCAGATGACCTTTTGCTAGGATTTTATCATACCAAATGTCTTGTGGAGGTATAGTGTTTTAGGGGTTTATTTGCAGGGACTATTTTATTATTGGCTTTTGGTGACTTGGATTAATGACCTGGGATCTTTTGGTTGTTTGGCATATGACTCCTTCTAATGTGAAGTTCAAATAAAAGTACCTAACCATACTTAAAGTGTGAAGTTATCCATTCTTTTCACCTTTTTAAAAAGATTTTGACTAGACCTTTATACGCGGATGCTACCCAGAGCTTAAGCTTAGAAACCAATATACATGGATCACAACTAATTGGTAAGTAAATCTACTTGTCGACAAGAAAGAGGTTTCGACTACAAATGAATGCATCCTTCTAAGGGCAAAGGAATCAAAGACATCTATCACCAGAACAAAAAACAGAGAACAGAAGAAAACAAAATGTTTGCATCCAGTCAGCATAGTTTCTTATTCTGATGCCACCAACATAGACTACTACAACTTTTCCTGATATTTGTGCTCTTCAATGTTAGACACGGATATCTATAAAGCCTCATGGTCAAGGACCCAGGGGCTTGGCATGGCATCATGCACATTGCTTCATGAAGATATCTCCATCTGTCCAACTGGACAAGATAAGTGGATGGGACAGCCTTCCTGTTTCTGATCAGGCACCGCTAATAGACTTGGTTAAAAGCGTTCCCTCAGCAGCAAAGAGTGGTAAAAAATCTGTTGTTCTATGTTTGAGATACCAGAGAGAGCACCTAGTTGATTCCCGTTACTGTCTTGTGTTGCGGTTGTCTTCTTAGGGAAAAAGCATGAGCCACAAGAGAATGAAGAAACTGTGCAAGAGCCAACCTCCAGAGCTGGAAAGAAGCGTAAGAAAGATGTTACTGGCGAGCAGAAGTCAAAAGCAATCAAAGCTGAAGGAGATGTGTGCAGAAGCAGGGTTGTTTCTTCAAAGAATGCTGATCACGAAGACATAAAAATGTCTGAATTAGAAAGTACACTAGAGGCCCAGACCAAAGAGTTATGGGCATTGAAAGATGACTTGAAGAAGCATGTCACAACTTCTGAGATGCGTGAAATGCTTGAAGCAAATAATCAAGATTCAACAGGATCTGAACTTGATTTGCGTGACAAATGGTAAATATTAGTCCATATGCCTCACCTGTGTTGTAGGTTTCTACTTTAGCTTTTATGCCAAATTTGGATCTTTTTTATTAGTGCCTCCAGCAGTGATTTTTCGTGTCATTCACAACCAGTATATAAACTGCTTTCAAGAGAAGCAATGCGCTCGATAATACTTTATTGTAAACTGTAGTATGTATTAAAAGTCGCACAACTCTTATTGGAACCTGTTTTGTTTAGTGCTGATGGGATGTTGTTTGGAGCACTAGCTTGCTGCCCTGCTTGTGCTGGTTCCCTTCGATACTCTGGTGGCATGTATAGATGTCAAGGGTATCAGTCAGCATGGAGCAAGTGTTCTTATTCTACTCGAGAACCAGAACGTGTCCAAGGGAAATGGAAAATCCCAGAAGGAACGGACAATCAATATCTGAAAAAGGTAAATATGCTCATGTATCACATCTGCAAAGTTATCTATTAGTTAACTCTCTTTTTCCTTATTACAGTGGTTTAAATCCCAGAAAGGGAAGAAGCCCATTCGAATTCTTCCACCACCCTCAGCTGCCAGTCCTTTACGAGGTCAGCTTGCTTGTCAGTCTCAATCATCAAGAACTGAAAGCTTGGGAAATCTAAAAGTTGCCATTGTTGGATCAGCAAAGGAATCTCTTGTATGATTCTTGCTCTCTAGCTTTTCAGAGAACGACTATGGAAATATACACAATAACATTTTGAAACAACTTATAACTGCATTGGACATAAAATTTATTACAGTAGTGTTTGTGCAGACTGAGTGGAAATCAAAAATTGAGGAAGCCGGTGGGCAAGTTCATGCCAAGATTAGGAAAGGTATTATTCTATGAACTGAAGTGTGGATACTTGCTCTGTTCTTGCTTCATTCCTTTCGGCAAGTTCAAGGCCATTGAAGTGATAAATGTACATTGCATTGACAAATGACAGACACTAATTGCCTGGTTGTTGGTGGTGTGCTGGATGATCAAGAGGCTGAGATGAGAAAGGCTAGGTAGGCTACTGTTGAGGCTGGCCTTCAACATGAGTTGTTTTAAGCTAATGTGGCAGTTTGTTTTGGCAGGAGGATGAAAATACCAGTTGTTAGAGAGGATTATCTGGTTGACTCTTTTAAGAGACAGAAGAAGCTTTCATTTGATCATTATAAAGTTGAAGCCCTTGGCAAAGCTTCAGGTGTAGTTACTGTCAAAGTAAAAGGGCGAAGTGCTGTGCATGAAGCGTCTGGAATGCAAGACTCTGGTCACATCCTGGAGGATGGAAAAAGCATCTATAATACTACTTTGAACATGTCTGACTTATCAACAGGTGTAAACAGGTTAGTTCTTGTGTCCATATTGTTCATCTCGCCCTCATTTTTGTTTCTTATTGTTGCCTTTGTGCATGCATGCTTGGGCATGTGGCTTAGATGTCCAAGGATTGATTTTCCTAGGAAGAAAAAAAAGTTTCTGGATTTACTTCAAGAGACCTTGTAGGATAAACTACAGTTTGGTATTTCATTGGTTTTCTGTTCCTGATTTCAGTATGAACTTGTTAATACAGCCTTATTGATATTGCTATGATTCCTCAGTAGTCGGTTGATTAATTTTCCAACAACTCTTCTCTTTGATGGGAAGCTATAGAAGCTCTGAGGATGAACCCTTTGGCATGTCTTTTTCTTTTTTTTAAAGTAATGGCATGATGTTTCAACTGATTTTTTGCAATCTGATCAAAAACTTTGGTTTGAATCATGGTGCTACTCTGATCAGTAGCTTCCTGTTAAGCCAAGACCTATGATATACCCCGAATGAGGACCTATTAGCTCGTTTGACCTCGATGTTTGATCTGCAGATTTTATCTTTTCTTTAGATGTTAAGATGAAACTATGTATCAAAATTAGAAGAAATTACACAAATTTTGATCTGCATATCTACTTTGAGTGCATATCTGTCTCATCTACAAAGAATACATGTTGGCCCTGTTAATCACTAAAAATGATGGCAAATTTCCTTTACTTTTCAAGTTCTTCTTAAAATAGATGAGGGGAAATCTGCAAAGTACCTTCCAAAGAAATTACATGTTGAATTGACAAAGAGTTAGCTGTTGGCCATAAAAATATTGGGCCTGATTGTCCCTCTTTCAGAAGCTTTGAGGGTGTAAGAAGCTATAAGATAGTTTAAACTCGGTGACATATTAGGATGGAGTTGATTATTCCAATAAGATCTCTGACATTAGGTCATTTTTTATGCATTTTGGAACACAAATTATATTCAAAAGAAACTGCAGATCAGTGGTTCATGTTCATAACTGACATCGTAAGCGAAACTGAAAGAAAGTGAGGGAAAGAGATGGCAGATTTGTCTTAATTCACCCCTGCCCTCCGTTTTCTTCTACTGGCATATTTATGTTTGTGTACCTATGAATTACTTCTCTTCAATTGACTACCATGGCTTGGATGGGATTCTTAGTTGCAATTTGCTTCTCAAGATAAGTTTCCTTTCTTCTTTCAATTGTGTCACCAAGTTGGAGCTTCTTGCACAGATATTCGTACATAGAAGATGATACAAACTATGCTTCTTGAAAGTGGTCAGTTCTTAATTGCAGCATTTAAAATGTAACTTTTGCACTGGAATGGGTTTGACAGGTTAGGGAGCAAAAGGAGTTAAGACTTTGTGGACTTTTGATGTATGTGCATGTGTACATAGACATGCGTATTCAATATACGTACATAAATATATTCTCGTGTGACAGTGGTATGCTTGTAGTCAACAACGTGTAAACTAGGAATGGAAAATTAATCTGCTTCAAGAAGTAATGTAACAAATAGTGATGGCAAATACATTGATTAAAAAGGTTATAAAATCAATGATTTTGTGATAAGATTGTAAATTGGGTGGACCAAATTGCGCATGATCTTATCTTCCACAATTAATTTTCACAAATCTTTCACTTATACAGTCTTCCTAAAGTCAAGGATCATATTACTGATGATCTCATAGATTGTTAATATATTATTTGATTATTAAACCTTGCGTTAATGTAATTGCTAAAGCCTCTTGAACTATCGGCAGTAGTTCTAAATTTTAAAATTGTCATGAAATGTGTTAATTTAACTATGTATTAATTAGTTGGGGATAATTGGTCGATTTGAAATGTTATGAGCTGATTGTAAGCTTTTCAGTTTGGAGCTACATTGCATAATTGATAAGGAAATTGTTCTTTATTTTCAACTTTTTCAATTTACATATGCCTGTTTTCAGTTTGCTGAACTCTGATCAAAGTCTACAACACGACTGCCCGATGTCCATATAAATGCCTTTTCTTTTGGTTAAATTTTACTCTTGCTGACATACAACTGTCTATGGTTGTGCTGCGAAGTTACTACATCCTCCAAATAATCCAAGAAGATAGAGGGTCAGACTGTTACCTTTTTCGCAAATGGGGTCGAGTGGGGAACGAAAAAATTGGAGGAAGCAAATTAGAGGAGCTTTTAAAATCAGATGCAATCCGTCAATTCAAACGGTTGTTTCTTGAAAAGACGGGGAATCCATGGGAGGCTTGGGAGTCAAACGAGAATTTTCAGAAGCAACCTGGCAGATTCTACCCTCTGGATATAGTACTTCTCATCTATATTGCCTAGTCCAATGCAAACATACTCAATTTAGTGTGAACTTTTATTTCTTTATAACTTTCCAAATGATTGATTTGTAGGACTACGGAGTCAGCAAACAGTCCACAAAGAAAACCTCAGATGATGCAGATAGCCAGCTTGCCCCTCCATTGAAAGAACTGATGAGGATGCTTTTTAATGTGGAGACATATAGGTCATATGATAACCCATAATAGAATTTCATGTCCTGTGGTGCTTTGTATTCTATCTAAGTCCAATACTGACTGCAGATCTGCTATGATGGAATTTGAAATCAATATGTCAGAAATGCCGCTTGGAAAACTGAGCAAAATTAACATAAGGAAAGGTACTTGATTTGAGTATCGATCTTTTGTGATTTGTATAGCCAGCTGAAATGCCATATTTTTCATTCTGTAATCAGATTATATTCAGGAATGATGGTTTGGTGATATTATACTTCTTTTATCACAGGTTTTGAAGCATTAACAGATATACAGAATCTATTGAATAGTGGAACTCACGATCAATCTGTCAAAGAAAGTTTGCTCATTGATGCTAGCAACCGATTTTTCACAGTCATCCCCTCTATTCATCCGCATGTTATCAAGGATGAAGACGATTTTCAGTCCAAGGTAGCGAATGCACTGCGAAATGCATTGCATGTTTCATCACCTAATTTTAGTTGTTTCTTGTGAAGCCAATGAGATTGTGGCTGATTGATTACTACCTAGTCAAAATAGTACTCATCTGTGTCATTTCATATGTTTACATGTGAGGTAAGGATGAAAGAAGTCTTCTCTTATATGACTCAAGAAACGTACACCATTCTCGGGTAGAAAATGTCCACTCGTGACTTGCTGGCTCCTTGCATGAGCCCACGTAAATTTTTCTTGATGCGGCCAGAATCAATGTACCATTTTGGTTTCTGTTTTGGTTTTGCAACATGGACTCAAACTGCAAAAGATTGAGATATTTGACCAGTATCTGGCAGTAGATGCAATACTGGCTATGACGGTGTTTACTTGGGAACATTTGGTGGAATGAGAATGAGATTGAAATTCTTGTCACTGTGAGTGCCATCAGACTACAGGAAGCAAAAATTGCAGAGCATGTCATAATTTTCATACTAATAGTCCCTGGTTTTATCCTATTGCTTTTAGCGTTTTCTAAAATTTTAAAGTCAGGAACCTTTACCATATAAATATTTTAAAGGCAGACTACAACCAAATAAAGTGAGGATTTTATCTGGTGAAGTTGCTTTAAGTTTCATCCTGTACTTTACCATTGTATTCTTTCATCCTGGGTTTGATGCTTTGATATTTTCAAATTTGTGGATACAAACGTATGAATGTATCTTTTCCCTTCATGGTTTATAACCAATTTGATCCCTTGGTGAATTTAGCTGCTTTCCACAGTGGCTCATTAAAATTGGCATGTCAAATGTGTTCTTGCCTTCGTGGCAGGTGAAAATGTTAGAAGCTCTTCAGGACATTGAAATTGCCTCTAGACTGGTTGGCTTTGATGTTGATAATGATGATTCGCTTGATGAGAAGTACAAAAAGCTCCGATGTAACGTTGACCCCCTTCCTCATGATAGTGAAGAGTATCAGTTGATCGAGAAGTATCTACATAAGACCCATGCACCTACTCACACGGTTGGTGTACTCTCTGATTGTTCATCGTAGACTTTAGCTTCGCTGGGTTCTCTTTACTCACTCTCTCTGTCTCTCTCTCTCTCACACACACACCCCAATTCTAGTAGAATATTTATTATGTTTCTTTTATCTTTCAGGATTGGACTCTAGAATTGGAGGATGTCTTCTCACTTGAACGTGAGGGGGAATTTGATAAATTTGCTCCCTTCCAGCAAAACCTAAGGAATAGAATGCTTTTATGGCATGGTTAGTGACACCTTTAATTCATTGAAGGATTGACATGATCCTTCGTTTGAGTGGCTATTGCAAAGAAAATGATACGTAGCAACTAAAAGTCTCTTCTCCACAGGTTCTCGCTTGACAAACTTTGTAGGTATACTCAGTCAAGGACTGAGAATTGCTCCTCCTGAAGCTCCAGCAACCGGTTACATGGTTCTCCCCCTCCTCCTCCTCCTCCTCCTCCTCCTCCTCCTCCTCCTCTCTCTCTCTCTCTCTCTATATATATATATGACGCGTGTGGTTTTTCTTGTATATGTTGAAACTTTTTCTGCAAATTGAATTATCACTTGTTATGCAGTTTGGAAAAGGATTATATTTTGCTGACATGGTCAGTAAAAGTGCTCAGTATTGCTTCACTGACAAGAAAAATCCTGTTGGACTAATGCTCTTGAGTGAAGTTGCTTTGGGAGAGGTCCATGAGCTTAAGAAGGCAAAGGTATGTGTGCATATTAGGTATTTTAGGTCTGAAAGGACAACTGATTTCCTTTATTTCTATATGCTGTTGACAAACGGCTTTATAGGAGAAGTTTCTGATAACTTAGAATCCTGCTTCATTTTTGCTTCATTTTTGTAGCTCAATATTCATTAAATTTGCATGTTAAACTTTTTATTTGCCAGAGGGGCTTATTACCCTTTCTTTCATTTGTCATTCAGTATATAGATAAGCCCCCAGAAGGCAAACACTCTACTAAAGGTCTAGGCAAGACGGTACCCCTGGAGTCAGAGTACTTGAAATGGAAGGATGATGTTATTGTTCCCTGTGGCAAACCAGTATCTTCTAATGTGAAAGCCTCTGAGCTTCTGTATAATGAGTACATTGTTTATAATACCGCTCAAGTAAGTGTATCTTTTAAAATTCAATTTTAATTATCATAATTCAGCTCACTGGCGCTTGCATTTTCTTAGCACAATGCTTTCTAATGTCTGGATAGACTTTTACTTTTTATTTAATCTAAATCTTATGGCATATATACTTTGACTTTTTCATAGTCCAAAATACCTGAAACTTATACAAATTTTGACCCGTGATTCATAAATAATTCTCATAATTATTTGAAATTCGGACAATATTTTAAATTTTGGTGGGAGGGCAAAAAGTTGCTTTTTGCCTTTTGAAAAGCACAAATCAGTGAGCCCTTTAAATCTTTTTTCTTGTATGACAATCTAGAGCTTTGCATAAAGAGGATTCAATTATTTAAGTCACAAAGGGAGAAAAAACAGAATAGCCATATGAAGGTGTTTAAGAGGAAGGAAGTGAAGGGTTATCTTGTCCCTATCTGGTGAAAAAACCATATATTCTTGCCACAAACATAGTGATGTAGGCTTTCTCACTGCCAACAGGCATTCGATATCACTTGCATGCACACTATCACTTGACTGGCAACCTCAAGCATCCTGTCATAATTTATGTTGGGCAGTTGGAGTCTTGAAGTAGTTCTTTGTTGTCTTTGAACATTGGAGTGTGATATTGGTATTCTTTCATTGTTACTAATGCAAGCTGTATCCTGCTTTGTTACTACTACCCTCTGACTGTGTTTCTTTAGAACTTGACACGGATTATAACTATCCATTACCCTGTCTACTGATCTAGTGGTTGGATGTGACGTCTTTAACAGGTTAAGATGCAATTTCTGTTGAAGGTGAGGTTTCACCACAGGAGGTGAAGGAGCAGCTAAAAGTGTTGGTTGCTTGCTTTTTGCATTTTTGTATAGGCTGAATGTAAATAGCACCTAGTGGCCAATCTGGTTGGAGTCTCAGTTTCCGGGTTGTTTGACACTTATACCCGTTAACCACTATTTTTCATCGTGGGCTAGATCTCATTTTGGGGTTCAGTGGAGATCTTAGAACTTCCTCTCCTAGCTACGAGTATGTCAAGTTTCGGTCTTGGCTCTGTAATTGACATTTGCAAGCGCCTTAGAATTATGAGTTCAGTCGTGTCCTGTATGGTTTGAGTGAATTGTCTCAAGGGGTTGCAGATGATGTGTAAGACTACTATGTCTTTGGTTCAGGGACCGAGACATATCGTCTCGCCCAGAAACGTGACTGTTCTTGAGAGTTTGCAATGCTGCCTCTTTTCAGTGGTGATGAATTGTTAATTTTAAATGTTTCATAATTTCTTGCACGTTTCATGGGAGTACGGTGCAGAGTGAGAACAGTAGAGAACTGATATATCCTCTTAACTACTGTGAATTACGTGTGTGGCGACATGGCATGTCGCTTGCACGTGTGTGGACGATTCCTTCATGGTCCATCAGACATCGGTGTTGGCGAAGGCAGACTCATATAGTGTGATTGATCAAGTACCGGGTAAGCGAGCATCATGAAGGCCATTGTCCTCTTGATTCCAGATATTATCTGAAGGTCCTGACTGTTTGTCATGAGCTGAATTCTCGTTAATGGGCGCTCTGCAGCTCAATGCGGATCCAAAGAAGATTGCTAGAATCTCTCACGTTGAAAATTGGACAGGCAAGCCGTGTCGGTGCATATGGAACGGAGAATCTACCTGTAATTTCGGTAAGAGGGTCTCGTCGGTTGAAGTAGATGATCTTGAAGCGAGAAATGGTGACTTCAACAGTTTCTTTGTCCCCCACGCCCCTTGAATTCGATTCAACCGGACAGGTCGGCGAGCGCGCGGGACGGGGCGAGGGCGGATCACCTCATCACGACAGACAGACGCGATAGGTGGGGGGCCGGAGTAGAGAAAAGCGGATCGCGGTGACTCCGACCGCGCGTACGTGTTTAGGTGGGGGGGCCTGGGTGGTTGGCGGGATGGTGGTAAGTGCAAACAGCCATCTTCCTTAGTCACGGTCGCGATATCAATCTGGTGATGTTGCTGTTGCAACATCATGCGCGGCTTCGCTTTTAATATTTTCACGGGGGAGAGGAATCGCGTTGTGTACGTGCGGCGATTGACTTTGCAGGTTCGACTTCGAGGTCACCCACGTTGTTTCATTGTCCCGAGCACCGGAACACGCCCCGATTTTCCTCTTGTCCCGACCGACCTTTCCATCGCCTCCCTGAATCGGTCGGAACGACGTCGCTATCGGGCGACGGCCACCATCTTCGGCCGCGCTGTCGGTGGTCTGTTTGATTAGCAACTCCCTTCTGCCCTAATATGACGGCAGCCACGTTGTGCCAGACGCAAGAAAGTTCGGATTAGTAGCCGATGCGTTCTTCCTAACCCCATTTTGTCAAAAGTTAGAGCAAAATCCAAGGTTAAAATCACGTGGTAGGGACGTGATCATGTCCATCTTTTTTCCCTCTCTTTTCAAACGTGACCACAAGTCTCGGATTGGACTTTAACCAAGTACAAAATGATGGGGACTTACTTGGAATATTCGGAATTTCTTTTCTTTCTCGTTTCCAACTGGAAAACCAAACAAAAATTATCGCACCAATACTGAACTTATCATACAAATATCAATTCAAATTTACAATCTTTTGACTCCGTCGATACAGCCCTAAACCCTTTTCATAGAATCATCAAATTTCCCATCTTACCCACAAATAGTTTATTGAATCTAAATGGGAAAATTTTCTTATTTGGAAAAATTTCGGAAATAAACGTCTCCCTTTTTTGGTTCCCTTCAATGTCGAATGCGATAAATTGGAGCATTCCGAACGAGGCACGGGGGGGACTAGTCATTGCTAATTAATTGCTGCTCCCCTCATTGATTTAAACAAAAGGAAGCTCCAACCCCATCTCTTCCCGAACCGATTTTCGAGCCGATCTCCAAATTTTTCTTCGACCTAGGCTTCGAAAAGTCAAGGCCTACTTATTGTTTTGACAATTTAGCTCCCCTCGTGCTTAGAACGTTGGATTTTTCCACGTTCGTAACACAGTAAAATCACGTCTCTTTCCCCCAGGAGAACTGTTCGATTACACTTTGTCCTGCACAAGAGTTATCAAACAACTCATGCATTTTGTCCCATTTGCTAATTATTTAAAAGGAACGTGACACCATACTCATACTCTGTAATTACCATCGCCGTTCCCGTAATAATTTTGATCGTTCGTTCGAATGGAGACAGTCGATGATATCTAATTTTTTCCATTTGAGGTCGATCCGAACGTATCACGCGACATGGCGATCCACCGATGTATGAATTGATATCAAACATTGACAAGAGGGTTTCTTGAGAACTAGCAAATCTTCATCTTCAAGCTGGCCAAACTAGTGGAGGTGGTGGTGGTGGTCGTGACCGACGGGTGCCGCTTCGATTTCCATCCCCTCCCGGGTTTGGTCAGCGTCAGGAAAAGGCGACAAAAAGCAGCAGTTCCCAGGTGCGGCGTTCGGCGGAGAAAAGGACCGAAAATAATAATAAACAACAGCAACAACAATAAATTAATTAATTAATTAGGCCGGAACCCATTTATTTTAATCCCCCCCCACGAGTCCCGAAATTACGACTTTGGCCCCAGAACTTTTTCCATTAAGGACCAAACCGTGCGACAATAAAATAAATGAGCTTCCTTCTGCGAATAATGCAAAAAGTGCGGGCCCCCCCCTCCTAGCCCTAAATTAAACTCAAATTGCAACAAAGCCCATTAGTCGATGTGCCCTCCGAACCCAACAAGCAGACCTTCCCTGTCCCCTCCGTCTTCTATTGCAAGCAAAAGCGTTCCATCTAGATGCACTCATAATTTTTACCAGAAACGACAAGGCATTAACAACATTTTTCAAGAGAATGTAAGGTGATGTACAGAATCAATCACAATGAAAGAGCGCGCCGCGGATTTGTATTTAGGAAACCACATCGTGTGTGGATTCCGCCGCTGTTTTTAAAACACAGTACCATGCGTATTAGATATCTCGAGCGTCATTGTCAGACCTGACGCTCGATGATCTTCCCGACGATGCGAAAATCAACCTTTGGTGGGCCAGCTCCGAGCTGGTAAAATCTCGCGTGTGAATCTCTTGGACCATATTCGATCTCTTCTTCAACACATTTGATGGTAGAATTGCGAGGATGCATGCCACAGCAATCATTGCTTTGGACAATTGGTTGACATTCTAAGCTATGAGAACCAATGGTGACGAAAGTGGGGCTGTGTAGTAAATGAATCGCATAAAGGGCCAAAAAAAAAAAAAAAAAAAAAAACAAGGGAGAGAGAAGAAAATGTATGAATTGCACATAGTGTATAAACAATGGCTTAGGTATCTTGTGAGTAAATTTTATTTCTTTTTCTCGGAATGGAACGAGTCAAGACAATAATTGCACATAAAGAAATGAGAATGTACTTGGTCCTTCCCGTTATATTTAAAGGACACCCTCGAACTGCCCCACACGCTCCCTACCTCTCCTTCCCTTCCATCATCAGAGCAGGAGTACGTGCAAATCTGCGAGCTCTGCGATCTGTCCTTATTCCTTCGCTCATCCCCACTGCACCCGTGCGCATCACCTTCTCTGTCGCCGTCGTCGCCGTCCGGTAATGGGGTCGAGCGGGGCGGGGTCGCCGTGCGGGGCGTGCAAGTTCCTGAGGCGGAAGTGCGCGGCGGACTGCGTGTTCGCGCCCTACTTCAGGACGGAGCAAGGGCCGGCGCGGTTCGCGGCGATCCACAAGGTGTTCGGGGCGAGCAACGTGGCGAAGCTGCTGCTCCACGTCCCCGTCGCCGAGCGCTGCGAGGCGGTGTTCACCATCGCCTACGAGGCCCAGGCCCGCCTGCGCGACCCTGTCTACGGCTGCGTCTCCCACATCTTCGCCCTCCAGCAGCAGGTCTTTATCCCGCCCTTGCTCGCCGTGACCGCGATCGTTCATTGAATTCGTGATTCGATATGCTGTGTTCTGCGCATCATCTTTCTTTTTTAATCTGAACTTTTGTTGAGCCTTTTTCTTTCCTTTTCCAGTTAAAGGGTCGATAAAAAATATGAAGTTTGACCGAGAAACTTAGGAGAAAGATCTAAGAATTTTTGTCCTGGCATGTGAATTTCTCAGTTTTCTGGGATTTCCGCTTCTTAAATTTTTCCTTGTCGTTCGAAATTCATTGCTGAAAATGCCTGCTACTCTTTCCCAGACGAAGCTTTTCTCTTAGGGAAATTTAAGGAGAGACTCATGAGTTCTTGTCCATCTTAACCCTTCCACCTATATTTGTAGAGTGTAATGCAAGAAAGATCGACCGGTACTGCATGAGTGTCTAATTTCTTGATTGATCGCGACCCTCCTTTGCATTGGTACAGCACACGACATCAATCTCCAACTCTAATTTTGCAATCAATCTCTCTCTTTCTCTGTGATTTCTTCACAGGTCGTATATCTACAAGCACAGCTGATGCAAGTGAAGGCCCAACTGGCTCAGAATCTGGTGACGAACTCCACAAACAACAGCGTCGCAATGCCAAACCCTCATCAACAATGGGGAGGTGATGGTAGTAATAATAACATGAGTGGAGTCCAAGCTTTCGTGGCCAATCACATGATGATGATGAGCAACAATTCAGCCTCTCCCACAAGCTCGCTCGAGTCCATCGATCACAGCAACAACAGCAACAACAGCAACGGTGCAATGATGATGGTTCATCGCGAGACGGAGAGTAATAGAGATGACTGTTACAATTATCAAGAGCTTTCTTTCATGCTGCCATCTTCATCGTGCACCACCAAGAAGAGACCCCCCAACTGCGACTTGAGCGAGCTTCAAGCTCTTGCCCATACAATGATGAGGAACGGATCGTGATGGCAATGGTCTTCAATCTTGGTCTGGTCCTTCATGCCTTGATCATGATGGTCATGGTGATGATGTTTGGCCGAAAATGGTGTAAATATTAGAGAGACCCATCTAGGGGGAAATTGAAAAAATGAACACAAAAGGAGTCTAGCCTAATTTGATACAGGCCGGCGGGTGTAGGGGAAGTTTCTTGTCCATCAGAGTTTCTATCCAATCAATCTCTCTCTCTCTCTCTCTCTCTCGCGTATGCGTTTGTTGACCTCAAGACGGGTTGATTTATATTCATTTAAATTCACCTAGAGAGAAAGGAGGCTTTGTGCAGATCCATCATTTATGCAACTGCATAAATGCAGTAAAGGTTCATCAACTATCTTATTTGTTTTTAGAATCAAGGAAGCACAGACGCTCAATTACCTAAAAATCTATAGAATGCCCTATAATTTTCATGAATTAGTTAAGCGCAGGCTTTCGACTTGCATAAACAATACTGATCTAGAGCAATTTGCATTTGTCCCTATTCAGGCAACTTAATGCACTACAAAAACTTCAAATTAAATAGACGTTGGAGAGATGGCCAACCTGGTTTCTGTTGTCTCTCTCTTAAATATAATTAGGTATTCTCTACTTTCATGTTGGGTCATATTATTTTACCCTATATCAAGGTCACACACAAAGTTGTTCAACAGAACAATGGGTATCGAGCTGTTTAGTTATGATTTTGCTATGTAAATACTCACCCCATATGTGACTCAAGTAAAATGACTTATTGTAAAGAAAAGCACTCAGGATGCAGTCGACCGCTCACGTTTGAGGGCGAATACGACAAAAATTAGTATATTTGGCGTTTGGTAACATCATTTGGGAGGAATATATTCATATAAATTCTTATAAAATAACTTGATAAGTTGTCCAAACCTAAGGATGGGATAGACCAAAATTTGATAAGATTTTTTTTTTATTTTACAAAAAAAAAAAGAAAAACACTAATTCGTTCTTTTGTTTCATCAATGACATCGCTGGCAAAAACTGAAAGATGGTCACCTCTCTCTATCTCTCTGTGATTTGAGGTATAACTTATTCTGATCTGATTTGACATTTTTATACTTGTATCAAATGCAGCTTTACTCCGAGACTTCACTAAAAAGACTGGCCGCAGCCATACATAAGCTCGAATCCTAATTAACTTCACGAATAATGAAAAACGCCAGGATTTGAACTGGGGATTAGAGCACACTAGTACAAATGAATCGAGTACACAACATGTTTGGCTCTTCTGGCATCAAGAGTCATTCTCAATTATAATATATGCTGACCCTCTGTCATTATATAAAAAATACAGATTGAAGTCGCGCACGTACGCCCCCCCTATATTACAATTGAACTGGGGATTAGAGCAAACTAGTAGTAGGTCGTATGATTGTAGATAATTATTAAGGCTACCCCAAATCCTTCAGGTGAAGTACTAGAGGGGGCCATCCTTTGCCCTAGGCCTCGTGTCCTAATGAGCAGGTTCACCTAACGTTAGTCCCAATTTTTCAATTTAAATCCACTAATCTATGCCTCTCTGTACTCATATTAAAAGACCAAATGTCCCCTTGATTGAATGCATGTGGATACATCATTAGTATGTGCTTGGGCTCGGCAAAGACTTTGTCCAACCAATAAGCACCCCAAAACCCTAAACAAATGTCAAACATGTGGGAAGACAACCTTATACTTGCGGTCGAGAACTTAATTATCTCACGGTTTAAGTGAAAAATGCACGTAAGCGTCCGAGCCCCAATACTATAATGATTTGCTACTACAAGACATATCGACCAGTCTTAATCCCAGTCGATAATTCATAAGAATTTTATCGAGCCCCCGGCACACTAGCATATATTATAGGAATAATCTGACCATCAATTCCAGTCAAGCCGCAAGCGACCCACTTTCGGATTCAATAGGCATTTAAAAAGGTAAGATACAATGCACAATGGCGCAAAATTAATGGCTTAAGCGTATTCCTTATACGTGTCATTGCTTAGACTTGGAAAGCAACCGTGTCTAAACAATGCTTAAGTATTAGTTTAATGGGCCGGTTACTGTACGTTAGTTCAGTGTGAGTTCCAGAGAGAAAGACTTGTCAAGAAAAAGTTGGTGTGAGGACCCAGAAAAGGAAGAGAAAGAGAAAGAGATGTAAAGCTTAGTAGGCGACACGAGTAGATATTTAAATAGAAAGCAAAAGGGTCACGAGCAGGCAAAGGAACGTTGTGACGATGGATTGCAGCTCATTTATAATGGCTCTGATTTGATTAGGTTAGATTAATCATGTCCAACCGTCGCTCTTTTCACACTTGTCGCCTGGCCTTCGTCTGGTCTATTGCTCTCCAAGGGCACAAGTTCGTGTTCATAGAAGTGCGAGTCGAAGAAACGAAGGCGGGTTTCGAAGGTGGGAAGAAAGGAAAGATTCGATTGCTTGGGGATATGAATGGAACGATTTCGTTGAATTTTCAGTCGAATTGTTCGCGGCGAGTTTTGCTTTGATTTGCGCGATTCTGGTTTTATCATTTGTCGATATTGTAATATAAAATGGTCTTATATATATGATGTGACATAAACAATTATTAACTTGACTTCAAGGTTGGGTTTCGCTTGACCAAGAAAAAGGGTAGTGAGAGTTCAGCTTTGTCATGGCCTTGGTTGCACGAGTTAATTTTAGACGTGGGTTGCACGAGTTAACTGTAGACGTGCTATGATATATACACTTGACATTAAGTCCACAAACACTGGGGCTGATCAATTTTATGGTGAGTGGCTCTCACTTTGGGACTTGAAACCGGATCAACAGAATCAGTTTTCAGTTCGTGAAATTAAGAATCGGCCTACCTACTTCTGAAATCGGACTAAATTGGACCAACTCGTTTAGTTCGGTTCCTAAATGGGTCTAGAAATTGGCGGTAACCTTTTTCTTGTTTTTGTTATTTCCTATTCCCTGCTAGATTGCAAATGTGTCTCTTCTCTATGCAAATAAGAACGTTGTTTTTGTTATTTTCTCTAGCCTTTTGACAACCGAACAAGGAATTGGAAGAAAGACGTAAAATAGATAAGGAAATTGGAGAGTGCTTTTAACAAGGCCAATCTTTCGCCTTTCAAAAGATCTTCCAAACCGGCAACGGCTTCTCAAATTGCCAAAAATGAAAAATTCCCTGTAATCCACATCATGATTTAATAGGTTAGAGAGAAATGATAGGTAACAGTCTTTAATCCATTGTGAAAATAATAATTTGTTTTAGACCACAAAAATCAAATAACAAATAATTATAAATTGTTGTGTGGTCCACTCTTTAAGAATTTGTGGCTCACAAACTGTTATTCTCACAGTTCCCAACGACTGTTTATAGTAGCAAACTCTAGTTCAAAAGGCATTAAAACAAATAACCTAGCCCCAAGAATTAGCAAATTACGCGGGAGGGAGGTGTCAAGCAAGACAGACTAAGAAATGCCTGACCGCGTGACATTGAGAAGTGAGAAGCATGAGACTAAGAAAGAACCGAGAGGGACTGAATGACGAGAAAGGGAAATTAGGGTTTTGACTCAAAATAAATGGGAAATTACACATGCCACCCCTCCAAACATGCTTTAAGAAATGTATTGTAATTATAAGAATTATAAATAAATCAATAACTCTTGGTCCGATCTAGATAGATCGGTTGACATATGGAATCGGAAACTAAATTATCGGCAGTTCCAAATTTTAGGAATTGGAAATTGTTTAGAACCGGCCCCTAGCAAATACTAGTAGAAATTCGCAAATACACAAGATTGGCGCAATGAAAAAAAGAATTATGAAAGCCGTTTATTTCGGAGGTAAAATAAATGGTTATACTAAAGAAACCCCGGGCAATCGTAAATCGGCAAATTAGAGCACGAAAACAATAACGAAAAAGTCCGAATATACGAGTAATAATAAGCAAAAAGTAGAAAATTGATTTGAACCCCATGAAAGTGCTAGAATTTGGTGCTCAGAATACTACTTTGAATTAACTTTCTGTAGCCAACAAACGTACGGTTCTGTGGGTAGGGTGGGGAGGCTTCGGGGATGAGGGCTGCGTTCAAAACCATCACAGGAGCCAAAAAGAAAAAAAGAAAAAAAATTATAAAATTTTGTAAGAATTATATGATAAGCCTATTTATACAAAGAATGAACAATTTTTAATTATTATTGACATATGATAAACTTAGACAATGAGAATAAAGTTTGGTTATTTATTAATAGAATTATTGATAGCTTAAAAGAATCAACAAAAATGGAGTTGATAATTTCGGATACAATTATCAAAGAAGTAACTATCATCATAATGGAATAACACAATTGTCAAGATAGCAAAGCCGAAGAAACCATCAAGGTTGATTGAATTTTGGCGTGTTTCTTAGCTGTAATTTTAGATCTGCATCGTCGATTTTCTAGTGCATATCTTTACCAATTTTTTTTTTTGGTAAGGTAAGGTTTTACCAAATTTTTTGGGTGCTTCATTGTCAATTAAATTTTGATGCTACATCTTTATGTTCTTGAGTTTTGTCATTGATTAAATCGCAACACAATTTGTGTACATTCAATTCCATTTGAAGTGAAGTTGTCAATTCCCTTATTTGCTTATGATATTTTGTGTTCATAATTGCTACAAAACCGGTCTCTACAAATAACAATCGAAGAACAACTTTCGTTGAAAGGTATTCGTCCCAAAGTCACATTTTGGCTCAATATTTTTTTTTGGCACACTCATTGGGGCTAGTATAGCTTATTTGAGGAAGTACAATGCCAATAACAAGGAACCATCCAAAGCTTGATCATACTATGGGTAACAACCTTGGTGATACAACTAGTCCGAGACCTCAATTGTAGAGCCAAGCCAAGAGGGCTATAGCACCAAACCTTACTTTGGTTGCTACCATGAAGAGGCTGCTTGAGGAATAACAAAAAATAAGATGCTTAATCACATGACAAGACCCATCTTTTATGTGATTAGGCTGATAGTTGTTAATGTGATGAACAATGTCACCTCTAAGCCTAGGACATTCAATCAGTCCATATCGATCCAACCAAGCATAGCGGTTTTCGAGTATGTTCCTCCAACTCTTAGTCAATTGAACGGTGTAAATAATTTATATTAAGTAATTCCACCACCCGTGAGGATTATGTTGAACCTAGGGAAAATGAAGGTCAAGTATTGACCTGTCTACCCTAAACCTAGGGGATAGAAAGGGTGAGTTTATCAACTTTTATCAACTTGTGAATCCTAATCAAGTGGCTGAACTTGTGATACAATAATTAGGTGTCGAGAGAGAAATGATCTAAGCCAGTATATTAGAAGTCACATCTTGATTGGATTGATATTATATCTTCATTGTTTTTACTTATGAAGATGACCAATCGATCGCCGTAGACATTTTTAAGTTTATTGCACAATGTGGAGAGGCAAGACCAATCGATCACCGTAGACTTTTTAAAGGGGGATGACTAAGTTTTGTTTATTATCGATATGTGATAAATTTAGTCTATGAAAGCAGAGTTTGGTAATTTTCAATAGAACTATTGAAAACTTGAAAAATCGACAACTTGATGAATCAATAGCTTAAAGGAATCAACAAAAAAACTGAGTTGATAATCTCGGATACAAACATTAAAGAACTAACCGTTAATGTAGCAGAATAAAACAACCATCAAGATAATGGAGTTGAAGAAACTGTTAAGTTAATAAAGTCAATGTAACCGTTGTAACTGTCCGTTGTAATCTCTGTTGATAATCGTTGATCGTATACTTTAAATAACCATATCGTACTCTTCGGAGGCCCCCAAGCACAAACAAATAAATATGTCATCTTTCAATTCCTGCACTGTAGTTATATTGTCTAGATTCGTGTCACTGATTAAATTCCAACATATTTCTTAGCTATAATATTCAAATCCATGTCGTCGATTATATTCCAACATGTATCTTTACAGTATTTCCATAATACCTCATTGTTGATAAATTCCGACATTGCATCTTTACATCCTTGGGGTTTGTCATTGATTAAATTTAGACACAATTTGAGTATGTTCAGTTTTATTTGAAGTTATCGATTTTCTTATCTAGCTGCCAAATTTTCTATCCAAAATCACCACAAAACTCATCTTCTCTAATAAAAACCAAATAGCAGATTTTGCCGCGAGTCGGATTCCAACGAAACAAAGCATCATGACTCCTCATGACTTAAAAAGTTGTAGCTTATTACAAAATGTTTTGCGAGCTCTTGTCCGGAGCCCACCTATTGGTTCTACATTTATGAAGCTCCCGCAAAGTCTTCAGCTATTGCGTCCACATCAAGTGTAGCAAGCACGAGACAGTATCATTAGTTAATATAAATTGTCATCCACGCATGTAACATATCAATAGTCGAAACCTCAGTAAATTCATGAGAAGTGGGGCATGTCGTCACATTTGAATGGACCACCGCCACGACCATCATCAGCTAGCTTTCATACCTCGTAAATTCATGAATTGATGCATGCACCATATCTTAATCTAAGGAACAAATCTTGATTTAAGGTGGATCCGTCGAATTAAATCGGTTGGTGTTAGCTGTTAGGTCAGCTTTGTCCCACTTAGGCCTGCAATCTTCGTAGTCCTCCAAAAGCAGGCCCGTTTTCCCGGGTAATTCACGGGCCCGCGGTCAAACACCCTCGGGTCGTCATCTTGGAACATGCTAATTCTTTTTTTAAATAGTTTGAATTCGTGCATTACCTTACTTTTGTCTAATTCGACGCCAACAACCATCCAAAAAAAAAAAAAAACAAAAAAACCCATGTGCATCTACGTATCTTTCACATATTTAATAGAATTGGAATTTGATGTTTTGTCTCTCTTTCGTCTCTTCCAAATTTGCCCTCATAGGAAATTAAAAAAAAATGTAGTTCGCCGCCCCACTAGAAATTTCCTCCACCTCCGCCGTACTCTAGCTTGGTTGTTTAGTCGTCGACAGGTAGGGCCTCTCGCTTTTCAAAAGAAACTTCTTCGTTTGGCTTTTGGAAACTGGCTTTTTCCACCGTCGGGTGGTTTCTATAATCTATTCTCCAATTCATTGAATATATACTAATTCCCATCCTATTAAATGGCCAAAAGTACGGACCTTACTTTTTGCTGATAAATTCAATTAGGCACTTATCATGATATATTAAACATGTTATGAAACTTTAAAATTTACTACTGAAACAAGTGACTTTTTTTTACTGTGTAATTCTTTCGTATTCAAAACGTCTTGAAAAGTGTTATTCTACTTTTAGTTAACCTACCAGTCTAAATTTTAAGAAACATTCTTCACTCTCTAGATCTCCGCCAATGAAACAATACGAGCACGCATACCTAAGCAAGGAAAGAAGCTGCAAGTTTTGGGTTTGTCTGGTGTAGAATGGGCATGAAGAGGGAACATCAATGGGCGCTTTGAAGAAACCGAATCGAGCAAATGACGAAGGTACACACGGTGTGCCATCCGCACGTCTTGGCACGACTACCATTGACCCGAACATCAAAAGCTTTCTTGTCGAAGAAAGTTCTCTGCAGAGTCTAGAAGTAACCCTTGGTTTTGTTCGGCATTTATCCTTCATTGAAAATGTGAAAGAGACTGGCTTAATCTAATTGTATCACCATTAGAATGTTAAACTGTATTTTCAACTTACATTAGGCGTTCCAGTGCTCTCCATCCAACTATATATCATGAAACTTGTTAGCCTAGAGGTGCCGACTGACTTATATGCATCTAAACATCAGTCTTGTCAGCAATAGTGATGCACCACCCCTTTCTTGTGTAAATTTAGACGGCGAACGTAGGTTGTGCCGGAGTCGATTTGTGGGCATTGTACCGACATCGAGTTCTATGTGGAGTTAGCGATGTTTATGAGCTCATTGTCCCTCTCGATCAAATTCTTTTCGGCTCCTCAAAGACAGCAAAAGAGAGAATAATACTAGCAACCTCATTCAGTGTTCATGCACCAACCAACTAGCTGATGAATCAATGATTTAATGACACATTTTCATTTTGGATATTCCATAATTTTAAGTTGGTTTTGAAGCTTTATTTCAGTGACAATCAAATGCTCTTACAAGGTACCTTCTCTTACACCCACTAACCCAGGAAAAAGTTCTGCTAAACAGGCAAATTTTGTTCAAGGGCACTTAGGTTTTCCTTCCTTGGTTGTCCAGTTATCGTAACAAGGACGCTCCTCCATGTGGCCATAAGCTCCTGATGGAACACACAAACACTTTGCACAGTACTTGTTGCAGAAGAACAGGTGTGGCATCTGGTGTGATGCTGCCAAGCACCTGTAGTCGCAAGCTTTCGAGCATTCTAGGGAAAAAGAAAACGCAAGTTAACTGGAAAACGATTCGATTTTAGTGGTTAAGTTCTAAATTCTGTGGAATTTCAAATGATAAACTAGAAGAACTAAAGTAGATTAATGAAATGGCCAAACCACATACCTTCTGGACGAAGAGACCCTTCACCACCAGCCTAAACATAGTATTATCATAGGTTAATAGGCAAGTTAGACAAGTTTAACCACACATGAGTAATTATAAAAAAGATATTCCTTTGCAGTTTTCCATGAAATTATGGGTAAATGTTGATATATTCTTACCTTTGGGACTTCAAAAAAGAGCATTGAGGCAATAAGGAAGAAGATGAAACGTGCTTGAAGCATTGAAAAGCAAGCCATTTTAATAATACTCTAGTTATTTAGTTATTATTAAAGGGAGGGATACACCCGTCTGGGCTCTCGGAAATTGGGGCTTCACTTTATATTAGATGTTCTGGTGCAATTGCCATTATTTGCTTATCCCTCCTGATATGGAAATATAGGACTGAAGAACACCTTAGTTTCCAAAATTTTTAGGTTTGATTATTCATGGACGGCATGTGATTTCTTTTTTACTGTTTCGGAAACTGGCTTTTTACCCACGCATTGCATGGATTGTCATACAAAATTATAATTAGAACGGAGCATAAAACATTTTAATATATATACAAGATTATTTCACTGTATCATTAGTTGAAAAGATACACATAAAAACTGAATTACCAAAGTAGAGAGCAACTGAGTAGTATAGAAATAAAAATTCACAAACATAGTATAAAGTACTAATACCATAAATAAAATATTATCTCTGAAATGCATATAAATAAAAGAATTTTTTTGTCTACTGATTAATATAGGAAGAACCTTAAATTATATTATTATACTAGAATAAAAAATATTTCTTAATGCAAACATTGTAATAATGAAGGGGGAGGAGAAGGACGAGGATAATAAATTAGTGTATATATATTTTGCTATTTTCACGGCAAAAGCCATTAAAAAATTTTCTTCCCACAAGGGGAGACCGACCTACACTCCTAGGTGGCACAATGAGAAACAACACTCGGAGAAGATTTGGTTATAATATATTAATAAACTTTTACCAGCGCATGGCGCTGATTGCCATACAAATATATAATTCAAATGGAGCATGAACCATTCTAGCATAGATAACATTTCAAATTAACATATCATTGGTTATAAAGGGTACACATAAAATCATTGACAAGAAAATTAATATAGTGGCGCTTACACAAGAAAATTGTCCAAATGATCGTAAACCTATTATATGGGCTCAGCCAATTTGATCATAAACTTTTTAATTTGACTAATTTAATCCTAAACCTTTTAACAATTCGTCGATTTAGTAATTTCAGTCAATTTTGATCGAAAATCATTGACAACGTTGATTTTTGTAATTTTTTTAGAAAAAAATTGAAATTTTTCTATGAAAAAATTGAAATTTTTCTATAAAAAAAATGTAAAAATCATCCAAATTAACGCTGGTCGTGCCAAGTAAGATGGCTACCATCTATTTCAACAATTTCTGATCAAAATTGACTATAAGAATTATATTAGCAAATTATCAAAAGATTTAGCACTAAATAAACCAAATTAAAAATTTTAGAATTAAATTAACTGTTGTGTAATAGTCTTAAATTTTTTTTAACAATTATCACTACAAATATTGACCCACCCTACGATGGACGCGCTTGATTCACGCCTTGCCCCCTCATCCGAGAGGGGAGGGTTTGAAACTCCACGTCCTCATTGCGCGACTTAAGTGGAGTGCCGTGGGAGGTGGGCCCCCGCGCTAGTGCTTCCTCTGGTTTGTGCCACCGGCTACCGGTTGTATGGTGGTTCTAGGGTCATAAAAAAAAAAAAAATTATCCCTACAAATATTGTATGTTATTTTAAGCGTTTTTCTTTCCTTTCGAATATTACAACTTCATTACTTTAATTTTATTTAACACTAGTAAATGTGCACTAGCATAATATACATAGTTTTGCTTTTTTCAAGTGTTTTTTATGCAAATCTTATGACTTAGTCACTTTCACTTAAATTTAATTCAAGTATATTGGAATTTGAAAAATTAAGGGTGAAAATGTTTGAATCATATAGTAATCAACAAATTATATATAGTATGCAAGACATTGTATGTGTGTGTATATACTGTAATGTTTGCATTTTTTCAGAAAATTGTCTAAGAATAAAAAGAATCATATTTCAATTCTTATATATGTAAGTGAATCACTTACGTATTTACTCATGGAATCACTTACGTATTTACTCATGGATTCAATATGTATAAAATGAGTAATCGAGAAGATTGAAAGAATAAAAAAAATTGAGATCCCCTCTTTGCATCATATAATAATATAGATAAAACACCGAAAACCATTAACAAAATATCAAATCTTGATACATAAATTCGTTATAAATTTTCATGATTTTTTAGAACTTAAAATAATTTTGTTCTAGTCCAAAACATGAAAAAAAAAAAAAAAAAAAAAAAAAAAAAAGAGGTTAGAACTTCCCATAAAAAAAAATTAAAGCAACTCCAAATGGTCCGTGTTCTCTTAATTTTGGCGATGGCCCTGGTTTTCTTTTTTGCCATAGTGAAGAAATTACCCCAAAATTATGTTCTCATCTTTGACGGATATGGACATGTGCTCTTTTTTAAAGACAAAAAGTTCAATGATTGCACAAACATATGAACATATTTGGAAAGTAAGGCTCTGTTTGATAACCATCCCAATAGTGACTGATTCTAATTTTTTATTCCCAGAAGAACTTTGGGAACAGAATTGAGTTTGGTAAAATTTTTGTTTCTAGGAATAAGAATAAATAAAAAAAAGTTTATTCTTGTTTCGAGAACAAATTTGAAAATAAAAAAAATCAACTTTTCTTCTTCTTCCCTTCCGCCATCCCGCGACCACTATCCACCACCGCCGGTTTGGTCACCTGAGCTCGCCGGTTCGGCGAGCTCGCTAGAGGCTCGCCGAGGCAAGGCGAGGTCCGCGAGCTCGCCAGAGGCAAGCCCAGCCACCAGCGAGGCTCGGCCTCGTCGGGGTTGGGCAAGCCTCGTGACGCCCAGCCTCGCCAGTGGCCAGGCAAGCCTCGCCCAGCCCCGCTGGTGGCCAAGCAGGCCTCGCCCAATCCCGGCGAGGTCGGCTTGGCCACCGGTGAGGCTCAACCTCGCCCGGATTTGGCGAGGCCAAGCCTCGGCGGGCTAGGGCAAGCCTCACCCGGCTACCGACGAGGGCCAACGACGCTCCGGTGAGGTCGCCGCCCCTCATCGGCGGTCGCCGATCCGACGACCGGCCACAAGAAGAAGAAGGAGAAAAAGGAAAAAAGAAAAGAAAAAAAGGAAAAAAAGTAAAAAGTAAAAAATTTATTTAAAAATGAAAATAAATTGATTTGGAACATAATCAATGAACACGATACCAAACGCAATTTATTCCAGAATCAGAAATTTTGGACAATTACCAAACACGTTCTTTTACTCAGAATTAGTTTCCGGGAACATAATCGTTACTAAATGCGCTCTAAATTACCTAAATCTCATTTCTTCATGCCCATTCTTTTATGGGCCAAGCTGGTTTCTCTTGCTCTCCCTCTCTCTCTTCAATCACGCCCTAAATTACCTAAATCTCATTTCTTCATGCCCATTCTTTTATGGGCCAAGCTGGTTTCTCTTGCTCTCCCTCTCTCTTTTCAATCACTTACTCAAATGTCTATAATCAAAGGCAATCAGTACATCAAAGAACACACAATCAAAAGAAGAAAAACCGAGAGAGAGAGAGAGAGAGAGAGAGAGAGAGAGAGAGAGAGAGAGAGAGAGTAATGTAAGACTATACATTAAAGAACTGGCCGAAGGATGGTGGACAAGATGGACACAAATTCGATTTCACCTACAAGCATAAGCACCAAGATCGTGACTTTTCATGATTAGTCGATAACTTAAACCCAACACTCAAAAATGTCAAAAAGCTCAAGTAAATGTTCATCAGCTGCTCTATTCCTGGAAGACTCAGAGATCAATTTCCACTCGAATTGGAATGCTCTGTATGTAAAAGAGTTCAGTAGGTCAAATCATTCAGAACTAACATCAACCCCTCTTTGCTTCAAGAAATCCTTGGCCTCAACAACGTCCTGCGAAAGATTCAACTCTCTTGCCTCAATGCAAAATTTAACTAAATGTTCTAATTAAAAAACAAACAAACAAACTATAACTGAACAAAAACGTGCACAAAAAATGGGCAGGTATAGAATACATTGCTAAGTTCCAGCAAATTGTCCAACAATGGAGCAGTCGTTCTGAAAGACCAAATTCATATGATTCACTGCAGCTGTGTGCCATCCTATTATCACATCATAGACATTTCACTACAGTCTTCAACCCCTCCTTCCAGCGAAATGAAGCACAACAAGCATGAGCTTACCTACTCAGAGAGAACCTTAGAGAGCAAGAAATTGTGCTGGATGTAAAGTCAGGTTCAGGTCACCCCATACTCCTGTGGTTGACCCACAAGTCAGCCTTAACACAGGCGAGCAGGCTGATAAACTAAATTGAGTAACAAGTCCTCCTGCTGAAGAATGCGTCCCTCTTGCCCCACTAGCCATAGAATTCACAGTGATCCACAGTGCCCCACTACTTCTTATGACATGCAGTCTCTACAAACCACCCACTAGATTAAATCCAGTAACAACTCCTCCTGTTTCTTTTACTAGCCGAATGTAACCCTGTTACTTTGCTAAAAAGATAATCTACGGTCACCTAAAATACTCAACTAGCTCTTAGGGGACTATATTCCCCCGAGACCACCCACCAACCCCAAACAACACGCATAGAGTGGTCACTGACAAGCCATTGAGTAAATACCACATGTATTGTTTTGAATCTCAGACCACCTGCTTCTCGAGGTCAAGACAAAGTGTAACTTATGGAGATATAATGATATATGACACCGCAGCCATATAACTTTACCACTTCCATGTGCTCCTAGGGGTCATAAATTAAACAAAAAGCTCCAAGAAACCCGATAAAGCAAGCAGCAAAGTGCCAACCTAAAAAACTGGACAAAATATCATAGATTGCCTGAACATGAAACCAAGCGAAGTCTTGAGAAATACTATTCGAGCATCAAATCCGAAAACATATACAGACCTTCTTCGAGAAATGTTCAAGAGACTAAATATGTCAGAAGGTCATGATCTTGATGATGTTTTTCATTTGAGATAAGAAAAAATATTTATATATAGGCAACAGAACTAGCTCCATTGAGAAAACTTCCTTTTAGGCATTCAGTCATGCAATTTGCATGCAGCACACTACCAGTAATATTCTAACTTAAGAAATTCGAAAGAGGAGACTCGGTATAATCATTACAAAATCATACGAGCTACCGCCAGTAAAACAACCCTAAGGAAAAGAAACACATACAAAGAGAAATGGAACCCATTGAGAGGCAAAAAAAGATTGTCGACATATGAGGCTCGTCCAATAACAAGATTAAGAAAATTCGAAAAACAAAGTACCTGCTGCAACAACACTGCCTCTTGAGGACAGGTTGGAAAGTGCATTAGGCCGATGCCAACCATTAGCAATCCATAGCATCCCAGTGAAACAATGAAATATATTGGTAGCTGAAGAACAATTAGAAACTCAAAATATCAAGCTATGCACAAAAGGAAGGATCTTAAAGGAGAAGGGAGAGGCAACTAAAAAGATTCTCACCAACCAAGTCTGACTTCGTGGAACTACAGACATCTCCAGGAGACCAATCCACACGGCAGAGATAGCCACCAACAAGGTAATTATCTTCACAATATGCTTCATTATGCTCAAGAAACCCTACCCTTCGTCACACAAAAATACAAAAATCAGACCAGCAAGAACTGTTCTCCATCCAAATTAGCAACGATATATTTCGGTCGTATCAGCGAGCAACAGACTGCCATTTCAGGATATTCGATACAGAAATTTCTCACACAAAACATTTATACGTTGCCTTTTCACATTCAAGCCAGTATTGCAAACATTTATGCACACCACACATAAGTCAATCCTACTCTTCCCTAACTAATCAGGAAATTCTAAGACACAGGCATCAAATATACCTGATTCGACTCGAAGAATATGTCTGAATCGGGGGATGAAGGAGTAATTCAGGAAGCGGATCCGATTTAGCGGGATCGTAACCTTAAACCCATCGAATATTTTTCAAGAATTAGCCAGAGCTTCAAGAAAAACCAAACTTTCTGATCGGAGGAAAGAAAGAACCGGGAAGAAAGGAAAGAAATAAAAATAAAAATCAAACCTTGAAATATTATTCGTATTGGCGACGCTTTCGGAGTCAAACCCACCAAAGTATCTGATGAAAGCTTTACGGAGATAACCCGAGCCGATGATCGAGGCTCTGCAAAAAAAATAATACTAAGAAATCAAATACATATATAATTATTTTTTAAAAAAAAACCAAACCCTTCGCGAAAATTCGAGCGTCGATTATGCTGTGGTTCGGCAAATACGATGCAATAGAAGAGAGCAGAAAGAGGAGCATCGCAGGAAGCAGACCGACGGAGGAAACGGAGGTGGAGGATTGACCGGGCTTGGGCCAAATGGGCCTGTGTTTTATGGCATTTCTAGTATTTTTTTTTTTCCCCCAAAGAGCTGCATTGAAGAAAAAAAGAATGGCTTGGCCCAAAGAAATAAAGAAGAATGAATAGGAATGAAACAGAGCATGGAAAAGTCTATTCCAAAAAATGATTCTCAAAATAGAGTCTCCCTAAACTACTTATCAAAATAGAGTTATTTTCGTCCCATCACTCTGAGAAGTTGTCTAATTGTCGTCCTCCCAATCCATGGAAACAAATTTTAACACTTTTCACAATATTTATTCTTGTCAAAATTAGAACCAATGTAGCATTAATGATTAAAGCTGGAGCAGCAACCGTGCACGTCATTATATGTTTATGTTTTGGTTAATTTTGATTTTACAGGTTTTATGTTTAATTTAGTTAAAATTCAAGAACGGATAAAAGAAGAACATGATGTAGTATATTAAAATAACATAGACTACATTGAACATAAATCTGGAAGTAAAACTGACGACAATCTCATTTAATTTAATGTAAAGAGTAAAATTCTGAAAAAGCATACACATTTAATAATTAATAATTAATTTGAAGTGTGAAATTATACCGAATTAACACCATTCGCAAAACTATAATGATAAAATAAATCACATCCAAAGGATCTGACTCGAATTCTAAAGCCGCGTATTATGGCATTGCACCAATCTCGTGTGTAAGCTACCACCAAAGCGATCAGAGCAGTTGCATGTTGTTGTCGAGATCATGAGTGAGCGAACCTCTCAACGGCCCAGAAAAAAAAAAAAAAAAAAAAAAAAAAAACATGGTCCCACCATTTAGTTGGGCGTGCTGTCCGGCCCGCCAAAGTTCGGACACAGGCCCGTTTGCACAAAACCCTAGTAAGTCGGACACACAGAATTTCTTATTACACAAAATACCGCAAACCCTAGCCATATATAAACCCCTCGCCACCTCCCTGTCCGAGTCCTCCACCTTCAATTCCTTCGACAGTCGCCGCCGCTTCCTCGCCCTCTCCCTCTCTTTCGAGCCATCGAAGGTACCTCCCTCTCTTTGAGTTCATCTCTTCTCATCCATCGCTTGTCGTCCTCGAGGTTCCGGTTTTTGCTTTCGCGTCTCTAGCTCGATGTGCCCGGCTTTGTTTAGTAGTTTTCGGTTCGCCTGTTTCGGTTTTGCTGATGCTTGGATTTCGAAAGATGCGATTTTTTTTTTGTGCGGATTGACGTCCCTGTGGTTTGCGAATGGTGTCGGATCTCTGGTCGGTTGCGTTGGTGTCTCTGATCTTGTAGCTGAAGGGACAAAATTACACTGGGTCGGATCTTATATTCGTAGGGAAGCATGACACTGACTGGAATTGAACTAGTTGATGGACTGAAGGGTCCTTTCTTTTTCACGCTTTGAAGGAGATTAGATGGTCGGAGAGGAAAGATGTGAAGTGTCTGCCCGTTTGTCTCCGAAGTTGGGAGGAAGCGATTTGTGGGCTCGGGGGGATTATTTACTCTTGTATTAGCATCAGATTGCTTCCTCTTTGTTACCCAAATGGAAGGAAGTATTTCTCATAGATCAGTTCTGTTCACTTTAATCCAATTCTTTCGAACCGAAGATTGGTTGGGTGGAGTCTGGCGAAAGGAAGGGATGTGAAACGGTTTAGTTTTATGTTATTGCCTCGATGTAATGTGACATCATTTTGATTTGCAGGGTTAACCAAGAGGAGTGAAGATGGCTTATGCTATGAAGCCGACGAAGCCGGGATTGGAGGAACCTCAGGAGCAGATTCACAAAATCAGGATTACTCTGTCCTCCAAGAATGTTAAGAATCTTGAGAAAGGTCTCTTTATATTTTTTTGCTTCTACGTTATATTTTCTTGTGAATTGTTCTCTGCTTGGTAATATGGCAAAAATAATTTCTGCTGATGGATTCTAGTCTGATATCGGTACTAATATTCGACAATCTGTTCATTTAGACTAAACAACGGGGAACAAAAATCTATCTTTTAATGGTTTGTCCAAGCAGCAAACCCCTCGTTTGAGTAACTTGATAGTCTTAACTTTTCTGCTTTTGTTGTGTTGACTGTTGAAAATACCCAGAATTCACTGAGGTCCTAAAAATTTGGATGCAAATGCATGAACTCCTTGCATATTATGCACACTGCTTTTAGAATATCAACTCGAGCTACTTTACCTTATTGAACAACCTATATATTCAAATTGAATAAAAATTTCATTCGTTCATTACATTCTAGCACCTGTGGGATCTGTTGACTTTTCATTAAATGGCACCAGGTTTGGGCTGCTTTTTCTGTTTCTTGGAGCTACCTTAGATTTTCGAGGCTATTTTTGTTTACTTTGTTGAAAAGGCAAATAGTGTTCTTGTGTTTGAAATTATGTTGCATCTAAAAGTGATGCTTTTGTTTATCAGTGTGCTCTGATCTGGTGCGTGGGGCAAAAGACAAGCGTCTTCGGGTCAAGGGACCAGTGAGGATGCCCACCAAGGTTCTGCACATCACAACTAGGAAGTCACCTTGTGGAGAAGGTATTTAATTGAAAACTTCTGCCCAATGCCTTTCGTGTGATGAGTGAGTGAATGTGTGATTTCTGATGCATAGCCCTCCAAAATATGATGTTCTCTGTAGAATAGTTATGATGTGGTTGTCACTCCACATTAGAGGTGTTGATACTGTATTACTTTTGCAAATTCATGTCGGAATTCAGAAAAGATCTTGTTTTCTAGTAATTTCTTGTGGATTTTGGGCTATCCACATGTTTGCCATACATGATTCGTTTGGCCTTGAAGATTGTTTATTCATAGCTGAGTGTATTTGAGCTGATAACTGAATACATGCTGATCACGGTCAATGTCTCAACATTGTTATAATTTGTTTAATCTCTGCAAACTGCATTGTGGTTTCGGTTTTTTTCTTTGTCATGCGCTCTAAATGAACTTGACTGTCCTCTTGTATTGATCAGGAACCAACACCTGGGATAGATTTGAGCTCCGTGTCCACAAGCGGGTCATTGACCTCTTCAGCTCTCCGGAAGTTGTGAAGCAAATTACCTCCATCACTATTGAGCCAGGTGTGGAGGTTGAGGTCACCATTGCAGACTCTTAAGTCACTTGCTACGAGTTGTCTCTGAGAGATTTGTTGTCGGTTGAGATATGTAGGGGTTATATAGCTTTGTTATCCCAGTTATGTCTTGACAATTTTGAAGTCTTTTTTTGATATGCAGAAGGATTCTTGTTTACTGTTTCATTTTTCAATTTCACCTGGATAAGCTTTTCTTAGAGTTCTCCTTCAAGACCTAGCTCGAGAATGGCGGATGATTAAGTTGACTCGCAACGCATTCTATGTTTTATTTGACCCCGCAACTCAAATTCAGGAATCGTGAATTTTTCTTCGATAGCACGACCTTGTGATAGGGCATTTGCTTCTCTTTCTTTAATTGGAATGATCACCTCGATGTTCTTGGCCGTGTTTCTCGTCCAATTTCTGCATGGATCGATTCTTTGTTGCCGATCCTGACTTTCGGCCGATTTAGATTTAAATTCTGGTGGGACGATTAGGCAATTGCGTCTAAGCAAATGAGTGCATCATGAGACAGGTCTCTTAAATCTATTATATTGTTGTCGATTTACTCAAAGCTTTTTAATTGGAACTTCCATGGAGCCAGAATTCCCTATGCACCAATCTACAAAGTGATTTTTTCTTTTTTAATACGTTTTACTCACTGTCGTCTCTATCAAAATTTTACTTTATGTTTTTTTGCAGAGAAAAAAGTCATTATTTAAAAATAGAATACATTATTGTGGATATATTTCATGAAACTAAATTAAAAATTCATCCATTGTGAGGTAATGTAAAGGGTTTGGTCTATTTCTCCACCCGTTTTTACTAACACACACTTTAAGTTGATCGACTTTTCAGTTAAGCATATATTGATGTTTAATAACATATTTTTCACAAAATCACTCATGAATTACTGCTTTCTTCTTGAAGAGAATAATTTACTTCTTTCTTCGAAAAGGCCAAAAAGAAGAAAAAAAAAAAGCACATGTTACCAAATTTTGAATTTAGAGATAAGTGCAATGGTGACTTGTTATGAAGATACTATTCAGTCAAAAAACTATCAAAAGATGTAATACAATCAAGTCATTTCGTTAATTTTGTTAATTTGGCTTATGAAAAATACTGACGTGATTTTTTTTTTTTTTTCTCTTCTCCTACGTAGTGATAACATAGCCAAAACATTATCCAAATATTGTTTTTGAATAGAAATATTATATAAGTGCCCTCACTATAGGTGGTAGGGCCTTGGGTGAGGGCCTACAGGCTCTTGCTTGTGATTAGCAAGGGCCGCAACTGTCATACCCTGAATTCTTGTGAAAAGCAACTAAAATTCCCCTATCGGTTAGGTCTCCACCTATTATTAGTTGGTGGCAAGACTCACACAAATATCTTAGACTAGTATGCATATACCCACAAGCTCTTCATTGGGCTCACAATAATATTGAGCACTCAATTGTCACCTTGCGATACCATAAATCCAATCCATAAACAATCTTACATATTAGAATGCATTTCACAAATTAATCACCAAAAGCTTTCATAACTTAACTCATCCAACAAATACTTTTCATAGATCATTCTCAAATTATTTCAAGACTTGTCTCATAAATCGGTTTTATAAATCAAATCAAATCACATGTATGTCTCAACTTTATTCATCAAATAAAATATATTTTTTCACCAAACAGTTCTCACACCATTCACAAATATCATAATGCAATAAATGCTTAATCCAAATTTTATGCAACAAATATCTTATTCATAACATCTTAAATATCAAATACTTTATCATTTTGAAGACATGATTTTACAAATTCTCAAAAGAGATAGTATCACTCACTTGGTAAAAGCCAAAAATCAACCTATGGTAGTTATTTGAGTCAATGCACTTGCATTCTTACCAATTAATTGAAAAACGATATTATGTTAAAAAAAAAAAATATTGAATTTTGGTTTTGGAGGCCTGTTAAATTTTGGATTTAGCAAAAGTAAGTTATGTTTGTATTTTTCACTTAGAAAAAATATATTACTCACTAGACCGTAATAGCTCATTCCTTCTTTTTATTATGTTTTTAGGTTTCTCATAGCGGCCATTAGAGCAAGTGTTATCATGTGAACTTTTGGGAGTTGGATATTTTAAGTATAATTGAGGCTGTGTCATTTGGAGAAAGGATGGTGGTGTTACTCCCTTATACCTATAGGATTTGGAGTGTGACAGCAACGCCCAGAATTGGCCTTATCGATGGGCATGATGCCCTCATCCAAAGCTAGTGACCGTTGGTTGGTCATCCTCCCTAGCCCTAACTCCAAATTTTATGCAACAAATATCTTATTCATAACATCTTAAATATCAAATCTTTATCATTTTGAAGACATGATTTTACAAATTCTCAAAAGAGATAGTATCACTCACCTGGTAAAAGCCAAAAATCAACCTATGGTAGTTATTTGAGTCAATGCACTTGCATTCTTATCAATTAATTGAAAAACGATATTATGTTAAAAAAAAATATTGAATTTTGGTTTTGGAGGCCTATTAAATTTTGGATCTAGCAAAAGTAAGTTATGTTTGTATTTTTCACTTAGAAAAAATATATTACCCACTAGGCCGTAATAGCTCATTCATTCTTTTTATTATGTTTTTAGGTTTCTCATTGCGGCCATTAGAGCGAGTGTTATCATGTGAACTTTTGGGAGTTGGATATTTTAGGTATAATTGAGGTTGTGTCATTTGGAGAAAAGATGGTGGTGTTACTCCCTTATACCTATAGGATTTGGAGTGTGACAGCAACGCCCAAAATTGGCCTTATCGATGGGCATGATGCCCTCACCCAAAGCCAGCGACTGGTTGGCATCCTCCCTAGCCCTAACTCCAAACAACCCCCCAAAACCAAAAAAAAAAAAAGGAAATAATAAAAATCAAAAAATTATTAAAATAATTGTCAACGTTAGCGAATTTCGACCAAAATTGGCTGAATTGACTCAATTAAAAAAAATGATAAGGTGACAAAATTGAAAGTTTTATGACTAAATTGACAAAAATGCAATAAATTAAGGATTTTTTGGATAATTTTACCCACACACAAGATTTCATTCTATTCAATATATGGTATTGACTAAATAAATAGATCAACAAATTCGAATAAATTTACAAACCAAAATAATTCAAAGAAATCATATTACAGTGCGGCTTAATCTCTACCTTCCTAAAAAAAAGGGTGACAGAAAGAACTTAATTGTGACACAACTTTTTTGACTCTTTTACGGTTTCTTTACAAATACTCTAATCTTAAATTTACTAGGTAAAATTTAGAAAAAAAAAAATCGAATACCACAGCTTATCTATTGATGACTCACTCACATTTACTCACATTTATTCAGTTAATGTCCTTACTTTTGAAAATCCAACCAACGTAAATGCAGCGTATTTTATCTTGGCAAATCACAACCAAATTAAGCAAGAATAAAATGTCGAGAATTGCATTTGAAAATACACTTAATTGTCTCTTTTTTCTTTTTCCTTTTTCGGCCACCACTTAATCCTAAATCGACGCTAGTGTTTTGGAATTTTGAAGTAGAGGAAGCGTGCGGTTACGAAAGCTGTGCAATAGGAGAAGGAACTGTTCACGAAGTTAGATTGGATAATAATAAATTGGACAAAATGGACAGTTACAAAAGATATGCCGAATCTCAGAATCGACTAAAAAAAATCAATGAGAGAAATCAATGAGATAGTTATCAGGGGCACGTTGGCACATTTCAAGGTGGACACCTGAAAGAATCAATGAGAGAGAAATTAAGGAGAATCGACTTTTGGTTTGTTAGTCTACAGATTTTATCTTTTATCCACCAATCAAATTAAAGATAAACGATAGATAAAGATTTTTTCCGTATCACTATCCACTATCTCATGTTATCAATATGTTGCTGACATTCAAAAATATGCATAAATAAGATATCTGTATAATCAATTAAATTAGGGGTGGCATGACTTCCAAGTTAGTTTTTCAAATCAGAATTAAATAGGAATATCAAACCCTAGACATGCATAAGAACTCGAAGAACTTAACCTGAAATATAAATATAAACCCCTCTTTTCTCTGTCAAATGTTGCACGCTGTTCTCATTCAGCACCAGTCGCCGCTTCTCTCTCCCTCCCTCTCCATCGCTCCCAGGAAGGTATTCCTCTCTCTCTCTTTCTTCTCTCTCTATATCTAACGTACTGTCTTTCGCTTATTAGGGTTTTACGTGATGGCGATTTGTGAATTTGATGTCGAAGCCTTGATTGTTGAATCCACGTTAAAGTAGAGTTCGTCCTAATGATCTTGAAAGAGAGTCCTAGCAATGTAATTGCCAATGATCTCAATTCCCGAGCTAACCCACCAGTTTCGTCACAATCACGTACACACCTTGATCGTAAACGGTGTTGTCACATTAGGGTTCTTACTGTAGAGAATGGAAAATGTTATTTGAATCGTCCATGCTCTTTGATTACATTTCGTTTGTCCTCTTTCTTTTCGCTGATGTGATCTGACTGTGCTTATATAGCTTCACACTGATGGATTTCCCCATCAAGCCGACGAAGCCTGGTTTGGAGGAATCCTCGGAAGAGATTCTTAGGATCCGAATTACTCTGACTTCGAAGAATGTTAAAAATCTTGAGAAAGGTCTGGTTTTTTTGTCTCTCTCTTTATATGTCGTGTTTCATTGTGAATCTTGTTGAAGAGTTACGTTAGTGCCTTGATAACGAACGAAGTATTGGTTATCCTTCGAGGATTTTTTTTTTATACAGCGACATGCTAAAGATAATATGATCTCAATTCTGAATGGATTCCAATATCAAGCGAAAAATGTTCTATCATTTTTAGGGTCCTCATCAAACTTCCTGAGGATACTTATTAATGAGGTCAATTTGTTATTGTTACTATGTTATATTGCTTAGAAGCGTGTAATTTGTGTAATTTGTTTGGGGAAAATTGTCCAAAAATAAATAAACTTATTATATGGTGGTTAATTCAATCATAAACTATTTAATTATACCAATTTAGTCATAAATCTTTTAACGATTAGTCAATTTATTTTTAAACTTTTTGACAATTTACCAATATAACAATTTCAGCCAATTATCCAAATAATAGGTTTTGGACTAAATGAAAATTTTCAAAAGATTTAAGACTAAATTGACACAACTGAATTGTTTATGATCAAATTAGCAAATCTTCAAAATGTTTAAGATTGGATTAGCATAATTCAAAGGTTTATGACCGAATTTGTATAATAAGTTTAGAACTTTTTGGACCATTGTCCTAGTTTGCTTGTTTTGGTAACTATTTCTCAAGAATACCTTCATTGTAGACTTATATAATTTGATGGACAAATACTAATATTTACAAATACTTCTGCCTGTATAGTATGTGAATGATTTATTATGTTCTGATGTGTCTATTTATTTGACTTTAAATGTCTATAAGATATTTGCAATTAAAGTAGAGTGCATGTGTAAATGATACCATATCTGGAATGTCATTCTATTGTCCCATTCAGTTAAGATTTTAGGGGCATGAACGTATCCAAACCATCGAAGATGGTGCACCTCAGATGAGTCTCACTAAACTCAACAATTAACCGGATACTTGGTCCAAGCAATAATTTTTTCTGTGATTTGAAATTACACATTACAATTAGCATGTACATGATGTGGTTAACTTGTTCACCATATGTTGCTAGTGCTTGCTCTTTGGAGATATCCACATACTTGAGTTCATGTAATATTAAGCTTTTAGTTGCTGCTATACTTCAGTTTCTTTGGATACAACTCCTCCTCAATGGAAATAGTATTAGAAAAGGCATAAATTCTTGATTTTCTTCCGAGTCGTGTTTTCATTTTGGATTATGACATGGACATTGATCTTTCAACAGTTTGTGCTGAATTGATTCGTGGTGCAAAGGAGAAGCATCTCCGGATCAAGGGGCCAGTGAGGATGCCCACCAAGGTCCTTCGCATCAACACCAGGAAGTCGCCTTGTGGAGAAGGTACTGAAATGATGGGACATTTTAGCCTGGTTCCATGTAGGTTCATTCGAATATCGCAATTTGGAAAGATTATCCTATATCATGAACTCGTCTGTCTGATTTTATTTGTATCAGGAACCAACACATGGGATCAATTCGAGCTCCGTATTCACAAGCGGGTCATCGACCTCTTCAGCTCTCAGCATGTTGTTAAGCAAATCACATCAATTACTATTGAGCCTGGCGTGGAGGTTGAGGTCACCATTGCCGACACCTGAAGTTGGAGGCTTATCATGTGTTTCTGTTCAAGGCATTTCTTGGGTTGGCATAGGTAGGGATTGCATAGCCTTGTGGATTTTGGAGTTGCTGATTTCAATTTTTCTTAAACTCGAGCTTTGAGAAGCACGCTTTTAGAATAAAATTTTCTGCAACGAAGCAGAACCCTCCTTAAAGTTGAGATTTTTCCTGCTCATCAAGGAAACGCCTGGTAGGGTTTGCATTTAGCATGATCGTATCTTTTTTTCCACTGCAGTAGAAACGAGAAACCCTCCATCTTTACTCTTTTGGCTGTCACTTTCAAATGGCACCGCAGAACATAGAGCAAGAACAATCACGTAATCAATATAAAACACTCTCGAAGCGATCTAAAAACTTATTTGAAAGTTCAAGTTACTTGTAACTATGGTCACTTGTATTAGATGCAGGAAAATGATAGGAAGTTAACATCAAATAAAAACTCAAGCCATAACTTTTGCATGTGACCGAGTTAAATCACAGCATAGTCATTGTGTAGCTGCGTTGACAATATGAAAGTAATCCCAAGATATCTTTTAAATTCATGTCACATGCAAGAATAGTAATTGCCATAAAGTCAAAAGGATGAAATTAATCCCAAGATATCTTTCAAATTCATGTCACATGCAAGAATAGTAATTGCCATAAAGTCAAAGGATAAATGAATGGATGGTCGCCACTCCTATGTCCGCCAAGTACCAAGAAACATTGCTTTCTTTCTAGTTCTATGATTAAAAATCTCAATGGTCAATTACATTTTTCCAGCTTAAGCATGTCAATTTCACGGGGAAATAAGTGAAAATTTTAGAGTGCAGTATTGTTGAATTAAGGTTGCACATGGATGATTGTAGATCTCATGGATGCGTGACATGTGTCATAATTAGCAGCGTTGACACTGTTGCAACTCTAATGCTAACCCACCCCTATCTGGAAAATCAACTAACATGTTCCCTTGCTTGCGGAAGGTGCTCTTGGCTCTAATAAATCTTAGTAAAATTTCAAATAAGGGTATGAAGTGAAGTCACTTTATTTTATTTTATTTTTAAAAAAAGACTTAAAATGGATGTTTTAAATAAGGATCTGAAGAGACCAAATTAGTCTCAAATAAAGGTTTAAACTTGCCAATCGATAAAAAATTTACTAGCCGGTGAGCACTTGATTTTCCCAACAATTGGAACAAGGCAGTTTTGGCCAAAACAAAATCTAGATAAGAATTAAAAAAAAAAAAAAAAATCTAAATACGACCCTCTCCTGGCGCCACATCAGTAAAAAATTTATTTAAAAAAAACTAAAATTCAAGTTACTATTCGTCGTAAGTTACTGTTCATCATATTCATCCTCACGATTGCTCAGCCAAACTCCTCCGGCACACATTCGTGACTGCCCATTACCACGTGGACATCTTGGATTGTTTGCGCAAGCTTTAAGGTCCGATCTGGCTTCGAAGCTTTGCGACCGCCATGGCTGCTCGAGCTCGAAGCTTGGCCAGAGGGTGAGCCCCAAGCTTCAAGGTCGGATCTGACTCTCTATTTCGCCCACAAGCGTCAAACTCAATCTACATACTATCAAAATCACCCAAAACCCTAGCTTTCGCCACCCCCCCTCGTGTCCGGCCATCAAATCATCGCCGCCTAAAGCCTCCCCAGAGCCCTAAACCACCACCATTCCCATCTTCGCCGCCTAATTCTTCAGGTATCAAATGCAATGAACAAGTTGACACTTTGAAATTTGAGGCAATAATGGGTATTAAATTGAGCACGAATCTCGTAAATCTAGGAGACTCAGATCACTTTTACTTCTTTCTTGAGAAAATAGATCTACTGTTCAAGCGTTTGTGCATAGAATTGAACCTTTCGATGCAAGAATGGGAAAAATGTTGTTGGGGAGGAAAGTTTTCGTCTTGATGATGTGATGTGAGAGGAATGAGTGCCGGGAATGAAGGCATTGCGACTGGAATGGAAGGGCCATTTGCATTTGCGTTCTGTGTGTTTTTGGCTTCGAGAAGAGAGGGAGAGGAAAATGAGATGACCGTTTGGAAGAAGTATTTGAGCAGCCATGGCGGCCGCAAGCTTCGAAGCCAAATCCGACCTTGAAGCTTGCAGCCGCCATGGCCAGCAGCTACAATGAATGCTCCTGGATGACCAGGCGGCAATGGACAAAGATGAACAAATAACTTGATTTAATTTTTTTTTTATTGATGTGGCATCATGTGAACGTCATATTAGCAAACCGATAAATTTTTCTTAAAATTTTCATCCAAATTTTGCTTTGGACTATTCTGGTCATGGCAACCTTAGATGCTTATTTAAGATTAACTTGTTCACCTTAGGCTCTTATTTGAAATAATATTTATTTTAATTTATTTATTTATTAAAAAAAGTGACCTCATTTTAAGTATTATTTGAAATTTTCCCCATAACCTAGAAGCCCTGCCAGCATTGTTAATTGTGCCTCTGAAATAATGGAAACGGTGACAATTAAGATTAGCAACAATTTACTTTTCTACATCTCTGAAAATTGATATTATTTGTTTGTTATATTAAAATTGATCGTGAGTTTGTGAAGGCTTGATCTCGTGTCCCTTCTTTCATCAGATTTTCTGTCATGTACAATTTCTCCGAAGCAACCATAGTTGTGAAAAGGGTGCTGTAATTTTTATAAAGAATTTGGCAGATCTCTTGTAATTGCATCACTTTTAAAGCTACAACTTCTTATAGCGGCTTTTAGGAAGTCGTCTCACACAATTTCGAGGTACTCCAACTCTAAAGCATATATAATCCAAACACTCGCGTCACAATAACTTCACAGGACAGTCACAACACAGCGCGCAATTACAATCTAACCACAGCTATACCAAATAACCGACAAGAACATGGGCAAAACCTAAGCTCATGTAGGGTGGTTTGGGGTGGTGGACTGATGTGCATTCTTCAAAAAGCAAGAAAAGAGAGAAAAGGTGGGGGAATTTAAGACGTGCCGACGCATGCAAACAACGGCACCTTGAAAAGCGGTTCACTTATGGCAAGTCTATGGACAGGGACGTAGCCTTGCTCTCTCTACAAAAGGAGTTTCAGTAAAGGGGATTCGAAAGTGGTGGACTCTAGGAATTAGTTTCCTCTTCTTTCTTGGGTTTCTCTTTGTCCTCTTGCTTTTTTGAAGTCCTCCCAACAATCCCTTTGATGGCGGAAACCCTAAAAGGAGTTTTGAAGCAGAGATGGAATCCAATTCTCTGGCACAAAAGAAAACCTTTCTTTTATCTGCTGGTCTGAAAAGGAACGGTTGGGTCATCTCCAACTAAGTTTTTCACGTGAATCGTCGAGTCATGTGAATTCTATATGATTTAACAGTTCATATGATATGGGTTAATATGAATTTAAATTCCTAGTGATCTTTCGGTAAAGATGGTTTCTGACAAAGATCACAATGCCCCATATCTCTATAAACCCATGAAAAGCATCAAACTGTAAAATAACACAATCATCCAACAAAACCTCTTTTAGGGTAATGTCGGTTCTCATTTATCTTTTATTTTTTGTTAGCCCAAGAAAGAGAGAGAACCTAATTAAGTGTGTTTTTTCCCCTGTACATATGTGGACTCCACCTAGCCCCTAGGTGCATTCTGTTCTTCGAGGTCTTGTTTGCTACTTCAAATAGCTCCTCCCTCTAGATGAATCCTACATTGCCAACTTGGTTAAAACAAAGCCTTGAAAATTTTCACAAAATTATTTATAAAAAACAGGCTTTTTTTTTTTTTTTTACACCTTAACGGATAGGCAGAGAAATTAACAAAATTACTATAAAGAAGGAGAAAAAAAGAGTTGTCAGTGGAGAGGCAGAGAAGTCCACATCCTCCTTCAGTTGCAAGCATAGAAAAGACAAGATCATTGAGGCGTATTCATGGTCAAAATGTGGATGAAATTTGCTTGAGAAGCAATTCTTCTGCTTGTGATCTTTCTTCTGATCTGTACCCATCATTTCTTTTTGAACTCCATTAACGTTTTCTCTTTGTCCTTTGCTTTACCAACTGGTTCTTTTGTTCTTTTAGACATTTGAGGATGAAGGAACGTGAAACCCTAATTTCATGGCGTCGTTTAGTCGTGAAACTTGAGCAAAAGCACTGGTGAGAAAATCTCAGTCACCACCGCAGCTCCGATCTCTCTTTCTCGTTTTCTAGGCCGTCTTTTAACGTCTCATTATGGTATAATTATTATAAATAGGAAGATTGTCCGATTCATTGTCTTCGAGCAGGAGAGAAAGAATAATTATCATCAGTAAATAATTGTAGTGTGGTCCTTGTTTTATTTGGATGTTTGTATGATTGCTCGAGCCATGCGAGGTCCCCAACCTCGATGCAGTCATTTGGAGTAAAATTCGAGGTAAAAATAAAATACTAATTTTGTTATTAAAAGGTTAATACCATTAAAGTCTCAAATTAGTACTTCCACGATGCATTTGCTCTAAATTGATTTTCGTCTAATAAAAATTGTCAAAATTTGAGCCAATGACACATTTACTCTAAATTAATTTTTATCACACAAATTTTTTTTTTTTTTTTAAATGGTACCCCATTGAGCATCCACCAAATCTGGTTTTTGTCTCATAAGAGAATTCAAACGAGTATTCCTGACTGACCCAAAAAAAAACAAAAAAATAGTACTCCGGACTTAAATCTACAATTCATTAACATTCTGTTCAATATCCTACTAAAACACACACGTAGTAGATGATTGCAAAACGAATCTAATGCGAAAGATGACAAATCCAAAGTATAAAATCCACATGTGTTGACACGTTTATATTTTAACAGAAAGTAAATTTAGGTTACAAGTACTAGAATGTGAGTATCCGTGGAACAAAATTAGTTTGAAGTAAATATGTCGTAGAATACATTAAATTTTAGATAATTTGCGAGACGGAAGTTAACCTGAGGTAGATGTGTAATGAGTTACTAGTTTATTTTTTATAGTACAAACTCAAAACAAAATGCTAACTTCTCTATTTCTTAAAACACGCCTACACAAAATTTGATGAAATATTGGGAAACAAATGGCATTAGATATAATAAGATCATAATACACAAGATATAATTAAGCGTACAATAAGATTTAAACTATATGAATCCTTAGTACTGTTACATCATCGAAGAAATGTTCAAATTTACGCCGAGTAAACAAGACGAGAATAATTAGACATTTAGCGTTTGGAAATACTTTAACGATTTATAAAGAGTTAGGTAAATTTAAGTTCAACAAACATGAGTAATAAGAACATAATGTGCGATTTAAAATGATTGGTTCTTAATTGTCAGGAGAAAAAGCAACCTGCAACAAAATTAGTTTATTCATCATTTTAAGTCGTCGATAAATGGGTCAATTTGGATTTATATGATTCCCACTATTTTTCGATGGTTTTGAAAATGCTTTGAGAATGGAGATGGCGAGAGGGAATCTCCAGTGGCAGCCACAATGATTGTGAGTGGCCACTCAATCGTGGCCACGTGGCTACCAGTACAGGTGCCTTTTGCCAGTTTGTCAGTGGACGCTTCTTTATTTTCTTCAGAGCTTTTTCAAACCATTTCCGCCTCGATTCTTTTCCCCTGTTCCATCGGGACAAACGGTATTCCAATTTACTTCTCTTCCGAAATTAATGAAATAGAAAATATCACTCAAATTTTGAAAAAGCCTTGGAACGCCCGAAATGGATTTACATGTCAGACGTAAATAGTTCTATTTAAGGTGTTTGAATTTGCGACATCAAGTGAATTCAAATTTTAAAAGTTATTGAAAGTATTTCAATTTAGGGATAATAATATGAAAAACCCAAAATTAATCTATTTTTAATAAATTTACCAAAAATTAATTTTTTGACTACCGAAAACATTTGCTTCGCGTACGACGAATTTACCATTTATTAGTTTTCATTAAATTTTACTGTCAATTTATTAAGTTAAATGATACGTAATAATTGACAGGTATACCATTTGTCACATATTTACTTGTTTGTGATTTTTCGTAGTATTAATTTATTTTAACAGAAACTAACGGATGGTAAATTTGTTACAAATGTATTGGTTTGGAATTTTTTATGGTTAAAAAAATTATTTCGGGATAAATTTATTACAAGTATACTTGTTGATGGTTTTTTGTGGTATTTACCCTATTTAAAAGTCATTGATGGATAGATGAGTTTCTCAACTTGTGTAAACTTGAGAGGCTCAAATGTTAGATCGATGGCCCGCAACGTTCTTGTTTGAGAAAAGTCCTGTTGCCTGACTTTGGTACAAGCTCATGTCTAGCCTAATTTGTCTCGAATGCTTCACACTTTTCTATGCTATGAGCAAGTTTACTCTGTACATTAGATTCGATTTTAGATCCAAGAACAACCAAATGATCGTCTTTATTTTAAATCCTCAATTTGCTTACTATTCACCAGCAATCACGCAATCTCCTATCAAATGCACTAGGATCAACATCTCTATCAAATCAAGTTATTGTGACATGGCACGAATCCACCATTCCTAGGTGTTAAAACTAGCTTTTGAGGAATCGACAACATGAAAGTTCGAGCCAGAGACGAAGTTAAATTGAATTCGAAACTCGGGGCTAGGATTGCAGGAGGTCGAAGAAAGAGCTCCTCTGGTCCCACAACCTCTTATTCATTTTCATTCGACCACAACGGAGTGCTAAAAAGTGAAAAATCGCAAGACAAGGAAGAGGAAAAAAAAGATGATCGTAAGTTTACTTGCCCCCTTGTCCATGGATGCGGAAGAAAAGAGACAGAGAACATGCACAAACATAGGAAATGTCGACGCCATTTTAGGCCTTTCACTTGCACTGAATTTCGCTTTCCCACCGTTCGAAAGGGGGAGGAGGGAATAAACGCACCGACCTCGTACAGCTCGCTCGTGATCCCACCTTCCAAAGTGCCCTGGTCTGTCCGGGGATAATTCAATTCGCCCCGGCAAAAGCCAAAATGACCAACCTGAGCAATCAAAATGTCCGGAAAACAATTTTACCCTGCGCAATCAATAATGTCCGCTGTCAAATCGGCATCAATAATAGCCACTCCAATGCTCATGTTTTCTTACACCTGTCCTAGGCGAGGAATCCTATGCCCTTCCAATTAATCACAATAGGCAGGCCATTATGATTCGAAACCGGACAATAATGGAGCCGAGGTTCCAATCAGATGTAATGGCAAACAAAAAACGTAATCCTAAGTAGGACTTAAAATGGATTCCGAGGGAGTTGAACAGTCTTACTTTAGACTATCGAGATCGATGAAAGTAGCTAGCTTTGAATTAGGTAGCTGTTGGATCGTAAACGAATAAATGTCGTCGAGGAGCTTTTCGAAGGTGGTCATACGTCGAGAGACACTTGTCTGCTGAAATTAAAGACGCGAACATCGTCGCCTGTCTTGGAACAGGGTGCTGCGAGCGAACCTGCAGCGAGCCTCGGGCGCTCGTTTGAAAAAGAAAAGTCAACCGATCTTTGTAACATCCCACCCGCCGTCCCAAGTTCCGAAGCAATTCTTTCCCTTCCTTTTCTCGAAATTTTCGAAATTTTTTATGTTTCTTCACGCTGCAGAACGAGCCAAAAAAAAAGAGAAAGCAAATAAACAAATTTAAGGAAACCTGCAAAACATCACTGAGTGTGTCCCGGTCCATACCAGTCGCCACCTTCTCTTCTTGTCCTAGAGAGAGAGGGAGAGGGAGAGAGAGAGAGAGATGGGTTTTCCTTCCTTGCGCTCGCAGTGTCTCTTCTTCTTCTTCCTCCTCTGGGTCTTCATCTTCTTCGCCAGCCGAAGCGACGTGCTTGTCTCCGCAACAACGAGCGCGGAGCTGAGAGCTCTCATGGACATGAAAGCCAGCCTAGACCCGGAAAGCAAGTATCTTTCCTCGTGGACCGTCGATGGCGATCCTTGCGACGGGTCCTTCCAAGGCGTCTGCTGCGACGACGAGGGCCGCGTCGCCAACGTTTCGCTGCAGGGGAGACGGCTCACCGGGAGGCTCTCTCCGGCCATTGCGGGGCTCACCCACTTGACTGGCCTTTACCTTCACTACAACTCCCTGTGCGGAGAGATTCCGCGAGAGCTTGGCAACTTGAGCGCGCTCAGCGACTTGTATCTGAACATGAACAATCTCTCCGGCCAGATTCCTCCCGAGATGGCTGACATAACAAGCTTGCAAGGTTAGTCCTTTTCTTGGTTTTGTTTGAGATGCATGTTGAAAATTTTGAAACTTTCTTGTTTCTTTTGGAGATTATTTTGCTTCGATGTTCATGCATTTTGTTCATTTTTAAGTTTTCGGCGTGTAAAGAAACCCGTCTCCAGTGTTTTCTGGTTTGCCAAGAAAATTTGATTGAAAAATTCGTTCTTTCTGAGTAAATCCATCTGGGTCAAGTCAAGAGAGTGAAAAAGGTTTAAACAGAAACGTAAAGCTACAACCTTTCTGCTTTCAACAACCAGATGGTGACTAACGGTTAGGGAATTCGCTTCCTCTGTTCTTTGATTCAACTTCACAGGGTTTGATGTGGGACATAAAGTTGCAGAATTTTACTTTTGGAAATCATGGTTCATTGGTCCTAAAGTTTGTCCCTTGCCTTGTAGTTATGCAGCTCTCTTACAACCAGTTGACTGGAAGTATACCTACAAAGCTGGGATCTCTGAAGAAGCTCAGTGTTCTTGCTCTGCAATCTAATCAGCTCACTGGCGCAATACCGGCAAGTTTAGGTGACCTGGGGACGTTGACGAGGTTATATTTGAGTTTCAATCGCCTCTTTGGCTCGATTCCCATGAAGATAGCCGATCTGCCTCTTCTAGAAGTCTTGGATGTCCAAAACAACACTCTCTCTGGCAATGTACCTCCTGGTAACTATTCTGCTATGATCTCTCTTCAATCTCTTGCTTTTAGGAATAAGGATAACCCACAACTGATCGTTGTTTCTTTTTTGAATACTAAAGCACTGAAAAGACTGAACGAAGGATTTCTGTACGAAAACAACTTCGACTTGTGTGGGACTGGGTTCCTCTCTTTAAGGACTTGTAATGCTTTGGAGGGTCGAAAGCCTAGTCAACCTCAACCCTATGGGGCTGCGACAACAGTACCCTCTACAAGTATACCCGAGACTGCCAATGTGGTGTTACCGTGTAACCTGACTGAATGTTCTAGTTTGCCAAAATCAGCGCATACCTCTGCGCTTATTGGATCAATCTCGGCAACTGTTGCATTGTCGGCCATAGGGTTCCTTTTGTTCACACACTACCGTCGGAGGAAACAAAAACTTGGCTTTTCAGCTGAGGTTTGTGATGGCCATCTAAGCACTGATCAACCCAAGAGTGCTTATAAGAAAAATGGCTCTCCTTTAGCTAGCCTGGAGTATTCCAACGGATGGGATCCGCTCGCTGATGCTCGGATCTTTAATGAGTTTTCTGAAGAAGCTTTGCAGAGCTTCAGATTCAATCTGGAGGAGGTTGAATCCGCCACTCAGTATTTCTCGGAGTTGAACATGTTGGGTAAGAGTAATTTCTCTACCACATACAGAGGAATCCTGAGAGACGGTTCTGTAGTCGCCATCAAATGCATCAATAAGACTAGCTGCAAGGCTGATGAATCAGAGTTCTTGAAGGGTTTGAATATGTTGACCTCGCTGAGACATGAAAATCTGGTGAGGCTGAGAGGATTCTGCTGCTCAAGGGGCCGTGGTGAGTGCTTCCTGATATATGATTATGTTCCGAATGGGACTCTGCTAAGCTTTTTGGATTTGAAGGAGGGGGACAGTGGCACTCTTGAGTGGTCCACCAGAGTTTCGATTGTGAAGGGAATCGCTAAAGGTCAGTGCTGCAGTCTGATAATTTCCTTCTTGTTTCATATGAATGGCTATCTAATGAATTGAAATCCTCGTCCCATAATCTTTCCAAGGCTCAAGTTTGATGAGTCTTGTTGCTGCAAGCTATCGCCTTCTAAGTTGCCCTTTCTGCATAAAGCTTTTGTTGGATTTTGGAATTTGAATTGAGTTTTGGATTTTTTCAGATGCTGGAGAGCCATCTGTAACCTTGGTAGATTATTGTTGGTGGGTGCTTAAAGAGAATGCTTGTAGTTCTAAGATCTTGAAATTGAGCAAAGTAATGATTCCACGTGTGGCGAGAAATTTGAACGTTCAAAAAAATCACTTGTTTACATTTCCAAAGGACATTTATTGTAGCTCAATAAGCGCTTTAAATGTACTTGTCAGTATTTTTAAATGCAAGTAAGAACCTTCAAAGCAATACCTCTAGTTCTAATTTCTTCTGATGCATCATTGACAGTGCTTTGGACTGCTAGTGAGCAGTAACCATCTAGAAGGCCACAAAAATTAATAATAGCATTACCAATTCATTATGGAGGAACAGCCATCATTTGATGAAACCTGCCACTGTTGAATTTGCTGCATTTTAAATTTTGCCAGGTCACTGCTTTGTCATGTACTAATATGGGCAATGATAGTGGTGCTCAAATAGCATATTGTGGCATCTAATTTAATTGTTTATCTTTCTTTGAATTGGGGATCAACTGATCTTGATTGTCTTCTACTTGCAAGTTGCACCTCTGATTTTGTTGATTTTCAAATAATCCTACGAAACAGGTATTGCCTATTTGCATGCTCAAAAACCAAACAAGGCCCCCCTCCTTCACCAAAACATCTCAGCAGACAAGGTGCTCATAGACCAGCGATTCAATCCGTTGCTCTACCAATCTGGTCTCCACAGGCTCCTGACAAATGATGTCGTGTTCTCGTTGCTCAAAGCTAGCGCTGCCATGGGCTACCTAGCGCCCGAGTACATGTCCACGGGCCGGTTCACGGAGAAGAGTGATGTCTACGCGTTTGGAATGATCGTGTTCCAGATCTTGTCGGGGAAGCAGAAAGTAGATCACTCCATGCGTCTGGCTGCTGAATCGTGCAGATTCCAAGAATTCATCGATGCGAATATCCACGGAAGGTTCTTCGAGTACGAGGCGGCTAAACTTGCAAAAATCGCCTCGCTCTGCACCAACGAGTCTCCTTACGACAGGCCATCCATGGACGCCGTGATTCACGAGCTGAGTAACTGTAGCAGCTGTCTCTGATTGTGAGGCCTTATTGGGAGTAAATGTTCCAGGAGCTGTTTCAAAAGTCAATGGTAGGAGTTGGTCTGACAAAGCTCCCTGCGCTGTAGGCTTTGACATCTTCTTGATTTGGTCCTTTGCCTTAGGGCTGTGCTTTCTTGTGTATGTTCAAGCCTGGTAGGGATGAATGACTTTAATTCACGCATGTATGATTGCTTTTCAAAATATTTTCTTTAGGAGTAGGTTCATTTCGGAATTAGATTTTCGATATTTCTCGCTGCGTGCCGCAGTTGTGTAGGTGAAAATGGCCGTTGACTAGCCTTGTTGCCGCGGTCGCATTGCGTTGGCCCTGCGGTGGATCTGCTGGCATCTTTAATTGCTGGTTAATCGAGGCGATTTGTTTTTGCGTTGCTGATGCATAGTCAATGGACGTTTAGAATGCTCGAGAGTAAAATAACACTCCCCTTATTTTATGGTCTAGGACGTTGTCATCAGTATTTGCACAAATTGGATACTTCATTTGACTATAACTCTAATCCAGACGTGGGATCGCTATTGGGTAATGAGGTTCCCTTTGGATCTCACGTGATCGGACGGCGACTTGGCATGTAAAATAAGGTAAAGGAGCATGTAGGATAGGGGGTTGAAAAGTCAATGTAGAGGAAAAAGGTAGAAGGAGAGAGAGAGAGAGAGAGAGAGTTTTCGGGAGAGAGGAAAAAGAAAGAGAGAGAGAAGAAAGAAAGAAAGAAAGGAAAAAAGAAGAGAAAAAAAAAAGGAGGAGATAATAGGGAAAGAGAGAAGGAAAGAAGGAGAGAGAGAGAGAGAGAGGGACCGCAGAGCTCGCACAAAGAAAGAAAGAAAGAAGAAGAAGAAGAAGGAGGAGGAGGAGGGAAAAGAAGGAAAGCGGCTTCGCACGTTCTCGCCACGGGAGCCTTGCCAAGCCATCTCAACTACGTAACGCAACGTCCGGTAAGTGCTCGTGCTTGCCGTTCGTTCAATCAAAGTAGTTTCGGGCTTAAGAATTAAAATTCGGAATTTTGGGAAAATCGAACGGCAAAATCCGATTTTTGAGTCATTGAGCAGCGTATTTTTATAGAAATGATAGTTTAGGATGTTGTGGAGCCGTAGGATTTTACGGATCGTAATTTGAGTTAACGGTTTGCCCGAAACAGAATTTTGAAGTTTATTGCGCGTGATGAACAGTGCACGACCAGGACTTTAGGGCCATAATCTGCTGGTTTTTGGCTTGATTTTTGGATAGAATAAATTAGGGTTCTTGTAGAATGTTAAATGGTCTTTTTATTGATTATAAATACGCTTGAAACAGGATTTGATGGAGAAAATTATGATGTGATCAAATTTCGTACTGAAATTCCGTGTTGCGGACGGCTTAAATAATCGCTTTAGATAAGCTTCTCCTTACAAAGATGCAAACCTTGCCCAGTCCTGGAGAATCCATCACCTGTAGTGGCCCGCACTATGACAGAGCGAAAGAAGCAAAGGAATTCGACGAGACCAAAGCCGGCGTCAAAGGCCTCATCGACTCCGGCGTGGCCAAGGTCCCTAGGCTCTTCATCCACCCTCCCCAGAACCTGCGCGACCTGTCCTCCGACACAGAGGGGTCCGCTGCTGACCTCAAGGTCCCCATCATCGACATGATGGGCTGTCAGGATTCCCGGCTGCGGCGAGACGTGGTCGACGACGTCCGTAGAGCGTCGGAGACCTGGGGGTTCTTCCAGATAATTAACCACGGGATCCCGGTGGATGTGATGGACGGCGTGTTGGAAGCTGTCAAGCAGTTCCACGAGCAGCCTGAGGGAGTGAAGGGAGAGTGGTACTCCAGGGACGACGCTAGGAAATTTAGGTACTACAGCAATGGAGACTTGTTTTGGTCCAAAGCAGCAACTTGGAAGGACACTCTCCTGTTTGATTTCCCGTTTGGAGAGCCAGACCGAGAGGCAGTCCCTCTTCTATTCAGGTCATCATGATTTATACTCTATTCCTTCACCTAGGACTTTGACAATTTTCGAAAAATATATACCATGTTTCTATTTCACTTTAAAGGGAAAGAAAACAGTTTTCTGCATCACTTCGACATGATATCAGGGCAAGAGATAGATCTCAAGTTCGATTCTTCACACCTCTTTCATCCATTTATAACTTTCCCTTGACCACATGATGTTTTCTTTCCTTCCTTTGCAGAGAGACGGTTTTTGAGTACGAAAAACACGTGGAAAAATTGAAGGGATCTCTGTCTGAACTACTGTCAGAGGCACTGGGGCTCGATTCAGGCTATCTTGGTGACATTGAATGCATGGACTCCAAGAGAATAGTAAGCCATTACTACCCAACTTGCCCTGAGCCAGAGCTGACTCTGGGCACAATCAATCACTCGGATGCCACATATCTCACTCTTCTCCTGCAAAACCACCATGGCGGCCTCCAAGTCCGGCACCAGGACCAGTGGGTCGATGTGTCCCCGGTGCCTGGAGCCATCCTAGCCAACATTGGAGACCTCATGCAGGTACAAAGATCATTCACATCCTGTTGCCTACGTTTCCGGGTCGATTAACGTCGAGTTATCTTCGAGTTGAAGAATGACTTTCGTTTTCCCTGATCTTGTTGATTGCAGCATGTTAGCAACGACAAGTTCAAGAGTGTGGAGCACCGGGTCCTTGCCACGCCGGCTGGGCCCCGGGTCTCAGTCGTGTGCTTCCTCTTCCCAGGGGAGACGCGGAAGTCGAAGCCGTACGGGCCGATAAAGGAGCTTCTCGACGAGAACAATCCACCCATGTACAGGGAGACCTCTTTCACAGAGTATTTTGGGTATTACCTCTCCAGCGGCAATGGCCTCAATGGCGATTCTGTGCTTCCTCATTTCAGAGTAGGCGAGCCCAAGTAGAGAGTACGAAATGCAGCAAAAATCTTTGAAGAAGGCGTCGGCCTTCACATGAAATCCGATGGCTCTGTCTTATCATTGAATGCAGCGATAGGACAAAACCTAGAAAAGAATAATCAGAATCTACTTTGATTTGATCGAGACTGAAACAAGAAATGGCCAAAATATGATGGCATGCTCCTTCAGGCTGCGAATGCATTTGATTCTCTTTCCCCTAAATTTATCACTAGTTTCATCATTCTTCAAATCTCAAATCCATGAGAGGTCTCTAAGTTGATGTGGCGTTCTCTCTAATGGCAGCACATTTAGGACCGTTAAATCATGCTGGCATCATATTCGATTGCTCGCCTTGTACTGTCTCATTGCTTTCCATATTGTTTCATTGTGATGAAAAATTGCTTTCGATTAAAAGAAAAGAAAAAGAAAAGGATCAAAACTTATCAAGTTGTGTTGGCTTTTTGAGTTTGCTGTAATAAATTTTAGTTTTACTCGAAAGTTCTTATCAAGTTCAGCTCGAATATGATCCACTCATACAAAGTCTGCATGTGACATGACACATTACTTGCCATGCCAAGCTTGAAGGTCGGTCTCCATATACTATGAAACTAACCATTGTGATAAAATGCCCAAAATTAATGTTTCATTTGACTTGAGAGCTCTTCTTTTAGTGTCTGGGCAATTTGGTCACTCACACCGTCCCTTATTGGTCATACCCTAAATCTTCATGTATAGAGAAAATGATGTAGCCTCATATACAAATATCATTTTGTGCAATACCTCTTTATTAACTTGTAAAATATCTAATTTCTATCATTTTTAAGACATTAGTTTGCAAATCAAAGAAAAGATGAGCATGTTCACTTGAAAATGCGAAACATGACAAGAAAAGCTACCTCAAGTGGAAAACTTGAATTCGTATCCTTTAAGTGACAAATGGATATCAAAATTAAGTAGATAACTACCTTAACTAAGATTCGACAAAATTAAAGTAAGCTTATCTAGTAAAAGAACGATTTCAATGTGCCAACAAAAGCTCAACTAAAGCAGGATAGCTATCGATGTCTAATGTACTGCAGTAACTCGTGCGTCAAATTTAAAATGGTTCATTTGAATTCAACCAATGCCTATTTCAAGTGGGTCTAGAGCCATTGGAAAGCTAACTTAACATGATTAAAAGGGGCGAGTTATATGGCCAGGGACTAGGGAAAAGTGGTGTTAAGCACAATAATTTGAATCTGGTTCTAGTAGAACAAACCTCAAAATGTCACCTTGATCAAACCATAACCTTGAATTTGTTAGAATATTTAAATAATAAATCACGTATTCATCTAATAGCTTAAACTTTTAGAACAATTGGCAGTGGTTCCATAAAATCTCTCATGGTATCAGAGTTAGGAGGTCTTGAGTTCGAATCTTCCAGGCCCCTATTTGCCTCCCCAATTAAATTTCCACGCTTAGTACTAGGCAAAAGACCAGACTAAGCTAAGCGTGAGGGGAAGTATTAGAATATTTAAATAATAAACCACACCTTCATCTAACAACTTAAACTTTTAGAATAGTTGACAGTGGTCCCACAAAATCTTATACACCTTCATCTAATAACTTAAGCTTTTAGAACAGTTAATAGTGGTCCCACAAAATATCACAGACTTATATAAAATCTTACATTTCCAAGACATCCTAAAGTTTCTTTACAACATAGTTTCATAGCTCAACGACCTCTAGAATCAATCCAGCGACCTAACATTTCAACTGAGTGGAAATTACAGATTAACCAAGCATTTTTTTTTTTTTCATTTAGATAATTAAGGCTTCGATTTCTATCTGAGCGCTTCGAAACGACCTTAATCCAATGCATTTAAATGTCCCAACGAGCTTGAACCATAACCCTTTCCCTCTCGCCTGGTTCGTTTCTCATTTCAGTTTTTCCAATTTTTTCCTCTCTTCTCTATTATTATTTTTTCCTCTTAAACTAGCTGCTACAATTGTCAACAATGCTGAATTGTTGGGCTTCAAATCCGTGGGCGCAACTCGTAAGAGAAGAGAATTGGGTCTCCTGGACCTATGTCTTTCGTTTAAGGGCCCACTTGTTACCATCGTCGACATTACGACAGGGACTCTTCAACTACCACCTGCCTCGTCACTGGGGAATCTTTGACATTTAGTTCCCTTGGCCATTGGTCGTTGACTTGACCATATTTGTGCGATGGCCTCTCTAGCTAATCATCTTCATATCATTATCATGGTAACAGCCTCCCCCTGATCAGGGCTCAGATTCATCAAGATTTCAACCTTCGTCACTACAAGACGATGCAAACCTCGTCCAGTCATGCACAGTTCATCACTTGTTGCGACCGGGATTATGACAGAGCGAAAGAATTGCGGGAATTCGATGAGACCAAGGCCGGAGTCAAGGGCCTTGTGGACTCTGGCGTGACCAAGGTCCCCAGGATCTTCATCCACCCGCCCGAGAACTTGTGTGGTTCGTCATCCAATGCGAATGGGACCGGCCTCCAGGTCCCGATTGTCGATCTAAGAGGCTGTCGGGATTTTCAGCGGCAAGATGTCATTGATGGTATTAGCGAAGCATCGGAGACATGGGGGTTCTTTCAGATGATCAATCATGGGATTCCGCTCGATGTGATGGACAGCATGTTGGAGGGTGTGAAGAAGTTCCATGAGCAACAAGTGGAAGCGAAGAAAGAGCTGTACTCCAGAGATGGGACGAAGAGAGTGAGGTACTATTGCAATGGAGACTTGTTCCTGTCAAAAGCAGCAACTTGGAGAGATAGTGTCATATTTGATTTCCAGGATGGTGTCCTAGACCCAGAGGCTGTTCCTCCTATTTGCAGGTACATGTATGACTTATGAAAGTTTAATAATTGAAGTTGCTACGAGAGAAATGAGAACAATTTTGGGCATTTCTTTTACTCAGGACAGGTTGGGGTCCAACAACATACTCTGTATTTTCAGAAATCTGAAACCGGGTAAACTAGATCATTCAGTGTATCATGCATTTCCATACAGATCAAAGCTTGGTTGTGGAGTACTCGTTAATAACCTTCGTTTTAGGGAGTGCAAAAGTTGTTCCCCAAGTCCAACATGCATTTTTTTTTTCCAAAAGAAGAGAACGTATATAATGCTACAAACCCTGAAACTTAAAACTCGCACACGGTGATTTCATTTACTCGTTTGCAGAGAGGCAGTTTCCAAGTTCGAGAAACATATCGCGGAGCTGAAGACATCTTTAGCCGAACTATTATCAGAGGCATTGGGCCTTGGTTCTGATTATCTCAGTGGCACTGAGTGTATGAAATCGGAGATGGTGGTCGGCCATTACTACCCAGCTTGTCCTGAACCAGAATTGACTCTCGGCACGGTTCATCACTCGGACTTATCGTTTCTGACTCTTCTCCTTCAAGACCACCATGGTGGCCTCCAAGTCCTCCAAGAAAACCACTGGGTTGATGTGGTTCCCGTGAAGGGAGCACTTCTAGCCAACATCGGAGACTTCATGCAGGTAAAGAAAGTTCCACCTTCTTTCTGACCTTATGTTTTTTGGCCTACATAGCAAATATCGAATTGACCTCCAGATATGTCTCTCTGGAGTCCGTTTCGAACGCCCTTCATTACATCAACGACACAGTGAGTCCAGATAATATTTTCTAAGCCACCAATCGAATGTAGAATGAACTTTCCACGATACCCTGAGTACTTGACAAGAATCATAAGTGAGATAACAGAGCAATGTTGGCGTTCATCTTTACTACGTCTTTAGAAGACATAACTCCTTTTCTGGCCTAACATGATGGTTGCAGCTTGTTTCCAATGACAAGTTCAAAAGCGTGCAGCACCGAGTACTCGCCGGGCGGGTCGGACCCAGGGTTTCAGTCGCATGCTTTTTCAACTGGAGCCGGATGCAAAAAACCAAACCCTTTGGGCCAATAAAGGAGCTTCTCTCTGAAAACAATCCACCCATATACAAAGAAATCTCTCTTTCGGAATACGTCGCCCATTATACTTCCCATGGCTTGAGTGGCAATTCAGCACTTCCTCACTTCAGGATAAGCGACTCCAAATAGAGCAGAGTTGTCTGCCCAGATGTTTTGGTGAATGCATACAGGGAATACCAGTTTCGTAAGATTATTCGAAGTCAAAAGCTGCAACTTGCAAGTAGAAGACGGTGAAGATCAGTTGATCCCCAATTCGAAGGAAGACAATTAAATTTGATGTCACAGTATGCAATTAGATCACCACGATCACTACTCTGTATAATTACATGACAGGGCAATGCCCAGGCAATCTTTATTATGCAGCAAAATCAACAACGGCAGGTTTCCTCAAAAGAGAGGTCCTGGACGACCCGCATTTGTGCCCCCAAAATGACTTTAGTAATTCTATTATTAAGTCATAGCCCTCTAGCTGGTTACTGATCACTCGGTCCAAAGCACAGTCAGTGGTGCATCAGAAGATTTTGGTACTAGAGATATTGTTTTGAAGGTCTAAAAATGCTAGCCAGTGCATTTGAAGCGCTTATTAAGCTATAATAAATGCCTTTTGGAAAGGTAAAGAAGTGATTTTTTTTTTCTTAATGTTCAAATTTCTTGTCATTTGTAATACCATTAGACTTTATTCAAGGTCTTGGAGAGGTGCTTAGAATGTGCCTTCAGGCACCCCACCAACAATAACCTACCAAGGTTACAAATAGCTCTCTAGCATCCGATAAACTCCATAACTCAATTCAAGTTCCAAATTCCAGCTAAAGCTTTATGCACAAAGGGCAATTTAGGCAATAGCTAGCGGCGACAAGAGTTATCAAACATGTAGCACAAGGATAAAATGAAGAACTCGGAATCGAAGTTGAGCCTTGGAAAGATTTTGGGACAAGGATTGAGATTCATTAGATAGCCGATTCTGATGAGACAAAAAGGAAAATATCATATAGTAGCACTGACCTTTAGCGATTACCTTCAGCATCAAAACCCCAGTGGACCAACTCAAGGGTGCCACTATCCCCCTCCTTAAAATGCAAAAAGCTTAGCAAAGCCCTTTCTGGACCATAATCATATTTCAAAAGCATCGGCCCAACCGTTTGAGCAGCAAAATTCCTCTCAGCCTCATCAAATTTCCATGTCTCAGTGAGGTCAATAGACGCAAACGCTTCATGAAGCTCAGATTCATCAGCCTTGCAGCTAGCTTTATGGATGCATTTAATGGCAAATAACTAATTCATGAAATTCTTCTGAAATCTAGACTTCGAACTGACTCCAATGCGACCTAGGTTAAAACATAATTCTAGATGCTCTTCCTATTGTCCATGTCACTGTCAAGAACTATTTCTTAGTCGTGTTCATAACGATATCATTCTTGCCCTGCTTTTTCCGTCAGCTCATTTTACTTTTTACATATTCATCTTCCAAGGAATACGAAGGACGTAGTGTCAAACATAACCGACAGTCTAATACCAACATATATATCTCCAACCATATATAATTAGATTATACAACATGTTGGTTGTAACATCAAAGCTTCAATAATCCACCAAAAAGAACATACATGTCTTGGAACTCAGCCAACCCAACAACTAGTAACAACTATATACACAATTTCCTTCAGCCATACTCACAAATACAACTCCCAAAAGTTCCACATTGATAGCACTCTCATCCCACTTACTGCTAGCCCAAGAACATGAAGATATGAAAGATGAGTAGAATGAGCAACTACAACGTATTGAGTAATACATATATTCTAAATAGATCGAGTTATCACTATGCACGTTTAAAAATACACATAACTCATTTACACTAAATCTGGAATACAATGAATTCTAAGATTAAATTTGAGTTTATTACTTCAACATAATCTTTTCATAATAATCCACCATCACAATACACATGACGATGGTCAAGTCTATTGATCAATCTCAACACACATATATCATTGGTCCATTCTAATATTCAATCTCAAGTTTAAATATCAATCATGATTATGCATAACGCCCCATGGCAAGGCAAGTAGCTTCCTCCCTTAACAAGGTCTCAACTTTATTGTCAGGGGTTAGCTTACAAGGAGATCCTAAACTAGTATGCATACCCACAAGCTATTCATTGGGTTCACGGTGATACTAAGTATCAACAAAAATCCACAACAACATCCTCCATAACCTATAAAGCCAAATCCAGAAATTCATATATCACAATACATTTCACAACCTATTTCAAATTCTATTTCATAAACCAGTTCACAAATCAATATATAATCTTTTATAAACCATATTTAAAGTCAATGACTTCTCATGAGTTTCTTCCAAAATGTTTCACAAATCCATTTGTAGGCAATCACTTTGAATGTAAGCCAAAGATAATATTTCTATATCTAATAAACAAATGGTAGTAAATGATCAATCCAAGTTATGCAAGAAATATGTCTGTTCTTAACTCATAACATAACTAATCCATTTCATTTTCAAAATATGAGTTTATAAATTCAAAGAAGAGATAGTATCACTCATCTCGGAACGCTTATGACCAAACAACAAACGTTACTTGAATTGTTAAACTCGCAGTCCCATCAAATATGAGAAATAATGTTTTAAATTGAGTAAAACTCTACCTTAATTACGAAATGGCTAAGTTACGCCTCAATGCTAATAAAATGACTTCTATGCGCTAACAAATCACTTACTAGAAGCGATTATTTAGATTTAAACCCAACATGAAACTTGCATGCGAAACCCTAAAATTTTGCTCCAATGACACGGTTGCTCTAAAACAACTCTTAGCAAACTTTCCGGCTCTGTAATACCATAAACCATTATTTCCATGAAATTTCAAATCTCAATAATTCAAGAATCAAACTTCATGACTCAAAATTTTCCAAAATTCCGAGTTTAAGCCCAAAATCTGTAAATTACTCCGATTGAAAAAACAAAGAGAATGAGCACTTAACGAGCGTTGCAGTTGAGTTGGCTCAGCAAAGCCTCCATCAAGCAAACGCAAAAATTCCTATTTTCCCCCTCTCTTCTTTTTCTCTTCTTTCCCTTCTTTTTCTTTCCTCTCTTCTACGCGTGCGTTCTCTTGGCCTCGTAAAAGAGCTGAAGCGTTCCACTGTTCTTTTTTGCTTTCCCTTTCTTGACTTTTTCAACCTCTGTTTTTTCTTTTCTGTTTTTCTTTTTTTCCTTTTTTTACTTAATCCCTCTGACTTATTGACTTTTCAAAAATTCCATATTTTACACTATACTAGGTCATCTTATCATAATTACCCTAGCATAATACTTCTTTCCAGATCCTTAGATGCCCATGGCACATTGCCTGTCTGCTAGATCTTTAAATTGAGATTTAATCTGAACATATTGTGAATTTTGCAGCTTCGACACAATTAACCGGATGTACTGGGATCCTCCGGTAATGGACAAGGATCAAGCTTAGCAGCGGAGGTGGGCAGCCATCTGAAGGTCTCGTCAATCATGGTCAACAATCCTAGTAGGAAGGGCCAGCTGCTTGTGGAGGTATGGACATGTTATCATGTCGAGATCCTGTTTAATACCATTTTGTGACGAGGGGAGGAAAGTCAACAATTATTTCCAGAAAAAAATTGCGTTTAGATAATAACTGCTTTCGCCATGTGTTTCCAAAATGAAGTGGGTAGTGGCGGGAGGGAGCTTCAATTCCTAATGTAATCCTATGTATTTCCTTGTGGTCGGCAAAATAATTTTTAGTAGCTGATCAGTACCATCTGAATGCGGTTGATTTGTGCCGATGTTGTGTGAAGAGTGCAGTCATTTTCTTGAGATAGCAGAAGCAATTAGAAGCTTGGGTCCGACGATCTCAACAGGTGTCACTGAAGCACATGTCATCCTGCAACGAGGAAGTGCTGAATTGCCATTCAGGCCATGCGATTTATAATAGGCGAGGTATTCCAAAAGATAGGTTTCTTTTATAATGAGAGGATTGTTTTCGGAGAGAAGCTCCTTTATTGCCCAAAGGGTTTTTTCTTTTGCCTCCTGCTCGGGGAGAGAAAGCACGCAACCGAAACCCGGGGTCCGACCTTGCCCGGCTGAGTATTGGCGCTCCGCACTTTTGAACTTGTCGTTGGTAACAATCTGCGTTCATCATATCGGACCAGAAAATGAGTCACGACTTCAGAAGATGTGGTAAAGATGAATGCCAAGAGCACGGCATAGGATGCGGTGTGCTTTCATGTCGTCCTCTGATTTGCGTGACACGGTTTTCTCAAGATCAAGAGTTGAAATGAAGTTGTTCCTCGCAACATTGCTCTGTTGTTTCACTTACGATTCTTCTTAAGCGTTCACGCTCTTGTGGGAAGTTCGTACTACATTACATTGGTCGCTCAGTAAATAATATCTAGATTCGTTAAATAGCTGAAGTGATGAAGGCAGTTAGACTTCAGTATTAGTTGAGACAATTGTACTTACGTTGAATTAGTATTTGTTGGAATTAGTTTGTTGGTCAGTGGAGCTGGGAGCTGTATGCGTTCTTTATGGTGGACTTTAGAACTTTGTTCTTGTATACAATTTGCTGTTTTATCAGATATGAAGATGAATATAAATTTTGATAACAAGTTAATATTGCTTTGCGTATGAGGCTGCATCCTTCAGGAATGAGGATAATAATAATTGAACCCAAGTGTATACAGAAGGGAAAGTTATAAATAGATGAAAGAAGTGTGAAGCATCAAAAACGAGATATCTTGCCCCGATACTGTATTGAATTTATAAGGAGAACTGTTCTCTTTCCCTTTCAAAATAACATAGAAAGACGATATAAATAGTGTATCAATCATGATTCGGACCTGCATAGAAGAGGGACTGCCTTTGGGTCTAGCACTCCACGCGAGAAATCAAAATACACGGTGTCCTTCCAAGTTGCTGCTTTGGACCTAAACAAGTCTCCATTGCTGTGGTACCTAAATTTCTTTGCATCATCTCTTAAGTACCACTCTCTCTTCACGCCCTCAGGCTGCTCGTGGAACTGCTTGACAGCTTCCAGCATGCCGTCCATCACGTCGTCCGGGATCCCGTGGTTGATTATCTGGAAAAACCCCCACATCTCCGATGCTCTTCAGAGGTCGTTGATCACGTCTCCCGGCCGGGAATCCTGATAGCCCATCATGTCAATGACTGGGACCTCGAGGCCGGTGGCAGCCCCATCAGTGTCGGGGGACAAGTCGCGCAGGTTCTGGGGTGGGTTTATGAAGAGCCTGGGGACCTTGGTCACGCCCGAGTCTACAAGGCCTTTGACTCCGGCTTTGGTCTCGTCGAATACATTTGCTTCTTTCGCTCCGTCGTAGTGTGGTCCACTACAGGTAATGGTCTCTCCATGACAGGGCTAGGTTTGCATCTTGGTAAGTGGAAACTTTGAAGCCCATTAAGGTGTTTGAGTTGTCTTTTTTGGTGAGGCTATATGACCATATACATTCTGCAGAAAACATGGAGAGCCGGTAGGTGCCAGCCACTTCGACTCAGATCGAAAGATACTCTCATCACCGGATTGTGCCTGGACTAGGGTTTCTAGTCAAAATATTTTAACATGACCATATGTTGATGAACATGGCCCAAAAATCAAAATCTAATGGTCATATAGCTTGACATACGACATGATACAACACGACATACCGACACGTCATTTATTAAAAATAGAGAATTTTGACATGTTGGGATATGTTATACATTAAATAAATATTTTTATTTTTAACTAATTTAATTCAAATTCACAAATAAATAAATAATAATAGAAAGAACTTACAATAAATTTACGCTAATAATATTAATAAATCTATTCATAGAAAATTTGAAAGACATATTCATAGTTAATGTGTACCCATATTTGGGAACATGTTTTTAATTTTAACAAAAATTATAGATGAAACTAATGACTAACAAAAGAATAGAATCAACTTTACTTAAATAAATCTATGATGTTCTATAATAATCAAAATTTATCATTATTTAACATTCAATATTTTTATTTTTTGAAATCCCTTTTAACTCATTTATTTATTTATTTTAACAAAAATAACTTCGCTATTCCCCCTTAAAAACCTCTCAAAAATTATTTTCCTTTCTTATTTTTCCCTCCAAACCCTCATCCCAAAAATCATTTCCCTCCCTCATTTCTCTCTCCCCTTGTCCCCCACACTACCCCAAAATCCCCCCCCACTACTTCCCCCACGCCACCACCTGCTCTCCGCCCCCATCAATCACCCCCACCCTTGCTTCCCGTCCCCGTCCCCGTCCCCTTCCCCCCCACCACCACCACCACCCCGCTCCCATCAATCACCCCCACCCACCCCCTGTTGCCCCGCCCCCTCAATTTCTTCCCCACCCCCAAGAGCACCTGTCATTTACTTGGTTTCTCTCTCCCCTCACCCCTCACCCCACACCACCCCATCCACCCCCTCTTCGCCCTCGGTTTCTTTCCGTTGTCCCCCACCACCCTCCCTCTCTTCTTGCTAAAACCCTCACGATGGCATCTTCTTCCTCCTCGGTGCATGATCTTCTTAGCTCTCTCTCGGTCGCCTCATCGCAGTCGCTCGTCGCCTCGCCTCCAGCCCTTCCTCCTTCGCAACTGCAGTCTTGCTGCCAGCCCTTCATCGCAGCGTCGCAGTCGCGGCTCTCTGGATCGCCTCTGTCTATGCTCTTCTTTTGGTCCTCCCTCCCTATCACAGCCTCACCTCCACTCCCTTGGCCTCGGCTCCACCCTCCATCATCTTCTTCAATGATCCTCTCTTTCGAATATGCGTGTCGGAATGTGTCGAAAAAAGTCAACCACATGTCGGAAAATCCGACATGTCTTGACCGCATGTCCGAACATGTTCGAGCATGTCGGACATGTCGACACATGTTGGACACGACACGGAAACTCCGACAACGTGTCTGTGCTTCATAGTGTTCAAGTCACCTGGGGAGTAATTGCGTTTTTGGGGTAACAAAAGAGGAGGCCACGAGAGTTTGTATAAAAGAATCCTAAAATATCGGGATAAGTAAAACGTAAGTGTCATAACTTTCGTATGATGCTCAATAACGTTCATCAAGTATTGAAAATTTGACATGGCATCATCCAAATTTCAACACCACCACCACCACCACCAATCTAAGTCTAACATTGTCTCTTCAAGTTTGCACTACTTTTGCTAACACAATTACTAGTTCTTCTTCAACCTTCACATACTAAAGTAGTGTATACATGTTTGCTATATTCTCTCTTACAAATATCTTCACTCAGAATCAAATTTCAAACTCATTGAATGTCAAGCTTCTTGACTCAAAAGAATTACAAATAATAATAACAATAATATTCCAACTATCATACAATGAGATAATTGAACATAAGCACGTACCTCATCATTAAAATCAATTTAATGAAACTCAATTAACACACAACCACATCGAATTCAATGATACTATCATTGGTATACCTCGTATCTTAGCAGAAATCACGGGCCGATCCTCGCTAGCCATAGGCAAGGGCCCGACGCCCTTGCCGGCCCTTAAAGAAGGGAGAAAAAAATAAAGAAAAGAAAAGAAAAGAAAAAGAAAAATTTATAAAAAATTCAAAAACTTATTAAAATGTTATTTTAAAAATGCCACGTTGGTGCTGGTCAGCTAAAATTGGTTGGATGAACTGAATTAGCACAAATGCAAAATGTTTAAGACTAAATTGATACAATTACAATATATTTAGGACTTTTTTGGTAATTTTCCCCTTTTTGATATGAGTTATTTATGTCTAACTTGAACTCTTGATTTAGTTGTTACTTGGAGATGTATTATATTTTTGATAGATTATAGAAACTATAATCTTGTAACCATATTAATTTTTTTTTTATTATCAAATATAAGGATGTATATATTCTGATATTAGATTGAATTATAATTATATTCAAGATTACGTCCTTTGGATGAAAAAATCACCATGTCGTTCCTTATTATTGTTGGAGTCAGGTGTGATAATGACATATGTACTCTTTGTTCTGTTCTCACCCTAGGAGAAGTATTTTGGGGGAGGTCACTCAAGCTGCTGAATCGACCTCTGAAATCCCTTGCTTCTTGCTTTCGAGCCCAAGCAAAGTTTATGTGGGTGGTATGAAGGAAAATGACGACCTCACATTTTGTAGGCAAACAAAAAATCATAGGTAGTACCTCAAATAAATGGGATAATTATCAAAAAAGTCCTAAACCTATTGTAATTATGCTAATTCAATCCTAATTTTTTTTTTGGCCAATTTAGTCCTAAACTTTTTAGAATTGTGTCAGTTTAGTCCATTTGACCAAATTTGACTGGCCGGTGCTGATGTGGACACCGGTCGTTCGACAAAAGCTTAAATGGTAATTTTTTAATAATTTTTTTGAATTTTTAGATATTTTTTGAAATTTTTAATTCTTTTTTTTTTTTTTTTTTTTTTTCACCTTCTCCTTCGTCGGCCGGCGCCGCCGAGGCGAGGGCCGATGAGGTCGACCTCCTCGGCCAATGGTGAGGCCGGCCTCGCCGTCGCTGGGCAAGGCCTCGCCAGATCTAGTGAGGGTCGAGCTCACCAACACTAGCGAGGTCGACCCTCGCCATGGCTGGGCGGGGCCGAGCCTCGCTAGATCCAACGTGAGGGTCGTCCTCGCATAGCCAAGGCGAGGGTCAACCTCGCCGGTGGCCGACGAGGCTCCTCGCCTAGGGACGACGAGGCTCGACCTCGCCATGGCCGGACGAGGTCGAGCCTCGCCGATCTCGGCAATGGCGGCCTCGTCATCAGGGGCGAGCTCGCCTTCACCGTGGTCGGCGAGGCCGATCTCATCATTGGCCGGCGAGGTTGACCTCGCCGCCGGCCGAGGAAGGAGAAGGGGAAAAAAAAAGAAAAAAAGAATTAAAAATTCAGAAAATATTAAAAAATTCGAAAACAAATATTTACAAATATTTAAAAATTGCCATGTCAACTTTCGTTGGAGGGCCGACATCCATGTCGGCGCCGACCAGTCAATTTTGGCCGGATGGACTAAACGGCGCAATTGTAAAAGGTTTAGGACTACATTGGCTAAAAAAAAAGTTTATAACTGAATTTGCATAATTGCAATAGGTTTAGGACTGTTTTGGTAATTCTCCCCAAATAAACATATGGTCATTTTCCAATAAAGAGCCAATGGTGAAAGTATTCAAGGAAAAAAAGCACCCATTTGGTTCATGAATTTGCACTCTTTTTCCAACGTCATTATCAAATTTTTCATGCAATCAAGTTCTTGAACTTGCAAAATTTGTCTAATCAAGTCAGTTGTTCCTTCACTCGGATTAATTGAAGCCTACATGGTTGTCAATTCAAGTATATAATATGTAAATTGTTGACAATTAATTTTTCTAGATAAAGGTTCAGTTTGTTTCGCAAAAAAATGTGGTGTTTCTAAAGAGATAATTATTTTCTAGTGTTTGGCTAAAACACAAAAATGAAGCAGAAAATATTTTCCGTTGTTTGGTAAAGAAATTTTTTTTCCTCAATGCACTCTTTTTCAATAATTTTTTATTATTTTAAATGATTTTTCTTTTTCTTTTCTATATTTTTATCTTATTCTTCTTCTACCGACCGAAGGCGAGCTCAAGCCCTAACTCTCGCCGATGGAGCGAGCCTCGATCTCACCGACTTGGTGAGAAGCAAGATCGCCAAAGGTCAACCTTGGGCGAGCACCGTGGCCATCATCGACCGTTGTCGTGGCTGGTAATTGGCCAAAACAGAAGAGGAAAAAAAAAATAAAGAAAGAGAAAGGAGAAAAAGAAAAAGAAAAAGAATAAAAAATTCAAAATTTTAAAAATGGAAAAAATAAAATTGAAAAGAAAGATAGAAACATTAACATGGATGTGAGATAAGAGAATGTGAATAAGGAAAATTTTTTCCTCTTGAAAAGTGGAAAACATTTCCCTTATTTTAGAGGATTTTTTTTTTTCTATTGATGGAAAATATGTTCCCTAATCAATCCATTTTCTAAGAAATGAATGCCGGAAAATCAAGAAAATATTTTTTTAGGAAATCGTTTTCTGCGAAATGAGTGGAGCTCAAGTAGAGGAAGCATTTCATTCTATAGTTCCATCACTTATTTTGGCATCGCACTTCCCGCTGCAGCAAATTAAGACACTGGTTTCAATTTGGCGGAGTTGGTAAGAAAGAGTCTTGATGGGTAAAAAATTAATAAGTACCAGGACTAAATTACAATCTTTTACATTCACTTATGCAATTTTAATTGCAAGATGTGCACTTTTTTTTTTCAATATTCGATATTAATTATGACGAATCTTGTGTCGCATCTAAAACTGGAGGTGCTTGAAGATGTAACTACAGTTTGAGAGACAATGATAAGCGCCAAAACGTATTGCCAATCGATTGAAGAATATAGTGACTGTGATACTCCACTTTGCATTAGAAGAATTAACTTTGTCACTGACTTGTTTTGGACGAGTGCGATTTTATTGCACAAACTGAAACCAGTAGTTACAAAGTCCTTACACAAACTCAGATATCACGATAGAACCAGTCATGACACTCTCATTCAGGAATTTTCCACAGCTCTGCTCTATTTGGAGTCGCTTATCCTAAAATGAGGAAGTGTCGAAGTGGCCCTTAGGCCATGGGATCTGAAGCATGCGACGTATTCCCAAAGAGAGGTCTCTTTGTATACAGGCGGATTGTCAACTTATGTTTTGACTCAGAAATAGCATTGTGTAATCGACTCTTAGTTAAGGTCATTATTTATTGAGTCTTGACATCGTTTCTCGTTTAATTAATAGGATTTCAAGTTGGTTAGCTTGAGGTAACTTCCTTGGTTTGGTTTATGCTTTCCCCGATGAATGGCGCTTATCTCTTTTTGGAATTTATAAGCTCATATTTCGGATGTGGTAAGAATTAATGAGCATATTTGTCATATAAAACTGGATTGGGGTTTGATCACCTTTATTGTATTTGAAATAATTTCAGTTGATTTTAATTATTTGAAATGGTTTAATTTGAATACTTATGAATGGTTTGAAAAATGGTTTTTGAAACGAATTGTGAAAATTTTTACAAACTAATTTATGAGCATCGTTTGTGAAGTGTAATTTGGTTTATATGATGGATTTTGGATTTGATTTGTAACTTATTGGAAGATGAGTACGTGTTTGATGCTCATAGACGTTGTGTTCTGAACCTGAGGGGCTTGAGGGTATGCATATCATTCTCATCATGTCCTTATGGTTTGAGCCACCAACTATATAGGTGAAGACCTAACCAAGAGAAGAATTTTGGTCGTCTTTGTCATGGGGGCTTAACATAGTTAGATACCGAATATTAGATTAATTAATAGAATGGACTATTTATATTTGAATAGAATTGACCATTGATGTTGTTTTGATATTGTTGATTGATCTTATCCGACCTTTATTGAGATGAGATTGACTTGTTTTTTATGTTGTGGGTTTATTATATACTGGATTGGGGATATTGTGATCTAGTATTGATTTTATACCTATTAAGGTGATTGAATCGTGCCACTTTTCGTGAGACTATATGACCATTTAGGGTGTATTTGGTAACATTTATGTTCCCAGAATAATTTCTATTCAGAAATAATTTTTTTCTTTTTTTATTCCCTAGACAAATTTCTAAACAGAAGACCGCATTTGCTAATCGCATAAAATTTCTATTCTTGAAATAGAAAAAAAAAAACGTTATGTACAACCTTAAAATTTATATTCACAATTTTTTATTTAATTATAAAAATGTTAGTGGAGACATAGCATTTCATGTTTAGATAAAACTGAACTTTTGTAATGATTTGATTAATTAAGATATTCTAAGATTGCCTAAGAAAATCCAACGTAATAATAAGTCAAAGATTGATGGCTGACTAGAAATGGCACTAAAGAGTTACTGATTTATAACTTACAATATGAGAAGGTTGATAGTAAATATTTTGGCATTATAATAAACAGGTGCATAGACTTTTTGAGTTTTTCTAACTACAAGCAGAAGAACAAACGTTGCTTGGGGTGTCTCTAAAAAGAAAATGGTATTCAAAAATCAATATATTAAATCCCTAAAAGCATATTCAATTTCGATTCCAATTTTCTTCCAGATATTTTCACATTTTTGCATACTAAACTAATTCTAAACTAGAACTAACATTAAAATCTAGTAAAACCACTCAAAATCTAATTTTTAATTTTTTTCCAAAATTTATAATTTTTTTATTTTTATTTTTATTGCAAATAATGTGGACTTGTATCAGGTCTAGAGGTTGGACTTTATGTTAATTGTGTAAAGACGAGCATTAGGTCATATTGAGTTTGTATTTTGAAATGACCTTAGTTTTCTTTTTGCTCCAGGAATAAAGAAATAAGTTTTTTATACTTTTCATTTTTGTTCCAAAACTATTCCCTAGCCACTAATCTGTCCGAGAAATAGAAAACTTAGCATATATTACCAAATGATTTTTTTTATTCTTTTTCTCTTGTGAGAAACAAAAGAATAGAAAAATGGAGGAACATAAACATTAATAAACAAGGCCTCATTTTCTGCAAAAACAAGAAGAGCTAGTGGGCGCCGAGTTGCCATCCAATATATGGTTAGATCGAAAGGGACTCGCATCATCTCATAGTGATCAAGTGGTTGGATTAGAGTTTCTAGTTTAATGAAACATCCAATAGAAGAGGTGGCAAATGGGTGGGTCGGGTCGGGTATGGGTCGGGTCGAAAATGGGTTGACCCATATTTGGCCCATTTAACCCGTTTTGACCTATATTCTTATAATGTAAATCTAGTGACCCATACCCGACCCGTACCTGTACCCGACCCATACCTGACCCGACCCATATTGCTAAAACCTATTAATAATCTAGGAAAACCAACTTCTACTATATGCTAATTGGATTAAAACTTCAAATTAAATTAAAAATAGTAAATAAAAAAAGTTTTAAAAAAACCTATAAATTGAAATATTTATAAAGAATTAGACTATGCATAGGCTTCTCTTATTTGAAGTGAACATATTATTGAATAACTAAAAACTGTAACATGAAATTTTTTTAACTACGTCTTTAGAAGACATAACTCCTTTTCTGGCCTAACATGATGGTTGCAGCTTGTTTCCAATGACAAGTTCAAAAGCGTGCAGCACCGAGTACTCGCCGGGCAGGTCGGACCCAGGGTTTCAGTCGCATGCTTTTTCAACTGGAGCCGGATGCAAAAAACCAAACCCTTTGGGCCAATAAAGGAGCTTCTCTCTGAAAACAATCCACCCATATACAAAGAAATCTCTTTTCGGAATACGTCGCCCATTATACTTCCCATGGCTTGAGTGGCAATTCAGCACTTCCTCACTTCAGGATAAGTGACTCCAAATAGAGCAGAGTTGTGGCAAATCCTGAGTGAGTGTGTCTTGACTGGCTATATCATGTATCTGAGTTTGTGGCAGGACTTTGTAACTTCCTTTTTCGATCTGTGCAATAAAATCTTCCTCATCTAAAAGAAATCAATGCCAAAGTTGATTCTTCTGATGCATAGTGGAATGTGGCTATGTTCTTCAAATGCATCGAGTTTTAGATGCAAAGGAAGATTGGTCGTTATGAATCTACAATATTGAAAAAAACTTTTTTCAGTCAAATCTTTTTGTTACTAGCTCCAGGAAATGGAAACTAGCGTGTCAATCAATTTCAGCCAAAATTTTGATCTTGAAATAAGTGATGGAACCTTATGAAAAGGTGCTGAACATTTGCTTAATTGTTGTGCAACTTGATCAGTAGAAATTGATCGTCAACAATTTTACATCATATTTTTTTCTAGCATCAATTAGCATGTTGGCTTCAAGTTGTCTGAGTCAGAACAATTGCCTTGATTAGACAAATTCTACAAGTTCAAAAACTTTGATTGCATGACAATTTGATATTGACATTGAAAAAGAGTGCCAATTGATGAATCAAATGTGCGCTTTTTCATTAAATACTACCACCATTCATTGGAAAATAGTTTTGGACATACCTTCACCATTCGCCTTTTCCTTCATGAATCCATGATTTTCTGTTTGCATACAAAATGCGGAGTATCGTCCTTCAGACCACCCACAGATTTCACCCCCAAATCCTTCTCCTGGGTGAGAACAGAACACAATGTTGATATGTCATTGGGTTCAGGTGACTAATCACATGCAAATCATCCTTGGACACCATTCAGTTCACCACTGCGCGCACATCATCCACAAGAATGCCCAGGGGACCATGAACTGAAAAGAGAGTTGAGTACTTGATGCATGTATTTAGTTGCTAGCATATGGCACATGTAGCAGAAGGAACCGAGGACCAAATGTACATCTCGCAGAATCCGCCCTCAATGCAATGGGATGTAGCAGCAAAACAGATTGAAGCAAGAAAAGCCGAAACATTTGAGCATTGGTAACATCATCACTCACGTCACGATAGGACTTTCAACTCCCAGTGGGCTCCAACATTGCAGAGTTTTCAGGAGGATGTGACCCGTGCAAACTCAAACTCCATTCACGATACCTCACTGTTGTAATAAGGTCAACACCCATCGTCGCACATGAACAAAACATATCCATACCTTTTCACCATGTGCTTTTGAGACACCTTATAAGATCGTCAGCCCAACCTCCTAATTGCTTTTGCTATCTCAAGAACATGACTGCACTCTTCACACAACATTTGCACACATCAACCGCATTCGGATGGTACTGATAAGTTATTAAAAAATATATTTGCGGACCACGAGGAAATACATAGGATTATATTAGGAATTGAAGCTCCTTCCCACCACTACCCACTTCATTTTGGAAATACATGGCGAAAGCAGTAATTATCTAACTGCATTTTTTTTTTCTGGAAATAATTGTTGACTTTCCTCCCCTAATCACAAAATGGTATTAAACAAGATCTCTACAAGATAACATGTCCATACCTCCACAAGGAGCTGGCCCTTTCTACTGAGATTGTTGACCATGATTGACGACGCCTTGAGATGGCTGCCCACCTCTCTGCTAAGCACCTAGTCCTTTTTCTGGAGGATCCCAGTGTATCTGGTTTATTGTGATGAAGCTGCAAAATTCACAATATGTTCAGATTAAATCTCATTTTAAAGATCTAGCAGACGTGCAATGTGCCATGGACATCTAATTGAACTCCGAGGATCTGGAAAGAAGTATTATGCTAGGGTGAAATATGATAAAATGACGTAGTATAGATTCCTAGGAACATGAATATGTTAAAATGAGCTGACAAAAAAAGCATGGTAAGAATAATATTGTTATGAACATGACTATGAACTAGTTCTTGATGGTGACATGGACAATAGGAAGATGCTCTCCAATTATGTCTTAACCTAGGTGGCGCCAGAGACAGTCAGAAGTCTAGATTTCAGAGGTGTTTCATGAACTAGTTCTTCGCCATTAAATGCATCCATAAAACTAGCTGCAAGGCTGACGAATCTGAGTTTCATGAAGCGATTGCGTATGTTTAGCTCGCTGAGACATGAAAATCTGATGAGGCTGAGAGGATTTTGCTGCTCAAGGGGCCGGGTGGGTGCTTCTGATATATGAGTATGGTCTGAAAAGGACTCTGCTAAGCTTTTCGCATTTGAAGGAGAGGGACAGTGGCTCCCTTGGGTTGGTCCAAAGGAGTTTTGATCGTGAAGGTAATCGCTAAAGGTCAATAATACTATCTGATGTTTTCATTTTTGTTTCATCAGAATGGGCTATCTAATGAATCTCAATCCTTAGCCCATGATCTTTCCAAGGCTCAACTTTGGTTCGGAGTTCTTCATTTTATCCTTGTGCTACAAGTTTGATAACTCCTGTTGCAGCTAGCCATTGCCTAAGTTGCCCCTTGTGCATAAAGGTTCTGTTGGAATTTGGAACTTGAATTATGGAGTTTCCAGGATGCTAGAGAGCTATTTGTAACCTTGGTAGGTTATTGTTGGTGGGTGCCTGAAGGCACATTCTAAGCACCGCTCCAAGACCTTGAAGTTGAGTAAAGTCTAATGGCATTACAAATGACAAAAAATTCCAACATTAAAAAAAAAAAAAACCACTTCCTTTCATTTCCAAAAGTATATTTATTATAGCTTAATAAGCGCAGTCAGCATTTTTAAATGCTAGTGAGAAACCTTCAAAACAATACCTCTAGTACCAAAATCTTCTGATGCACCTTTGACAGTGCCTTGGGCCGCTAGTGAGCAGTAACCAGCTAGAGGGCCATGAAGTTAATAATAGCATTACCAAGTCATTTTGGGGTACTAATTCAGGTGGTCCAGGACCTTTCTCTTTGGATGGAAACCTGCCGTTGTTAATTTTGCTGCATAATAAATATTGCCTGGTCACTGCCCTGTCATGTAATAATACAGAGTAGTGATTGTGGCGTTCGTATTGCATAAGGTGGCATCGAATTTATTTGTTTATCTTTCTTTGAGTTGGGGATCAACTGATCTTCATCATCTTCTGCTTGCAAGTTGCGGCTTTTGATTTCGAATGATCTTACCAAACTGATATTACCCGTTGCTCTAGGACTCTGGTCTCCACAGGCTCCTCACGCGCAGAAGTTGTGTTCTCACTGCTCAAAGCTAGCGCTGCCGTGGGCAACCTAAAGCCAGAGTAAACGTCTGCGGGGCCGGTTCATGGATAAGAGTGAAGTCTATGCGGTTGGAGTGATTGTTTTCCAAATGCTGTGGGGGACGCAGAATGTAGATCACTCCAAGCGTCTGGCTACTAAATCATGCAGATTTCAGGATTTCATCGATGCAAATATCCACGAAAGGTTCTTCGAGTACGAGGTGGCTAAACTCGCGAGAATTGCCTATTGCACCAACGAGTATCTCTATGATAGGCCATCCATGGAGTCAGTGATTCACGAGCTACGTAACGGGCAGCCGCTGTCTCTGAATGACAGGCCTTATTTGATACGTGTTCCAGGAGCTGTTTCGACGGTTGATGGTGAAAGCTGGGCTGAAGAAGCCTACTGTGGCCGATGTAGTGACCTACCGGCTTCGACATTTTTTTGTTTGTTTGTTTTGGTCCTTTGCCGTAGGGCTGTGCTTTCTTGCGTATGTTCAAGCCTGTTGCGGACGTATTGCTTTAATTTGCGCTTGTCCAAGTGCTTTGCGAAAAGTTCTCTTCGGGAGTAGGTACATTCTTTTTTATTCTTTTTTCCCTTCTTTCTCTGCATTCCCTCTTTTATGTTCCAACGACTGGGGCTCCACAGCGACCGCCAGCTTCTTGTCTACGTGGAATCTTACGCCCTCTCCACCTAATGGTCTTCATACCATTCACATGGTCACGGCCTCACACTGAGCAGGGCCCAAATTCATTCAATCATAATTAAGACATCAAACTTTGTTTCCGCAAGATGAAGCAGACCTTGCCCAGTCATGGACAACTCATCACTCCTTGCGACCTGGATTTCGACAGGGTGAAAGAATTGCAGGAATTCGACGAGACCAGGGCTGGAGTCAAAGGTCTCGTGGACTCTGGCGCGACCAAGGTCCCCAGGATCTTCATCCAGCCCCATGAGAATTCGCAGTCTGCCATCCGATGCGAACGGGACCAGCCTCCAGATCCCAATCGTCGATCTAAGAGGCTACCGGGATTCCCAGCGAAAAGATGTCATCAACGGTATCCGCGAAGCATCGGAAGCGTGGGGTTTCTTTCAGATTATCAATCATGGGATTCCGCTCGATGTGATGGACAACATGTTGGAGGGCGTTAAGAAGTTCCATGAGCAACGAGTGGAAGTGAAGAAAGAGCTGTACTCTAGAGACGGTGCGAAGAGAGTGAGATACTTTTGCAGTAGAAACTTGTTCGTGTCAAAAGCAGCGACTTGGAAGGACACCGTCGTGTTGGAATTCCAACATGGCGACCTAGAACCAGAGGCTGTTCCTCCTATTTGCAGGTATGCGTATCACTTTTTAAAGCTAAAATTGGAAGTGCTACAAGAGATGTGAACAGTTTTGGCCATTTCTCTTACTAAGGACAGGTCGAGGTTCAATTTAGCATACTGTATAATTTCAAAAACCCAAAACCGTGTAAAGCGGATCATTCGGGCCCTGTTTGGTTTAGCATTTGGAATGTTCATTTGGACTCTAAAGTTCCTTGGCCAAATGCAAATGCGTTTGGTTTGTACTTTTGCGCAACTTTGGCAAGATGCAATTACATCTCCAAAGGAGTCTAAAAGCCTTTAGCTTAATGGAGCTCTTGAGGTGTATTGGCAAGTTAAATCCTGGGAATGCAAGTCGGTACTGTTCATCTTCTCCAAGCCACCGCTGATTGGAGGCCGACGATCGCTAGCCAAGGGGTCGCATGCGCTGGTGACACGCCGGTGACCGTCGCCTGAGGGTCGCCCGACCCTGGCCATCGTCGCCGGACCTCAAGCGACGGTCACCAAGGTTGGGCGACCCTAGGCGACAGCCGCCTGAGGTCGCGCGAACCCAGGCAGCCGTCGCACTTCAAAAAAAAAAAAAAAAAAAAAAAAATATATATATATATATGTATTTTTGCTTTTTTGCTTTTTTTTAATTTAATAAAAGTTAATTACAAATGCAAATTTTACTGAACCGTATTTTGGCCAAAGTTGTTTTCAATGTAAATTTTACCAAACGATATTTTCATTTCGGAAAATCCCCTCCACCCAAAGGTATTTGCATTACTGCAAATACATTCCCCAATAGCCGAACCAAATGGGCCCTCAGTGTGATGCTTTTCTATACAGTTCAAAGCTTGGTTTTTGAGTACCCTATACCAGCCTCAGTGATAGTTGTGGAAGAGTAAAGGTGTTTCACAACTCGAATATGCATTTCTTTCTATAAGAAAGAACGAATTCTTTGCTACAAACCTGGATACTGGAGACTCACACAGTGCTTTCACGTACTCGTATACAGAGATGCAGTTTTCGAGTACGTGAAACATATTGCAGAGCTGAAGACATCTTTAGCCGAACTATTATCGAAGGCATTGGGCCTCAGTTCTGATTATCTCATCGGCACTGAGCATATGAAATCGGAGACAGTGCTAGGCCATTACTGTTGGATTTATCTCAGTGCTGTTGTTTTCCGTCGTTGCTGTTTTTCCTCTTTTTTCCTCTGTTTTCCTCTGTTTTTTTATTAAAAAACAGCCAAGTTCATTTAGTTACGCATTAAGTGTTTTTGTTATTTTATAGGAAGTTAATAGCACGTTTGTGTGCAGTTATGTGTTGCACGTACGTGAGCAGTTTCTACTTTATTTTTAGTTGTGGTACTCGGCAGTTTCTTTTGCACAAGACGTATGAAGTGCTATGCTCTGTTTTTCATCCTTTCTCTCCCTCGATCAACAGAGATGTTTTCTGTTTTGATTGTTGTTTCATGAGTTATAACATTGGTATCGAGCATCTGGGGATCTTAAGGGACTGTGTGAAGTGAGGGTAAGTGAGTGAAGATTGCTTCCAATCTGCAAAGAAAAAAAGCTGATGGAGGCGGGATTGAGTGGATTCTCTGCAATGGCTGCTCCCGGTCTTTGGGGAAAATTATCGAGGCATGGGCTGTCAAGATGACGGCATTCTTGGAGGGTCATGATCTATGGGAGGCTGTGGAGGATGATTATGAGGTTGATCCACTTCCAAATGATCCGACCTTAAATCGGATAAAGTACCATAAAGAGAGAATCACAAGGAAGGCTAAGGCAAAGTCTTGCCTCGTATCTTTCTTTTTTCACCCACTATCTTCACAAGGATCATGAGATGTGATTCTGCAAAGGCAATATGGGATTTCTTGAAGGATGAATACGAGGGAGATGAGAAGATAAGAGGCATGAAGGTGCTGAATCTCTTGAGGGAGTTTGAGAGACAGCGGATGAAGGATTCGAGTCGGTGAAGGAGTACTACGATAGGCTGGTTGGGATAGCTGAAAAAATCGAGTTTTAGGGACTGACTTGAAGGATGAAAGGCTTGTTCGGGAAGATCCCGGTGTCTCTTCCGGAGAAGTTCGAAGCCACCATAGCTTCTCTGGAAAATACAAGAGACTTGGCGATATAAAGCTTGCGGAATTGTTAAATGCTCTGCGAGCACGGGAGCACGAGAGGCGATGAGAAGAGAAGAGTTTGTTGAGGGTGCGCTACAAGCTAGAGTGAAGTCCAATGATGGAGGCAAAGGGAAGAAATGGATTCAGATCCGGAAAATGCTGGTGACTCCAAGTTTGTAGCAAAAAAAGAAGGAAATTCTGGTGGGTCTAGCAAATGGAAGATGAACAAAAAGCCTTGTCAATACGTGGTGGAACTAATCATCGGTTTTTAGATGTTGGAGAAAGCTCGATGCTAGATGCGAGAAGATGTCACAAGTTGGGTCACATGGAAGCCATCTGCAAAGAAAAAAGTTACCAGCAAGCGGGAAAAGCACGGGTAGCGGTGAATGGCGAGGAAGAGCACTTGTTTGTAGCTTCCTTTTCTGAATCTTTTGTTGAGAATGATGCATGGCTGGTGGATAGTGGCTGTACCAATCATATGACTGGCAATTTGAAGCTGTTTAGAAGTCTAAACAAGTCGGTCAGTCCAGTCGAAATTGGCAATGGACGGTATATCGAAGTGCAAGGGAAGGGTATAGTTGCTATTGAAGGAAATCGGGAGATGAAGCTGATCGGTGATGTTCTCTTTGTGCCAAATATTGACCGAGAATCACATTAAGTGTTGGTCAATTAGTTGAGAGGGGCTATAAAGTGAAGTTCGAAGGGAATGAATGTCTTATTAATAATTCGAGATAGCAAAGAAGTGCTAAGAATCCCAATGAAGGACAAGAGTTTCATGTTCAAGCCACAAGAGATGCAACAAATGGCTTTAAAGTGCAAAGAAGAAAATGCGAGCTATGGCATAAAAGACTTGGGCATGTTCACGGGAAGAGCATGTCGTTTATGCAGAAAAATAGCTTGCGGATGACTTGCCAAGTTTGGAGGAAGAATTTCCACGGTGCAGAACTTGTCTTCTTGGCAAGCAAGCCAGATTTCCTTTCAAAGGAGGAGGCTGGAGAGCATGTGAAAAGCTACAATTAGTTCACACGAGATCTATGTGGACCTATGTCCGAGTCTTCTCTAAATGGTAGCAGGTATTTTATTACTTTCACTGATGATATGACTAGGATGAGTTGGATTTATTTTCTGCGAACCAAGTCTGAAGTTGCTGATGTGTTTGTGAAGTTTAAAGCTTTAGTTGAGAATCAGAGTGGGAAGAAAATTAAAATGCTCGGATCGATAATGGTTACGAGTATACTTTTGCTCACAAGTTTAAGTTGAATTGTGAGCAAGCGGAATTGTGCAGCGGTTCACTTTGCTCCCTATTCACCTCAACGAGAATGGGGTCGTGAGAGGAAAACAGAAGTATTATGGAGATGGCTAGATGTATGATGCGGGAGAAGAAGTTACCTAAGAAGTTACGGGCCGAGGCGGCTAATACTGCAGTGTTTCTATTGAATAGATTGCCCACAAAGGCCTTAGAGAAGTCAATACCTTTTGAAGTCGGCATGGTGTTAGACCTTCGTGAAGAATTTGAAGGTTTTTGGGTGTTTGTGTTACACTCATGTTCACGAAGTCAAGAGGGACAAAGCTGGATAAGAAAGCGAGCTTGGAATCTTTATTGGGTATAGCCTTCAATCAAAGGCTTACGAGATTTTCCATCCCATGACAAGGAAGGTGACTGTGAGCGAGAGATGTTATTTTTCTAGAGGAAGATGAGTGGAATTGGATGGAAGGAAAGAGTGCGGAAAGGCGGCGGTTCGAAAAACAACCTGCAACGATGTAGAGGTTGATGAAGTTATAGATGGATTGGAAGACAGGTATGGATGATTTACCGGTGAGAGGCACAAGGTCACTTGCTGAAATCTATGAAAGAAGCAATGTGGCGGTGCTCGAACCATCTAACTTTGTGGAAGCGAAGGAGGATCGGAGGTGGATTGCGGCAATGCGGGGAGGAGATTGCAATGATCCGGAAAAACCACACATGGGAGCTTGTTGACAGACCATCGATAAGAATGTGATTGGGGTTAAGTGGGTGTTTAGAACAAAACTTAATCCGATGTTTCTATCAATAAACACAAAGCCGGGCCCGGTTGTGAAAGGCTATGCACAAATATGGGGAGTAGACTATTCTGAAACATTTGCTCCGGTTGCACGACTTGATACAATAAGGCTACTGTTAGCTATTGCGGCGAGAGAATGGGTGGCCTATATTTCAGTTAGATGTCAAGTTTGCATTCTGAATGGAGAGCTTGAGGAGGAGATTTTTGTTGAACAACTGAAGGATTCGGTATCAAAGGGCAAGAAGAGAGTGTATACGGATTGAGGAAAGCTCTATATGGACTGAAGCGAGGCTCCAAGAGCTTGGTATGGGAAGATAGATTGATATTTGCATAATTTTGGCTTTGTAAAAAGCTTAAGTGAGTTCACTCTTTATGTCAAGAAAGTGAATCACGGTGTTGTAATTCTGTCACTTTATGTAGATGATCTATTAGTGACGGGGAATGATATGGAATTGATAGAGAAGGTGAAGCAAGATCTATTTGCGGTTTTGAGATGTCGACTTGGGAAAGATGGCTTATTTTTTGGGTCTGGAAGTCAAACAAGCTTCATATGAGATCTTCATTTGTCAAAAAAAAATACATGAAGGAAATTCTAAAGAAGTTTCAGATGGAAGATTGTCGAAGTGTAAGCACTCCTATGGCTGCTAAAGAGAAGCTGCAAGAATGATGGAGCAGATGCGGTAGATGCTTCTATGTATAGAAGTCGATTGGGTGTCTCATGTATCTTATAGCAACTAGACCAGATATTCTATTTGCTTTGTGAGTGTTTTATCCGAGGTTTATGAGTAGTCCTAGTCGATTACATTTGGTTGCAGCAAAAAGGGTCTTGAGATATCTCAAAGGAACATTGTTATTTGGTGTGAAGTTTAAGAAATGTCAAAAGTTTAATTTGCAAGGATTTTCTGATAGTGACTGGGCTGGTTCAGTAGATGACATGAAGAGTACGTCTGGATATTGTTTCACTCTTGGTTCTGCTTGTTTCTCCTGGAGTTCCAAAAGCAAGAGATTGTAGCTCGAGTCTACGGCGAGGCTGAGTTTATAGCAGCTACTGCTGCTGCAAATCAAGCTTTGTGGCTGAAGAAGATAATGAAGGATTTGTGGTTGAATTCCAGTGATTGTATCGAAGTCAATGTGGACAATCAGGCTGCTCTAGCAATATCACATAATCCAGTTTTCCATGGCAAAACCAAGCATTTCAAAGTCAAAATTTTCTTTTTACTGCGTGAGGTGCAACAAAGTGGTGAAGTTAAATTGGTCTATTGCAGATCTGAAGATCAGCTTGCGGACATGTTCACAAAGCCACTTCAGGCTGGAAGATTTGAGCTGTTAAGAGAGAAAATAGGAGTTTGCAGCAGCAAAGAATGATCCAAGGAGGAGTTTGTTGGATTTATCTCAGTGCTGCTGTTTTCCGTCGTTGCTGTTTTTCCTCTTTTTTCCTCTGTTTTCCTCTGTTTTTTATTAAAAAACAGCCAAGTTCATTTAGTTACGCATTAAGTGTTTTTGTTATTTTATAGGAAGTTAATAGCACGTTTGTGTGCAGTTATGTGTTGCACGTACGTGAGCAGTTTCTACTTTATTTTTAGTTGTGGTACTCGACAGTTTCTTTTGCACAAGATGTATGAAGTGCTATGCTCTGTTTTTTCATCCTTTCTCTCCCTCGATCAACAGAGATGTTTTCTGTTTTGATTGTTGTTTCATGAGTTATAACAATTACTACCCAGCTTGTCCCGAACCAGAATTGACTCTCGGCACGGTTAATCACTCGGACTTATCGTTTCTGACTCTTCTCCTTCAAGACCACCACGGTGGCCTGCAAGTCCTCCACGAAAGCCACTGGCTTGATGTGGTTCCTGTGAAGGGAGCACTTCTAGCCAACATTGGAGACTTCATGCAGGTAAAGAATGTTTCAACTTTTTTATGTACCATTTCTTTTCTAGACTACATGACAAACATGAAATTGTCCTCTAGATATGTCTATCTGGAGTCGCTTTCGATCGCCCTTCATTATATCAACTGCATAATGAGTTGAGACAGTATTTCTGAGTTACCAATGGCAGTACGAAACTCCGCCGATACCTCAAACATTTGAGAAGAATCATAAGTGAAATAACAGAGCAATCTTATGTGGAACGACTCCATTTCAACTCTTGATCTTAAACAACCACGTCAAGCGCTAATTAGAGGACGAAACGGAAACACACCAATTTCTATGCCTGGCTCTTGGCATCCATCTTTACCACAATCTTTTGAAGTCATAACTCCTTTTCTGGCCTAATACAATGGTTGCAGCTTGTTACCAACGGCAAGTTCAAAAGCGTGGAGCACCGTGTGCTTTCAGGGCAGGTCGGACCGAGGATTTCGGTCGCGTGCTTTCTCGCCCCAAGCAAGACCGGAAACAACAGACCTCTTGGGCCAATAAAGGAGCTTCTCTCTGAAAACAATCCGCCTATATACAAAGAGACCTCTCTCTCGGAATACGTCGCATGCGCCAGATCCCATGGCCTAAGGGCCACTTCGACACTTCCTCATTTCAGGATAAGCGACCCCAAATAGAGCAGAGCTGTGGAAAATTCCTGAACGAGAGTGTCATGACTGGTTCTATCGTGATATCTGAGTTTGTGGAAGGACTTTGTAACTATTGGTTTCGGTTTGTGCAATAAAATCGCACTCGTCCAAAACAAGTCAGCGTCAAAGTTAATTCTTCTAATGCAAAGTGGAGTATCAGAGTCACTATATTCTTCAATCGATTGGCATTACGTTTTGGCGCTTATCATCGTCTCTCAAACTGTAGTTACATCTTCAAGCACCTCCAGTTTTAGATGCGACGCAGGATTCGTCATAATTAATATCAAATATTGGAAAAAAAAGTGCACATCTTACAATTAAAATTGCATAAGTGAATTTAAAAGATTGTAATTTAGTCCTTATACTTATTAATTTTTTACCCATCAAGTTCTTTCTTACCAACTCCACCAAATCGAAACCAATGTCTCAATTTGCTGCAGCGGAAGTTTGATGTCAAAATAAGTGATGGAACTATAGAATGAAATGCTTCCTCTACCCGGTGATGAGAGTATCTTTCGATCTGAGTCGAAGTGACTGGCACCTACTGGCTCTCCATGTCGATGTGATTGACACCTACCGGCTCTCCATGCCGGCTCTGCATGCCGATGTGATTGGCACCTACCGGCTCTCCATGTTTTCTGCAGAATATCTATGGTCATGTAGCCTTGCCAAAAAAGACAACTCAAACACCTTAATGGGCTTCAAAGTTTCCCCTTACAAAGATGCAAACCTTGCCCTGTCATGGAGAGCCCATTACCTGTAGCGGGCCACACTACGATGGAGCGAAAGAAGCAAACGAATTCGACGAGACCAAAGACGGAGTCAAAAGGCCTTGTAGACTCGAGCGTGACCAAGGTCCCCAGGCTCTTCATACACCCACCCCATAACCTGCGCGACTTGTCCCCCGACACTGATGGGGCTGCCACCGGCCTCGAGGTCCCAATCATTGACATGATGGGCTAACAGGATTCCCGGCCGGGAGACGTGATCAACGACCTCCGAAGAGCATCGGAGATGTGGGGGATTTTCCAGATAATCAACCACGGGATCTCGGACGCCGTGATGGACGGCATGCTGGAAGCTGTCAAGCAGTTCCATGAGCAGCCTGAGGGCGTGAAGAGAGAGTGGTACTCAGGAGATGATGCAAAGAAATTTAGGTACCACAGCAATGGAGACTTGTTTAGGTCCAAAGCAGCAACTTGGAAGGACACCGTGTATTTTGATTTCTCGCGTGGTGATGCGTGATGGGGCGAGTGATTCCAGAACGGAAATTTTTTTCTTTAGGGATTTTTATGGTTAAGTATATAGAGTAGTGTAATCGGGGAAGAAACGAAGAGGAATAAGAAAAGATAGAACGATCTCCTCCCAAGGTATAAAGGCCACACCACCAACCGAAGAAGAGGATCGAGATCTACGAAGTTCACCACTAAGGCCTAAAGCTTTCACCAGCCAAAGATAAAGGACTTTGGGATAGGAGAAGCTCACTACCAAAGCCTAAAGATTCCACTAGCCAAGGAAAAGGCTTCTTGGCTCACCACCAAAGAGTGATCTACGCTCCAAGGATAAAGAGAACGAAAGAAGTTATACACTCTCCAAAGAAGTTCACTCAAGCAGAGGAAATCTCACAATTTTCATTCATCAAATTCGTATGTCCATACATTGGATAGTTTTCCCCTGTTTATAGGAGGATTTTAGACTTAGGAAATATGAAAAATAGACTTTAATGACCTAGGAATTTAAACCTTTGACTCTTGAAAACTACATAACAATAAAGACACCTAGGAACTTAGGAAATGCATTTATTAGCATGGGAACTTGCATTCTTGAACCTTTAGCCTTCCAAAATTCGTGCTCCTCCATTGACCAGAAAATAATTCTCCTAAAACTTCATCAATTGATCATGCAAGATGTCTAAAATGGCCTCCCATCGATAGTTATCAACATACCACAATATCGATAAGTAATTGACATTATTCATTCAAAATGATCTATCGAAGCACATGATGCCCAATTTCTTTCTTAGCATGGATAAGCATCGATGGTTTTGAGTTGGTCGATGGAGCTACGTTGGATGCTCCCACATCATCCTCCCTGGGTTGTTTGAGATTTGTCCTCAAATCTAGAAAGTTTTCATCCTCCAAGTAAGGAGAAAGGTCTCCCACGTTTTTTTTTTTTTTTTTTTTTTTTTTTTTGTCGGTAAGGTCTCCCACGTTGAATGTTGCCGAAACTCCAAATTCTTCAGGAAGGTCAATCTTGTAAGCATTGTCACCAATTCGCTCAACAACTTTAAAGGGACCATCAGCTCTGGGCATGAGCTTGTTCTTTCGTCGAAAAGGAAATCTCTCATTCCTCAAGTAAAGCCATACAAGATCGCCCGGTTGAAATTGAGTCTTCTTGCGATGTTGACTAGCTTTCTTCTTGTAAGATTCGTTGGCCTTTTCAATCTTAGATCGAATCTGCTCATGGAGCTTCTTCATTGATTCAGCTCTTTTCTTGCCATCAAAGCTTACTTGAGAGTTAGATGGAATTTGAATCAAATCAATGGGTGTGAGAGGATTAATTCCATACACAACTTCAAATGGCGATCGACCAGTAGTATAACTTGGTGATTGATTGTAAGCAAATTCAGCATGCGCAAGTTTTAAATCCCAATCTTTCAAAGATTTACTCACCATACCATGAAGAAGAGTGGTTAGAGTACGATTTGTTACCTCCGTTTGGCCATCGGTTTGTGGATGACAAGCTGTGTTGAATAAGAGTCTTGTACCAAGCATTCTCCATAGTGTCTTCCAGAAGCATTCTCTATAGTGTCTTCCAAAAGTAGCTTAAGAACTTAGAATCACAATCCGACACAATGGTCTTTGGCACTCCATGAATGCGAATAATCTCTTTGAAATATAATTCAACAATATGAGATGCATCATTGGTCTTGTGACATGGCACGAAATGAGCTATTGTCGCGAGCGACCTACCCTCGGAGGGAGGGAGTAGGTTTAGGGGTATTGCCTAAAGAATAGGCTTAAGGCCCATATGATTAGGCGTGGGCTCTCCTAAGCTCATACCTCTCGTGACATTGGGATATTTTTTTTTTTTTTTATGAATTTTGCACAAAAGGAGTCGCCACTAGCCTATTGGGATCGGCTAAAACCAAGTGAGGCATGGGAGTGTACCTCACTTCCTACACAACCAGAGAAATCTAGGGTTGGGGACTTGATTACACTAATTGACCAATTAGTGCCATTTCGATATCTAATCTTGTTCATTTTAACAAAATGATTTTTTTTTGCAAGCAGTTTGGATTGATTTTATACCTATCCACTAACATATGAGGTGATCATGCGCGTGTACAATCATTAGAGTGACAATCACAGCTACCAACTAAACACGTGCAATTAAACATAATTAGATATGTAAACTAAACATATGATATAATCAAAATACGAGCAAATAAAGGTCTAATTACACTAAGAAAGCAAAGACATAATAATTCCTAACCAAATCCTACCTTTTTTGGATTTTGGATTTTTCTTTTAATTTTTTTAAAAGAAATGAAATAAATAATAATAATAATAAATATATTTTTTTTGGGGCCGGACTGGGTCCGATTCGGTCTGACCAGACCCAAGATCGGCCCGGTCAAGGCGGGTCGGGCCTAGTTGGCTTAGGCTCGACTAGCCTTGATTGGGCCTTCATTAAATTTGAATTGGGCCCGATTAGGGGCCCAAGCAGAAACTAAGGCTAAGTGGGCCAGATCCGTAGCCTGGTCCAAACTCGGCCTGCCTTCTGGTCTACGACTACTTGGCCGTGACTAGAAGAGGCCACGGTGGCGCGCAGCCAAGGAGGGGTTCTCTAGCGATGGCGAGACAGTGGCTCTTTGGCTAGGCGGGTAGGGGTCGAGCCGAGATCTCTATGTTCGGGGTTTCGGCGCCGGCGGCAAAGGCGGCCTCGGGGTGATCTCTGGTGAGGAAGCACGCGCGGGCTGGTTTGGCCTTGATCTCCCTCGGCTCCGGCAACGTTGCTTCTAGTAACTCGATCTAATCAACGCATATAGGAGAGGGGTGCGAGGTAGAGAGAGAGACACAAAAGGGCCTTAAACAACTAGAAAACATGGGCGGCCTTCACTGGAACATTTCATCAAACAAGTAGTGTGCACAGCGGATCCGTAAACCTCGAGCTCGGCCGAGTTTCACACGCGAGTCTAGGGTCTAAGGAAACAAGCCAGGACAACGGGGAATACAACAAGGGGACGGGTGGTGGCCGAAGCTCGTTCGAAATGGTCGGAGGAGCTTCGGCTAGCTTGGTACTAACTACACACACCGGATATTCGGTGAAATGCCTACCTAGGCTCCAAAGCGGTTGCAGTGGCTGACGTCGGTTGGAGGTTCACTGGTGGTGGCGGTGGCCCGGAGACACCTCGGTAGCAGTTAGGCGGCGTGATCTCCTCTGCTTCTCCCTTTTTCAGTTCCTTTCTTTCCTCGGCTCTCTCGGGTCCCCTCTGTGTCGCCTCTAGTCAGAGTTTTGGAGGAGGAAAGGAGGCGCGGCGGTGGGCTATCGGTCGTGTGGTGGCCGGCGGTCCCTCCTTTCAACTCTCTTTACTCACCCCGGTCTCTCTCGCCCCCCAACTCCCCGTGTCTTCACTGTGTTTCTCCCTCGGTTTCTTATTGCTCTCCTTTCGTTATGCTGTCCTTTTTTTTTTTTTTTTTTCCTTTTATGCTTCTATTTTCTCTTTTCGTTTTTGCAGGTCATCGCGCGACACTCTTGCCGTGCCAGCTGGTCGACCGGTTTGCTTCCCCGACCCGCGGATCATGCCGAAGGCCTGCCATCCCGATCCTTTGCTACCTGTGTTCACTGCTGTCGCTTCTCTACCTCTGCAGGTCTATGCGAAGACCAGCTAGAGGAAGAAAAGAGAGAAACAAGCCGGGTCGAAGGAGAGAAGAGGCTGGGCTGGCCCAGTGCGGGGGGGAAAGAGAAAAGGAAAGGGGCGGGTTGGGCCAAGGCTGGATCCGGTTCGACTCGACCATTTACGTTTTTTTTTTAATAATTAATTAATGATTGTTTTTCGATTTTTTTTTTTTTTTGGTGTCAACCGCCATTTTAGAGAACCGATCGACGACCACCATGATAGCATCTTTTCCTCTTTGAGTTCTTGGTAGAGCCACAATGAAATCCATGCTAACATCTTCCCAGGACTACAATGGTACTGGAAGTGAAGTATACAAACCTTGACGAAAAGGCTTTTTGATCTTTGACAAGTTTCACACCTTGAAATGATAGCATGCACATTTTCACTCATCTTTGGCCAATAGAAATGCTCTTGAAGAACCTCAAGAGTTTTGTTAATACCAAAATGACCAGCCAATCCTCCACCATGTGCCTCTCGAATCAGCAATTCGCGAAAAGAACTCTTTGGCACACATAATCGACTTCCTTTAAAAAGAAACCCATCTTGCAAAGAATATGTACCTTGAAGTCCCCGCTTGCAATTGTTAATGATGGATGAGAACTCCGCATCTTCAGAATAAAGTTCTTTCATTGATTGAAATCCAAGAATCCTAGAGTCCAGAATAACAAGCGTAGAATCTTCTCAATAAAGCATATGCTACAACATTAGTGTGACCGGGTTTATATTTTGAGACAAAAGAAAAGGATTGAAGAAATTCTACCCATTTTACATGTCTCGAATTAAGCTTGCATTGGCCACTAATAAACTTAAGCGCCTCATGATCAGAATGAAGGACAAATTGCTTTGGCCTCAAATAATGACTCCAACGATCAAGAGCTCATACAATGGCATATAACTCTGTCATAAGTTGAATAATTCCTCTTGGAATCGGTTAACTTCTCGCTAAAATATGCCAATGGTTTTTGTGCTTGGACAAGAACAGTGCCAATACCAACTCTGCTTGCATCACACTCAACTTCAAATACTTTATCAAAATCAGGAAGTGCAAGAATAAGGGACTCACAAAGTTTCTGCTTGATTACCTCAAAGGTGTTTTGAGCAGCCTTTGTCTATTCAAAAGCACTCTTCTTCATGCATGTAGTTATAGGAGCCATGATGGTACTAAAATTTTTGACAAAATGTCGATAGAAAGAAACAAGTCCATGAAAACTTCTTACATAAGAAATGGACTTCGGAACTGGCCAAGTCTTTATAGCTTTCACATTGGCTTGATTAATAGAGATTCCATCTTTGGAAACCACATAACCAAGAAACACAATGCTTGGAGAGAAGAACTCACATTTCTCCATTTTAGCATATAGTTTTTGTTCTCTCAAGACATTAAAGACTTGTTTTAAATGAGAAATATGCTCCTCCTCGTTTCTGCTATAAACAAGAATATCGTTGAAATAAACAACGACAATCGACCAATAAAGGAACGAAGAACCTCGTTCATAAGTCTCATGAAGGTACTTAGAGCATTAGATAATCTGAATGACATAACCAACCACTCATAAAGGCCTCCCTTGGTCTTGAAAGCCGTCTTCCATTCATCACTTTCTCGCATTCTGATTTGATGATAACCACTTCGCAAATTTATCTTTGAAAACACAGAAGAACCATATAATTCATCAAGCATATCATCAAGTCTAGGTATAGGGTCCTATACTTAATGGTGATGTTGTTGATGGCCCGGCTATCAACACACATTCGGTATGTACCATCCTTCTTAGGTACAAGTAGAGTCGGAACAGAATATGGACTCATGCTTTCTCGAACGTATCCTTTGTCAATAAGTTCATCGACTTGTTTTTGCAACTCCTTTGTTTTCTCTGGGTTGCATCAATAAGCTGACCTATTTGGTAGTGGAGTACCGAGGATCAAATCAATTTGATGCTCAATACCTCTTATGGGAGGTAATCCAGGTGGCAAATCCTCCGAGAACACATCTGCAAATTCTTTCAACAAGCAATGCATTTTTGGATGTATGGGTCACTCTATCTCACTCTTTTTCTCGATCACAAGTAAAACAAATACATTCTTTTGTTTGCTAATGGCTCTCTCAACCCGTGTCTCACTCAAGAATATATTTTCTTTGGCAAAAGAACACTTCAAGTGCCATAACTTGGCACAAAGGGACACTTAAGTGCCATAACTTACAAAAGGTACATTTAAGTGCCAAAATCGGAGCAAAATGGATCACTTGAGTGCCAATTCGGCCAATACGCTGACGTGTCAATTTTCCGGCGAAGCGAGTGCAAAACGATGTCGTTTTGGTGCTAACGTGGTAAAAATTTAATATAAAAATTAATTTAGTTTAATTTAAAAATAAATTTATTTAAAACATTTAAAAAAATATTTAAAAATTTAATTTTTTTTTTTAAAAAAAAAAAGGGAGGCGGCCTCGGCCAACCCTCCCCGACCTTCGGCAACAAATGGGGGAGGCGGCGGCGGCGAGGGCTCGCCCTCGGCCCGGGCTGCCTTCCTCCTCCTCCTCATTTTTTTTAAATAAATATAAATTATATTATTATTATTATTATTATTATTATTATTATTATTATTATTATTATTATTATTATTATTATTATTATTATTATTATTATTATTATTATTATTTTGTTTTAAATTTAATTTAATTAATGTTTATATTATATTAAAATTCAACTTATGCCAAAACAATGTCGTTTTGGCCGATGTAAGGGCTCTATTCTAGCCAACACCCGAAACGACGTCGTTTTGGTGCTAATATGGTAAAAAATTTAATATAAAAATTAATTAAATTAAATTTAAAAATAAATTTATTTAAAAATTTAAAAAATTTTAAAAAATTAGAAAAAGGAGGCGGCTGAGGGCTGAAATTTTTGTAAATTTTTTAACTTTTTTGTAAATTTTGTAAATTTTTTTGTAATTTTTAAAAATTTTTTGCAACTTTTTAAAAATTTTGTAATTTTTTAGAATTTTTTTTTAAATTTTTAAAATTTTTAAAGTTTTAAAATTTATTTTTAAAATTTTAAAATGAATTTATTTTTAAAATTTTTTAAATTTTATTTTTAAATTTAATTTAAATAATTTTTATATTATATTAAAATTCAAATTATGCCAAAATGACGTCGTTTTGGCCGATTTAAGAGTTCTATTTTGGCCAACACTCGAAACAACGTCATTTGGGGTAAATTCGAGCTGACTCAACTCTCCGGCCGAGACACATCAGCGAGAAATATTAATATTTTAATGGGACGTATGATTTCCGGCCAACTTCACAGGAGATGGCACTCAAGTGTCCCACTTTTCTTAAAATGTGGCACTTAAGTATACATTTCGTAAGTTATGGTACTTAAGTGTTAATTTCTACCAAGTTATGGCACTCCAGGGGTCCGCGTGTCGATTTTCTTTACAAATGTTTCCCTCCCTAGGTTGATTATTATGTATCAAAGAAGGATTCAAGGGTAAAAGAGTAATGCATTTTTGTTCCTTATGAAAAGAGTATGTGTTTTTTCGATCATCATGCTTAGCATTTATATCAAATTGTCACAATCTACCCAATAACAAGTGACATGCATCCATAGGAATCACATCACATACAACCCAATCTCGATAGTTCTTCCCAATCAAAAATGATAGAAGAACTCGTTTGGTTACCTTAAGATCATTCCCTTGATTGAGCCATTGGAGCTTGTATGGTTGAGTATGTTTCGTTGTTGGAAGCTTCAGCTTGTCGACAAGAGTTGTCGAAGCAACATTGGTGCAACTCCCACTATCGATGATCACTGAACACACATTTCCTTTAATAATACAACAGGTGTGAAATATATTCCCCCTTTACTCATTATCAGGAGAAACTTCAACATGCAATGCTCTTCGGATGATCAACATCTCGCCATCATCGACTTTCTCCACAACTTCTTCTTCTCCTTCAGATTAAGAAACATTTTGGTCTTGATTGCCCTCAGCCTCTTGAAGCGCCGAATTGATCTCCTCAATTTCTTAAAGATTCATAACTCTCCGATTTGGACAATTTGCTTGAAAATGCCCAAAACCATGACACTTAAAGCATTTCCTTGCATCACCTTTAGACTTCTTTTGGACTTCTTTGGAAGGCTCTGCATTTTTTTCATTGCCTTTGTCTTTTGTCGATGTACTCTCGCCCTTGCTTGAGGAAGCACCCTTAAAATAGGATTTCGCCTTTGTTGAGGTTATGGAGGAAAACCTCTTGTTCTTCAATTATTTTTTGACTTTTATGGCTAACTTGCATACATCTTCAAAGGACCAATAAGGTTGAAGTTCAACCATATCAGCAATTTCTCGATTCATGCCGCCAAGGAAACAAGCGATGGTTTGCTCAAGAACTTCTGGAACTTCACTCCTCATTTTGAGTTGTTCAAACTCACGAATGTATTCTTCAACACTCATCCCTGTCTTAGGGAATTCAATTTGAGGAACATATCTTGCTTATAGGTATCGGGTAAGAACCTCTTCTTCATCAACTTCTTGAGTTTTTCCCAAGACCTTATTCGGCTTTTTCCTTCTCTTGCTCATTGATGCTTTAGATTCTCCCACCATAGAAAAGCATATTTTGTCAGCTTTAGGACAACAATCTTACATTTCTTCTCATCCGAATAGGACTTGAAGTCAAAAATTCATTCGGTTATGTGTAGCCAATCCACAAAGTCGTCGGGATTGAGATTACCGTCAAACTTAGGGACCTCCACGTTAATGTCTCTTTTATCCTATTTATGCCTCCCTCTTCGTCTTCGAATTAGATATTCAAAATCACTAGAGTTGTCTCCAGTGGAATCGAAATAGCCATTAGAACTTTGACAAGATTCAGAATCGTCACACTGATGTCATTCATTGGGACGCCTTGCTGGCTGTTCATGTCTCGTCGGATTCTCTAGAAGATTGAGGACTCGCTCCATTTGTTGCTGAAGATTTTGGATTGCGCGATCTCACCTTTCGTTGTGCACTTGCTCCAAAGTCAAGCCTCTTGGAACTTGATCAGCCATAAGGAATTTGTAATAGAAGAAAGAAAGGAATCACTCAAATGAATTGAACCTTGAGTTCTGATACCAATCTTTTAATGCGTGATGGGGCGAGTGATTCTAGAGCGGAAATTGTTTTCTTTAGGGATTTTTCTGATTAAGTGTATAGAGTGGTGTATACAGGGAAGAAACGAAGAGGAATAAGAAAAGATAGAACAATCTTCTCCCAAGGTATAAAGGCCACGCCACCAACCGAAGAAGAGGATCGAAATCTACAAGTTCACCACCAAGGCCTAAAGCTTTCACCAGATAAGGATAAAGGACTTCGGGATAGGAGAAACTTACCACCAAGGCCTAAAGATTCCACCAGCCAAGGATAAATGGCTTCTTGGCTCACCACCAAGGAGTGATCTACGCTCCAAGGATAAAGAGACCGAAAGGAGTTATCCATTCTCCAAAGAAGATCACTCAAGCAAAGGAAATCTCACAATTTTTATTCATCAAATTTGTATGTCCTTACATTGGATGGTTTTCCCTTGTTTATACAAGGATTTTAGACTTAGGAATTATAAAAAACAGACTTTAATGACCTAGGAACTTAAATCTTTGACTCTTGAAAACTATATAACAATAAAGACACCTAGGAACTTAGGAAATGCATTTATTAGCACGGGAACTTGCATTCTTGAACCTTTAGCCTTCCAAAATTCGTGCTCCTCCCTTGACTAGAAAATAATCCTCATAAAACTTCATCAATTGGTCATGCAAGACATCTAAAATGGCCTCCCATCAATAGTTATCAACATACCACAAAGTATCGATAAGTAATTGACATTATTCATTCAAAATGATCTATCGAAGCACATGATGCCCAATTTCTTTCTTGGCTTGGATAAGTATCGATGATTCTAAGTTGGTTGATGGAGCTACGTTGGATGCTCTCGCATCACGTGGAGTGCTGGACCCAAAGGCAGTCCCTCTTCTATGCACGTCCGAATCATGATTGATACACTTTCTATGTTATTTTGAAAGGGAAAGAGAACAGTTTTCGTTATAAATTCAATACAATATCAGGGCAAGATATCTCGTTTTTGATGCTTCACACTTCTTTTATCTATTTATAACTTTCCCTTCTGTATACACTTGGGTTCAATTATTATTTCCACATGTATTTGGACTCCCACATGTTAAGCCTTCAGTCTTTCTGGAGGACTGTTCAGATAAGAACGTCCGAATTGCGTCATACACTTTCATTGTAAACTTTTAGGACGTTTGACTGTTCATTCGCATTCTAACACCGTACGAGCCCTCGGTCAAATTTCTTCCCTCTTCCTTCATTTACCTAACTCTCTTATCTTTCATTTCATGTACAAAATAAATGTCTATTACTTCAACAAGCATAAGGTGTTTCCAAATCCCCGAACACATCTTCAGTGGGTCAAGAAAGCATTTTCCATTGTGAAAGTCTTGACAAAAGCAAAACCAGAACCGCAACCATGTACTATGTTAAAATGAGAAGAAAAGGAAGAAAACGTTCATGATGTTTTTTTCCGCTCCTCTGCAGAGAGCCGGTTTTCGAGTACGAAAGACACATTGAAAAATTGAAGATATCTCTGTCTGAACTGCTATCCGAGGCATTAGGGCTTGATTCAGATTATCTTGGTGACATTGAATGGATGGAATCCAAGCGAATAGCAGGCCATTACTACCCAATTTGCCCTGAGCCAGAGATAACTATAGGCACGACCAATCACTCAGATGCCTCATTTCTCACTTCTCGTCCAAAATCACCATGGTGGCCTCCAAGTCCGCCACCAAAACCAGTGGATTGATGTGTGCCCAGTCCCTGGAGCAATCCTAGCCAACATCGGAGACTCCATGCAGGCACAAAGATCATTCACATTTGTCATTTACCACATATGTTTCCAATTCGAATAAGGTCGAGTTATATTTGTGTCAAAGAATGATTCTCCTTTTGCCTGATTTGTTGATGCAGCTTGTTAGCAACGACAAGTTCAAGAGCGTGGAGCACCGGGTCCTTGCCAGGAAGGCCGGGCCGTGGGTGTCAGTCGCATGCTTCCTTGTACCAGGAGAGATGCAGAAGTCGAAGCCGGATGGGCCAATAAAGGAGCTTCTCGATGAGAACAATCCACCCATGTACAGAGAGACCACTTTCACAGACTATCTTAAGTATTACTTCTCCAGTGGCAATGGCGAGAATGGTGAATCCGTACTTCCTCATTTCAGAATAAGCGAGTCCAAGTAGAGAGTACAAAAATGTGTAAAAGCTTCATTGAAGGTGTTGGTGTTCACACGAAATATGACAGCTTAATCTTTTCATTAGATATATTAACAGGACCACAAGTGAAAAAAACATTCAGGGAGCCACATTGGACATAAGACTGAAACAAGAAATAGCCAAAATATGATCGCATGCCCTTCAAGCTGTGAAAACATTTGAATCTCTTTGACCTCACTGTGATGGTAACTACTACTCTAAGTTCTAAATGGGTAACGACTTTCACCATCTCTTTAGATTTCATCCATTAGAGCTCTCAAAGTTGATGTGGCGATCTCTATAATGACAAATTTAGAACCGTTAGCTTGTGTCATGGTATCGTATTCGATTTTCCTCTCACGTGTCTTGCTTCTTTCCAAACTCATTATGATGGCGTTGCTTTCGGTAAAAAGAAGGGGGCCACAACTTATCAAGTTGTGTCTATGTTCAATTTGTCGAATTAAATTCGAATTTCTCTCGATAAATCCATATCAGGTTCAATTCGATTATGATCCACTTGCATGAAGTCCACTTGTGATATGACACACTACTTATTGTACAAACTTTGAGGATCGGTCTCAATATACCCCAGCACTAAACCTTGCGATAAAATACCCAAATTGAGTGTTTCAATTGACCAAAGAGCTCTCCTTTTAGTGTCTAGAAATTTGATGACTAAACTCTGTCCGCTATTTGTCTTGCCCCAACTTTACAAGTATAAGGAAAAATGGCACGGCTATCCTCATTCCTGAAGGATGCAGCCTCATACACAAAGCAATATTAACTTGTTATCAAAATTTATATTCATCTACATATCTGATAAAACAGCAACTTGGTTACAAGAACAAAGTTCTAAAGTCCACCATTAAGAACCCATACAGCTCCACTGAACAACAAACTAATTCCAACAAATACTAATTCAACGTAAGTACAATTGTCTCAACTAATACTGAAGTCCAACTGCCTTCATCACTTCAACTATTTAACGAACCTTGATACTATTTACTGAGCGACCAATGTAATGTAGTACGAACTTCCCCCAAGAGCGTGAACGCTCAAGAAGAATAGTAAGTGAAACAACAGAGCAATGTTGCAAGGAACAACTTCATTTCAACTCTTGATCTTGAGAATGAAAGCACACCGCATTCTTTGCCGAGCTCTTGGGGGAGAATTACCAAAAAAGTCCAAAATCTATTGCAATTATGCCAATTTAGTCAAAAACTTTTTTTTTTTGCCAATTTAGTCTTAAACCTTTTACAATTGTGTCAATTTAGTCCATCCGGCCAAAATTGGCTAGTCAGTGCTGATGTGGACGTCGGCCGGGGACAGCTGGCCGGCGAACGCTGATGTGGCAATTTTTTAATATTTTTTTTTCGAATTTTTAATTTTTTAATTTTTTTTTAATTTTTTTTTTAATTTTGTTTTTCCCCACACCAATCTAAGTCTAACATTGTCTATTCAAGTTTGCACTACTTTTGCTAACTCTTCAACCTTCACATACTAAAGTAGTGTATAAATGTTCGCTATATTCTCTCTTACAAATATCTTCACTTAGAATCAAATTTCAAACCTCATTGAATGTCAAGCTTCTTGATTCAAAAGAATTACAAACAATAATAACAATAATATTCCAACTATCATGCAATGAGATAATTGAACATAAGCACGTACCTCATCATTAAAATCAATTTAATGAAACTCAATTAACACACAACCACATCGAATTCAATGATACTATCATTGGTATACCTCATATCCTAGCAGAAATCGATGGCCGATCCTCGCTAGCCATAGGCAAGGGCCGTACGCCTTTGCCGGCCCTAAAGAAAGGGAGAAAAAAAATAAAGAAAAGAAAAGAAAAAAGAAAATATTATAAAAAAAAAATGCCACGTCATTACTGGTTAGCTAAAATTGGTTGGATGAACTGAACTGGCACAAATGCAAAAGGTTTAAGACTGAATTGATACAATTACAATATGGTTATGACTTTTTTCGTAATTTTCCCCTTTTTGATATGAGTTATTTATGTCTAACTTGAACTCTTGATTTAGTTGTTACTTGGATATGTATATATCTTTTTGATAGATTATAGAAACTATAATCTTGTAACCATATTACTTTTTTTGTCAAATATAAGGACGTATATATTTTGATATTAGATTGAATTATAATTACATTTAAGATTACGTCCTTTGGATGAACAAATTACCATGTTGTTCCTTATTATTGTTGGAGTCAGGTGTGATAATGACATAGTTACTCTTTTGTTCTGTTCTCACCCTAGGAGAAGGATTTTGGGGGTGAAAAAAGTTTATGTGGGTGGTATGAAGGAAAATGACGACCTCACAATTTGTAGGCAAACAAAAAATCATAGGCAGTACCTCAAATGAGCATATGGTCATTTTCCAATAAAGAGCCAATGGTGAAAGTATTCAAGGAAAAAAGCACCCAATTGGTTCATGAATTTGCACTCTTTTTCAAACGTCATTATCAAATTTTTCATGCAATCAAGTTCTTGAACTTGCAAAATTTGTCTAATCAAGTCAGCCGTTCCTTCACTCGGATGAATTGAAGCCCACGTGGTTGTCAATTCAAGTATATAATATGTAAATTGTTGACAAATAATTTTTCTAGATCAAGAGTCAATTCATTTCGTGAAAAATGTAACGTTTCTAAAGAGATAATTATTTTCTGGTGTTTGGCTAAAACCCAAAAATGAAGTGGAAAATATTTTCCGTTATTTGGTAAATAATTTTTTTCCTCAATGCACTCTTTTTCAATAATTTTTTATTTATTTTTCTTTTTCTTTTCTATCTTTTTATCTTATTCTTCTTCTACCGACCAAAGGCGAGCTTGAGCAAGCTCGCCTAGCTGTTTGCCGATGGTGCGAACCTCGATCTCACTGACCTAGTGAGCAGTGAGATCGCCAAAGGTCAACCTTGGGTGAGCCTGTGGCCAGTCATCGACCGTTGTTGTGGCTAGTAATCGGCCAAAATAGAAGAGGAAAAAGAAAGAAAGAAAGAGAAAAGAGAAAAAAAGAAAGATAGAAACATTAACATGGATGTGAGATAAGAGAAAGTGAATAAGGAAAATGCTTTCCTCATCTTGAAAAGTGGAAAACATTTCCTTTATTTTAGAAGACTTTTTTCTGTTGATGGAAAATATTTTCGCCAACCAATCCATTTTGTAAGAAATGAATGCCAGAAAATCCAGAAAATATTTTTTAGGAAGTCGTTTTTCGCAAAATGAGTGAAGCTCAAGTAGAGGAAGCATTTCATTCTATAGTTCCATCACTTATTTTGACATTGCACTTCCTGCTACAGCAAATTGAGACACTGGTTTCGATTTGGCGGAGTTGGTAAGAAAGAGACTTGATGGGTAAAAAATTAATAAGTAGAAAGACTAAATTACAATCTTTTAGATTCACTAATTTTAATTGCAAGATGTGCACTTTTTTTTTCCAATATTCGATATTAATTATGACGAATCTTGCGTCGCATCTAAAACTGGAGGTGCTTGAAGATGTAACTATAGTTTGAGAGACGATGATAAGCGCCAAAACGTAATGCCAATCGATCGAAGAATATAGTGACTGTGATACTCCACTTTGCATTAGAAGAATTAACTTTGACACTGACTCGTTTTGGGCGAGTGCGATTTTATTGCACAAACCGAAACCAGTAGTTACAAAGTCCTTCCACAAACTCAGATATCACGATAGAACCAGTCATGACACTCTCGTTCAGGAATTTTCCACAGCTCTGCTCTATTTGGAGTCGCTTATTCTAAAATGAGGAAGTGTCGAAGTGGCCCTTAGGCCATGGGATCTGAAGCATGCGACGTATTCCGAAAGAGAGGTCTCTTTGTATATAGGCGGATTGTTTTCAGAGAGAAGCTCCTTTATTGGCCCAAGAGGTCTGTTTTTTCCCGTCTTGCTTGGGGCGAGAAAGCACGCGACCGAAATCCTGGGTCCGACCTGCCCTGAAAGCACTCGGTGCTCCACGCTTTTGAACTTGCCGTTGGTAACAAGCTGCAACCATTGTGTTAGGCCAGAAAAGGAGTTATGACTTCAAAAGATTGTGGTAAAGATGGATGCCAAGAGCCAGGCATAGAAATTAGTGTGTTTCCGTTTCGTCCTCTAATTAGCGCTTGACGTGGTTGTTTAAGATCAAGAGTTGAAATGAAGTCGTTCCTCATAAGATTGCTCTATTATTTCACTTATGATTCTTCTCAAATGTTTGAGGTATCGGCGGAGTTTCGTACTACCATTGGTAACTCAGAAAATACTGTCTCAACTCATTATGCAGTTGATATAATGAAGGGCGATCAAAAGCGACTTGAGATAGACATATCTAGAGGACAATTTCATATTTGTCATGTAGGCCAGAAAACAAATGGTACAGAAAAAAGTTGAAACATTCTTTACCTGCATGAAGTCTCCAATGTTGGCTAGAAGTGCTCCCTTCACAGGAACCACATCAAGCCAGTGGCTTTCGTGGAGGACTTGCAGGCCACCGTGGTGGTCTTGAAGGAGAAGAGTCAGAAACGATAAGTCCGAGTGATTAACTGTGCCGAGAGTCAATTCTGGTTCGGGACAAGCCGGGTAATAATGGCCTATCACTGTCTCCGATTTCATACACTCAGTGCCGCTGAGATAATCAGAACTGAGGCCCAATGCCTCCGATAATAGTTCGGCTAAAGATGTCTTCAGTTCTGCAATATGTTTCTCGTACTCGAAAACTGCATCTCTGTAAACGAGTACATGAAAGCACTGCGTGTGAGTCTCCAGTAGCCAGGTTTGTAGCAAAGAATTCGTTCTTTCTTATAGAAAGAAATGCATATTCGAGTTGTGAAACACCTTTCCTCTTCCACAACTATCACTAAGGTTGGTATAGGGTACTTAAAAAACCAAGCTTTGAACCGTATAGAAAAGCATCACACTGAATGATCCGCTTTACACGGTTTTGGGTTTTTGAAAATACAGAGCATGTTAAATTGAACCTCGACCTGTCCTTAGTAAGAGAAATGGCCAAAACTGTTCACATCTCTCCTAGCACTTCCAATTTTAGCTTTAAAAAGTGATACGTATACCTGCAAATAGCCGGAACAGCCTCTGGTTCTAGGTCGCCATCTTGGAATTCAAACAGGACGGTGTCCTTCCAAGTCGCTGCTTTTAACGCGAACAAGTCTCCACTGCAAAAGTATCTCACTCTCTTCGCACCGTCTCTAGAGTACACATCTTTCTTCACTTCCACTCGTTGCTCATGGAACTTCTTAACGCCCTCCAACATGTTGTCCATCACATCGAGCGGAATCTCATGATTGATAATCTGAAAGAAACCCCACGCTTCCGATGCTTCGCGTATACCATTGATGACATCTTTTCGCCGGGAATCCCGGTAGCCTCTTAGATCGACGATCGGGATCTGGAGGCTGGTCCCGTTCGCATCAGATGGCAGACTGTGCAAATTCTCGTGGGGGTGGATGAAGATCCTGGGGACCTTGGTCGCGCCAGAGTCCACGAGGCCTTTGACTCCAGCCTTGGTCTCGTCGAATTCCTGCAATTCTTTCACCCTGTCGAAATCCAGGTCGCAAGGAGTGATGAGCTGTCCATGACTGGGCAAGGTCTGCTTCATCTTGCGGAAACAAAGTTTGATGTCTTAATTATGATTGAATGAATTTGTGCCCTGCTCAGTGTGAAGCCGTGACCATGTGAATGGTAGGAAGACCATTAGCTAGAGAGGGCGTAAGATTCCCCGTAGACAAGAAGCTGGCGGTTGCTGTGGAGCCCCAGTCGTTGGAACATAAAAAGAGGGAATGCATAGAAAGAAGGGAAGAAAGAATAAAAAGAGGGAGAAAGAAAATAAGAAATAGGGGATTTCGCGCGTGCATGCTTAGGAGATCTCGGCAAGTCAAATCAACGCGATTCATAGTGCTCGCTAAATGTTAAAAGATTTAAGTGCCAAATAATGCATTTATTTAACGGCTCAAACTTCTAGAATAGTCTAAAGGAGTCCTATAAAATATTCATTGTATTAGATCAAGATTTCTTGAGTTCAAATTTTTCTAGTCCCTTGCCCACTTGAATTGGAGTTCAATAGAGACATATTGTATGAGAAAGTGCTTAGAATGTGCCTTCAGGCACCCCACCAATAATAACCTATCAAGGTTACAAATAGCTCTCTAGCATCCGGTAAACTCCGTAACTCAATTCAAGTTCCAAATTCCAGCAAAAGCTTTATGCACAAAGGGCAATTTAGACAATAGCTAGCAGCAACAAGAGTTATCAATCATGTAGCACAAGGATAAAATGAAGAACTTGGAACCTCAGAAAGATATTGGGACAAGGATTGAGATTCATTAGGTAGCCGATTCTGATGAAACGAGAAGGAAAACATCAAATGGTAGCATTGACCTTTAGCGATTACCTTCAGCATCGAAACCCCCCCCCTTTTAAAATGCCAAAAGCTTAGCAGAACCCTATTTGGACCATAATCATATATCAAAAGCACCTGGCCAGCCCCTTGAGCAGCAAAATTCCTTTCAGCCTCATCAGATTTTCATGCCTAGCTTTATGGATGCATTTAATGGCAAAGAACTAGTTCATGAAACATTTCTGAAATCTAGACTTCGAACCGACTCCAATGCCACCTAGTTAAAACATAATTTGAGATGCTCTTCATATTGTCCATGTCACCGTCAAGAACTATCTCATAGTCGTGATCATAAAAATATCATTCTTACCCTACTTTTTCCGTAAGCTCATTTTACTTTTCACATATTCATCTTCCTAGGAATACAATGGACACTGCTTCAAACACAACCATATTAATATATATATATTTATATATATATATATATATATATATATATCGAACCATATATAATTAGATAAATCAACGGGTTGGTTACAATATCGAAGATTCAATAATCCACCAAAACGAATATGCACGTCTTGGAACTCAGCCAATCCAACAACTAGCAACAGCTATCTAGATAATTTCCTTAAGCCATACCCAAAAATCGAACTCACAAAAATTCCCCACTAATAGCACTCTCGCCCTACTTGCCACTAACTCAAGAAACTGAAAACATGAAAGACGAGTGGAATGAGCAACTACAACCTAGTGAGTGATACATTTTTTCTAAGCAAATCAAGCAATCACTATACACATTTAAAAATGCAACCTAACTCGTTTACACTAGACCTAGAATACAATAAATTCTAAGATTAAATTTGAGTCACATATATTACTTTAACAATAACCTTTTCATAATAAATCCACCATCACAATACAAATAACAGTGGTCAAGTTTATTGATCAATCTCAACACACAAGTATCATTAGTCTATTCTAATAACTAATCTCAAGTTCAAATATCAACCATGATTATGCATAACACTCCATTTCCTTTTCAAAATATGAGTTTACAAACTCAAAAAACAGACGATACCACTCATCTTGAAATGCTTATGACCAAATAACAAATTTTACTTGAATCATTAAACTCACGGTCCTATCAAATAAGCGAGAAACAATGTTAAAATTAAGTGAAACTCTACCTTAACTATGAAATAACTAAATTACACCTAAACACTAACAAAATGACTCCTATGCACTAACAAATCACTTACTTTAAGCGATTATTTAAATTTAAACACAACATGGAACTCGCACATAAAACACTAAAATTTCGCTCTAATGAAACCATTGGTCCAAAACAACTCTCAGCAAACCTTATGGCTCCGCAATACCATAAACCATCATTTCCATGAAATTCCAAAGCTCAATAACTCAAGAATCAAACTTCGCAACTCAAAATTTCCAAAATTCCAAATTCAAGTCCCAAATCCGTAAATTACTCCGATTGAAAAAACAAGGAGCACATGCATTTATTGAGCATTATAGTTGAGTTGGTTTAGCAAGGCCTCCATGGCAAGCATGCGCAAAAACTCCTATTTTCTCCCTCTCTTCTTTTCCTTCTTCTTTCCCTTCTTTTTATTTTCCTCTCTTCCATGCGTGCGAGCTCTTGGCCTCGCAAAAGAGCTGAAGGGTTCCGCTGTTCTCTTTGGCTCTTTTTTCTTGAATTTTTCAACCTCTATTTTCTTTTTCTTTTTCTTCCTTTTTTACTTTATCCCTTTGACTTTTTGACTTTTCAAAAATCACATATTTTACAATATACTAGGTCATTTTAGCATAAATTACCCTAGCATAATACTTCTTTCCATATCCACAAAGTTCAATTGGATGTCCATGGGACATTGCACGTCTGCTAGATCTTTAAAATGAGATTTAATATGAACATATTGTGAACTCTGTAGCTTCGACACAATTAACTGCAAGAATAGTGCGAGCTTGAACAGACAATGTCAGTCTTAGATTGGTGGTGGTGGTGTTGAAACTTTGATAATGCCACGTCAAATTTTCGATACTTGGTGTCGCGACCCAATTTTTCGGGTTTGCCACCTAAAACTAGGTTGATGGACTACTAAGTCTTTAAGCTTAACTCGGGATCTCCCAAGCCCATACCAAATCGCGACTTAAGGTTTTAACATGCAAAAGATTATTATCTAAGAGTCGCCACTAATCGGTTTAGGGTAAGTCGATTAGACACCTAAGTAAAATAATGAAAGCATTATCTTACTCCTACGAACTAGAGACTAAGGGTACGGAGACTTGATTACACTAGACTATCCTAGTGCCCTTTTGGTATCTTTCTATTTCATTTTCAAAAAAATGTTTGGCAATTGAATTGATTTTAATTTAGCTTCCTAACGTGTGAGGTGATCATACATGTGCGCATACCACCAATTTAACACTCAAGAAAGCAATTAAATAATGCAAAACATACCTTAAAACAACGAAAGCATTTGCGTTGTTAGATCAGAATTCATATAGATAATCATAGATATGATTTCTAATTAACATGCAATTTCAATTTTTGTTTTCACTTTATTTAATGAAAATCATGCGATGCATGCTAATAATCTAAATATGACATGACGACATGACCTAAACTATATGATATGAAGAAATGCAATAATTAAATGCAATATAAATGATCTAATTATAATGACATGCAATGCGATGCAATGACATACAAAATTATTTAAACTAAAATGACATGCCTCATGCAATTTAATATGTGAGCTATATGTCATCTGACATTTATTAAATGACCTAGTCTAATGATGAGAAAGTTCTAATTAAATAAACTTAATAAAAACTAAATGACGTGCATTTGATATTTCTATTTTTTGAAAATGCAATCTATCCTAAAAATTGAAATTAACTTATGCAAAGACAAATTTTGTATTTTCTTTCATGAAATTCGAATGCAAAAATGATCTAGCTAGATTAAAATTCTATCTAATTTAAACTAAGAATTAAGTCATATTAAATCCTAATTTAAACTAAGACATTATCTTAACCTATCATGCAATCTATTTAATATGCGATGACATGCGGAGCATGCCCTAATTCTACATGACATATGCATGATATTTTTTATTTTATTTTTTTATAAAATTCGAAATTTAAAATTACCACATAATTAAACGTGCAACTTAAATTAAACAAAAACTAAAATCCTAAATGAATGCATTTTTTGTTTTATATTTTTAAATTTGAAATAAAATCTATATTCTAAATATGTAAGAAATATCCTAAACAAACTAAATCCTAATTCAAATATTTTTTTGATTTTTCTTAGTGATTTTCTAAAACAAGCAATTATCAACTAAATCTTAAATCTAAACAAACAAGATATTCAATAAAGAAATGATTAAAATAAACGAAAAAATAACCAGTTATATCACGGGTTAAATTAATAATTATTTTTAACTCTGAACATTAGAAAAAAAAAATCAAAATAATTAAAAATCTAATTCGAAATCTTACGGATCAAATTAATAATTAAATTAATTCAACAATTAATATATTATAAACATATCCCCAAAAATTAACATAATTAAAAAAATGACCCGACGTCTTACGGATCAAATTAAATAATTACAATAATTTTAGGGACAATTCCTATGAATAATGCCTATAAGAATTATAACTTAAAAGTCACCTCACAATATTCAACTTAAACAATAATAATAAAACTGACTAAAAGTAAAATAAAATAACATAAAATAAAATAAAATAAAAACAACCTAAGGAAAATGGAGGGGCAGCCAATCCGTCCGTCGGTCCGGCAAGGGGAGTCGAGGTCGCCGGCGTTCGGGAATCCGGCGAGGTGAGTCGCCGGTGCGGTTGGACGGCGACGGCTCAACTTGGCTCGGGCAGGGGCGGAGCAAGGCGGTAGGCGCGACGGGCTCTCGGATCTGGCGTTGGGGTCGTCGCGGCTTCGCGGGCGCCGAGTGGGCTGAGGGGCGGAGGTGCGGGGACTGGCGAAGCGGCGGCGGTGGATCGGCGCGGCTTCGGGATTTCAGGGGCGCGGTCGTCGCGGAGCAGTAGCTGGCGAGCGGGATTTCAGGCGGAAGGGCTCACGGACGGAGCAGGGGTAGTCGGCGCGGCGTCGCTCGGCGAGGGAGATCAGTGCGGCGTCGGTGGGCTCGCAGCTGCGGATGGAGTGCGGTGAAGGCGTCGGGCCGGTGGAGCGGCGGTTGAACAACGCGAGCGAGATCAGCAGGTGGTCGGTGGCTTCACGGGCGGAGCTGGGCGTCGCTCGGGGCGGCGCGGCCGTCGCGGCTGCCGGTGGAGGACGATGGGCGGCTGTTTCGGCTTCTGGGCGGCGTCGGCGTGGCTAGACGGCGGTGGGCGCGAGGGCTCCGGCGTGGGTGAGCGGCGGGAGGAAGGACACGGGCCACGGATGCGTGAGGAAGAAGATCTACAGTGCTTTTCCCTTTTTTTTTTTTTTTTTTTTCTTTTTTTTTTTTTGAAGTTTTCTGTCTCCTCTGCTCACTCTCAAGTCACTGTCGAGAAATCCGACACGTGGTCAACTTTTCTCGACACGCGTGTCCGAGAGAGAGATTGTTGAAGAAGACACGCGTGTCCGAGAGAGAGATTGTTGAAGAAGGCGATGATGGGTAGAGGTGAGGCCGAGGAAGCAGAGATGAGACCGCGACGCCGAGAGGAAGGGCATAAACCGAGGCGAGGCTGCGATGGAGGGCCGGCGGCGAGGCTGCTGTTGCGAAGGAGGAACGGCCGAAGGCGACGCCGATGGGGCGACCAAAATAGTTGAGAAGATCGTGAGGAAGAAACGAGGGGGCGAGGAAGAAACTGAGGGGGCGGGGGAGCTGGTAGCGTAGGGAGAGAGAGAGAGAGAGAGGAGAGGAGAGGAGAGAGAGTGGGGGAGTGGGGGCGATCCGCGAAAGGGGAGGGGATCCGCAGGGTGGTAGCGTGAGAGAAGAGGAGGAGAGAGAAATGAGGAGAGAGGGTTTGAGGGGAATAATTTTTGTTAAAATAAACAATAAATTTTTAAATATGCACACATATTAATTATGAATATGTTTTTAAATTTTTTTATGAATAGATTTATTAATTTATTAGTGTAAATTTATAGTAAGTTTTTATTTATTTATTTACTTATTTGTGAATTTGAATCAAATTAATTAAAAATAAAAAAAAATTATTTAATATATAACGTGTCGGAACGTGTCGGAATTCACTACTTTTTAAGAAATCACGTATCGCGTGTCGTGTCGTGTCGCGTGTCGCGTGTCGGTGCTACATAGCCTCTCACGTCACTTTCCCCTTCTCACTTTCACTTTTTACCTTATGACTTTTCTTCCTTTTTTTTTTTTTTTTTTTTTTTTTTTGTCCTACGCTAATCCTACTCACTCTCAGACTTTTGCCCTATCTCCGTGCAGGGCATGGGAGTCGAAACTTACTCCTAAAATGAAATATTCCCCACCCCAAATTCCCTCTGAGAATGTGGGGATTTGAACCCTCAACCTCCCCCTTCCAAGATGGAAGGGTGGCCACTGGGGCGGACCCCAGTGGTTTCTTCCTTTCCGTTTCCTTCTGCTTTTTTGCTCTTTTCTTTTTGAAAAAGAAGCCCCATTAAAACCGAACTAAGCCCCTCTTTTGTAGAGTAAAGAAAACCAAATCAATTTGTTTTCTCCGCCGAAGATTGACTCAATCGCCGAAGGTAATCTAAAATTTTTTGTGAAGATTTTCCAAGATAATTAACTCAACCATTAAAGATAGAGCTCTATTATCCAACTTTAAAATCCTTCAAAATCTCCCTCCATAACAAAATATTTTAGATTATTCCTTATTCAATTTTTATTTCATTTTCATTTTTTTAGAACAACTTTTAAAAATAAATTAATTATGAAATGTTTTATATGACGAAACATGTAAATAAAATAGTCAAAAATTAGGTGTCAACATTGGGTAAACAATAATTTAAAAATTATAACATTCAAGTACACGTTTTTTGAGAAATCATATAACTCTAGTGGTCAGAAAAAGTTATAATACATTATTGAGCGTCCTGTGAAAATAATGACAATTACGTTTTACTTATCCTGTTATTTTGAGATTCTTCTACACAAACTCTTGTGAGCTTCTTTTTTTATTAACCCAAAAATCCAGCTACCTGGTAGATAACTTGAACATCAATAGATTCAACTACCCACTATTAGATTTTGATTTATAGGCATTTCTTTCACAAATGGATCACGTGTCTACACAATGAACGTGACAATTGCTCGAAAGAAAAGCAACACTTTCCCATTTTTTATTATCTAGGCCATGTTCATCAGCACATGGCCACATTAAATATTTCATTTGGCTAGAAACCCCAGTCCAGGCACCTACCGGCTCCCAATGTCGATGTGATTGGCACTTACCTATCTCCATTTCCATGTGATCGGCACCTACTGGTCTCTATGTTTTCTGCAGAATATATAAGGTCATATGGCCACACTAAAAAGGACACAACTCAATCACCTTAATAGGCACCAAAGTTTCCACTTACAAAGATGCAGACCTTGCCCGGTCATGAAGAACCCATCACCTGTAGCGGACCACACTACGACAGAGCGAAAGAAGCGAAGGAATTCGACGAGACCAAAGCCGGAGTCAAAGGCCTCATAGACTCGGGCGTGACCAAGGTCCCCAGGCTCTTCATACACCCACCCCAGAACCTGCGCAACTTATCCCCCGACACTGATGGGGCTGCTACCAGCCTCCAGGTCCCAATCATTGACATGAGCGGCTATCAGGATTCCCGGCGGGAAGACGTGGTCAATGAGCTCTGTAGAGCGTCCGAGACATGGGGGTTCTTCCAGATAATCAACCATGGCATCCCAGCCAATGTGATGAACGGCATGTTGGAAGCTGTCGAGCAGTTCCACGAGCAGCCTGAGGGCGTGAAGAGAGAGTGGTACTCAAGAGATGATGCAAAGAAATTTAGGTACTACAGCAATGGAGACTTGTTTAGGTCCAAAGCAGCAACCTGGAAGGATAGCGTGTATTTTGACTTCTCGCGTGGAGTGCCAGACCCAGAGGCCGTCCCTCTTATATGCAGGTCTGAATCATAATTGATACCCTATTTATGTCGTGTTTCTACGTTATTTTCTTGAATTCGATACTTCACATTTTTTTTCATTTTTTTATAATTTTCCCTTCTTTACACACTAGGGTTTAATTATTATTTCCACATGTAGTTGGACTCGCACATGTTAGGCTTTCATCGTGTTACTGCAGGATTGTTCAGAAAAGAACGTGCGAATTACGTCGTACCCTTTCATTGTAAACTTTTAGGAAGTTTGACCGTTCATTCGCATTCTAACACATTACCAGCCCTCGATTATATTTCTTCCTACTTCCTTCATTTAGCCATTAGCATGTGGCTACTTGCCAACCTAACTCTCATCTTTCATTTCACGTACAAAATAAAAGTCTATTACTTAACAAGCAAAAGGTTTTTCAAATCCTAGAACACATCTTCAGAGGATCAAGAAAGAATTTTCCATTGTGAAAGTCTTGACAAAACCAGAACCAGAACCAGAACCAGAACCATTATTATGGTAAAATGAGAGGAAAAGGAAGAAAACGCTCATGATGCCTTTTTCACTCCTCTGCAGAGAGCCAGTCTTTGAGTACGAAAGACACATTGAAAAATTGAAGAAATCTCTGTCTGAACTACTATCAGAGGCATTAGGGCTTGATTCAGACTATCTTGGTGACATTGGATGCATGGAATCCAAGAGATTCGTAAGCCATTACTACCCAATTTGCCCGGAGCCAGAGCTGACTATAGGCACAATCAATCATTCAGATGCCTCATTTCTCACTCTTCTCCTCCAAAACCACCATGGAGGCCTCCAAATCCGCCACCAAAACCAGTGGATTGATGTGCGCCCAGTGCCTGGAGCAATCCTAGCCAACATTGGAGACTCCTTGCAGGTACAAAGATCATTCACATTTGTCGTTTACCACATATGTTTCCGATTCGAATAAGGTCGAGTTATCTTCGCGTCAAAGAATGATTTTCCTTTTGCCTGGTTTGTTGATGCAGCTTGTTAGCAACGACAAGTTCAAGAGCGTGGAGCACCGGGTCCTTGCCAGGAAGGCCGGGCCCCGGGTGTCAGTCGCATGCTTCCTCGTACCAGGAGACACACAGAAGTTGAAGCCGTATGGGCCAATTAAAGAGCTTCTCGATGAGGACAATCCACCCATGTACAGAGAGACCACTTTCACAGAGTATTTTGGGTTTTACCTCTCCAGTGGCAATGGCCTGAATGGTGAATCTGTGCTTCCTCATTTCAGAGTGAGCGAGTCCAAGTAGAGAGTACAGAAGTGTGTAAAAGCTTCATTGAAGGTGTTCGTGCTCACATGAATAATGACGGCTCAATCTTTTCATGAGACATATTAACAGGACTACAGGTGAAAAAAACATTCAGAGATACACATTGATCATAAGACCGAAACAAGAAATAGCCAAAATATGATTGCCGCCCCATTAAGCTTAATGGGTAACGAGTTTCACCATCTCTTTAAATTTCATCCATTAGAGCTGTCAAAGTCGATATGGCAATCTCTATAATGGCAAATTTATGACTGTTAATTTGTGTCATGGCATCGTATTCGATTTTGCTCTCATGTGTCTTGCTTCTTTCCAAACCCATTACGATGAAACGCTGTTTTTGGCAAAATTAAGGGGGCCACAACTTATCAAATCATGTCTATTTTGAGTTTGTCGAATTAAATTCGAATTTCTCTCGATAAGTCGGTGTTAGGTTTAACTCGAATATGATCCACTTGCATCAAGTCTACTTGTGATTCGACACACTACTCATCACATAAACTTAGAGGCTTGGTCTCAAAATACCCTAGCACTAACCCTTGCTATAAACCCAAATTGAGTGTTTCAATTGACCAGAGAGCTCTCCTTTTAGTGTCCATAAATTTAATGACTAACACTGTTCCATATTTGTGATGCCCCAACTTTACAAGTAAAGGAAGAATGGTAGGGCTATCCTCCTTCCCGAAGGATGCAACCTCATGCACAAAAGCAACATTAACTTATTATAAAAAAAAAAAAAATATCAATCTACATATTTGATAAAACAGCAAATTGGTTACCGGAACAAAGACCTAAAGTCCACCATGAAGAATGCATACAGCTGCACTGACCAAACCCTTTAGGCAATAAAGGAGCTTCTCTCTGAAAACAATCCACTTATATACAAAGAAACCTCTCTTTTGGAATACCTCGCCTATTATAAATCCCATGGCCAGAGTGGGAAATTCAGCACCTCCACATTGCAGGATAAGCGACTCCAGATAAAGCAGAGCTGTGGAAAATACCGATTCTCTCTTGACTCGTTGTATCATTTACTTTAGCGTGTGGAAGGACTTTGCAATTATCTGTTTCGATTTGAGCAATAAAATCTTCACCCAAATAAAACAAATCAGCATCGAAGTGGATTCTTCTGATACATGGTGGCGTAATGTTGTTCCGATGATTAGCATTAGGTTTCGGCGGTTACGAGCTTCCCCGACTGTTCTTACTCTTACACCTTTAAGCACCTCCGAGTTGTAGATGCAAAGGAAGATCCATCTTTATTAATACTAAGTATAGGAGGAAAGTGCAGATTTAGTCACTAAACTTGCATAAGTGATGCTCAAACTGTAACTTCCACAATCAAGTCATTGTCCTTATAAATTTTTACCCATCAAGTTTCTTCGTCACCAACCCGAGCAAATTGAAACTAGCAAATTCCAGCCAAAAGTTTGATGAATGGGTACCTATTGGACATTTGCTTAGTTGTTATGCAACTTGATGAGCACAAATCTGGAATGATTGACTCAATCACAGAAATTCTACATATTGAGGAACTTGATTGCACGACAAATTGGATAACGACATGGGAAAAAGAGTGCACATTCTGGAACCAAATATGTGCTTTTTCCTCGAATACTTTCACAACCACTTTTCATTGGAAAATAGTTTCCGACTAAAGAAATGACCATCTGTTCATCTGAGGTATTACCCGTGATTTTCTGTTACAAAATGCCAACTCGTCATTTTCCTTCATAACACCAGAAACTATTTCCACCCCCAAAATCCTCCTCCAGGGGTGACAACAGAACAAAAAGTTGATATATTATCAAGTTCAGGAGACAAACCACGCGCAAATCATCCTTGGACGCCATTCAATTTACCATGACATGCACATCATCCACATGGCTGATATACCATGAACTGAGATGAGAGTCGACTACTTATTTCCGGCATAACTTCATAATGCAACTTACATTTGAAACCCAAAAAAAAAAAAAAAAACTTCAGAATGCAGTGTATTTTTAGTTCCTAGTATTTGGCACATGTAGCAGAAGGAACCGAGGACCAAATGCTCATATCTTGGTCCACCCTAAAAGCAATGGCATATTGAAGAAAGAAAACTCAGAAGTTAAGAGCATTAGAAACATCATCACTCACATCACAATAGGGCATTCAATGCACAGCGGCTAATTGCAAGTTTTTAAGGAGGATGCTACTCGTGCAAACTCAAACCCCATCCACGATACCTTGCTGTTGTAATGGGGTCAACACTCATCTTCACACATGAACACACCAGAGAAACAAGGTTTCCTCCCCAATGCCAAGGAGGATAAAACACAAAGGTCAAACTAGAATTGGACCAATCCATGTCATGGATGACTTACACGCATACATTATAGAGTTTCTGGAACATTTTGTTATGTTTCTGGATCGAGGCCAAGGGCTGCAAGTTGCATTTCATGTTGAAGTCTTGGGTTGCAATATTTGCACAAGCGACCACAAGACATCCATTCTGTGGATGCTTTTGTTATTTTGCCCCTGCAGCCATCCAAGCAAATAATTGATTAGGGCAACTACAGAGAACAAAATGCAACCTCTAACGATAATGTATTTCATTCTCGAGCAAATGTATCATTCAGATATCCACAACGTACCTCAACGACAAAGCATATCCATATCTTGTCACCATGTGTTTCCGTGACACCTTTTAAGATTGTCAGACCCAAGCTTCTAATTGCTTCTGCTATCTCAAGAAAATGACTGCAATCTTCACACATCATCTGCACACATCAATCGCATTTGGATCGTACTGATCAGTTAATTCAAAAATAAGGTTTGCTGACCAAAAGGAAATACAAAGGTTAGAAATTGAAGATCCCTCCCACCACTATCCACTTCATTTTGGAGATGAATGGCAAAAGCAGTTTTTTTTAACCCTTTTTTAAGGAAATAATCATTGACCTTCCTCCCCTAATCACACAATGGTATCAAACATGATCTCTACATGATATTATGTCCCTACCTCCACAAGCAGCTGGCCCTTCTTACTAAGATTCTCGACCATGATTGAGTAGACCTTGAGATGGCTGCCCACCTCCACTGCCCAGCTTGATCCTTTTTCATTACTGGAGGATCCCAATACATCTGGTTCACTGTGACGGAGCTGCAAAATTCAGGATATGGAGAATAGTTCAGGCAAAATCTCATTTCACATAGGTAGCAGAGGTGCTATTTGCCATGGACATCTATTTGAACTCTAGGGATATGGAAAGAAATATTACACTAGGGTAAAGTATGATAGAAAGACCTAGTCCAGATACCTATGAGATAAATATGTGAAATAAAACGAGCTGACAGAAAAGAGCACGTCAAGAAGATGCTGATATTCTGCAGGCTTTTTCTTTCATCCACAGTTTTAAGGAGAAGATCAATCTTACCTTCGATTCAGCGCACTTGTTCAGTTTGTCAGCATGCTTAGTGATGCTCTGTAGAAAAAGCATATGCTTGATTGTGCGCTCCAACAGTGCATCGATACTACACTGCAAATGTTTGAAAACTTTTAGTGCAGAAAAACCACATTTCCTGATAGGAAGCAAAACCATCAAAAGCAAGAAGACAGCAACTTGACTGGAGAAGAAAGATCTCCAGAACTTACCTTTGACCCACTAGGCACCAACTCTCTTAGTTCCTTTAGACGATCTTGGATCAGTTGTCTGTCCCTTGGCCGGGGCCTACGATTTTCACCAGGTCTGGCCCTCTTTTTGCTGTGCTTCGCCAGCTCCAATGACCTCTCTAACAGATCGCTATGTGAAGTTTGACAAGAAGAAGAAATGCTTGCTGAAGACATAGCCAGACTTCTGTCTGATGAATGTAGGCCGTGTCCTTCTGAATAATAGGGCTGATCAATTGAATAACCCACTGAATGAGCAGTGAACTTAGAAAGGCTAGAGCTGGAAGCTTCTGGCACTCTTCCTGAAACCACTGGAGACCTTAATGAGCTGGAAAATGATCCTTCATTTTTATTGTCATGACCACTCTGACAAACTTTAGCCACTACAGCTTCCAGAAGATGCTCTGAGTCTGATTCATTCGTTGAACGGCTAGTGCTGATCCCTTCTAAAATCTGCACTGTTCTTTCAGCTTCTGTTTTGCCTTCTTCCCAAACTGAGGGAGCACTCATTCTTGAAAAAGCTGGTCCAAGTGCTTCATGCAGTTCTGAAATACTTGGGAATCCAAATGATCCTCTGGATTTCTCTAGGTTATCATCAATCTCCAAACGTTTCCCTAAATCTTTTTGTGCCATTTCTGGTAATTGAAGGAGCTCATTTGAAATATCATCTGAACCACGAGTTCTGATTCTATCATGACCAGAAGATCCTAACTGGTCTAAAGGCAGATATGTGCAATCAACACCCTTCTCTTCAGCTGGAAAGGCATTTTCAAATAGATAACAGCTGGATGATATATTTTCCGTGAATGGACCGATAGGGGGTGCCAAAATGGCATTTAGACCATCCAAATTAGGTTCTTCTTTGAAAAGTTTTTTATTGCATATATTTTCTTGAATATGATTCTCCAAAGTATTTGGCCTCTGTTCATGATTGTGAAGAACCTTAACTTCTGTTCTCCGATGACTTCCAGACAGTGGCAGAACACAGGATCTCTCAATGTATTTTTCATTATATGGAGAAGGTGAACATATATTTGTTTCTTCTTTAGATTCATTTAAGTTGCCAGAGCAATCAGAAGTGGCTTCTGAAACCAAACCATCCATAAATGAACTTCCCTGAGAATAAGAATGCAGAAACGTGTGAGACTATAGCCAGAAATGCTGATAATAATAGTGGAATCCATGTGTTGCTCTGTGCATGAGCACTTGTGTGCATTTGTAAGCATGCATTCACGTGTCCCTGTGTGTGTGTGCACATGCACGCTGGGGGAAAAAGGAAGGGGGGGGGAGGGGGAACGTGCGAGAGAGAGAGAGAGACCTGCTGTAGTAAATTATCAGAACATGGCAAGGGAACAGATTTAAGCTGTGACATGGAATCTTGGAAAGATAAAAATGCATCTCGGATATTGGTCACCAGCTTCACATCCTCGTTCGCCTGCTCTCTCATACAAAAGCCAAATGCAAGAAAGATAAAATCAAGACTAAATCATGCAACATTTTGACACATATGACTTCCAAGGAAAATTAATCCAAGTTGATGTCAAATAGAAATTTACTTGTAGAAAAGACAAAGGATTCATCGATAGGGAAAATGGCCTGACACAAAAGGTCGGTAAAAACAACAAACGTGGACGTGATCAGCTATATGAAGCCAGAGAAATTCTGAGACTTATGGCAAAAAGGTTAAAGCATTTGATTTTTCAGCAGCGAGAAGAACGAAAATACAATTCAAACAAGACCACCTCACGACAAATTCAAATATTCGATGACTGGTTGGATATCAGCAACCAAAGAACAATAAAACACATTTCTCAGGACACAAGCGTTAAAACATATACATCTGTGCAGTGTTAGGAGAATTATAAACAACTTGGACATAATAAAAATATAGAGCTTCATGTTAATTGGACATAGTGCCTCCTTACTCCAGAAAAGAAAAGGGATATTGACGAATTAATCTGCAGACCGCAAAATTTTGGAAGTTATCTTACTTTATTTAAAGAGCCAAGCTGCAGAACTCCATATGGAAGAACAGCCATGACGAGAACAGCCTGCAGAGTTCAACAGATAGACTGACATAAGAATTTTATTAGCAGATAAGGTATAAAGAAATAGCTACATATGATAAACAATCTACAATGTCATTCAATATCGTTTGTTTATCCAATTCCAGCAGATGATATCACTCTGCCAGACAGACTTAACAAACTATTGAGTTTTAACAGTGAATATTGAAAAGTAGAAATCATATTTGAGTATGCATTAAAGCCTATGTGCATGAAATAGACAAAATTGCATGCATGGGTAGACATTAAACTACCGTAATAAAAAAATCTTATCTTTGAAACAATGAGTAATTATCAATAGTGATTTTATGAATATAATAGATGTAATTAGAAAAATAAGCACCTGCGCTACACAGCTGCTTCAACAATCACCACATTTGATTATACATGTTATGCGCAGCAGGTAATCCATCACTTATTTTCATTACTTTGAAACAAAAATACAATTACAAGTTTAATTTACATTTATAGTGAATATTAATATAAAGTATGCAAAAGAGGCATAAGTTACTTTCAAAAGATTGTTGAGTTAACAAAAGTTGAAAACTTTCATATTGTCCCAATAAAGGAGTTGATATAGGAATACAACACTACAATTAGATATGTTCCACGTCATTAAAGTAAAAAAACCAAAAACAATCTTCAACTCAGAACATGGCAAATACAAACAGAAATAAGCATACCGAGATTCCAGCCGAAAATTGTGTTTGCCAGATATCGCAGTCCTGAAATCACCCAAAACACATTCAATGAATGGATAAATGGAAGATTTATAATTTGTGTAGATAAAGATATCAATCCGACATCAATATTAACCCAATTTTATCGGAAAACAGAAATATGAGGAGTATATTGCACGAGGATCAAGGTGGACCTCCGATGATAAGTAGGCATTGGCTAGATAAAGATTGGGACATAACCACTGATGCTTTCCACTAGCTGCAACCTGCCCCACAATCCTGTTGTCAATTGGTCCAGAGAAAATGGAATAGCCTTAGTTTTTAACCCTCAAAATTACTGACTCAAAACAAAGGATAAAGCAATTTGCATAGTCTCTCTATTGCAGATTTTTTAAAATGTTAAACAGTACCCTTCCCCAAGAGAATACACGTAATAGGACATCTTTGCCAAAGCTAACTCAAGGGGATCACGCGAGTATCCAAGATTGTTTGAGTGGTCCACTGTCCCCTCAGAGCACTTAAACTTGGAAAGACCAGTTTGTCCATGGCTGTTATAGTATGCATCCTCCCAAGTCAAAACCCTGGAAACATTCCAAGAACCAATGACCATAAGAACCTAGAGATGGTAAAAAATATATGAAAGTATGCATTGAATTGCATATGCTATAATTGAGGGAAGAGTTTTTATTAATGCTTGACATGCATCTGCCCCTACTTTCCTTCGTGAAACTTTTTCAATAAATAGTCACATGCCGATATGAGTTAAAGCTTTTTCAACCAAAAGCTGTTTTTATATAGATATGTTTATTCCTACAATTATATCTACGTACAGAAACCATTTGAATATCTATGCCCATGCACACTACCATGCAACCGTTCAGTTCTAACAATTGAAAGAATTGCAAGTTTATAAAGACATGACTTCTCATAAGGTGCTGTTTCTAGTTGAAAGACGGCGCATGGAAAGGCTCTGCTGGCATAAGCTCCAGCTATCAGTAGGTGCAAAGAGTTTCTCCCTATCACTTTGCCAAATTATTGCCCTCCTTTAACTAAATGTCAGCGCAGTTTACTTTGTCTGACTCATTATTGCATATCTATTCCTTCTTGAGTATCCGCACTTACTGAGGATTTTGAGCACATGATACTAATAAATGACAATACCTCATCAAAAGACGGATAAAAAAGTCATCCGGTAGCATCGCATCGACATGTCAAGCTATATCGCATTACATCAAATACTTCCCCAGTATAGCCGACAAATACAGCAATTATGAGTATGACTGACCCAAACTAACTACAAACCATCCTCTTAGTAGATTAATTATCTAATTGTTATCTAGCTTCTATTCCAACAAAGAAAAGTAAAATTTTCAACTAACAGAGAAGCCATCACGGGCACATGCACAAACCAACATTCTAGCAATTTGGGCAATCACCAGACGAAAGCACGAGAGAAAAATTTATCAACTCACATGCGCGCCCGATGCTCGAGTTTCCAAAAGACGGCGTACTTCCACTCCGAACCAGAACAGAGGCTCTTCAGCAGTTGGTGCATGTACGCCCCCATTTCAGTTCCAAGAACAATCCTATCAAGCACAACAAGAGAGAGCCGCTGCCGCCACTACCACCAGCTCCACCTAATGCCCCCCAACTTTCTAGGCTCCCACTTAAAATTTCTTTTTTAAGCAAACCCCAATCAAAACACCCCAATTTCACAGCTTATCCAAACCCTAGCTTCCCCGATACGATCCTCTGCCGGCCTGTTTTCTCCTTAACCCTGCTGTTCCTAGCTTTATTGGAGGTCCTACAGTCGGAAGCAGAAGACTATCCCTGCCCATTCCTCTTTCTACTTAGACGAGGGAAAAGAAAGCACTCACACAACCACAACGCACGCGCGCGACAACCCCGGCTCTATCGGATACGAGCTCACAACCGCGCGAACGGAATCAGGCCCGCGACACCGATCCCAAGACCTTCGCAACGCTCCGATCGGACGCACCTGCTGAGTGGAGCGGCGGCTCGCGCCATGTCCTCAGTCGCGGGCGGGCAAGAATTCCCCCAAAAAAACAGAACCCGGAATCAGAGAGCCTCGACGCGGAACTCTTCTTTTTAGCTGATGTCGGAAGACATGGAGGAGACGGGTTCGTCAGCCACCGAGCTCGAGCAACCGAAATTCCCCAGCTCCGGCGCCGGAGTCCGACGAGTAATCCGCTCGCGGCGGCCGAACGGGCGGGGACCGAGCTGCGGCGGCGGATTGACGGGCGGGGACCGACGAGGGAAGGAGGGAAGGGAGCTAGGGAGCTAGTCGGGAGCAGCCACGTCAGCAGGAATGCTAAGCGGGGGGCGGCGGGGGTCGGTCGGTCGGTCGCGGGGGCTTCCTGATCGGCTAGAGGAGGGCGATGGACGGCTCGGAGGACGCCATTCTCGTCGATCCCACGGAACTTTTTGGCTTCCGATTTCCTAGAGAGAGAAAAAGCAGGGGTGGAAGAGAGAGAAAGAGGGGACGTCCAATCGCTTTTCTCAGAGAGAGAGAGAGAGAGAGAGAGGAGGAGTGAACGTTTTTGGTTTTCTGGCAAAGGAAAAAGGGGGGCACCGGGGCTCGCCTTTTATATGCCATTCCCATCACTCTCCCTCGCTGTTGCTTTTACCATCATCATCGTCTTTTTTTCTTCCTCATTTGATTTTGTTTTCCTGCGATTTTCCTGGGGCTTTCTTTCTCTTTGCCTCGTCACTTTCTTGTCCGCACCCGACACCATCATCGGGTAACTTTCAGTTTGGGTGTCGCGCTGCGAGTAGTTACCGACGGTATGCTATTTTACCATGCCCCGCGATCTCGGCCTTCGTGGGGGACGCGTCACTTTTGAGCCACTGGATTTCTCTTCCAACTTTGATTGACATGCAAGGATATGTAACGCGAGGAATTCACTCGAAACGAGTTCAACCTTGAGCTCTGATATTGATTTGATGCGGTCACGGGATGGGCGAAAGTTGTTCTGAGTGATTTATTGAAGATGGGTAAGTGTATGAGGGAAATGAATGATAGAATACGATCGGAACGTGCCACCAGCTGAAGATCGAGATCGAGATAGATGAAACTCGCCACCAAGACCTATAGAAATCACCGGCCTTGGATACAAGACATCGGGATTGAAGAAGCTTACCACCAAGACCTATAGGAAAAATTTCAATCAAGGATATGGTGCTTTTTTGGCTCACCACGAGGAAGAATTCACCTTTCGAGGATACAGAAATCGGGACCAATCCACTCTCCAAAGATATTCGCTCATATAGAGAAAAATTTCAAATATTCATTTACTCAAAATTCACTATCTTACGTTTGAGAATTCGCCTAATCATATAAGGGGAATATTACCTAAGGAAATAGACTGAACATTGAAGACACGGAAACTACCAAACATTAATGACATTGAAACTAGATCAAAAAATGCATAAAAACATCTAGAGACTTGAACTTTGACCCTTCGAAACCTACGACACACTTAAGACTCGCTAATGACACTTGACTAGGCACGAAGTAATTAAAATAGACTCTAAATTCGTTCGTCTCCTTGGATAGTCCAATACTCGTCTTTGAAGATTGCCAAACAATAAAGGAAATTGTCCAGAACAACATTCTGTTGTAATATAGTCTTTTAGTAGTCTCGGATCGACAAGAAACTTAAGTATTGATGTCTCAGTAGTAGCTGATCGACAACCATAAAATCGGCAACTTGTCCATTGAAGCGACAACTTTTCCGCATGATCAATATCTTCCACTTGAATCGATTGATGAAGCCCAACGCTCCCGCATCAATGAGCTTTTCAATGAGAACCGACCTTCGAAAGATGCCTGGAAAGTGGAAACTAATGGGTCACTATCGAGCTCTTGAACAAGAATCCGAGCCTGATGCCTAGCAACCCCATTGTCGGGTATATCTGAGGTGATAGGAAACCGCGCACCTTATACTTAGGCAATAGAAATGAAGGAGTTCTTGATCATTTGCTTGCTTGGCTCACTATGTGCCCCCTTTATTTTTGGCGTGATCTTTGTCACATCATTTAGGGACAATTATTATAAATACAATCTTTGAGCAAAATAAATTTTTCACATATGTATCACCAATCGAAGAAAATATTTTCCGGGGTAAAACTTTGATTTATATTTGAGGATAGTGGCAGCGCCCTATATGTTGGCGTGGGGACTGGTGCCTCCACTAAACATCACTTTTTTTTTTTTTTACCTAATATATGTTATTCTCGTGATAAAAGTTTATTTACTTTATGCACCAAATAAGCCGCACTTTTTTTTTTTTTTTTTGGGTTAGTTCTACTCTAACTCTCAACTCATAATCCTTACCCCAACTCCTTGAAAAAATAAAGATTTAAATTCCCCACCTCCCTCTTCCCACATAAGAAGAATGGTCATTGGAGCAAATTATGGTTATTGACAACTCGCACTTTGCAAGGATTGTTATATCATATTTAACGTATTTATGTTACAAACTTATGTTTGTAATGTAACATTAATCATTTTAAGCAATTAATACAACAAAGTAATCAACGCGACATTTTGACCTATTATATTCCGTTTGTTATTTACTACGAGTACACGTGACATATATGTTTTTATTTTAGTAAAGCAACTTGTATTGTTAATGATAAGGTTGGAAATTTCTTTAATAGGAAGGAGTTATGATGAGCAAAAGGAAAAATGAGGAGAAAGGAGAGGAAGAGGGACAAGTAATAAATAGGTAGCAAGATAAATGGAGGATGCAAGAAAAATACATTTTGCAATAAAAAAAAAAAAAAGCTCCACTTCTTGCGAATTAGAGTCATATATGTCAACCTCGATTGCAAATATGTTCTATCGTACTCTCCGCCGGTTTTTGAAGAAAGACAATGGAATTCAAAAGTAATCCATTCTTAGAAATGATTGGAGGATTAGTGAGTGTTTGACTCAATTTTTTTATTTTTGGTTTGTGGTTAAAATTTTCAACGTTAAATGTGTGTGATTGTTTTGCATAAAACATCTAGAACCTTTAAATTATTTTAGGAGTAGATTTAAAGCTATATCACCTATTTAAATTACTTTCTAGAAATTAAAAAAAAATTAAAAAAACATCATCTTTTTTTCCTTGGAAAATTCAAATGTGGTTTTCATGACCTGTTGACATGCACACTTTAACTTTTTGGGTTGACTTGTTATCAAATGTGAATTCGGTTTTCTAAAGGTTCTACTGGGATTATTTCTCATTGTAACAATTATTCATATTCATTACTCTATTTAAATCTATGATATTGATGTCTATAGGTTTTTCTATAGTTATTTCAACATGGAAATTTTTTCAAATTTCAACATGTCTTTTTTTTTTTAATTTTATTCTGAAATAAGATGGCTCGATGAACAAAAATGTCATCTAAAAATTGGTAGAGTGGTTAATCTTTTGAATTGAACACACAAAGTCTTATATCAAATCGAATAGTTTGCGTGCATGTACTTGGGAGTATTAATCGAGTCAAAAGTTTAGATATCCTGTACTACAAAAAGGAAAAAAAAAAAGACAAGAACAAGGAGTATCTTAGGATTGCGATCTTCGAGCGTGCTTTTTGTAAGTGAAGTATTCAACTCGCTGCTTTTTGGCCAAAAAACAGTCATTTCTAATCTCATATCCTAGCTTCACATCAATCTCTATTTAGTCTCACATCAATCTCCATTGTTTATAATTGGCAATCTCGTCTCTTACTAAAGTTTCATGTAGAGCGTAAAATTTGAAAAACATCTCACTAATTTCTTGAACTGAATATAATATAAATTATAATTCGATTTGATGGCTTAGATGTTGAATTGCTTGTACTTAATTTTGTGGGGGTATCGAATATATGTGGTTGGTTTAATCCCCATAAACACACTTGGTAATCCACCCACAATCCAATCTTGGGAAGAGCGGTCAAATAACAAAGAGCAAAAAGTGATTATTGAACTATCATAACCCATTAATACCGCTAGTTTAAATGCGCTACCTACAGATGGAATAGGGTAAAATGGAAGTATGAGATGAAAGAGCAACGTCAAAGTGTAATTAGATATTAACGCGAGTAGATCACATTCAATCACCCAATAAGAGTTTGCAATGTTATTTTGGTAAATTGAGTGTAAATCAATGTGGGTATCTCTAATGATATTCAAGATCAAACCAGCTTCCTATCTCACTTTGGTTCTAATTTTACTTAAATGACGGGGTAATCCTAGTGAACACTAGGGAAAAAAGGAGAAGGTAATTTTATATTGAATGATACTGAAGTGAAATGGGTATTCTCTATATCAAAAGCCAGTAATTAGTGAACTTATAATTCACTGGCAGGTGAAAACATCATTTCAGTACTTTCAAAATATCCTTACCATTGATTCACACAAGATTTTGTCCCCCGATATCCATTTTATAATATATCTGGAGAATTGAAAGAGGAATAGAAAAAAGAAAAGTAGCAAACCCTAATTCTAATACTCAGTGAAAAAAATCCCTAAAATTACCCAATTATTTTCATTATTTTCCCCTTTTTTTAATGGTAAAAGGGGTCATCGATCTCATAAGTATGCTTTTCTACCAGTATCATTTGATGGCCAACAACATCATGCCCAAGAATGGAAAATGCTCCTTATCTTCGCATCATCTCTCTCTCTCTCTCTCTCTCTCTCTCTCTTAATTTCCCAAATCCTTGAACTTGCCCTTTCAATGCTCTTTTCAACAATGATTTCCACTGCCAAAAAGTTTAGTGTGACACCCAAAATCCCTCCATTTCCACTTGTCCCCATTCACACTCTCGCATACATGCCAATCTTCTTTTTTATGGCCTCCAAGTGTTCAAATCAATATGCAGTCTCCATTCCTTTTCTATGCTCCATTGAGTGGCATTTGAGGACCATGATTTGGACTTGAATGACTCGCCCATCTTTGGGTCCATCTCATACCCTTTTATCTCTCCTAATAGTGCAAATTCTTGCGTTCCCATGGCACATTCATTAGCAAAATGCCTTTTTTTTCCCTTTGTTTTTTCCTCTTTTCACAACGGCTCAACATATCTATCGAAACCCCATGATGTGTGTTTCAACTGCACCATATCTTATAATCATGCATACTTGCAATCGATTTTCATGCTACCCTTTTGATGAACATTCTTTTGTGCAACAATAATAGTGCACAATTGCACATACATGTATGGAGCTAGCTAACTCTCAGCTGTAATTGCTGGTCATAAAGAGCAAAACTACAAACTTATTTAAACTTCGACAGTAAAATCATTATAAATTATATAATTATTTTTCAAAAGGAGAGGAAGTAAAGGAAAAAAAGGAGACTGCTCAAAAGCAATGCTCCTTTATTAGATAAATTTGTATGGACCGAAGTCATTTAAGAGAGTACATTCAGCTCCTTGTAGGTAACAATGATGAATAAAGGGCATAATCATATTTATCTTTTGCTCATCCTTAATTATATATATCTTTTAGGAACGTGTTTAAAAAGTAACACCAAAGTTACACCAAGGATAATTTGGGCGTTAAAGCTCCTAATCTCAAAGATTTTGTGAGTCAACTATAGGCAGCAACATGATTGCAACTGTTGCACTCCAAAAGGAATATACTTGTACAGAGAACGAGGTTTCCATGGTTTAGTCAACGGCCTCGTCTTTAATTTCTTGGATAATAGGTTTCTCCATATAATTATGGTAAATCTCATTTTTTTTCAATAATTATGTATATATTATCCTAGAGAAAATTGCATCAAAATTCCTAAACAGTTTTCCAATATGCAATCACGTCCTAAACATTTTAGTTTGTGCAATCAAGCATTAAAAATATTGAATCTAGTGTAATCGGATCCTTTCGGAAGCCCCTCAGACAAATTTGTTGATATGTTATGTTAGAATCTAATGTAGCCTTTTTTTTTAGCACATGTATTGCTGATGTGGCATTGAAGTGGCTTCATGCTGGAAAAAGTCAAATTTTAAAAAAAAAATAAACAAAAAAAGTTTGGAGAAAAATAAATAAATCCAAAAAAATTAAATCAAAGAAGAATCAAAGAAACATTTAAACTCGCCAGAGGGACTAAATTGCACTCTATAATAAACGTTTAAGTTTGATTAAACAAATTCAAACCTTTAGAACTTTGATTATATATTGAGCCAGACATTTGGAACTCTAGAGCAAATTCTCTTTATCCCATAAGCCTATCCAACTTGGCTGCACGGTATAATTAAGGTTTTCTCTTCTTCTTTTTTCATAAAATAATATTATTAGGAATAAGTGATCAAATAAGATTTAAGGTTTTAACAATTGTTCAACTGTGGACTTAAATTTTTTATTTTGGTTAACTAAGAATTTAAGGTTTCAAAAATGCTGGAACAATGTCTCGAACCTGCCATAGGTGGAATTCAAATGTTGGAAATGACGGGTGACAAATAATTGAATATTCTGTATGAGAGTCACATATCCCGATACTTAAATTTTGTGAATTTTACGAATGGCAATCTCGAGATCTGAGCATATCTTTTTGAAAACACTAAAGTTTTCAACAAAGCCAAAAAAATAAAAAAGTTAAAAGTCCTCAATTGACCAACGCCTAGAAAGGCTAAATCCTATTTCTGCGCTCATCTCAATCTTCAAAGCTAATGTTGTGGAGGTGGAGAATCGAGACTTGGGTTCAAATATTCACACCTTTGCCCGAGTCATCGGTCGAGAACATGGCTGCGGCAGGGCTTTGACTCTCAAAAGCTTTGGAAGTTTTCAGGCTCCATGATGAACGGAGCCCTGGCAACCATTTCCGGATAATTAAAAAGTGGCTCCAAAAATTTCGAAATATTTCAGTCTTTTGTAATAGATCTTTTACATAAATGTTAGCATAGACAATATTAATCACAATGAATGTGCATGTTAGGTTGACAGCATTTTCGTGCATAACTAGCTAGATATGGATATCAATTCAGTTCTAAATTTTTCGATTTTACTAATTTAGTCTTAAAGTTTTTAGTGGAATTCCAATGTACTTTTCTAGCCAATTTTCACCGGAAATCACTAACATGGCGGTATGCCACGTAGGACGGTTGGAGATGATCGGACAGCCTCGTTGACGGTTGGAGACGAATATTGGCCAAGGACTATATTAAAATTTTGCACAAAACTTTAGGACTAAATCGATTAAATTGAAAAGTTTAGAACGAAATTTGCATCCATGTAATAGATTTAAAACTAATTTCGTAATCTTTTCCGATATAACAACACTTTATTTCGATTTCGTTTTTCCTACCACTTATTCAGTTGCTTTCTCAATCAAATCCCTAAATAACTTGCACTATAACCATCTCGACGACCCATGGCAAATGGCATGTGGGGCTTTTTCACGTACATGGAAATGGTGAAAATAGGATGACCAGAGTTTTGAGATTGTGCCCCCAAAATGAGGCGAAACAAAGCGAAGGATCATGAGCACAAGAGGACAAAGGACATCGACACATTCAATTCCTAATCGAGTGAGCCCATGATGTGGTCTAATTCCCAGATGATGTAACGATTATGTAAGGATGCCAATTTGGAAAACGAAAGCGAGATGGTGGACACAACACAACAGAGGTGTTGGGATATATGATTGCGACTCCAAGGGACTAAAAATTCTATGCAGATGCACTGTTGTCAATTTTTTTCTGCTCTTAATGATGAATTACTTTTCATTGGTGGGAAGGGCAGGGAAAGGCGACTGGTGCCAGCGACCTCCCTCATATCGTGAATCCTTTTCAAATATATTGATTATCACAATTGACCTCGATATAGTCTGTCGGGTGACTTCTTATTCAAGAGATGGAGAATTTCTAGACGCTAGCGAATTACAAGATTCGTCCACTTGGCAATGGCCAGTCAGTAACCATTGCTGGGGCTGGCGACCGGCTAGAGGAAGAAGAAGAAAAGGAAAATTAATTAATTCTCGAGTTATTCCCAGAAACAAAAAAAGAAAAAAAAAAGAAGCAATTTTTCTACATTTTTATTGTATTCCAAATATATTATCAGGAATAAGGTCCAGTTTGGTTCAACATTCCCAAAAGGCTTTCAGCCCCGAAAGCCTCTTGGGAAAAATTTTAGCCATTTGATTCAGCATTTGGAAGTATCCTTGGCCAAATATGGCCCAAATCACCAAATGCGAAATATTACTGTTTTTCAACTAATCAGGAGTATTTGTTATTATCCTGAAACGACATGAACATTAATAGGTCCGTGAGTGAGGGATTATATTACTATTATTTTGGCTAATTATAGATGTTGAGGCACTAGAAAAATTGATAAAAAAAGAAAGGGTGTAGTTTATACTTAGAGGAAAGGCAAGAGAGAATTGGCTCGAAACGTGCTGGGTTGTCAACTTCAAATCCTTAATTATACTCGTGGTCCTACTAAATCTAATGAAGGGATAGGGAATCTGATGATGGAATACCAGCTAGAGTTTTTAGTGTAGTTTAATCGGCGGTCGATATAAATTCATTATGCGATTAAAGCTAAGCTCCTTTGCTTTCGGCCAAAAATTTAATCCAGCTCTTTAATCAACTGCTTTTGGTAAAAATTTTAAACTCGATTCTCGAAGGTGACTCGAGTTGGCCCGGATGAACAACCGGTTTAACGTCTACTTAGCGGTTCGACCGGTTGAATCTCTGGTCCGCCCATCTCGATGCCTAGCCAGCATTTAGTTGGAAGTAAAATTGGAAAGGTGCGATGGTTTTTCAATGTTTTGGAGTTGCTATATCGAATCCCAACCAAGGCACTAAATATTATATAGAATTTGGATATTTCGAAATATCAACCATTATTTCGACCGTAATTAGATAATAAAGTAGGTGGGTTTCGTTGATCCTTGTGTGTGGCTTGATCTAGGGTACCAATTGGAAAAAAATAAAATTAAAATACTCAATTCGTTTCATGGAAAACAACTTTCAAGAAAATATTTTCTAGATTTTCAGACGTTCGTTTCATGGAAAATGAATAAGTTGGGGAAAACATTTTCCAGCAAAAAAAAGTTTTCTAAAATAGGGAAAATGTTTTACACTTTCCAAGATGAGGAAAACAATGGAAAACATTATCCTCACTCCTCTTATCTCACACTCATGTTTAACTTTTTCATCTTTTTTTTTCTTTTTCCATTTTTAAAAAATTCAAATTTTTAATTATTTTTCTTTTCTCTTATTTCTTTCTTTCTTTATTTTTTTTTTCCTTCTGTCTTGGCTGGCCAAATTGGCAAGCTAAGTCTTGAGGCTCACCCAATTAGCGGCAAGCTCGAGCCTCGCCAAATAGGCGATTGGCGAGCCTCAAGCTTGCCTTCGACCAGTCGTTGGCTGTTGCAGTGGCCGGCGATTGACCAAAGATAAAAAGAAAGAAAAGGAAAGGAAAAAAAAAAAAAAAAAAATCAAAGTTTAAAAAAATTAAAATCGATTTTAAAAATAAAATAATAGAAAAAATATTGAAAAGAGTGCATGGAGGAATTTCCTTACCGAACAATGAAAAATAATTTCCACTTCATTTTCAGGTTTCAATTGAATATCAATTACATTTTTTCTGAAAAATTGCTTCTTGGAAAACATTTTCCAAAGATGCCACATTTTCCGCGAAACAAATGGAGTGTAAAATTTAAAAACAATTTTAAACAGGAAAACTAAAACCGACTAATTTCAATCGGAGCCCCGCAAAGTTTAATTAACTATTCATACATACTGAAAAGCCAAGGGAGGAATTCCACCACGACTTTGGATTTGATAAAAGAATCAAAATCACATATGTTGAATAAAAAAGGGTGTTCATATAATGTTGGGTAGGATACCCTTGCGTGGTGAGCATAAGTCCCACGTTGTGAACATGCATGGAGATTGTTTTAGACTTGAGAAAGAACATACCAAAAACATTTGAACTTTCAAGATACGAGATATACTCCGTGGCATGTTCTAATAGCTTAAGTTTTTGGAATATACGATTCGTGCGTGGGTCTAGACCGATTTCACACATCTCCTTTCACTCTTTCATGGATTCCTTTTTGCGGGCCATGTGGCCGACACTCGAGACCTTCATCGTCAAATCGGTTTTGCACAACCAACTTCAAGATAAAGATTGACAAATTTTTCCAAGACCTAGACATTCCATCAATTTTTTTTTTCTATTAGAATATCTAAACTTTGACCGAATATGTAATGCAGTCTGTGAACTCCGACTTAATATGTAATGTAATCCATGGACTTTGGGTACATGTCCTATTTAGTCCCTGAACTTTACACTAAACATATTTATAAACTGAATATGTATCAAAAGTTTACGGATCACAATGAATAAATTGAAAATTTAAAATTCACAGTGCGCATTGAATTAAAATATAAGGACCATTTGTGAAATTTTTCCTTTTTCTTTTGGTTAAAATAATGAATTCATTAGAGATGGCTCTTCTGATACTCATCCTATGAACCAGGCATCAGGAAAGTTGATACTTATGTCCCTTACGGGAACCAAAAGATCAGTGGAAAAGGACCCAAGAAAAGGCAAAGGTGATCGGACGGATGCTGGAGTCAATAGACAGTTTGATGCCCCATGATCTCGAATGATGCGGTTGCTGTAGAAAAGCGCAGCAAAGATGCCCTTGAAATCCATGATTATACTTTTTTGCCATAGAAAGTGTTCCCTACCCACCCCGAACCGAATCAAGAATGCAAATTTGCTTTGGCCTTTTGCCCAGGGCCAATCGGGTTGCTCGATCACACTGTTGCGGGCGCATTGGCGGGTTTTGCATGTGCTTGTCCTGAGGAGCAAAACCACTTTCGGATCTCCATAGGAAAGGAAAAAAAAACCTAGGATGCTTCATGTCCACAGACCCGCCTCGTTGAAGTGCTTGGAATACCACGGTTTAGGGTCATTTCGGTATGATCTGGATGTGAAATCGCGCCCGAATGTCGAGTGGATCCTACCTAAGACATCTTTCGTGCGACGGTGCGCGAAGGAGATTAGCTACTTGCTGGTGGACATGGTGATTGTGATGGGTGTCACTTCTACATTTCGATTGTCATGTTCCTACTTTATTGAACTGTTTGCTTCCACAGCTTTTTGTCCAGTTGGTCGATTGAAGGTATAACTCGAAAGATTGCTGGAATGTTGCTCTCGGCTTACGAAGGAAAAAGTATTAAAAAAAATCTTAAACTCATTATATTGATATTAATTCAGTCTCAAATATTTCAATTAGATCGATTTAATCATAAATCTTTTTTAATTGATATCAATTCAGTTTATCCGATCAATTTAAGCCATAAACCGTGAACACTAAACGTTTTATGTGGAACGGCTAATATTAACGTGGTCATTATTTTTAAAGATATTTGATTATATATATATCCTTCATTTTTGTGGGCGACCCTTGCTGGCCACTAGGTGGGTCCCCTTGCCCAGAGTTAGTGGGGTCGCGAAGACCTAAATTGAACGGATTAACTAAATTGGTATATGTATAAAAATATTTATGGCTAAATTGGTCTAATTGAAATGTTTAAGATTAAATTGAATATAATAAATCTATAACTTTTTTGGTGCTTTTCCCAAGCTTACCGTCATGCCATATGATATTATATTCTACATTTAAACAATTAATCCTTTTCGAGTTTTATCTTCATGTTCTATTTTCAGAAATTACTAAAAGCCATCATCGACTCTTTTTAGGAACACTTCTCACCATCTAATTTCGGGATGCTCACGCTTTGCTTGCAAGCATGTGATTTTTATAACTAATCAAGCCCTTCTCGAATTATTTTCGATACTGAGACTTTGGCAGAACCCAAGATGCAAAATGTAAGATTTTCATACTACAAGTACGCCAATTGCAAGTCAAGGAAAATTTTGAGGATTCAGTTTTGCAGTTTACCCTTTTTCCTAACCACCCAATTTCGTTTTCCTTCTTCCCCTTTGCATAGCCAAGAAACACAGCTAAAAACTTTCCCAAGCTTATGGCTAACCAGCAGCGCCTAGAGAGTTTTTAAGTGATTTCGCGTATGCATTCAGATCTGAGTGAGTATAATTTGCAAAGATAGAAAAAGAGTTCACCATAAAACCGACGTCAGACCGTCCTACTACCTTATCAGCAGATATGTTCACGCCTCTCAAAGAGCAGGATGACAAATTGAACGTAGAAATTGAGGCATCAGTCTATGTGTCGAGTCTTTACACGGTCACGTTTCAATTCATTCCAACTGCAGAATCTTATGATCAATTCAACAGTGAAGTTGACAAGTTGGAGGTCGGAGTTGATTCGGAGCTAGACGGTTTGATGTGCAAAATTATTGGTATCCAACGCGTGAATTTGGATGGACCATCTGGTGGATTCAGTGAAGCATGACCAACTCGTTTTGATCAGCTCTGGCCAAGACGGTCTTTATGTCCTGATGCTTAACAAGGACAAAATTTCTTTCAAGTTGTTCATAACATGACAACAGTAGCCTACACTTTGCGGTGTTGAATCTAAAATCTACAACAGAGCTGCAGAAAAATATCAGCTGCAGAACGTATGAAGGAAATACCGAAACATGATTTTAGTCCATGGTTATTCCTGACAGCGCATTGCTCAAGCCAATTGATTCTTGGGCATCTCTATAGTAGAACCGCGTGAAATGATTGCCCCGATACAGAAGGTGAAAAAGTTAAAAACCTGTCTATAAATTGTGACCCCAATTTAACTTCAAACTACAACCCGATGAAGTCTCCTCTTGCAATTTCATTGTTCTGTCAGAATTTCATTGTACAATGCCACCACAAAATGGCACAAAAGTTCGATCACATCTAAAAATGCTAGCATTTAGCATCCACCCTAAATTTCTGCTACACAGATTGCCCAGCATATTTACCAGCTAGAAGAATGCCGGTTCATATGACTGATCACTAATTTCAATGTTATAAATTAGGTGCTGCAGCAACTAGTCCCTAATAACAGCCTCCACATCTAAATATGCAACTAGCATACAAAAAGGGCAAAAGAAGATTGAACATTTACAATTGGCAGAAGAAGAACTCTTCTGCATTCTTGGTGCTAATTTGATCCTACTTCCCAGAAGATCTTAGCACAAACACTGTCACTTTGCTTCAGCAAGCCGTTGCCGTATAGAATCAGGATCTGACATTTTGTTGACGCTGCAAAGAAGAAGCTTCTCAGTCAAGTGCCGATATATGAAATGAAAGCTCAATGACACTTAGTTGTACAATAAGGACCGGAAATTTTGCACACGATCAGTTATTAACTAGGCTTGCTCTAAAGGAAAGAAGACAAAAGCACACCTGAAAAGACGATCCCCGGTGGAAGCAGCTTTCTCGGAGATCCACTCAGGGGCCAGCTCTTTCATCAAATCAAGTTGCTCTTCGACTTCTCCTGTCAAAAAGGCACAGAATGAATATTCAGAACATGCAACCCCTGATGGCAACAATACCCTGTGAAGTCACCAAATAGAAAAGAAAAAAACTTACTTCTGTCAATCATATCGAAGCGGCTTTTAATAATCTGATAAATAAGCTCCTCTCTTGTCATCACGGAGCGCTTGGTAGACTTGAACAAGAAATGCATCATGTTGAATAGTTGAGGCAGAGCAGTGAGAATTTCTCGCCTTCTCTTTGCTCGTGAGATGGCTGGATCTTTATCCTCCATCGCTTTCTTCTCTCTATCTCTTATCTGCACATAGAAAGAAATAATGTTCTCTCCATTAGTAATTCAATATTCTGACTAATCTCATCAACATATATATCAGGGGACCGCAAAATAAATAGCCTTTGACTGATATGCTGAAGCTGATTATCGAATCCAAACCACATTACTAGTAGATATCCCTTTCGAAGAAAGAAAGAATGGTTTTTGAAATAGATTCTCACCTTTTGGAGAAGATCCTGGGGAAGAATATCGAATATATCATCATCAGATGGCACTGAGTCCTTTTTTCTTGCTTCATCCTCCACCAATGTGTCCTTAACAGGAGTATCAAACTTCAGTGAACGGGTACGAGGTGGACGCCTAATTAACTTATGAGGTGAACTGGTACAATCATCTTCAGGGCTCATGAAACTCCTCTTTGGTGGCTGCAATGCAGGTGTCGCAGCCATTAGCCTAGCTGGAGTTGAAGCAAGTTTTGCAGGAGTCGATTCCAAACTTGAGATTTTCTGAGGAGAATCATCAGTCTTCAACAGATCAATTGCTTTTCTTGGAGTGGAATTATTATTTGAAGGCGGACAAACCACCGGAGCTGCAGAGTCAGCTAAACATTCATCGCTGCTCATCTGTGAAGCCAACTCGTCTTCATGTGGTTCAGAAGAACCTCCTTCCTCATCATTAGAAATTTCATCCTGGTGTGGCTCTGGAACTGAAAGAGAAGCACGCCCAGGTGAAACTTCGGACAATGTCTGGATAGTGTTCCCCAATGTATTGCTCTCAACCTTCTGGGAGAAGCGTCTCCGAAACGATCCAGACAGATGAGATGCTACCGCTGGTTGCAATCCTACAGGATCTTCTGTTGATGCTTCCGCAGGCAAAGAGGCATTGGACCGCAATAGCTCATTTAAAATTCTATCTTGTGAGCGATTGAAAGGTTCTGGAAGTGGTTCCTCTGGAACTTCATCTCCCTGATTCGAGAAAACAATGTTATGAACACGTAGTGGCAATCCCATCGAAATAATGTAACTACCCTGATGCGGAAAGTGTCAATTACATGCAACCAATATGCGAACTAAAAGAATGCTTAACAGAACGGATCATCAGTCTATCGAATTACCAAATGGTACTTCAACTAACAGCAAAGTGCAGTGAATATACATAAATGACGCATTCCAAAGTACCTCAGGATGGGCGCTAACAAACTCCAAGAGCCGGGCCCGGAAGAGCTTTCGTAAATTGATCTTGCTATTGTCCAAGCTCGTCTCCCCATCTTTTTGAATTACGTCAGCATTCAGACTTATGCGGAGATTCGGCTTCATGCAACTGGTTTGCTCATCGAACGTGAGCACCTTCTTTATCTCAATTGCCTCAGGTAAGATATACTTCAACTGAGACAAGTGTTTATGAGTGAACCTCCTGAAAGTATCAGAAGAGAATCAGGAAAAACAAATCTATAGCTACCGATTCTCATCAGCTAAAATATATAAGCATCATCAAGTATCGTGGGAGACAATAAAGACTGCGATATCTGAGTCATTTCACTTCAGTTTCTAGTTCACCATAGCCGAAAAACTAGTAGGGACCAACATTCTGAAAACCCAACTCATCACTTCCATCCTAAAATCCCTTCCCTCTTCATAGTTCAAATAGCATCGTATAATCAATGGATATGATAAATTACCAAACCCATGATTTCGTCAAAGTTTGCTAATTTTTCATTGCGCCTAATTAGATTTGCAGATTTGCACCTTATATAGACAATACGAACTGCAAAATGATCATAATCGAGTATAATATAACAAGTACTACGGTCCAGCTTCAGCTTCGCTAGCCCAGGTGAAGAAATTCTAATTCCACAGAAATCAAATGCGAAATCAGATCTTCCTCAAAGACATACCTGTCAGTCAGGCACTCGATTTTGGGGCAGACATTCGTGAACGTCGACAGCGATCCCTTCAATTTCAACAGCCTGACCGCACTATCCAAGCCATCGAAGAACTGCCCCAACACCTCGTACCTAAACAAATCAACAACCCATTCAACACAATCCTACGATCGTCCACAACCCAAAATTACGCACGCAAAGACAAAACCCACTTACTTCTCCGGCAACTTAGTCGACCCAGCAGCAGGTCTCTTCGGCTTCCGAGCAGGGCTCTCGTCGGCGAAGATCTGCTTGCGCGCCGACGACCCGGCCTCGCGGCCCGCCAGCTGGTCCCGATTGGACGACTCGCGGAGGCTCTCGGCGGCCCGCCTCACGTCCCTGATCGAGAGCGCGACGCCGCGGTTCCGGACCCGGCCCGGGAGGCGGGACGGCTTCTCCGGGGTCTTGGAGCTCAAGATGCCATCGGCTCCGGCGCCGCCGCCGTCGCAAGATCGGGCCTTTCTCGAGGCGGAGGAGAAGGGCTTCTTGGATCTGAAGGCGATGGAGGAGGGCGGCGAATCGGGAGACTCCATTTTCTCCGACGATCGAGAGAGGAGGAGGAGGTTGGGGCGGAGGATGGTGGTGGTGGCGGAGGAAGATGGCGGGGGGGGAGAGTGTATATGCTAGGGCTTTTTGGCGGGAGGGATGACGTGGAGGCTGAGGTGGGGGGCGCCACGTCGGATTTCCCGCGGGATTTGCCCGTTGCGTCCCGCGCTTTTGAGGGGGTCCGTTTGGACACGCGGTTGGTCGTGTCCTTGAGGAGGGGGAGGGGGTGTGTTTGGAGGACCGATCATGTGAGGACCGGATGGAGAGCGCGCGGTCTCGCGTGCTTTATATTTTCTTTTGAAAAAGGGAAAATAAACAGGAGAAAAAATGAGTTTAATTTTTTTTAAAAAAAAAAACAATCTCTTTTAATAGGGGGATATATTTTTAGGATTCGGGAATTTTAAAAGATTTTCAACTATTTACGCTCCCTTTATTTTGCAAAATGATTTGGAAAATATTTTTTTTTAAATATTTGATTGTATCACTTGAAATTATTGGTCAATAAAAAATATTTTAATTACCAATTATAATTAATGTCTAAATATTTTCATAAAGACGGTGATACTTTTCATTCATTCATTATTCTAAATGATATAAACGATTATTTTTTAGATTCTCTACTTATTATCCTTAAAAAATCTTTTCATTGTGGCATTGTACTTGGAAGAGCTCTCTCTAGCCACATATATCTCGACATCATGTCTTGTTATGTGCTTCTTCAAGTGGCCTCTCCTACTTGAGGATTTGCTCAATAATTGGTGGTCATGTACTGTGCCAACAACCTCTTTGACACCATTAGCATCGATCTCCAGCGACATCATCTTCCAAATTGAGCATTCTCTCGTAAAGTTGTTGCAATATTTGTTTGGGGGATTCCTCTAGGATTAGGGGTTTCATTCGGGGAATCATCTTGGTGAGAACTAACCTATGGTATTCACCCCTGCAATTTCTCCCATCACGGGGCTATTAAGTTTCATTGTTGTTATTGAATTTGACTTGTTGTTTGGATCAGAACTGACGTGTAGATGTGTTGTGGAACTCACCACATGACTCTCGCGACAATTTCACGGGAAAGTCTGGATTGAGTTGACATGATAAAAAATGATTGTTGTTGCAATTCTCCGTTATGATACTTAGAGAGAAAAAAACTAAAATTGATGACGGCTTTATCAAGTGTTACAAAGTACTACGTGACCGAAGATCGAGGATTAGGGGCGATTATTAGTTTTTGGGCCTAAAGAGTGACTGTTCAGTTTTGGAGGCCCAAGCACCGAAAACTAAAATAAGGATAGGCCCATAAGGATAATGGGCTTGAGCCAGGTTTAATTTGAAAAACATTTTCCTACGATTACGAATGATTGTTTGTATTGTTTGAAATAATTAGTTGATTAAAAACTATTCTCATTATTCACAACAATTTATGCTTAATTTTTTTTGAATGATAAAAATATTTTTCTATTCGTTTATCTTTGTAAGAGATGCACATGACTATCTTGAAGGAAATAGAAAATATTTCCTTCGTCATTTATTTTTCGAAAAAAAACTGCCCTAAATCTCTTGAATTTTCCCATAATTTTGTATATGTGCTCATGCAAATATACCATCACAACATATTTTAATTTGAACATGGGTTATGATTTCTATAATCAATATACATGTGTATACATAGATTACCACGAAGGACAAATTAAATAAGAGCCAATAGTTTGATGCAACTAATTCAAGTAATATGGTATTTTTTCTTTGCCATGAGCTAGAAGCCGCACACACTCAAATTGCACTCAATCTTATGCAAATTGAAGATACAATATTGTATATAATTCTTATAAAAGTAGCATTATAAGAAAATTAAGTAAACTTGGAAATTTCACATTCGTATCATGTGCTGAAATGCTCCCCGCATTGATCTTGAGACTCCAACTATTTATAATATATACACATATATGTATATATCTATCCTCCTCTTTCACAAATGTGGGTGCTCCATTAATTTATTATAAGTTTCGTTTGAATGAACGGAGCTATAATGCTCTTATCCCGAAGTTAAAAGGCTTGATACAAAAGAGTACATTCGGACCAAAGAAAATTATGTTCCTTGACCACCAATTCAAATGCTCCTTCTTCTTCCCTCTCTATGATCGCTGAAGAAGAATTCCGAATCTGGTTCTCCATGACGGTGGCGGTCAAAAGTTCAAAAATCCCAGGCCCGTTCAACAGTTTTGATCAAGAGAAGAAGAGTCAAACAATTGCCGATAGTTTGGCAATGGCGCAATATAAATACGAGACATCCTCAGATTCATTCTTTTCATCGTACACCCCAATAGACACACAGCTTGCAATGACCCAAAAAGAAGAAAACCAGAAATTATTAGAAATCAGCCAAGGATGAAGAAGATCCTAGCTTCAAAGGTAGCAGTTGCTGTGATGATTTTACTATTTTTGATCGGAATAGCAACGGGACCAAGCGAGGCATGCCGGGTTCTAATTAAGGGCCGCGAAGGAGAGCGGGCTAATAATAAGGAGCCAAGTCTAATTAATCTCCAGACCCTACAAAAGGGTACACCCCCGTGCCCTACCTGCAGCGGCTACACTCCTGGAAGTGGCACCACTGCTAGCACCACCAGCACCAAGGCCTTCGCGGGCCGATTAGCCGTGGCTGTGCCTCCACTTGATTATTCTAATCACGTCCCTCAATTTGGCGTTGCTTTCAATCGTAAATAATAGGTGCTCCCTGCAAGGGACGCTTGTGAAGGGAGTCGAGCATTTATAAGTAGAAGAAAGGTACCTATATATAGCTTACAAGCGCAGACATTATATATTTTGAGTTTTCATATGGATAATTTTCATTATGTGTTGAATGTATAGCTTGGGGAAACATGTTTAATTTGTTCGACTTACTCTTTGAAGCCTAATAAATTTTTAGCAATTTTTCATGATTGCAAAATGTGGAAAGTGACTCCCATATCGTGTTTGCAATGTTACTCTTGGTCCCATTGTTGATTTGCGATTGATGAAAAAACCAAGTGTCGTTGAAACGGTACAAAGGAATGTCGCCTCGAGTGAATTTCTTGGTGGGTAACTAAGGATCAAGCTAAAGAAATTCGAATGGGACAACAACTTTAACCTTATAAATTTAGATAAATTAAGATAACTATGCAGCACAAAGACTCACGTATTATAAATATATATTATAATCATGTCCATCGCACAATTGAAGGACACTATTTTTTTTTTCTGTACTTTTATGCTACAAAACTTTTTTTTTTTTTTTGGTCGGAAGAAAACATTCATATTAGTATCAACTGAAAATACAACCATTGGCCAAAGCATCCGTAGTCAAAATATCAAGTAAAATAGCAAGGGGTTGAAAAAGCCAGTGTTGGACCGAATTAGCTGAGTGATGGGCCTTTGCAGCCCAGTCAGCGGCCCGGTTCGCTTCCCTCAGACAGTGAGTTAGGGTTAGATCGACGAAGCAGTGTAGCAGGTGGAGTGCCTCCTCGACGATCGGCCGAAGCTCCCAGCGAGGTGATCTGCCATGGCGCATCGCTTCGACGAGTGGAAGGGAGTCCGTTTCGATCACCAGGGAGTTGTGCTGAAGGTTTCGTCGCAGCAGGTGGTGCAGGGTGTTGGTGAGCGCAATGAGTTCTGTTTCCATAGCCGAGTACGATTGAAATGCAGTAGAATATCCGTCCATAAGGCAACCTCTGTGATCTCTGCCTATACAGGCCATCTTGCCCTCATCGCCGCCCGGTTGGAAAGCGCCGTTGATGTTATATTTCAGAGTTCCAAAGTTTGGAGGTCGCCACAGATGCGCAAGATTGATATGTGGGACTCTGGATCGGGCTCCGTCAGCTGCAGGGGATAGGAAAGATCGCGTCTGGGTAATAGCCAAGTCGATCACCCTTCGCGGATCTGGCGGCTTGTTGCGGAAGATTGCGTCATTACGCATTCGCCAAATCTGCCACAGGGTATTGGCCGTGATCTCTAATCCGGGTAAGGTTTTAGGCGTTGCTGCAATGGCTGTGATCCATTGATCAAGTCGTTGATTGTGCCAAGGTGGTATTCCTCTATTGATTTGTTGATGCGTCCATACAGCTTGAGTCCACGCACATTGCCAAAACAGATGTTCAATGCTCTCTGGATTTTGTTGGGGACACAGTGGGCAATAAGGGTCAGAGGCGATATGGCGATGAAAGAGATTTACCTTTGTGGCAATTGCATTCTGACACACAGCCCAGGTAAAGATTTTAATTTTTGGTGCCGTTTGCATCGACCAAATTCGCCGTCATAGAGATTTAGGGTGCTGCGATGAAGATGATGCGCTATTCCTGTTACCATTGCTTGCTGTTTGCCTGATGTTGTGATAGCAACTTTTAACTGTGAATTCGCCATGCAGCGTTGCCGTCCAAATGAGATGATCTGGAATGGGTATATTCCGTATTGGTAGTTGAATGATCTGTGCTGTGAGTTCGTCTCCTAGTAGAGGGAGAATAATATATTGTTTCCAAGCTTGGTGTGTCGAATCTAGCAGGTCCGCCACCAAGACTAGATCATCTCTGTTAGGGGGTCCGTGTAGAATGCCCATAGGTGGCCAGCGATCACCCCTAATTCTGATTGTCTACCCGTCGCCCACTGACCAACATAAATAAGGAGAGATTGTATCTCTACCCTGTAGTAAACTCTTCTAGCCCCGTGAGGAGCGAGCTGTGGACTGTGTATAGAGGAAACTTGTTGTAGGAAAATACAAACCTTTGAACAATTGACTCCATAAAGCAAGAGGCTGTTGCAATAGACGCCAAGCTTGTTTGCCGAGCATAGCATCGTTATAGGCGATTAAATCACGAAAGCCTAAACCACCATAATCTTTGCTTGCTTTCAACAAATCCCAATTTTGCCAGTGGATGCCCTTTCTATTCTGATCATTTTTCCACTAGAATCTTGCAATACTTTTCTCGATAGATTGACAAAGCGATAGAGGAATTTTAAAGATAGACATCGCATACTGTGGTATTGCTTGCACAACAGATTTAATAAGAACTTCCTTTCCACCTTTCGAGATAAGCTTCCCCTTCCATCCCTCCAACTTGTTGTATACACGGGCCATGATCCATGATAGCATTTCCTTTTTTGATCGACCCCACTCAGAAGGTAAGCCCAGATATTTACCACATCTAGTCAACACTGGTATTCTTAGTCCAGCCGACATATTAGCTTGCAGTTGAGGGGGGCAGTGTTTACTAAAGATGATACCTGATTTGTTATGATTCACCTCCTGATCTGTTGCCTGACAATACTGGTTTATAATAGCGCCCAGGTTCTGACATTCCTGTAAAGTCCCCTCTAAGAAGAAGATAGCGTCATCGGCAAAGAATAGATGGGATAGGGTCGGGCACCACCTATTAAACTTGATACCTTTAATGTGACCGATGCTAACAGCTTGATTAATTAAGGTCGATAAGACATTGGCCATCAAAATAAACAAGTATGGAGATAGGGGGTCACCTTGTCTTAGGCCTCGCGTAGGGGAAAAGTAGGGAAGGGCCTCACCATTGAACTTGATACTGAAAGAGGTAATAGATACACACTGCATGATCCATTGAACCCATGTGAGATGGAAACCCAAAGTGAGAAGATAGTCTCGGATAAAATCCCATTCAACTTTGTCGTATGCCTTTTGCATGTCGATCTTGAGGATGGCATTGAATTTCCGCCGTCTTTTCCTTGTTTTGAACTGGTGAAGGACTTCCTGTACTATCAATATATTGTCTTGGATCTGTCGCCCACTGACAAAAGCTGACTGTTCCTTTGAGATGAGAGAATCCATCCACTTCTTGAGACGATTGGCAAGCAATTTGGAAATGATTTTATATACAAAGTTGCATAGACTAATAGGGCGGTATTGCTCTAGCTTTTCAGGGTGGGGTGTTTTAGGAATCAATGTAAGAAAGGTTTGGTTGATGCGAGGTGGCATATGACTTGTTGAAAGGAAGTGTTGTACCTGGAGCAAGAGGTCGTCCTTGATAATATCCCAGTGAGTTTGATAAATTATGCTACAAAACTTAGGTATATTAAACTTGTGTCGATGCATCACTTTCAAGTTTGCCTTATAATTGTTTTTAAATGTATTAATTCATTAAAAAAATTGTTAACCCCGAATTACTTTACTTATTATAGAAAGCCGAAACAAGCATAATTCTATTGTTCCCTACCCAAATTTTTTTTCTTCTATACCTAGTAAATTTCAATTATTGTGGAATAGTGTAAAAAATTGTTGGTAGAAAAGGCTTTTCTACTGGATAACTTATGGGTAATGTACATACATCTTTCCTAAATTTACCAATTTTTTTTAGAGTTCGCAAATTAGCAATTTTTGTATTAAATTACCAAATTTTATTCATTTGACTTACCAACACTTCAAATTTACCTTATTCTTGTATGAAATTACCGACCTAAATTAAAGTGATTTTCCAAATTAAAAGATAAACTGATTTTGTGATATTAACTCTCATTTGATTTTATTTACCAAAGTTTAATCATTCTTTTTAATTTGCCAACTTTTCTATTGAGATAGCAATTTTTATTTGTATTAATTAGCAACCAATTAAGTATATAAACTGTTTTTTTAAGAATACCAACCCAAATTATTGTGAAAAGATTACTACATAGTACTAGATTACCAATTTTCATTCGAGTTACTTATCCATATTTATCTTTTAGTTTATCAATTTTTTATTGTTTACAAACTTTAATTGGCATTCACAACAACGCCTTAAATTTACCAACTTTTCTTTAAAAATACTTACCCTCTTTAGCATAACTTACCAATTTTTTTTTTTTGGCATTAAGTTGATAACTAGTTTTAAGTTATTAATTCTCATGTAAGTTACTTATCAAGTTTATTTTTCTTTTAATTATCCACTTTTCTTTTGTTTTACAAAATTTTCCTTACCTTTCTTAATTATGCCTTAAATTTACTGACTCTTACATTGAAATATGAACTTTAACTTGAGTGATTTATCAAATTTTCTCTGTTATATAATCAATTAGTTCCGGATTATGAATTCTTATTTGAATTAGTCACCAACTTTTATTTTATCCTTCTTTTTACCAACTTTTTAGTCGGGTTACCTAATTGAGAATAAAATTGATAAGCCAACAAATAAAGCTCAGTAATTTCACACAATAGTTGGTAATTTTAAGTTGTTCCTAAGAAAGGTAAACAAAAATTTATAAAAGATGAAGGGAATTTTTTTTAGAGATGAGAGAAGTTGGCTATTAATAATTAAAAAAAAACCAAATAAATGTCGGTAATCAACTTAAGTAAGAGTTGGTACAAAGTTAGATGGTAACTGTGACATTTTGAAATTTCCTCATTTCTTAATATTATTTAGGATATTAAGATGATAAATGGTTTGTATAAATTATTCGATAATTTCAAATTACTGCATGGTAATTGAATTTGTTAAGTTGGGAAAATTTCTGGAAATTTAGTCTTAATTTGCCAAGTTTTTGTATAGATAAGAGAAGTTGGTTACTAAAAGAACAAAAAGACCAAATAAATATTGGCAATTAACCTAATAAGAGTTGGTAACACAAATTTAATTGGTAATGTGACATCTTGAAATTTCTCCATTTCCTAATATTATTTAAGATGTTAAGTTGATAAATTATGTGAATAAATTATTTGATAACTTCGATAAATTACAACTCCATCATTGAATTTGTTAAGCTAGAAAAATTTCTGAAGAATTAGTTTTGATATGATAAATTATCACCTACTACCAAATTCTGTCAGGTTATCAAATCTTATTTAAGTTACTTACCAAATTTTAAATTTTTTTTATGTTATAGTATTTTTTTTTAATCTTTTACTAACTTTTATTTGCATTTCACAACAATGCTTTAAAATTTACCAACTTTAATTAGCATAACTTACAATTTATTTTTCATTTAAGGTGCTGACTTATTTTAGGTTACCAAATGAGTTCCTTTCCAAGTTTATTCTTCTTTCAGTTTTTTTTTTTTTTTTTTTTTTTTAACTTTTCCTAGTTTTACAGACTTTATTTATTTTTCTTAAGTTCGCCTTAAATTTACTGGCTGTTTATATAATTTTTAACTTTAATTTAAGTCATTTTATGATTTATCAACTAGTTGCAGGTAACAAATTTTCATTGGAATTATTTATCAATTTTTATTTTAGTTTTAATAATTTACCGACTTTTATGTTGAGTTACTTATTGGAACATAAAGCTGAAGTCATCGATAACAAAAGTTTACAAAATAACAAAAATTAAAGAAATGTTGGTAAATAATTCAAATGAGAGTTAGTAACTTACGACTAGTTGGTAATTTATTCAGAAAAAAAAATTGTTAAATTTAAGGTATTGGCATATGCCGCATAAGTTATTATATCGTTTAATATGAATCTCTTGATAAAAACGTCGGGCACGCGTAATAATTACTCTCTTTTTGTTTGGCAAAAGAGAATGTCACAATTTATAGTTTATTTCTTTTAACACCTTTTTCCCTCCTTTTGTTCCACCCGGGAAGCACATTAGACGCAAGTCGATTTCTTTTTGTGGATTCTGACAAACGCAGTGATCCGCGGCTGCGGAAACTTTGAGATGGGAAAGTCAAGTCTGGATTCAGATTTTACGTTGATCATGCAGCGATGTGCGTGTCCACAGCTGGTCATGATTTACGACGGTCAAATAAAAAGTCAATTTTGATAAATTCTAAGTAGGTCAAAGAGTATACGAGGTCAACTTAATTAAAAATTGACTTGTAAAACATCACTGAACCCACACGTAGTCCTTAAGGATTTTCTTGGAAACATATGCTAGCAATTAGACAAATCCCATTATATTCTTAGAAACCGCGTATTAGAGATGCTTATTACATTTACAGAAACAAATCCAATTATGTTGTTCAAGCCAAAAAAATCCATGGGATATTCATGCAATTTTCAGGCAACGGATGTTATTCCCAAATCATATGTATTCAATAACACTTTATTAGTATTCAATAGATGAAGACTATACGCAGCATGTAATTCATAAAGATGGATATTGTTATTTTCCTTGTAGTATGTAAAAAACTTGTGGAATTGTTATTATAGAATCTTAGAAAATTCTATTACCACTCTTGTACATAAATTGTATAATAAATCAGTAAAGCTTGCATTCTATATTTTATGGCAATTTGAATTACCGAAATTTTAAAGAAATATTGTTAATTGTTAAACTTTATAACTACTTCAATATTCGTTAACGGAGATTTTTTTTTTTTTCAGGTTTTAGCCGAACACAAAAAAATATTGTTATTTTCCTAGAAAATGACTTCTGGAAAAATATTTTCCGGAAATGGCCAATTTTCCGCGAAACGAATGAACCCTCAACGCTTCCTCTGGTTTCTAATTGTTATTTTAATGATTATACACCTATATGATCACCTAACATGTTAATAAATAGGTTTAAAATCAATCCAAATTACTTGACAAAAATCTTTTTGAAATGAACAAAAGTAAGTACCGAAAGGACATTAATTGTTTTTGTATTGGAGCATTAGAATCGTCCCGGGGAGCAAAAACCAGAGGGAAGATCTGCCATGGAACTCTAGAAAACACTTGCATTCAACAACTAAAAACGTTCCAACTCGAGCATAGAATTTTGTGATCGGCTACTATACACCGGTTTTAATCGAATCAGAATATCCGATTCAAATTTTACTTTGATAAGGCAACCATATGCGTGTCTAACGCTGCCCATGATTCACGACGGTAAAATAAAAAGTCAATTTTGATATAGAGATTTAGAGATTTCAAAGCAGGTCAAAGAGTATAAGGGGTCAACTAAATGAAAAGCTTAAAAACTTGAGTTGAAAAAAAATCTCTGAACCCAAACATACTTCTCTCAAGGATTTTCTTGGAAACAGATGTCTGTGATTAAATTGCAAATTTTTAGGGGATATATATATATATATATATATATATTCCAAAATCATATTTATTCGTAATATATAGATATAGATTATACATTACGTAGGTCGCAAATTCCGATGGAGAGAAGAACCTATGATTATCTTTTCAGGAAATTTCCAAACGAACAATTTCAACGAAATCTTTCAATTTCTTATTTTACTATGTTCAACTCTATGTATTCCTCTATCCGTAGAGTACATTGAATGTACAGAAATGGCTCGTTATTATAGCATCTCTAAAAATTACTATCACGCTTTTATGTTAATTGCATAACAAACGAGAAAAGCTTGCATATTAGATTATGGCAATTTGGATCACAGGATATTTTTTTATAAATACTTTACTTAATTATGGACTTCACTGTACGTTATGAAAAAAAGAATTTAAGACGTTTTGACAAGCATACTCTATTCGATTTAGTCCTCAGAGTCTCGTCTCTGCCCTATATTAACTCAGGTTTGGCTATTGTGAACCTGAAACATGTAGTTGAGGTCTATAGTCTAGTACCAAGATATACACTATTGTACACTCTTTATTTTGAAAATCACATTGGTGGACATACTGGAAAAATTGTTGTGTGTGATTACATCATTCCCGTATGTTGTGGACATGATACAAACAAACGCGGACGTTAAGAACGAGACATTATCTGTTCCTGGATCGACCAATTCAAATTCTCATTGGTGCTTTTTCTTCTTCTTCGTCTTCCATTGGCTCTGTGTTTAAATAGTGAAGTCAAATTCAAATTTCTTCTCCAACTTTGGCAGTCAAAAATCAAAAACCCGTGCCCAAGAAATTAATCGGAAGAATTGAGGTTACGTACAGAAACTCTACGCTAGCGTTTGCCAATATATACGAGAGATATCTCTCACAAGATGAGGTATCCTTCTTTGTACATGTTAGTGAAAAATTGTCCCTAGACCCAAAAAAGCAGACAAAAAAAGTCAGAAAAATAGCTATAAGATGAAGAAGTTCCTGAGAGTTGGTGTGATTTTGCTGTTTTTGGTGGGAGCATTAGTGCAACCGGATGAGGCGTGCAGGGTTCTAATTAAGGGCAAGGAGGAAGCATGGGCTAACGATAAGTCAAGCGTTCTTGTCCTCCAAACCTTGCCAAAGGGTAGAGTGCCTCCTCCTGGAGGTCCTGGCTACACTCCTGGCTACAATGGGGCCTTTCCTGATCGAGCCATGGCCCCTTCACCTGATGTCGCCAACGAGCCATGGCCCCTTCACCTGATGTCGCCAACCATGGCCCCTTCACCCGATGTCACCAACAACGAGCCATGGCCCCTTCACCCGATGTCGCCAACAAGCCATGGCCCCTTCACCCGACGTCGCCGATCGAGCCATGGCCCCTTCACCTGATGTCGCCAACAACAGAGCCCCTTCACCTGACGTCGCTGATCAAGCCATGGCCCCTTCACCTGACGTCGCTGATCGAGCCATGGCCCCTTCACCTGATGTCGCCAACAACAGAGCCCCTTCACCTGACGTCGCTGATCAAGCCATGGCCCCTTCACCTGACGTCGCTGATCGAGCCATGGCCCCTTCACCTGATGTCGCCAAAAACAGAGCCCCTTCACCTAACATCGCTGATCAAGCCATGGCCCCTTCACCTGACGTCGCTGATCGAGCCATGGCCCCTTCACCTAATGTCGCCAACAACAGAGCCTTCGCTGATCGAGCCATGGCCCCTTCGCCTGAGGTTAATCCGATGGCATTCTTAAGTCATGGCGCAATTGCTAATCGCAAATAGTTAGAGCTCACCAAAGGACACTAATCAATAAGAATGTATGTGTTGTGGAGATTAAATGCCTAGAGCCCAATACATAGATGCAAATGTAGAGGCTCATAGGAACCAATAATAAAGTCAATTTGCAATGAATAAATATTCTAAAATTTCCAATGCTTAATTTCCATTTATTGTTAGAGAATGAAATTTGGTGAAACATGTCTTGTTCGATTTAATCCTCTACGTCTTATAAATTTCTTAGCAATTTTCTTATTTAGTCATGTTCCATCAAAAAATTGCAAAGCATCCGATAAGTAGTTTTTCAACATTGACGCCCTTTCGACAAAAGGAAAAAAAAAGATATTCAACGCCCAAATATCTTATTAGTGTGGAAACGTTGGTTCCCTATTCCTACTTTCACATTTGTTTTCTTGAGGCATTTTTCTTATTTAGAGAGGCATGGATTAGTCATTAAAAGGTCATATGAAAGAAAATATCTAGGGCTAATCATCATGATAATATTGTTATGAAGTGTTGTAGGAAAAGATCTAGCAGTAACCATTAGAATAAGTATTAGAACAAAAAAAAAAAAAAAAAAAAAAACATTAGAATAAGTGATCTCTTGTTTTAATATAATTTTCATTGTCGCCGTCAAGTGTTGATGTCCAAGTAAATTGGAAGTGAAGTTCGTCTCCATGTTTTTTTTTTTTTTAAACTCAGTTGTCGAATGAAAACGTTATGTTTGTCAAAGAAATAGACCAAAGTCAAAGCAATATTGCAATATTTGTGAATCTATATAATTGTAGTGTAAAGAAATGGTAGAAAAAGCAAAAAACTAAAAGATATGAGAAGTGTTTTCAAATATCAAAGTTTATAATTAGTACTATAGGGTGCGAATTTGATTTATTTCATTAAGTATTTTCTCCTAGAAACGAAAACCCCCATCCCGTTCAACCAGTGCAAAGGTCCCCACTTTTTATTGACTGATATTCACAAAGAATCTATTTTGGTAGCCAATTTTGTCAATAGCACCAAACGACACGCACTAATTGTGATTATCCACTTGTTACATTGCGCTCATTATTATTATTATTATTGGAAAAAAAACAAATAAAGCACCGTTGTTTCTTTTTTCATGTAACATATGCATGTATGAAGGACTCGTTCTTCATTCGATTTATTAATGCCACTTATTCTTGAATTTATTAAACCATCAGCATTTTATTTTATTAATAATTTACGTTTCTCAAAACAATCACTCAACATCAATTTCCATTTTCAGGAAAACCACTTGGTTAAGGTTTTTACTAAGAAAAAGGGATGAGTAACTAAGTTAATATTATTATTAACCACTGGGGGTTCGCCCCAGTGACCACCCTTCCATCTTGGAGGGGGGATGTTGGGGGTTCAAATTCCCACATTCTTAGGAGAGATTGGGGTGGGGACGATTTCATTTCAGGAGTGGGTTTCGACTCCCACGTCCTGCAAGGAGGCAGAACAAAAGTCTAAGAGTGGGTGTTAGAGTAGGCTTAGCGTAGGACCGACAAAAAAAAAAAACTAAAAACTAAGTTAATATTATTAATGAACAAGAATCTTCTTTTATATATAAAATAATTATCTCTCTCAATATACTCATTCAATATAAACTCCTTTCTTTTGTTGTTGAAAAACCACTTGTTCAAGGGCTTAAAAGGATTCGACGAAAACAAAAAAGGCTTAAAAGGTAAAAGGGACGATAATTTAAGTTAACATCTATTATGCACAAAAACCTTCTTTTTCATTAATTGGTTATATTTTTCGTGCTGACGTTTATGTCAATCATTTGAAAAACAGCCAATGCATAGTGATACAGTATCACCCGATGACGATAGATAGACTCTCCACTCAAGTTTTGGCACACAAATATACCATCAAATAACCTAACCTAATTATATCCTCAAATCTGAATCTCCAATTCCCTTACCTAACTGTCAAGAGAACTGAAGCCCTCATTAAAGATCCCAAACGTTTTAATTGTATACATAAATATAAAATTACTTGTTAATCTAAAAATTTAAACCTAACTATTAAATAAGTTGATAATAGTCTCACAAAATTATATATGGTATCGGAATTGTGTAGTTCATATATGAGATCAAATAGTAATTTGCTCTAAAACATCGGTTTCTTCTTGAACCATAAGACATGTACTTAACCTTATGGGCTCATCTATGACTTGGCTGATGTTGCGTGGTTTATAAATCACGTATTCTAAGATCATCTAACCTTTAATCATGTTGGTCTTGCTGAGGAGTGCACATGAACAATTGTCCAAATGGGGGCTTTGTCCACATGGTCTATCAAATTGTCTATGGATTAGGTGCATGATACTAGTTTCATTCCTCACACTATCGAGTGCAAATAATTTCATATTTGGGTCACGCAATTTGTCCTGGCTTGAACTTGCGTGTCATATGATTCATGAGGTTATTTATTTGGTGTTTCATTGATTCAGGGTTTAACTACTAAGATAGGCATTATCCTCGCAAAAGAGATTGCACTTGGTTATTACGTCATGAGCAACAAGAACTTCCCTTGACACTGCCCTGTGAAGCGATTCTTATTTTTTCAACGGTTTTGACTTGAAAGAATCAGATTGAAATACTCTATTTTCATCTTCTTTCTACTTCCCATGAACACTTGGAATGGGGAAATTTGTAAAGTCAAGTCCCGATTCAGATTTTACTTTGATCATCTCGCAAATGTGGTCAAACACATTTGGTCAGAGAAGAAGAAAATTTAATAGTCAAAGGTTATACAAAGAGGATGAGCTCAATTGAATAAAGCTGGAAAACTTGTGGGTCGACAGATACCCGAATGCAAACGCTATTTACACCTGTTAGAGTTGAAACATTCTCTTCCTTTGACGTGATATATAACAGAGTCAATGCTAGATTAAACCTCCATACAAGAAAGTACAAAATCATGTCTTATTATGACTGCATCGTTAAAAGAAGTTCACCTCTATTGTATCACACTTTGGACCGCTAACGTCCTGCTCATGCCCATCTTTGCTTCACGCATCAGGAGTGACCCACACTCCAAGTAACCTAGCTATGGACATCGAGGGTTTTACAAACAGTGACTGGAGGATCAAATCTTGAATCGTATACTACAAAATTTGCGGATTGGAGACATGGTCATAGATAGATTAATGAGTTTATATCTTGTTGATTTTTGCAAATGATGTTAGACTTTTGACATGTATATGTAGCGATAACTTGTGTCCGAATAGAATACTGATTTTCTCTGAGGCAAAAAATTATATACATATTGATGTCCTAACTATTAGCACTTTGTGAAAATTATCATTTATGTTGACTGCGCAATAATAAAACCAGAAAATTAATTGGGCATATAATAAAAGTTGCCAATAAAGGAAAAAGGACATACCGAACGTTGTCTTTTGTAAATAATTTTGACCGTAATGAATACTTTTCTAGGACGCTGCGGAAATAATACAAAGAAAGACTACGTCATGGACAAGACACAAGAAATTGTTCTTTGATGACCGAATCAAACCAGAATAAAAATATTTCCCAATGAAAAATATTTCCGTAATCTATAATCTTCTATGCTTAAACAGTTTCATTGATGATTAAAATCTTTTTTGTAATTTCATTTCTATAAGCAATACAAATAATTATTTTTATGAAAAATATTTTTTAAATTGTTAATTTTCGGCGAGACAAATGGACATGTGATAGGGTTAAATTGGCTTACCATTTAAATTAACTGCTAACTCTTTACCAAGTGATTTAGCGAACACATTAGTATACGAGTTTTAGTATTTTTGCATTACTTTGCAAATTCTTATTGATTAATACCTGTTCTTCTTGCCCTCTTTAACCAGTGAAGTCAACCCAAATCTAGTCTCTTGCTGTGGCAGTCAAAAATCAAAATCCCGTCTCCAAGAATCTGATGAGAGGAATCGAGGAAACACACAAACTATAAGCTTATCGATGTACATAAACAGGATCCACGGATCTCCCAAGACAAGACATCCTTCATTGTACGTTCTGTCGTGGTTAGAAACAAAACCGTTCCAAAACAAGCGAAAAAGATGACGAAGTTGCTAATTTCAAAAGTTGCAGTTGCTGTGGCTATTTTGCTATTTTTGGTGGGTACAATGGTGCATCCGAACGAGGCATGCAGGGCACCGATTAAGGGCAAAGAGCAAGCTTGGGCCAATGATAAGCCAAGTGTCCCTGTTCTCCAAGTCCTGCAAACGGGTCCGGTCGGACCTCCCGGTACTCCGGGCTACACTCCGGGTACCGAAACCACCAACACCCGGGCCTTTGCCAGTCGTGCTGTGGCTCCTCCACTTGGATACTCAGACCACATTCCTAAGTCCAACGTGGCTGCTGATTGCAAATAGTCGGAGCTTATTGAAGGACATATGATTTACAGGGCTATGTATGTGTTAGAACCAATAATATAGTCATATGCAACAAAAAAAAAAATTATATAATCATATCCAGGAATAATTTGTCTTTAACCTTCGAATGGTTGATTACCATCTATTGTGTACGAAATGTAATTAGCATGGTGAAAACATGCTCAATTTGTTTAGTATTCTAAGGGCGCGTTTGGTAACGCTTTTGTTTCCGAAAACAATTTCTATTAGAAATGATTTTTTTTTTATTTTGTTCCTAGGAATAATTTCTAAGTATTTTAAGGTGTTTGGTAACTATCCAAAATTTTTATTCTCAAAATAAAATTGTGTTTGGCACCATTTTCAAAATTTCTACTCTAAATCATTTTCTTTTAAATGTTTAATAATTTTATTTCTTTTTTCTTTTTCTTTTTCTTTCTTCCTCGCGGTTGCCGGCCTTGGGATGACCAGTGACCAGCCAGACGAGGGTCGGCAACCTCGTCAAAGGGTCGCTAGCCCTTGGCGAGGCCGCGCCTCATCGGCCAAGCCTCGCCTGGCTAGGGGAGGCTCCGACGAGGCTCATGTGGCTACCGATGAGGCTCGGCCTTGCTGGTGGTTGGGCAAGCCTCCGGCGAGCTCGTTGAAGCTCGCCCAATCAGTCACCAACAACCAGCGATGGTGGTGGATGGCAGCGGCGATTGTGGCCGATGGCGGTGGCAGTGGAAAAAGAAGAGAAAAACAAGAAAAACAAGAAGGAAAGAAGAAGAGAACCAAAAAAAATAAAATAAAAATGGATTGGCTTGATTGTGGAATTGTTCCCGGGATCAAAGAATCGACTTTTTTACTTCTCGATTATGTTCCAAATCTACTACCAGGAAAAAAAAAGTTGTTCCGAGAAATAAAAATTTTACTAAAGAGATTTCTGTTCTAAATCTACTCTCGGGAACAAAAGTATAGGAATTTTCACTATTTGATCGATTGCCAAACATGCCATAAATGGAGTTAATTAATCTAGAACAGAATTTAATAGGAATGTAAAATATAGCTTTCTTGAAAATCTAGAAAAACTCTTTATTTCGTACACTAATCATCATGTATGAGATAATAATTTCATTTGCAGATAGAAATATTAAATACAATTAAAATCATAAAGAAGACATTATTAGAAGAATAATTACATTAGTCTTTAATCTTGTAAATAGAAATGTTAAAGTATTATCCAAATTGCTTAACAACATGTCCTAAATGCTCTTTATAATTATAAATTAAGTTTTTGGGTTAGGTTTTCTAATATGGTATTAGAGCCAATGTTATTCCTTTTGCGAATGTGCTTGAGAAAGTATGCTACGTACCCTTAAATAGTATCATTAAAATTGGACAGTGCAAATGACATGTCCGCTTTATCTCTCTTGAACAAACAAGGACTTTCCACTAGCGTCCAGTGGAGTGATTCTTAATTATTTTCAACGACTTTAATTTAAGAACATCTCAATCCTTTCTTTTTCATCTCATTGCTTGTTTTCCAGGAACATGTTGAGACCCCGGATAGACTTGCTTCTCGCTATTTTCATCATCAGTTACGTAAAACCTGAATTGGTAAATTATGCGTATTAAACACATCTTGTCACGATCCTCGGTGGTCAAATGAGATGTAAGTTTTATAAAGTCAAAGGTAAGACGAAGAGGATGAGATCTTTTGAAGAAAACTAGACATGAACATCCTCTGACGGTTTCGAAGTGGGCAGTGTGGGGGCACGAAGTTGAAAACTGTCTTTATCACATTCGTAGAAACATTCTCTTCCACCGACGCCATATAAATAGTATCGATACTAGATTAACCAAGAATTTTGGTCCATCATCTTGTATCATTCGTGGGATTTGATCCTTTGTATTTTCTTTTCACATGATCGAGGTCCTCAAAATTTTTTATTTGTGTGATCAAGTCCTTCATGTCGCAACCTCCTTGAAAACCTCCTTGAACCCCTCCTTGAACCCTCGTGGGTGTGCAGAGGATAATGATTTACTAAGGCACGGGCTAGGCCTAGCCTGTGCTCTCCCTAACTTACCAAACACGGCAACGTCGTCTCAACAAAGTGGATGAACTCAAGGACGCTCGGTTTTGGCCTAAAGCGAGGGCGGAAACTAGATCTTGTTGAGGCATTTTGTCGAGCGGGTTGCGTGCGACATAGAACAAGGGTCTCCCTACTCAACCGGGACTCAAACTCCCACCCGTCCCGTCAACATTCGACACCTCAGACCGACGACATCAAGACACGGATAAAGTTTATGGACACCATCCAAATAAAACTCAACTAAATAAAAATGTGGGTAAAGTTTTTGTTCGTAATTCACTAATCAAAAGACAATTTCCTCCAACCTGAGATAGTGAAAAACGATTCTTTCTGATGTTGTTTGCTAAGGAGAAGGTTCGTTTTTGGGGGTGAACGGTTTCCCTATCTTGTGCCTTATGTTCTGTGGATATCCATCTATTTAATAGAAATTTTCTTAAATTGTTGGTGTTTATAAACTCAATATATATCATATGGACCCAACCTCAAAATCCAACAACTGATATCGATCCGGTCATATGGCTTCAATTTTCTGATTGCCCCGTCTCCAGCAATATGTGTTCCAAAGTTAAATAATGGTAGTTTAAGGAGGTGTTATTGTGTTCTTATTCTAGTGAGCTACTCAACCTGCTCTAAATTCTTAGCAACTCAAAGACAACGATACGGAGAAAACTGTCTGTTGGCCCGGAATTCTCGCGATTTACAGTTTTTAGAGAGGTCGCAATTTGGTAATTCATCAGCAGTTTTTTTACGCAGTAGATTTTGTTTACAAGTCTTTATGTAGATGTTAGAAATGGATGATGATAAATGGACACTCCCCTGGATTTTTGGCACATAAATTTATAATCAACAAACTATATCCTCAAAATCCCTATCTCCGACTGCCTTGCCATGTCAATTTTTGAATAGAAGGCCATGTTAAAAATACACGGCCCCGCATCATTTGACTTTTTACCTAAGGATAACAACAAGTGTTGATCTACAAGCTTAGAAATGGCTTTTGAATCAGTTGGTAGTAGTTCCACGAAATTTAATATGATATCAGACTTGTGTAGCTCATAAAGGCCCTCAATTTGACATTGAGATAGGAATTTGAACTCTTGGATCATCGGTTTCTACTTGAACCATGAAACATGTACTTGACTTTATGGGATTCACTATAATGAAGCAGATTTTGCATGGTTGGTCGATAAATCACATAAACTAAGGTCATTTGATTATTAATCATGTTGATCTCACAGTAAAGCCCACATGAGTAATGGTTCGTGTGGTTCATGGACCATACAATTCAGTTTTATTAGTGGTTATGGAAGGAACTTGTGTGTATGGATTAGGTATATGTTAGGAGTTTAAATCCTCACGCCATCAAGTGCAAACAATCCATGTTTAGGCTGTGCAACCCACCCAAGCTTGAATTTGCATCATACATGATCCATGAAATTATTAGCTGAATATTTTATGGGTTCAAGATTACCTGCTTAGGTGTGCTTAATCGTTGTAAAAGAGATTGTACTTGAATTATTACATCAGGAACAACAAGAACTTATCAAATATTTTGTAGCCTTCATCTTATTTTCCGTCGGTTATCGGCATTAAGGTAAAGCTCTGGAATTGGGAGATATACAAGTCAAGTCCAAATTCAGATTTACTTTGATCATCAAGCAACGTGTTGGACACTTTGCCAAGATAAAAAATGGTCAGAGAAAAAATAAATTTTATAAATTTAAAAGGGAAGACATAGAATGAGACCGATTGAATAAAGTTGGATTGGGAGGGATCCACACTCCAAGTAACCTAGGTCTTTGTAAGGATTTAAAAGCAATAACCGGAGAATCAAATTTTGTATCATCCACTACGAATTAGGCATAGAGAGATTAATGAATTTGAAGTTAGTCCACCATGTATGAAAATTGCTATTTTCACGAATGGTGTTAGACTTTTGACATGTAGACTTAGTGATAATTTAACATATGGAATGAATAAATTATTTCTCTTGGCAAAAAATTATATGCATGTTGATGTCCTAACTATTAGCACTTTATGGAAATTATTATTCCCAACTATAAAAAACTAAAACTCGAAAATTAATTGGCCATATATAAAAGTTGCCAGTAAAGAAAGACACACCACAATTGTTTTATGTAAACAATTACGCCCGGAATGGTTAAAATTTTAAGGCGCTATGGACATCTGACAACGAAAGAGTACGTCAAGGATATGACCCGAGATATAATTATGATGGAGTCAAACTAGAATAATCCTTGTGATTTTGAAATACACTTTTTAATTATAATTCATAATCTTCTATGCCACAACAATTTTGTTGACGACAAAAAATAATTTTCATTAATTCATTCTTGTAAGATTTTCCTAATCGTTAATTTCCACTAAACAAATCTGACAAATTTTCTATTTACTATTTAAATAGGCCTACTAACTTATATAATCACTTATTATTTGTCATATCATTTAGTGCATGAGTCTTACTATCTCTAGCATTGCCTCTCAAATTAGTATTTGATTAATGCTTTTTCTTCTTTCCTTCTTTATCCAGTGAAGTCAAAACCCAAATTTAGTCTCCTGCTGTAGCGGTTAAAAATCAACAACCCGTGTCCAACGTTTCGAGCAAAATAATCGAAGAAACACACAGAAACTATGGATGAATATGGATAGGATTGACATATCTTCCAAGACAAGACACCTTTCACTGTGCCTTTTGTTGTATTACACAAATTGTACCAAAACAAAACAAAGAAGAGAAAAACAGACACCAAGCGAAAAACATGAAGAAGTTCCTAGCCACCTAAGTAGCGGTAGGTGTGGTTATGTTGCTATTTTTGGTGGGAACAATAGTGAAACCAAACGAGGCATGCAGGGTTCTAAATAAGGGCAATGTGGGAGGTTGGGCAAATGATAAGGCAAGTGTTCTTGTTCTCCAAGTCCTGCAAAAGGGTCCAGTCCCTCCTCTCGGAGATTCAGGCGGCCACACTCCGGTCGCCAACACCACCAACACCCAAGCCTTCGCTGGTTGAGCTGTGGCTCCCCATTGTTACTCCAATCGCATCCCTAAGTCCAGCATGGATGCCGATCGCAAGTAGTTGGAGCTCACGGAAGGACACTCATATCAATGGGATTGTGTGTGTCGTGGAAATTGAATTCCTAAAAGTTAAGGAGTCTATAAGTATAGAGATTTGAAGATAACAATAATATAGTCATGCGCACCAATAAAACAATAGAATTATGTGCAGTTATGCACAAATAAATTGTCTTTAACCTTTCGAATGGTTCATACTCCCCATCGACATGAAAACTTGGGAGAATCCTTTCATTGGATGTGGTTCATACTCACAACAATTTTCTTACAATTTAGGCATTTTATTTTATCTGTAATTTGGGCTTTGGCAAGTGGTTTCCTTGTCTTGTGCCTTATGTTCCATGGATATCCATTTATTTACTAGAAGATTCTTGAATTATCTAGGTGTCTATAAACCAAATAAATATAAACCATTAAATCATATGGACCCTCAAAATCCAATGACTAGTATTGATTGGGCTGTATGGTTTCAATTTTTTAATGGACTTTGCTACCATAAAATTTTTTGGATTATTAAGCCAGAATAATTTATAATTATTTACTATTTATTTTTGTATGGTTTAGTAATAGACTAGTATTTTCATAATAGTTTAAAACTATCATCCAATCAATTTTCTTTTTTGATTACCCTATCTCCAACAATGTGTTCCAAAATTCTTTCTGTAATAATGGTAGTTTAAGGAGGTCACAATTTGGTAATTCATTAGCAGTCTTTTTACATAGTAGATTTTATTTACAAGTCTTTGTATTAGATGTTAGAAATAAATTATGATAGATGGACAATCCACTAGATTTTTGGCACATAGATATATAATTGACAAACCATATATCATCAAAATCCGAATCTCCAACCCCTTGCCATGTTAATTTTTGAATTGAAGGCCTTGTTAAAAATACATGGTCCAAAATCATTTAACTTTTCACCTAAGGATAACAGAAAGTGTTAATCTAAAAGTTTAAAACTAGCTTTTGAATGAGTTGACGTTAATTCCACGAAATTCTATATGGCATTGGAGTTATGTAGCTCATAAAAGGCCATTAATTTGTCATTAAGAGAGGACTATGAACTTTAGATCATCGATTTCTTCTTGAACCACGAAACATGTACTTAACCTTATGGGGTTCAATATTATTGAGCTGATATTGCATGGTTGATAAATTATATAAGCTAAGAACTTCTGACCTTTAATCATGTTGGTCTCACTAAAAGTCCACATGACTAATGGTCCATATGGTCTATCAACCATACAATTCAATTTTCTAGCTTAGTGGTTAAGGAGAGAACTTGCGTATGTGGATTAGGTGCGCGATATATGTTTGAATCCTCATGCTATCAAATGCAAACAATCCATGTTTGGGCCGCACCACCCACCTAGGCTTCAACTCGCATCTTATATGATCTATGAAATTATTAGATGGATGTCTTGTTGGTTTAGGATTTACCTATTTTGGTGTGCTTAATCATCCTAAAAGAGATTGTAATTGAATAACGTCATGGACAACAAGAACTTCTCATGAAACCATGCCATGGGGCGATTCTTATTCTTTTCAACAGTTTTAACTTACAGAACATATCAAATATCTTATTTTTGTCTTCGTTATTTTTCGCCGGTTTTCAGCATTAACGTAAAGCTCTGGAATTGGGAGATACATAAGTCAAGTATGGATATAGATTTTACTTTGATCATCAGTCAAAATATGCGTGTTGGACACTTTGCCATGATCCAAGTTGGTCAGATCAAAAGTAAATTTTATAAATTTCAAAGGGAAGACAAGAAGCATGAGACCGATTGAATAAAGTCGGATTTGGAGCGATCCACGCTCCACGTAACCTAGCTACGGTCTTTAAAGAGTTTAAAAGCAATAAAGCAATAAACGGAGAATGAAATATTGTATCATCCATTACGAATTTGTTGATTGAAAAACTAGTCACAAAGAGATTGATGAATTTAAATTTAGTCCACCATCTGCGAAAAATGCTATTTCCACGAATGGTGTTAGACTTTTGACATGTATACGTAGCGATAATTTATGTATGGAATGAATAAATTCTTTCTCTTGGTATAAACTTATATGCATGTTGCTGTCCTAACTACTAGCACTTTGTGGAAATTATCATTTCTGTTGACTGCGAAAATATAGAACTCTGAAAATTAATTGACATATACTAAAAGTTGCCAATAAAGAAAGACAGACCAAAAGCTGTCATATGTAAACAATTACGCTTGGAATGATCAACATTCTGGGACGTCAAGTTTAGATTTAGATTTTACTTTGATCGTGCAATCATATACGTGTCCGACGCTGCTCGTGATCCACGACGGTCAAATAAAAAGTCAACGTTGATGTAGAGATAAAAAGCTTAAAAAGTTGAGTTGAAAAAAAAATCAATGACTGCACCCAAACATACTCTTCTCAAGGATTTTCTTGAAAACAGAAGTCTGTGTTCAATCTGCAAAATTGTCGTGTGCGATTACATCATTCCCATATGCTGTGGATATGATCAAACGAGACCTTCAGAGACTGTTCCAAGACCGATAAATTCAAACTCTTATTTTTCTTCAAAAACCCGTGTCCAACAATTTAATCGGAAGAATAGAGGAAACACACAGAAACTCTAAGCTGCGTTTGCCTATAAATGCGAGAGATATCTCTCACAAGATGAGGCATCCTTCATTGTACATTTCGTTAAAGCTAGTGAAAAATTGTCCCAAGACCGAAAAAACCAGACAAAAAAAAAAGCCAGGAAAATAGCTATAAGATGATGAAGTTCCCGAGAGTTGGTGTGATTTTGCTACTTCTGGTGGGAACATTAGTGCAACCGGATGAGGCACGCAGGGTTCTTCAAAACCTGGAAAGGGGTCCGGTGCCACGTCCCGGAGGTCCTGCCTACACTCCAAACCCCCCTAGTAGTATTGCCGACAGCACCAACACCGGGCCTTCGCTGATCAAGCCATGGCCCCTTCGCCTGAGGTTAAATCCGGTGGCATTTTTAAGTGATGGGACAATTGCTGATCGCAAATAGTCGGAGATCGACAAAGGATACTTATCAATAAGAATGTATGTGTTGTGGATATTAATAACCTAGAGCCCAATGCATAGATGCATATGTAGAGGCTCAGTGGAACCATTAATAAAGTCAATTTGGCATGAATAAATATTTTAAAATTTCCAATGCTTAATTTCCATCTATTGTGTAGAGCATGTAATTTGGAGAAATCTTGTCTTGTTCGATTTAATCCTCTATTTCTTAGCAATTTTCTTATTTAGTGATGTTCTATCAACAAATTGCGAAGTATCCAATAAGTAGTTTTTCGACATTGACGCCCTTTCACAAAAAATAAAAAAAAAAATTCATCGCCCAAATGTCTTATTAGTGTGGAAACATTGATTCTCTATTCCCAATTTCACGTTTGTGTTCTTGAGGTATTTTTCTTATTTAGAGAGGCATGGAATAGTCATTAAAATGTCATATGAAAGAAAAGATCTGGGCCTAATCGTCCTGATAATATTGTTATGAAGTGTTATAAGAAAAGATCTAGCGATAACCATTAGAATAAGTGTTAGAACAAAAAAAAATAAAAAACATTTTGATTAAGTGATCTCTTGTTTTAATATAATTTATATTGTCGCCGTCAAGTGTTGATGTCCGGGTAAATTGCAAGTGAAGTTCGTTTCCATGGTTTTTTTTTTTTTTTTTTATTCAGTTGTCAAATGAAAAAAGTTATGTTTGTCAAAGAAATAGACTAAAGTCAAAGCAACATTGCAATAGTTGTGAATCTATGTAATTGTAGTGTGAAGAAATGGTAGAAAAAGCAAAAAACTTAAAGATATGAGAAGTGTTTTCAAATATTAAAGTTCATAATTAATACTTTAGGGTGCGAATTTGATTTATTTCATTAAGTATTTTCGCCTAGAAACGAAAACCCATCCCGTTCAACCATTGCGAAGGTCCCCACTTTTTATTGACTGATATTCACAAAAAATCTATTTCGGTAGCCAATTTTGTCAATAGCCACTTACTTCATTGCGGTCATTTTTTTTTTTTTTCTAAAAACACATAAATCACCGTTGTTTCTTTTTTCATGTAACATATGCATGTATGAAGGACTCGTTCTTCATTCTATTTGTTAATGCCACTTATTCTTGGATTTATCAAACCATCGGCATTTTGTGTTATTAATAATTAACGTCTCTCAAAAAGATCGCTCAACATCAATTTCTCTTTTCAAGAAAACCACTTGTTTAAGGGCTTACTAGGAAAAAGGGACGAGTAATTAAGTTAATATTATCAATGCACAGGAACCTTCTTTTGTATATAAAATAATTAGTATCTCTCCATATACTCTTTGAATATAAACTCCTTTTTTTTTGTTGTTGAAAAAACCACTTGTTCAAGGGCTTAAAAGGATACGACCAAAAAAAAAAAAAAAAAAAAAAAAGCTTAAAAGGAAAAGGGATGAAAATTAAGTCAACATCTATTATGCACAAAAACCCTCTTTTTCGTTAATACGTTTGTGTTAGTCAATGAAAAAAACAGCCAATGCATAGTGATACAGTATCACCCGGTGATGATAGATAGGCTCTCCACTCAATTTTTGGCACACAAATATATAATCAAATAACCTAGCCTAACTATATCCTCAAAATCCGAATCTCCAACACCCTTACTTAACTATCAAGAGACATGTCCGTTTTTTAATAGAAGGCCTTCTTAAAGATCCCAAACGTTTTAACTGTACACAAAATATAAAATTACTTGTTAATCTAAAAACTTAAACCTAACTATTAAATAAGTGATAATAGTATCACAAAATTATATATGGTATCAACATTGTATAGTTTAAAAGATTTTTTTTTATTTGCGATCAAATGGTAATTTGAACCCCAAAACATCGGTTTCTTCTTGAACCATAAAACATGTGCTTAAACTTATGGGCTCATTTATTACCGGGCCGATGTGGTGTGGCTTATAAATCAGGTATATTAAAATCATCTAACCTTGGTCTCGCTGAGGAGCGCATGGCAACAATGGTACAGATGAGGGGTTGGTCCACATGATCTATTGACTTGTCTATATGGATTAGATGCACGATACCGATTCCATTCCTCTCACCATCGAATGCAAATAATTTCATATTCGGGCTACACAATTTGTCTTGACTTGAACTTGCATGTTATATGATTCATGAGGTTATTTATTTGGTGTTTTATTGATTCAGGGTTTCACTACTTAGACGGGTGTTATTTCCACAAAAGAGATTGCACTTGGCAATTATGTCATGAGCAACAAGAACTTTCCCTCGAAACTGCCCGATGGAGTGATTTTTATTTTTTCAAAGGTTTTGACTTGAAAGAATAGATTAAAATACTCTACTTTCATCTTCTTTCTGCTTCCCATGAACACTTTTGGTCAGATAAGAAGAAAATTTAATAATCAAAGGTTATACAAGGAGGATGAGATCGATTGAATTAAGCTGGACTGGGAAAACTTGTGGGTCAACAAATACCAAAACGCAAACGTTGTTTGGCGTGGCTCCTCCGAATGCGTACCCGAATGGCTTGCCTCGGTTTGGCGTGGCAGCCGATACCAAACAAGGGGTGCGGTCATGAAGTCATTATATCCATCGGTATGCCTGCTGGATGAATTTAAAGGAGTTCATCGGTAGCTAATAGAGAAAAATGATATCCCAGGCTGATATACTGAATATTGTAATTTCCCTTAAGTGTTCATATTTAATGAATTTGTGTTTTCATTATTAATGCCTATAAGTCTTTGTTGACATTTATGCATCTTAATGCTTAGTGCATTATATAAAATTGAGAAAGTATGTCGGACAGATAAAATATTAGCCCACTCACACAGGTAATCGCCTCTATTTATTATGTGATAAATAGAGATGAGACGATTTTTAAGCTTATTATCTAGGTGATAATCGAAAACTCAAACTTAAAATATATATGTCATCTTAACTGAGTGTTAAGATGAGGACATAATATTCATTATGTCCAAAAGTAAAATAACTCACATATTTTACTTTATCCATCTATGATGCCAGATGTGAGTTTTAATGAATTCTATGAATGAGTAGATATGTGAACTCAAGTTAGATATTAGAATATGTCTGAACTATCATCTATACGGTATTGAAGGTGTAGACATACGCTCCATGGGAAAGGAGTTAATACCGTAATACGTATTTCAATATTTCTATTCAATGTTTGCTATCTTAGAATGTTGCCAATGATCATGAATTGATTCGATCTAATGAAACATTTCTAGAAAAGCGAGTTAAACTGAAATTGAGAGTTTTAAGGAAAGAAGAATATCGAATTTAGAGAATTACATTTTAGTTTTGTATTCACTGGTCAACCAATTATGGTTGTTTTCGAGATAATCATAATTGTGAATACAATATCTCATTATTTAAAAAGAGATCAAGAGAGATATAAATGTGATCGATCGATCTAGGGTACTGCATACTGAATCTACTCAAAGTGTGATGCCCAATTTAAGCTGCTATATATTCCTAACAGATGTATGGCAACGAGCTCTCAAAATATGCTAGTCGCATGGATTATTCACCGGTATAAATGTTATAGAGAGGTAAAGAATATTATGTTTGGCCCACCATGTGCGAGTGAGAGATGATGGGTTTTATGTGATGATGGGCTTATTTAGGTCCGTCCGCCCATGTTGGGCCAAAAACGGCTCTTAAATGAAGGGCCCATTGACGAAGAGGCAGTAATTGTAGATAAAAGAATAAAGGGGAAACTCTTTGAAGTTGGTTAACTAAGAAGTTACGTAATTAGAAAAAAGAGGGAATACGTTTTCTGTTTTACGCGCTCTTAGTTTTCTCCCCTATGCTCCTCTTCAAGAACAATATCAGATTTCTTCCTCAAACTGCGACATCGGTGTTTAATTTATGAAAGATAAGGTACGTTTGACTTCGTAATGTACCTTATGATCGGTGTAACATGTGTTTCCTAGGCATGCTTTCCGCATTAATTTTTGGGGTTCGATTGAGTATCGGATCATCTTTGGGAATCCGCTTCCCAACACTCGCAAAAGAGATTGCACTTGGTAATTACGTCATGAGCAGCAAGAACTTCCCTTGACACCGCCCCATGAAGCGATTCTTATTTTTCAACAGTTCTTACTTGAAAGAATCAGATTGAAATACTCTATTTTTGTCTTCTTTCTACTTCCCATGAACACTTGGAATGGGGAAATCTGTAAAGTCAAGTCCCGATTCAGATTTTACTTTGATCATCTCGCAAATGTGGTTCAACACATTTGGTCAGAGAAGAAGAAAATTTAATGGTCAAAGGTTATACAAAGAGGATGAGCTCAATTGAATAAAGCTGGAAAACTTGTGGGTCGACAGATACCCGAATGCAAACGCTATTTGTCCGGTTCAAAGAAGACATAAGCGCGGTGAAGCTGGTCTTAAATCTTGATTTACACCTGTTAGAGTTGAAACATTCTCTTCCTTTGACGTGATATATAACAGAGTCAATGCTAGATTAAACCTCCATACAAGAAAGTACAAAATCATGTCTTATTATGACTGCATCGTTAAAAGAAGTTCACCTCTATTGTATCACACTTTGGACCGCTAACGTCCTGCTCATGCCCATCTTTGCTTCACGCATCAGGAGCGACCCACACTCCAAGTAACCTAGCTATGGACATCGAGGGTTTTAAAAACAGTGACTGGAGAATCAAATCTTAAATCGTCTACTACAAAATTTGCGGATTGGAGACATGGTCATAGATAGATTAATGAATTTATATCTTGTTGATTTTTGCAAATGATGTTAGACTTTTGACATGTATACGTAGCGATAACTTGTGTATGAATAGAATACTGATTTTCCTTGAATCAAAAAATTATATACATATTGATGTCCTAACTATTAGCACTTTGTGAAAATTATCATTTATGTTGACTGCGCAATAATAAAACCAGAAAAATAATTGGGCATATACTAAAAGTTGCCAATAAAGAAAAAAAAGACATACCAAACGTTGTCTTTTGTAAAATTTTTTGACCGTAATGAATACTTTACTAGGACGCTGCGGAAATAATACAATGAAAGACTACGTCATGGACAAGACACAAGACATTGTTCTTTGATGACCGAATCAAACCAGAATATAAATATTTCCCAATGGAAAATATTTTCGTAATCTATAATCTTCTATGCTTAAATATTTTCGTTGATGATTAAATTTTTTTTTTTTTGTAATTTCATTTCTATAAGCAATACAAATAATTATTTTTATGAAAAATGTTTTTTAAATTGCTAATTTTCAGCGAGACAAATGCACATGTGATAGGGTTTTCATTAGTGCTTAAATTGGCTTACCATTTAAATTAACTGCTAACTCTTTACCAAGTGATTTAGCGAACACATTAGTATACGAGTTTCGGTATTTTAGCATTACTTTGCAAATTCTTATTGATTAATACCTGTTCTTCTTGCCCTCTTTAACCAGTGAAGTCAACCCAAATCTAGTCTCTTGCTGTGGCAGTCAAAAATCAAAATCCCGTCTTCAAGAATCTGATGAGAGGAATCGAGGAAACACAAACTATAAGCTTATCGATGTACATAAACAGGATCCACGGATCTCCCAAGACAAGACATCCTTCATTGTACGTTCTGTCGTGGTTAGAAACAAAACCGTTCCAAAACAAGCGAAAAAGATGACGAAGTTGCTAATTTCAAAAGTTGCAGTTGCTGTGGCTATTTTGCTATTTTTGGTGGGTACAATGGTGCATCCGAACGAGGCATGCAGGGCACCGATTAAGGGCAAAGAGCAAGCTTGGGCCAATGATAAGCCAAGTGTCCCTGTTCTCCAAGTCCTGCAAACGGGTCCGGTCGGACCTCCCGGTACTCCGGGCTACACTCCGGGTACCGAAACCACCAACACCCGGGCCTTTGCCAGTCGTGCTGTGGCTCCTCCACTTGGATACTCAGACCACATTCCTAAGTCCAACGTGGCTGCTGATTGCAAATAGTCGGAGCTTATTGAAGGACATATGATTTACAGGGCTATGTATGTGTTAGAACCAATAATATAGTCATATGCAACAAAAAAAAATTATATAATCATATCCAGGAATAATTTGTCTTTAACCTTCGAATGGTTGATTACCATCTATTGTGTACGAAATGTAGTTAGCATGGTGAAAACATGCTCAATTTGTTTAGTATTCTAAGGGCGCGTTTGGTAACGCTTTTGTTTCCGAAAACAATTTCTATTAGAAATGATTTTTTTTTTTTATTCTGTTCCTAGGAATAATTTCTAAGTATTTTAAGGCGTTTGGTAACTATCCAAAATTTTTATTCTCAAAATAAAATTGTGTTTGGCACCATTTTCAAAATTTCTACTCTAAATCATTTTCTTTTAAATGTTTAATAATTTTATTTCTTATTTCTTATTTCTTTTTCTCTTCTTCCTCAGTCGGTTGCCGGCCTTGGGATGACCAGTGACCAGCCAGACAAGGGTCGGCAACCTCGTCAAAGGGTCGCTAGCCCTCGGCGAGGCCGCGCCTCATCGGCCAAGCCTCGCCTGGCTAGGTGAGGCTCATTGGTGGCCGGGGGAGGCTCCGACGAGGCTCATGTGGCTACCGACGAGGCTCGGCCTTGCTGGTGGTTGGGCAAGCCTCCGGCGAGCTCGTTGAATCTCGCCCAATCAGTCACCAACAACCAGCGATGGTGGTGGATGGCAGCGGCGATTGTGGCCGATGGCGGTGGCAGTGGAAAAAGAAGAGAAAAACAAGAAGGAAAGAAGAAGAGAACCAAAAAAAATAAAATAAAAATGGATTGGCTTGATTCTGGAATTGTTCCCGGGATCGAAGAATCGACTTTTTTTTACTTCTCGATTATGTTCCAAATCTACTACCAGGAAAAAAAAAAGTTGTTCCGAGAAATAAAAATTTTACTAAAGGGATTTCTGTTCTAAATCTACTCTCGGGAACAAAAGTATAGAAATTGTCACTATTTGATCGATTGCCAAACGTGCCATAAATGGAGTTAATTAATCTAGAACATAATTTAATAGGAATGTAAAATATAGCTTTCTTGAAAATCTAGAAAAACTCTTTATTTCGTACACTAGTCATCATGTATGAGATAATAATTTCATTTGCAGTTAGAAATATTAAATACAATTAAAATCATAAAGAAGACATTATTAGAAGAATAATTACATTAGTCTTTGATCTTGTAAATAGAAATGTTAAAGTATTATCCAAATTGCTTAACAACATGTCCTAAATGCTCTTTATAATTATAAATTAAGTTTTTGGGTTAGGTTTTCTAATATGGTATTAGAGCCAATGTTATTCCTTTTGCGAATGTGCTTGAGAAAGTATGCTACGTACCCTTAAATAGTATCATTAAAATTGGACAGTGCAAATGACATGTCCGCTTTATCTCTCTTGAACAAACAAGGACTTTCCACTAGCGTCCAGTGGAGTGATTCTTAATTATTTTCAACGACTTTAATTTAAGAACATCTCAATCCTTTCTTTTTCATCTCATTGCTTGTTTTCCAAGAACATGTTGAGACCCTAGATAGACTTGCTTCTCGCTATTTTCATCATCAGTTACGTAAAACCTGAATTGGTAAATTATGCGTATTAAACACATCTTGTCACGATCCTCGGTGGTCAAATGAGATGTAAGTTTTATAAAGTCAAAGGTAAGACGAAGAGGATGAGATCTTTTGAATAAAACTAGACATGAACATCCTCTGACGGTTTCGAAGTGGGCAGTGTGGGGGCACGAAGTTGAAAACTGTCTTTATCACATTCGTAGAAACATTCTCTTCCACCGACGCCATATAAATAGTATCGATACTAGATTAACCAAGAATTTTGGTCCATCATCTTGTATCATTCGTGGGATTTGATCCTTTGTATTTTCTTTTCACATGATCGGGTCCTCAAAATTTTTTATTTGTGTGATCAAGTCCTTCATGTCGCAACCTCCTTGAAAACCTCCTTGAACCCCTCCTTGAACCCTCGTGGGTGTGCAGAGGTTAATGATTTACTAAGGCACGGGCTAGGCCTAGCCTATGCTCTCCCTAACTTACCAATTTGTGTCTCCCAAACTTACCAATTTATGGCTTCTATGCTTTTTAATCTACAAGTCATTTTTATTTAGAAGTCGCCGTTAATCGATTTGTGGTAAGTTTATTAAAAATCAAATAAAATATTAACAAAAATATTTTACTCCTTTTTTTTTTTTTTGGTGAAACAAATATTTTACTCCTTTGTAACCAAAAGAAACTAAAATTGGAGAATCATTTACACTAATTAATTCTAATTAATCGAGAGAATGCCTTTCCGATACCTAATTTTTTTTTTTTAATTTGCCCTTTCAATAACTACTATTGTTTGAATTTTTTTGAGGGATTTTTATGCATTTTTGAAAACTACCCAAAAATATTTTTTAGCCTTTCCTAATTTCAGAATTTTTTTGAAATATTTTTGAATTTTAATTTTTTAATTAATTTTTTTTAATATTAAAAAGAATACTATAATATTATATTATAAAGTCAGGCGCACCCGGGTGGGACCTCCACATCAGACTAGGGTCGGGACCAGCCTGGGCATAAGGCCGGGGTTCCAGTGCCTAGCCTGAAGGAAAATTCCTAAAAAACAATTAATCAAGCCGACATGCTAAAGAAATCAAGTCCCGCCCCTCATTCTAGTTTTAATCTAGCCCAAGGATCACACCATGAAAAACCAGCCCTCACACCCAACCCGGATCTAGGTACAGCCAAGTAGGTTCGGGCCTCGCCCTTTTCGCACGGCAGTCTTGCCTCGGCGGAGACGACTGAAGACGGCCGCAATGAGTGACACCGCACACTTTTGTTCAGCCGAGGACGCCTCCACACGTCGCCTTAGCCGACCTGGGGCCAAGCACTCAGCTCTCATCCGGCCGGGGATGCTCTGATGACACAATGACCGAGCCGCTCGGGTGGGGTCCTCTTGGCCAAGCGCAAACCAAAACAATGACAGCTGTGGTGGGAATGTGGTGAATCGACCGACGCCCGGAAAGCCAAACACGGCAACGTCGTCTCAACAAAGTGGATGAACTCAAGGACGCTCGGTTTTGGCCTAAAGCGAGGGCGGAAACTAGATCTCGTTGAGGCATTTTGTCGAGCGGGTCGAGTGCAACATAGAACAAGGGTCTCCCTGCTCAACCGGGACTCAAACTCCCGCCTGTCCCGTCAACATTCGACACCTCAGACCAACGACATCAAGACACGGATAAAGTTTATGGACACCATCCAAATAAAACTCAACTAAATAAAAATGTGGGTAAAGTTCTTGTTCGTAATTCACTGATCAAAAGACAATTTCCTCCAACCTGAGATAGTGAAAAACGATTCTTTCTGATGTTGTTTGCTAAGGAGAAGGTTCGTTTTTGGGGGGTGAACGGTTTCCCTATCTTGTGCCTTATGTTCTGTGGATATCCATCTATTTAATAGAAATTTTCTTAAATTGTTGGTGTTTATAAACTCAATATATATCATATGGACCCAACCTCAAAATCCAACAACTGATATCGATCCGGTCATATGGCTTCAATTTTCTGATTGCCCCGTCTCCAGCAATATGTGTTCCAAAGTTAAATAATGGTAGTTTAAGGAGGTGTTATTGTGTTCTTATTCTAGTGAGCTACTCAACCTGCTCTAAATTCTTAGCAACTCAAAGACAACGATACGGAGAAAACTGTCTGTTGGCCCGGAATTCTCGCGATTTACAGTTTTAGAGAGGTCGCAATTTGGCAATTCATCAGCAGTTTTTTTACGCAGTAGATTTTGTTTACAAGTCTTTATGTAGATGTTAGAAATGGATGATGATAAATGGACACTCCCCTGGATTTTTGGCACATAAATTTATAATCAACAAACTGTATCCTCAAAATCCCTATCTCCGACTGCCTTGCCATGTCAATTTTTGAATAGAAGGCCATGTTAAAAATACACGGCCCCGCATCATTTGACTTTTTACCTAAGGATAACAACAAGTGTTTATCTACAAGCTTAGAAATGGCTTTTGAATGAGTTGGCAGCAGTTCCACGAAATTTAATATGATATCGAGACTTGTGTAGCTCACAAAGGCCCTCAATTTGACATTGAGATAGGAATTTGAACTCCAGATCATCGGTTTCTACTTGAACCACGAAACATGTACTTGACTTTATGGAGTTCACTATAATGAAGCAAATATTGCATGGTTGGTCGATAAATCACATAAACTAAGGTCATTTGATTATTAATCATGTTGATCTCACAGTAAAGCCCACGTGAGTAATGGTTCGCGTGGTTCCAAATCATTTTTGGCACATAGATATAAAATTAACAAACCATATATCCTCAAAATCCGAATCTCCAACCCCTTGCCATGTTAATTTTTGAATTGAAGGCCTTGTTAAAAATACATGGTCCCAAATCATTTGACTTTTCACCTAAGGATAACAGTAAGTGTTTATCTAAAAGATTAAAACTAGCTTTTGAATGAGTTGATATTAGTTCCACGAAATTCTATATGGCATTAGAGTTATGTAGCTCATGAAAGGCCATTAATTTATCATTAAGATAGGACTTTGAACTTTAGATCATCGATTTCTTCTTGAACCACGAAACATGTACTTAACCTTATGGGGTTCACTATTATTGAGCTGATATTGGATGGTTGATAAATCATATAAACTAAGACCTTCTGACCTTTAATCATGTTTGGTCTCACTAAAAGTCCACATTGTTAGGACTAGAATTAGCACCTAGAGGGGGGTGAATATGTGTTTAAAGCAATTTTAACAATTTAATCCGAATGAGAGATTAATAAATTAAAACCAACAATTGTAGCAAATGAAAGCAGTTAATGATAAAAGGATTAGGGATAGAGAATCAAGACTCCAGATTTATAGTATCGGCTTAGACCAAGCCTACGTCCACTCTCCCGCACGGACAGCCCTTCTGGCTGGATTTCACTAAAAATCAATAAGAGTGATTACAGTCTCACGCTTTTGAGTCCACAGTGTAGAAAACTCTACTACACTTCCTCAAGGTCTCACTACAATATGATCTCTATTTTGATTACATATATCGCTCGAAGAATGATATCGCAAAATAGATAAAGGAGATTCAGACTTTGGAATTCTTCTATCCGCACCCTTCAACAACTAGAGCATCTCTCTTATATACTTCTTCATGCCTTCCATACCGTTGGCACCTTCCAAAGAAGTTCTTCCAATCAACCCGTTGGACAGAATCAATTTAGAGAGATCTCGAGCTCTTTAAGGTAAGTGTTGATAGCCCATCAATCCTGCTCGCCCATACAATCAGGATCTCGGTTTCCATAAGTAGATCCTTCCAAATATAAGTCGCGAAATCTTTAGAGAATCTATACGTATTCGAATATGAAAGTTAGATCTTCTAGTGCTGAATCCGGTAGAAGGATATTCTCTAGCCGTTAGAATAAAGATCATATAAGATCGAATAAACGTCGGTCCGGAAACTGTCCATGAGAGTAGACTTTGAAATATGAGTCTTGAGTCTTGCTAGCTTCGGACTTTGATCTTCAGACTTTGTCAATAGAGTCTATAAGTCTTCAGACTAGACTGATGAAAATGTTTTGTCAACTTCAAAATACTTTAAGAGAATTTATCCAACAATCTCCCCCTTTTTGATGGTGACAAAACTTTTCTGCAGATTTGAATATTATTGCCCTGCAATACAACTTTTAAGCAAGCATTGATATCTCATAAAGATTAGAATAAAAATAGTAGAAGTTATCCTGTACACAGATATATCCTGTACACAGACTTACCCTGTACACAGATCTGCATTCACCGAAACCTCATTAGTCATGAACAGACAGTACTATCTTTATCTAATTTAAAAGCTTAAAGTAATGCAATAATGAGCACACATTCAAAAATTGCACACAATTAAAAACTCAAGATAAAGTCAAAATAACAACTAAAAAAAATTTAAAACTTGAAGAAAAGATTTGGTTTGGTTTGAGGAATGAGTCTGAAGTTGAAATGCTTGAAAATCTGCAAAGTCTTCTCCCCCTTTTTGTCAGCATAAAAAAAATCAAGGAACACGAGGAATGCGAACAAGTTGAAAGTCCTCCATAGACTTGACAGTTCCTTCTAGCTTCCTCAAATCTTCCTGTACTTGGGTGAGCGTAGTGCCCTTTGCAGTATCCTGAATCTGACGCTGAACATCTTTAAGCTGATCATGCAGAGTGATGAATATTGCATGATTTTCATTCTGCAAGGTCTGAAATTCATATCCCATGGCATAAATTTGGCCTTTGAGTTCCAAGATGATTTCAAGAAGCCTTCGAAAATCTCCGAATTGTCGGTCCCGAGTGCTTGTTTCAGCTCGGTCGATGGTGGAGTCAAGCCGCATGAATGTTAGCAGGAATTTCAGTATGTGGAGATGATGCCTCTCCTTCAGGAAACTGTGCAGCATGAACATCTTCAGCATCACGAGGTGATCGACTAACATCTGTTTGTGTATCTTCTTCTCCAAAAGTCAGTAGAAGAGGGGTATGTTCTCTGTTTGTATCTCCCCCTGTTTCCATGTCTTCTGTAGGAGAAAAGAACTCTTCATTCTGAGGAGTTTCCTCAGTGACAGGCTGTTGTAGATCCTCTTTCTCTGCTGGAGAAACTGTGTCTGCTGGTTCCTCCGCTTGTGCTGCTTTTTTCTCTTCCTCTCTTTCTTCCTCTTTCTTCATTTCTTTCTCTTCCTCTTCCTCTCTTCCTTTCTCTTCCTCTTTCTCTGTTTCTTTCTCTTCCTCTTTCTCTGTTTCTGCAAATTGTTGTTCTGGAACAGCTGGAGTAGATGCAGAAAATTGAGAAACAAAAGCAGAGATGGGTAGAGCATCCTCATCATCTTCATCTTCCAAGATGATTGCCATTCTCTTCTTGGTAGAACTAACCACTGGTTCTTTCCATTTTCTTTTGGCCGCTGATGAGTCTGGTCTGAACTTGATAGGAGTCTTCTCCTTGAACTTCTCTAACTTCTTGCTGAGTTCTTTCAGACGCATCTTGGTAATCATCCTCAGCCCGATGACCATTTTATCAATGGTCTTCACAGAGAGAATGTGAGGAGGCTGAATGTTCAGATGTCTAAAAATACGAGTGATAAGAGCAGCATAAGGAAGTTTTCCTTTGTCCTTTGCCATGCATCTGTACATGTGAAATATGATGGTATGCGGCAAAGAGAAGTTAAGACCGTCTTGATTGCAAACATCAACTTAGCCTCGAGATGGATACATCTGTCTTGGATGTTGATTTGGGTCTCAGACAGTTGATCACAATCTTGTGAAGCAAAGTATTTGTTGCATTCATCCTTGAGTAGGAGAGACGACCTTCAGCAATTCTGTCTTTTGCGAGTTCAAGAGTAGCATGGCTTACAGACACACTAATTGATTGGAAAGCCCCTCTTTCCACACCAAGTATATCTGCCAGAATGTCCTTATCAACAACATACTCTTTATCCCTTACGCTGAAAGAAAAACTGTTTGCATCAATAAAACTGAGATTGGAGTAGAAGTACGCTGTTAATTCGGAATGTGCAATATCACAGTCAGTACATAATCGATAAAGTTGAAGTTTTCAAACTTCTCTCTTAGATTTATGCTCAATAAGTCCAGAAAATCGAAATCCACAGTTCGTGGATTCATCACCCCACGTTTCAGCAACTTTTCATACTTCTTCCTATGTCCGTCTGAGCGGAATAGTTCATCCTTCTTTCCTCGAAGGTTTGCAGCCACACCCATCCATGGTTTAAAGTGTATGAACATCTTTTCATCATCATCCTTTCCCTCTGGCTGATTCATACTACCAAACCTAGGGTCACTGGGAAAGTTTGCAAATGCTTTTGTAGCCGTTCCTTCAGGAACAATCCCTGACCTCTCCATGACAGTGAGAAAATGAGTCTCATTTCTGTAACCCTTCTCTTTCAGAAATTCATCAATGAAGGTCATTGCGAACCTCCTTCCTTTAATACAGAGTAAAGCCTATAAACAAAGGCAGGCTTAAGAGTTCTTACTGGTTCAATATCTTCAAAAATTGTTTCTGCATCTTGAGGGCGATGTTCTTGAGGTCTAGTTGGGGAAGACCGCAGTTGAGATCGTTGAGGAGTTTGCTCAGAAGGAAAGTCACTTTCTTCGTTCAGATCGAAGTGCGTAGGCCCCTCACTAGATCCTTGTGGTCCCCTGTTTGCTATTCTGGATGACTTCCTTTGATACGACATTGTTGCTTTCTTTGGAGAAGCTTTCTCACTTGTGTCGCAAGAAAGTTAAAAACTTTGAGACGAATAAGTTTTGGAGAGAAAAATACAGAGAAGTGAAAAGCTTTTTGTTCTAGGGTTTCTGGGTAAAGTGAAAACGAAGGAGAAGAAGTGTATAAAAGATAACGAGATACGGGGAAATCCAATCGTCGCAAATTTTGGAAATCTTTAAGAATTTCCTTTTGAAAAAATAACTGCCTTAATAAATCGATAACCACCCCTTTTAAAGTGTAACTGCCTTAATAAGCTCAATTAGAGATAAACAGACAGTCTTACCTTATCGATATGACAGTTTAAATAAATAACTTACAGTCGTGTCGATTCGTATTCTCAGTATTTAATCTTTGAGTCTGATGCTCTGTCAGACTTTAGTTTCTGAGTCTGAGCTTCAACATTCTTCAAGAGATAATATATTGAGTCTTGAGCGAATAGACTCAAACAAGCTTTTCTCAAGTGGCTTTGTGAAGATGTCGCGTTGATTCTTTGAGTCTATGAACTGTATCAAGACCTCTTTGTTCTGAACATGATCTCTTATAAAGTGATGTCGAATCTCAATATGTTTTGCCCTTGAATGCAGGATAGGATTCTTTGTAAGATTGATTGCGCTGGTGTTGTCACATCTTATTTCTGTGCATGAGTCTTCAATGCCAAAGTCTTGCAGTTGTTGTTTTATCCACAGTATTTGAGAACAGCAACTTCCAAGGGCTACGTATTCTGCTTCAGCCGTTGAAAGAGCCACACTACTTTGTTTCCTTGAAAACCAAGATACTGCCTGTTTCCAAGCAATTGACAAGTACCGAAGTGCTTTTTCTTTCAACTCTACAACCTGCAAGATCTGCGTCTGAATAGCCAAGAAGTGTAAAGTCTCCTTCTTTGGGATACCTGTTGACACCTAATTTAGGATCAAATTTTTTATTTTTAAAATAGAAGATAATAAATAAAATAAAGCATTTGGGTTTGTGGAGGGAGATTTCAAAAAAAAAAAAAAAAAACAAATTTTGAATAATGAAGCATTTTTATTGTTGAACACGTATCTTCATTTCAAAATTAAAAAAAAAATGAAATTAATGAGGGGAATTAATGGGATTTGTCTAGCGATATGGAAAGAATGGACACTCACTCGAATATTGGGCGTGAATCTGGACATATTCGTAGCAATATAAATGAATTGCGAAAGAAAGTGAGGGATTTACGGCAACAAATCATGGCTAAGATTTCGGCAATCCTTGCGAACAAAGGAGCACGGTTTCTGACTTTCCAATGTTAAATGGAAGTCTTGTACTATAAAAGGGACACGTCGAGTCATTAAAAATGTGGTGGAGAGGAAGAAAATTCAGAAGCAAAATTTTTTTTTCAAGAGACATGCGAAAGGAAGTCTTCGTCCATCTTGGTCAGAAAGAAAACCATTTTTCTCTCCTTTCTCTGACAAGAAAAAGGAAAAGTCAGCAGCAGGTTTTTTCCTTTCGTTGATTTGTTGATTTGCTGCAGAGAAAAGTGACCAGAGAAAGGACAGAGAAGTCTGCGAAGAGGTGACCGGCCAGCAAGGGAAAAGAAGAAAAACAAAAAAAAAAAAAAAAGAAAAGGAAGCCCAAAAAGTTGTCTTCTTCGTGTGGGTCTTCTTTCCCCGCGAGAGTCCGTCCGCGAGACCCACACCAGCGTCGGTGACGACGATTGAAGAATAGTCCTCGAAGTCGCGATGATGCCTCTGCCGCCCATGCTCTCCATTCGTCGTCGACGCCATTGAGCCAACACCATCGGACGCCGAACGCCTCCGACGCAACAACCCGCGAGCCCGAACGCCTGCAGCACCGAGCCCAAGCCGCTTGTCCGCGAGACCACCGCGACGCCGCAGCCGCGACCCGCGAAGCCGCCGCCTCACCACGCGACGCCTCCAGTCTCGCTCCACCTCCCGAGCGACGCCGAACCACCGGTTCTCCGCCCCGAGCTCCGCCACTTGCTGCATCCTCTCTCTTTGTTGCAGGTCCGGTTGCCACCCGAACCTCGCCGGAGATCCAATGCGAGCTACCACCCCCTCTTTGGTTATCCCATCCCCGTTGCTGTCCTCTCTCCTTAGGTAGTTTTGTTTTTTTTTGCTTTTACTTTTCATTTTTGGAGTTTAGTTTATTTCATTACTTGTTTTATCTTTTAGGTTAATTTTTCTGTTTATTTCATTTGATAGCATGTTTAGTTTAATTATTTAAATGTTGGGTGTTAATATTTGCAATTTCTATATTCATTATCTGTAGATTTTTACCTCAAATTACTATAGTTATTAATTTGATCCGAGAGACATCGGGTCATTTTTTAATTATACTAATTTTGAGTTTGTTTAGGTAGAATTTCATTGTTAAATCACAATAATTATTTAATTTGGTCTGTAAGACTTCGGACTAAATTTTTTAATTATTTTGATTTCCTTATTGTGATTGTAGAGTTAAAATAATTATTAATTTAATCCGTGAGACAACGGATTATCTTTTTAATTATTTTAACTCTTATCTTAGTTTTTATATTTACTTGTTTGAAAAAATGAAATTTTTTTTTAAAAAAACAATAGTGAAAAATTAAAAATTTGCATGAGCATGTAGGTCACATAGGTTTATTAAATTAAGATGCGTAGGTTTAAATTAACCTTTAGGATTATTTTTTAGAATTTCACCCTTAGATAGTTGTTTTTTTTAGTCGGGATTAGATTTAAACATTTTTTTTTTTTTATTATTTAGGAAAATTTTGCATGATATATAAAAAAAATAAAAAAAATATAATAACAATAGGTGCATATTAACTTGTTTGCATAATAGGCACATTTGCATATTAATAAATTAGGATTGCATCATATTATCATGTTTTAGTAGTCCCATCGTGTAATTTTTAATTGCATATAATTAACATTTTTAATAAAAAAAAAAAAACAAAAAGTCATTTACTTGGTTAATTAATAGGTTAGTTCATAATTAATCTCATTTCATATCATCATTGTTTAGTGTAGATTGCATACATTAAAAAAAAAAACCACAAAAAGAGTATGCATATAGAATTGTCATGTCATGCATCTCATGTCATGTAATATATACACTTTAAGGATTGTATAAATTAGATTGCATACATATAGTTCAAATTAGGCTATGTAAATTGCATTTCACATATCATTAAAGTAAAATTAATGCATATTAATTTTAGATTAAGATTGCATAATAATAAAAGTTAGGTGTCATGTCATTTAGAAATCATGTTTAAGGCATGCATTTTTATTAGCTTTTTTTAAAATGTTATCTTAGAGAGTGGACTTTAATAAAGTTATGGTTTTTAATTTCTTAGCATCTCGGTTTATTGAATGTTATTTCATTGATTGTGTACCCGCATGACCACCATTTGCATGTTAGTAACTTAGGTTAAAATTAATCAAGACTGCCTGCAAAAATGTTTTTTTAAAAAAGGTACCGAAAGGGTGTTAGATTAATCTAGCGTAACCATGTCCCCGAATCCATTAAATCTCTGGTTCGTAAAAGGTAAAGTATTCTCCCATACTTTACCTGGTTTCTAATCAGCCCTAATTGGTTAGTGGCGGCTCCAATTTGAAATATAATTACATCTTTTAATGGGTCATTTTCTTAGTATCAAGTCGCGATTGGTAGGGCTTGGGAGAGTCCGTGCCAAGTCTTCGGACTTAGTAATCCATTAACCTATGTTTAGGTGATTCACCCTTCGAAAAAATCAGGTCGCGACAATACCATAGACCGATCTTAGCAGTAGTAGCAACATATTTAATAATACGTTTAACAACACTTAGATGAGATTCTCTAGGATCATATTGAAACCTAGCGCATATGCAAACACTAAATAATATGTCAGGTCTGGATGTAGTAAGATAAAGAAGTGAACCAATGATACTCCCGTATAACTTTTGGTCGATTTTCTTCCCCGCTTCATCTTTGTCTATCTTCAAGGAATTTGACATTGGTATGTCAGTCTTTTTTGCAATTTTCCAGACCGAACTTTTTAACAAGTTCTTTTGCATATTTCTCTTGATGAATGAATATTCCCTCCTTTAGTTGTTTAACTTGTAGACCAAGGAAAAAGGATAGTTCACCCATCATGCTCATCTCGAATTCATCCTGAATAGACTTAGAAAATTTCTTGCACAAAGTCTCATTAGATTATCCGAATATTATGTCATCAACATAAATCTAAACAAGTAGAAAACTTTTACCTTCATTTTTAATAAACAAGGTAGTGTCTACCTTTCCTTTAGAAAAGCCATTATGAATTAAGAAGTTACTTAGCCTTTCATACTAAGCTCGAGGAGCTTGTTTCAATCCATATAAAGCTTTCTTTAGTCTGAACACTGAGTCTGGTTTCTTTGAATCTTCAAATCCATGAGGTTGTTCCATGTAGACTTCTTCTTGAATAAATCCATTCAGGAATGCGCTTTTGACATCCATTTGAAACAACCTAAAATTCTTATAGCAAGCAAAAGCAAGTAGTAATCGATTGCCTCTAACCTTGCTACTTTGGAGCATAAGTCTCATCATAGTCTATCCCTTCTTCTTGCGTGTATCCTTTAGCCACGAGTCTTGCTTTGTTTCTCGTTACTTTGCCTTTTTCGTCAACTTTGTTCCTGAAAACCCATTTAGCTCCAACAACTGATTTACCTTTTGGTTTGGGAGTTAATTCCCATACGTCGTTAATACTGAATTGTCTGAGCTCTTCTTGCATTGCTTCAATCCAGCTTTCATCAGCCAAAGCTTCTTCAATATTTTTGGGTTCTATTTCGAAATAAGGGCAACACACTAGACTCTTCTCGCCTTTTGGATCTTGTTCGAATTCCCTCATTAATGTTCCCAATAATGAGTTCTTCAGGATGACTAGACTTGTGCTTCCGATTCTTGGTCGATCGATAGATTGTTGATCTTCTTCTTGAGTGGATTCTTCATCGGTAGCTTGTTGTACGATTTCGAATTAGTAACCGCTTGCTTCGGTGGAGTTAGATCTAGCGGTGTCCGGAGCGGATTCTGAATCTTCGATCTGAATTTGCTGAACTTGTGGAGAGTCTTGAAATTTGACATTCATTGATTCTTCCACGGTCGACTTACTTGAAAGAAAGTAGACCCAAGTAAATCGTGAGTAATCATCCACGATTACTAGACGAACCTTTTTCCACCAATGCTTTGCGTTACGGTAGGTCCAAACAAATCCATATGCATAAGCTGCAATACATGATTAGTGGAAACTTTATTTATTGATTTGTAAGAATTTCTAACTGTTTACCCAAAGACGCATGGTGTACATAGATCGACTTTGAGTAATTGAGAATAGGCAACCCTCGAACAAGTTTCTTGGTAGAGATCTTGTTGATTTGCTTCATATTGGTATGGCCTAGCTTTTCGTGCCATTGATTTGCTTCATCTTGTACTGATATTAAGCACTTTGTGATCTTTCTTGATTCACATCCGGAAGGTAGATATTTCCATGTCTTCGTCCGGTAAAAGATTGAGTAAAGTCTTTCACCGATTCCGAGAGCACGTTTCTTCCTCAAGTTCGTCCGAGTCTCGTATGCGAATCAATGTACAGTCCGAGTCGATTTTGCCATCAAACAGATATTGGCATAATCATCGTCACTTTCTTCACATTCAGTATCACTCCAAGTCTCTGCTTTGAGTGCCTTCCTGTTTTTCTTAGTCTTTCATTTTCTCTTCTTTAACAGAGGACAGTTGGGTCTGATGTGTCATTTTTTCTTGCATTCAAAGCAAGTCACTTCTTTGTTAGAATCATCTTCCTCTGTTGACCTGTTTTGAAACCTTTGAGAATTTTGTTTCTTCCAATTGAATTTCCTTCCTTTTCTGTTCAACTTTCTGAATCTCTTTATCATGAGTGCCAGTTCTTCATCATCTAGATCTTCTTCAGAGTCTGTAACATCAGAATAGTCATTAGACTTTAAGGCAATAGATTTCTTACCTTTTGAGTCTTCCTCCTCGTTGGTCTATTCCACTTCATAGGATTGAAGAGTCCCAACCAGTTCGTCTACAGAGAGTTGAGCAATCCTTTGTGTCTCTCTTATTGAGGTTTTTATGTAATTCCAGTCTTTTGAGAGTCCTCGAAGGAGTTTGTTGACCTTCATATGTCCTGAGATTGGATGTCCCTGATATTCAAGACCATTCACAATTTCAGTAAAGCGACTAAACATGTCAGTTATTGATTCTCCTGATCTCATTTTGAAGACTTCATATTGTCCCAAAAGAATGTTGATCCTCGTTTCTTTCACACGATCAGTTCCTTCATAGGTGATGTGAAGCCTATCCCAGACTTCTTTTGCTGTATCACAAGAAGATATTATGTTATACTCGGTAGGGGATAAAGCACAATATAAAGAGTAAATAGCTTTGGCGTCAAGAGTCTGTCTCTTTGGTGATTTCTTCTTGAGTCGAAGAGTAGGAACAACGTTTCTTTTCCTCTCTCGATTCGATGCAGCAGCAAGAATGATTCCCTTATCAACCACTTCCCATTCCAAAGGATCTTTTGATCTTAGGAATGCCTTCATCTTATTTTTCCATATCTTTGTAGTCTTTTCCATCAAAGTATGGATGTCTGGTATTGCTTTGACCTTCAACCAACCCTGTAGGCAACATACTAGCCATAGATCTTTTACTTAGAAGTAAAGACACTTCTTATAAGCAAGTACACGAGCTCTGATACCAATTGTTAGGACTAGAATTAGCACCTAGAGGGGGGTGAATAGGTGTTTAAAGCAATTTTAACAATTTAATCCGAATGAGAGATTAATAAATTAAAACCAACAATTGCAGCAAATGAAAGCAGTTAATGATAAAAGGATTAGGGATAGAGAATCAAGACTCCAGTTTATAGTGGTTCGGCTTAGACCAAGCCTACGTCCACTCTCCCGCACGGACAGCCCTTAAATTTGGATTTCACTAAAAATCAATAAGAGTGATTACGCCTCACGCTCTTGAGTCCACAGTGTAGAAAACTCTACTACACTTCCTCAAGGTCTCACTACAATATGATCTCTCTTTTGATTACATATATCGCTCGAAGAATGATATCGCAAAATAGATAAAGGAGATTCAGACTTTGGAATTCTTCTATCCGCACCCTTCAACAACTAGAGCATCTCTCTTATATACTTCTTCATGCCTTCCATACCGTTGGCACCTTCCAAAGAAGTTCTTCCAATCAACCCGTTGGACAGAATCAATTTAGAGAGATCTCGAGCTCTTTAAGGTAAGTGTTGATAGCCCATCAATCCTGCTCGCCCATACAATCAGGATCTCGGTTTCCATAAGTAGATCCTTCCAAATATAAGTCGCGAAATCTTTAGAGAATCTATACGTATTCGAATGTGAAAGTTAGATCTTCTAGTGCTGAATCCAGTAGAAGGATATTCTCTAGCCGTTAGAATAAAGATCATATAAGATCAGAATAAACGTCGGTCTGGAAACTGTCCATGAGAGTAGACTTTGAAATATGAGTCTTGAGTCTTGCTAGCTTCAGACTTTGATCTTCAGACTTTGTCAATAGAGTCTGTAAGTCTTCAGACTAGACTGATGAAAATGTTTTGTCAACTTCAAAATACTTTAAGAGAATTTATCCAACACACATGACTAATGGTTCACATGGTCTATCAACCATACAATTCAATTTTCTAGCTTAGTGGTTAAGGAGAGAACTTGCGTATGTGGATTAGGTGCCCGATATATGTTTGAATCCTCATGCTATCAAATGTAAACAATCCATGTTTGGGCCACGCCACCCACCTAGGCTTCAACTCGCATCTTATATGATTTATGAATTTCTTAGATGGATGTTTTGTTGGTTCAGGATTTACCTATTTGGTGTGCTTAATCATCCTAAAAGAGATTGTACTTGAATAACGTCATGGAGAACAAGAACTTCTCATGAATCCATCCCGTGGGGCGATTCTTATTCTTTTCAACGGTTTTAACTTACAAAACATATCAAATATCTTATTTTTGTCTTCATTATCTTTCGCCGGTTATCAGCATTAACGTAAAGCTCTGGAATTGGGAGATACATAAGTCAAGTATGGATATAGATTTTACTTTGATCATCAGTCAAAATATGCGTGTTGGACACTTTGCCATGATCCAAGTTGGTCAGATCAGAAGTAGATTTTATAAATTTCAAAGGGAAGACAAGAAGCATGAGACCGATTGAATAAAGTCGGATTTGGAGCGATCCACGCTCCACGTAACCTAGCTACAGTCTTTAAAGAGTTTAAAAGCAATAAAGCAATAAACGGAGAATGAAATATTGTATCATCCATTACGAATTTGTGGCTTGAAAAACTAGTCACAAAGAGATTGATGAATTTAAATTTAGTCCACCATCTGCGAAAAATGCTATTTCCACGAATGGTGTTAGACTTTTGACATGTATACGTAGCGATAATTTATGTATGGAATGAATAAATTCTTTCTCTTGGTATAAACTTATATGCATGTTGCTATCCTAACTACTAGCACTTTGTGGAAATTATCATTTCTGCTGACTGCGAAAATATAGAACTCTGAAAATTAATTGGACATATACTAAAAGTTGCCAATAAAGAAAGACAGACCAAAAGCTGTGATATGTAAACAATTACGCTTGGAATGATCAACATTCTGGGACGTCAAGTTTAGATTTAGATTTTACTTTGATCGTGCAATCATATACGTGTCCGACGCTGCTCGTGATCCACGACGGTCAAATAAAAAGTCAACGTTGATGTAGAGATAAAAAGCTTAAAAAGTTGAGTTGAAAAAACAATGACTGCACCCAAACATTCTCTTCTCAAGGATTTTCTTGAAAACAGAAGTCTGTGTTCAATCTGCAAAATTGTCGTGTGCGATTACATCATTCCCGTATGCTGTGGATATGATCAAACGAGACCTTAGCTGTTCCAAGACCGACCAATTCAAACTCTTATTTTTCTTCAAAAACCCGTGTCCAACAATTTAATCGGAAGAATAGAGGAAACACACAGAAACTCTAAGCTGCGTTTGCCTATAAATGCGAGAGATATCTCTCACAAGATGAGGCATCCTTCATTGTACATTTCGTTAAAGCTAGTGAAAAATTGTCCCAAGACCGAAAAAACCAGACAAAAAAAAAAAGCCAGGAAAATAGCTATAAGATGATGAAGTTCCCGAGAGTTGGTGTGATTTTGCTACTTCTGGTGGGAACATTAGTGCAACCGGATGAGGCACGCAGGGTTCTTCAAAACCTGGAAAGGGGTCCGGTGCCACGTCCCGGAGGTCCTGCCTACACTCCAAACCCCCCTAGTAGTATTGCCGACAGCACCAACACCGAGGCCTTCGCTGATCAAGCCATGGCCCCTTCGCCTGAGGTTAAATCCGGTGGCATTTTTAAGTGATGGGACAATTGCTGATCGCAAATAGTCGGAGATCGACAAAGGATACTTATCAATAAGAATGTATGTGTTGTGGATATTAATAACCTAGAGCCCAATGCATAGATGCATATGTAGAGGCTCAGTGGAACCATTAATAAAGTCAATTTGGCATGAATAAATATTTTAAAATTTCCAATGCTTAATTTCCATCTATTGTGTAGAGCATGTAATTTGGAGAAATCTTGTCTTGTTCGATTTAATCCTCTATTTCTCAGCAATTTTCTTATTTAGTGATGTTCTATCAACAAATTGGGAAGTATCCAATAAGTAGTTTTTCGACATTGACGCCCTTTCACAAAAAATAAAAATAAAAAATTCATCGCCCAAATGTCTTATTAGTGTGGAAACATTGATTCTCTATTCCCAATTTCACGTTTGTGTTCTTGAGGTATTTTTCTTATTTAGAGAGGCATGGAATAGTCATTAAAATGTCATATGAAAGAAAAGATCTGGGCCTAATCGTCCTGATAATATTGTTATGAAGTGTTATAAGAAAAGATCTAGCGATAACCATTAGAATAAGTGTTAGAACAAAAAAAAAAAAAAAAAAAAAAAAAACATTTTGATTAAGTGATCTCTTGTTTTAATATAATTTATATTGTCGCCGTCAAGTGTTGATGTCCGGGTAAATTGCAAGTGAAGTTCGTTTCCATGGTTTTTTTTTTTTTTTTATTCAGTTGTCAAATGAAAAAAGTTATGTTTGTCAAAGAAATAGACTAAAGTCAAAGCAACATTGCAATAGTTGTGAATCTATGTAATTGTAGTGTGAAGAAATGGTAGAAAAAGCAAAAAACTTAAAGATATGAGAAGTGTTTTCAAATATTAAAGTTCATAATTAATACTTTAGGGTGCGAATTTGATTTATTTCATTAAGTATTTTCGCCTAGAAACGAAAAACCCATCCCGTTCAACCATTGCGAAGGTCCCCACTTTTTATTGACTGATATTCACAAAAAATCTATTTCGGTAGCCAATTTTGTCAATAGCCACTTACTTCATTGCGGTCTTTTTTTCTTTTTTTCTAAAAACACATAAATCACCGTTGTTTCTTTTTTCATGTAACATATGCATGTATGAAGGACTCGTTCTTCATTCTATTTGTTAATGCCACTTATTCTTGGATTTATCAAACCATCGGCATTTTGTGTTATTAATAATTAACGTCTCTCAAAAAGATCGCTCAACATCAATTTCTCTTTTCAAGAAAACCACTTGTTTAAGGGCTTACTAGGAAAAAGGGACGAGTAATTAAGTTAATATTATCAATGCACAGGAACCTTCTTTTGTATATAAAATAATTAGTATCTCTCCATATACTCTTTGAATATAAACTCCTTTTTTTTGTTGTTGAAAAAACCACTTGTTCAAGGGCTTAAAAGGATACGACCAAAAAAAAAAGGAAAAGGAAAAGGGATGAAAATTAAGTCAACATCTATTATGCACAAAAACCCTCTTTTTCGTTAATACGTTTGTGTTAGTCAATGAAAAAAACAGCCAATGCATAGTGATACAGTATCACCCGGTGATGATAGATAGGCTCTCCACTCAATTTTTGGCACACAATATATAATCAAATAACCTAGCCTAACTATATCCTCAAAATGCGAATCTCCAACACCCTTACTTAACTATCAAGAGACATGTCCGTTTTTTAATAGAAGGCCTTATTAAAGATCCCAAACGTTTTAACTGTACACAAAATATAAAATTACTTGTTAATCTAAAAACTTAAACCTAACTATTAAATAAGTGATAATAGTATCACAAAATTATATATGGTATCAGAATTGTATAGTTTATAAAGATTTTTTTTTTTGCGATCAAATAGTAATTTGAACCCCAAAACATCGGTTTCTTCTTGAACCATAAGACATGTGCTTAAACTTATGGGGTCATTTATTACCGGGCCGATGTGGTGTGGCTTATAAATCAGGTATATTAAAATCATCTAACCTTGGTCTCGCTGAGGAGCGCATAGGAACAATGGTACAGATGGGGGCTTGGTCCACAAGATCTATTGACTTGTCTATATGGATTAGATGCACGATACCGATTCCATTCCTCTCACCATCGAATGCAAATAATTTCATATTCGGGCTATGCAATTTGTCTTGACTTGGACTTGCATGTTATATGATTCATGAGATTATTTATTTGGTGTTTTATTGATTCAGGGTTTCACTACTTAGATGGGTGTTATACCCGAAAAGAGATTGCACTTGGCAATTACGTCATGAGCAACAAGAACTTCCCTTGAAACTGCCCGATGGAGTGATTTTTTATTTTTTCAAAGGTTTTGACTTGAAAGAATAGATTAAAATACTCTACTTTCGTCTTCTTTCTGCTTCCCATGAACACTTTTGGTCAGATAAGAAGAAAATTTAATAATCAAAGGTTATACAAGGAGGATGAGATCGATTGAATAAAGCTGGACTGGGAAAACTCGCGGGTCAACAAATACCAAAACGCAAACGTTGTTTGGCGTGGCTCCTCCGAATGCGTACCCGAATGGCTAAAAATGAATGTCCGAGATAGGTTGAGCATGGGTTGAGAAATTTACACCGTAAATAAATGAGTCAAAAACGAATTGAATGGGTTAATTTGGATTGAATTATTTACGATCCGACTCTATCCAACCCACCGTTTACTGTGCTTATTTCCAACCCATTTCCATCGCAGCATGGACCTGGCCGTCCAGGTCCTCTCCCTAAGCAGCGACAATGAGTAGGGTTTCATTTCTTTAGGACTCTGAGCTGGGTTTTACTTTCTTTCTTTTATAGTGAGGGTCATCGTGTGGGCATTTCATCATATACTTAAATCATTATATATATTTTTATAATATGTTACGGCATCTTATTGTAATGTAACTAAGCGTAAAGCATTAGATAAAAAATTTCATTCTCTGTACAACTTACAAAAATCCTTTACTTGATTTATGGACTTTAGATGAACGGTTGACAATCGAACCCATTAGTTGTCGGTTTGGATACTTAAAGCCTTCAAAAAATAAAAAGTTAGTAATGTATAAAATATAAAATGAGCTCTTTATGTTTTCTTAGAGCTTTTGATATGGGTTTTTAATAAAATTATCAAGAGGTGTGGTTGAGATTTCTTTCTTGATTCGAGTTGGCGACCTCATTATAAGTCTGTGCTCTAGTGAGATATCAAGAGCTCAAGCTCGTGACCTTGTTGCATGACGCACGCATACAAAACACATGGGCACACACAAACACGTGAGGACCAATTTAGGATTTTTTGGATAATTTTTCCTTTACCACTAAGGAGGTAATTGCATGGGGTGTCCATTCCAAAATGTTCAAAATGATCCTACTTTTTTGAGAAATTTACTCCAAAAAAATCATCTAACCCATCTCTCCCTCCCTCCCTCTCTCCCCGGTCGCTATTCCCGTTGCATGCCCACCACCACCACCACCACCACCACCATCCTCCTCCCTCCCTTCCTTCCCAAAGGAAGAGGGTGCTTGTGGTGGTCAAAAGTAACAATATAGGCCCAAGTGCAATGTCAGATCTGATGTCACGACATCCTTTACAAGGTAGTTGCTGAATAATCACACAATTGTTAGTAAAATACTTGTACTTCCACATAAAATACACTTACAAATGCGACTTTCAATAAATCACCTATTTCTCATACATTTGCTGAACTTACGGTAAAACACACATTGGTTTGGAGTAGAGCTAAGTATACATATACAAACCCTACGCCATACTATACTTGTCTATAATATTTTGATGTTCAGCTTATTTGACATCTTTTCATTAGTCAATTAACAAATCGAAAATATTTTAAATCACATCATATTTACAGAAGTGAACACAACACTATTTTGATATCATTAGATAGTACGTAATAACAAAATTCAATTATTGGTTATGGTTTTATTTTTAAAATGTTGCACTTAAAAATATTTTTATTTTTGTATACGAATTTTCCGTCTTTAATACTATTCAAGTAAGCTCATACTCTTAGGGTGTGTTTGTTTCACGGAAAACATAAAGTTTTTGGAAAATGTTTTCCGAGAAACCATTTTCCAGGAAAATGGTTAGTTTTCCTTTGTTTGGTGATACGTGACTAAAAGTATTTTATGGTGTTTGGATCGCATTTGAAAAATGATTGAATGACATTTGACCTAACAATTGACAATAGTGTGCCTCTTACTTCCAAATTAATTTGTTGAGTCCATCACCTTTTTTAACTTTATAAAAATATTTTTTTTTTATAAAAAAATCGAAATTATAATTATTTTTCATCTCGCCGGCAGGTCGCCGACGACGGCGAGGCTCGAGCCTCGTCGGATCCGGCAAGACTCGAGCTCGCTGGCGTTGGGCAGGGCCTAAGCCTCGCCAGATCAGCGAGATTGAGCCCCGCCCGACGCCGGCGAGGCTCGAGCTCGCGGCGTTAGGCGGGGCCTTAGCCTCGCCCGGATCGGCGAGATCGAGCCTTGCCCAATGCTGGCGAGCTTAAGGCTCGACCTCACTAATGACTGGCGAGGCTCAAGTTCATTGGCGTGGAGCGGGGCCTCAACCTCGCTAGATCAGCGAGATCGAGCCCCGCCCAATGTCGGCGAGCTCAATCTTGCTTGTGGCCGGTCGCCGGCCATCGTCGTGGCCGGCGGCCGGCCGAAGAAGAAGAAAAAGAAAAGAGAAAAAGAAAAATAATTATTAAAAATTATATTTTAAAAAATAAATAAAAATTATATTAAACAATTAAAAATTCGATTTTTTAAAAATATTTTAAAAAGAATTATAAAAATTTAAAATATATATTTATAAGAATAATTGTTTGTAAACCAAGCATCAAATCTAAGATTTGGTAGATTTGGAAAACATTTTTCGGTCCTTTCAAAGGGGAAATTATTTTCCTGAATTTAAGCTTTGTTAGGAAAACGTTTTCTGTTGACTAGGAAAACGTTTTCCGTTGACTCATTTTTCGGAGTGAACCAAACACCGGAAAATAAGAAAAATGTTTTCCCTGAAAATGTATTCCGCGAAAGAAACACACCCTTAGATTCTATTACATTGATGTCAAAATTTTCAGTCAAAATTTTCATGTAGCTTTAAGGAAAATGATAAATTTCACGTATCGTATGATTTTTAGTCCGAGAGAGAGAGAGAGAGAGATGCTGACACTAGCTGGTGGAGTCACGTAGTTCGGGCATAGGTTAACGGTGACTGCGATTCAGAGGTTTATTGTGGGGAATGGAGTCGTGCGGTTGGGGCGTAGAGTGATAGTGACCGCAATTCAGAGGCTTGTTGGGGAGAGAGAGAGAGAGAGAGAGAGAGAGAGGAGGCAGGTCCACATTGGCGGGCGGAGTCATGCAGTTTGGGTATAGATTCCCGGTGACTGCAATTCAAATTTGCTGGGTGCTGTTGTTGAAGTCCATACGTTTGGGCTTGGGACTACGACAAAGTTGCCTATGGGGAGAAGCCACCAATGACGCCAAAGGTGGCGTTGGCGTTGGCGTTGGCTTTTCCTAGGGCAAAAGGCGTTCTTTGATTTTATCAACTTCTCGCTCTCTCAAAATTATTTTCTTTTTCAAATTCTTATTTCCATTCGGGTGGGATAAAATTACCCTGCCACAAGTGTTGAGATAAGTTATCCAAGATCAAGTCAAACTTATTCAGGTTTATCCAAATCCAAACATGTCTTCAAACATTGGATAAGATAAATTTTATCATATCAAATGTTTTATCCAGGCAACTAAACACGTCACTTGGATTTTTTTAAAAAAAAAAGGTGGGCTTAGCAATTATGAAATATACTTAGATGCTTCTTATAGCAAAACTCTTAAGCTCAAGCTACACGGTCCGGTCATAGATAGTGATTTCATTAGGTATTAGTAGAGTAATGAAGCTTCCACAGGTTTCGAACTTCTCCAACCTTACATTCTATGAATCTCGATCTCCTCCACACCACAATTATCGAAAATCCAAACCTACGTAACATGTAATATCAGACAAAGCAATTTCAATATAAATAGTGGACGTCCTCACTAGACATTTCATGCGTATTATTTAACTAAGATTGTCAAATGGGTGGATTGGATCAGGTTTTGAGTGGGTTGAAAATGGTGTGATCTAATTGATCCATTTACATGCAATACACTTTTAGTGATCCATACCAAAATCGACCCATTTACTAAAATACTTTCATATTTAATCCAACTTAGGAAAATTAGGAAAATTAGGAAAATTAGGAAAATTCATATCCATCTAGTTAACCCACTATAAACTCTTCATGTGTATATGTTATTTAAATAAAATTATTATTTCGACTAAAAATATTGTATAGGATTTTCAATTTTTGTATTGATTTACAATGAAGAATAGGAAAAAGTACTTGGTCGTGAATTTATAAAATTACAGCAGCAAATAACAATTAGAATTTTAATTAAATGAAATGTAAGATATTGAAGAAGAAAATTTATGGTGACCGTGGATTGCAAATGACAAGAACTAAGGTTAGAATACTAGATAAAAATAACAATGTCAAGTGCAACCAAGAAAAGATATGTTGCTATAACTATGGATGGAACTTACAAGATTAATACAAATAAAAAATAATGGGGGAAAAAAAAGCCACTTGATATTTTTAATTAAGGTGAAGTCACCAAGACTATTATGAACTTAGAATACTTCAAGAAGTCCATTATTTTCCTCGGAAAAATTGTTCTGAAAGCCCTAAATCTATTATTCAATCCTACACTTTTTAAATTTTTTAATTGAGTCATAAACTTTTTGATATTTTATAAATTAAGTCTGTCCTGCTAATTTTGACTGAAAGGACATCATGTGTATCGCCATCCTTCTCCACCTAGCGAACTTTTGAGAGCTAATGGCTCGTTTCCTGACCATCCTAGAGGCTGAATTTATTTGCTTCTGCGACTTCTTGGCTTTACTCATGAGACAAACGTAGCAATGCCTCGGACCCATCAGGGGATGCCGCTCCACCAAGAAATCTTTCCTGTAAGCCTCCCTGAGCAGCACAGTGTGGGTCTTCAACTTAATGGAGGCGAAGATGCCTGGATCATGAGCCAATGCCTTCTTGGCCGTTCTCTCCAAACCGAACCCTCTGAGGGAATTCATCGAGAACCTGACAGGCGTCCCTCGTCTCGCATTAAAGTCCCGTCTTTCACCCTCTCCTGCGATGCTGACCCGGCCAGCTCGTCCCTCCAGGACACAAGCTCCAGCGCATGAGAGGGGGAGGGAGAGGGCCATGGGCGTTTGGATCGTGTGAGTCCAAAAGGTAAGAGACGATAGTGGAACATATATATTACCTTAAAAAGGTATATTCTGACATAAGGAATGGGTAAAGTCGACTTGAGATCGGGCGGTCGAGCATGAACTATGATCGATAAATACTTGAAGTCTAAATAAATACCAAGCATAGTTTGCCCCATAGTTTCAGGTCATTGTACTTAATTTCTTCAACCAAATTAATAAGTTGTTCAGCTTCATTTTCACTTTCATTCATAATACCACTTCACTTTTTGTGCTTTCAATCAGCACTAAAGATTGGAAGAACGATCAGCCTCACTGATCTATAGGTGATCATGTTGGTAAAAGTGGGAAAAATTATCAAAACAATAATAAACATATTACAATTGTGCCAATTTAGTTTTAAACCTTTTTTTTTTGGCCAATTAAGTCCTAAACATTTTGTATTTTGCTCAATTCAGTCATTTGGTCAACTTTGACATGAGCACCGGTGTTTTATGTGGCACGATTGTTGCTGACTCGTGGATAATTTTAAATAATATTTTAATAATATTTAATTATTTAATATTTTATTTTCTTGTTCCCTTTTCTTTTTCTTTCTCTATCTTTTTTTCTTCACTTCATCTTCATCCTCTAGCCGGTCGTTAGAAAGGCGAGGGTCGGTAAGCTCGACCTTGCCTAGCCACTATTGAGGCTGACCTCGCAAGTGGTTGACAAGTTTGAGCCTCGCCCTAGTTCAAATCTCTTACCAGCCATTGGCAAATAAGTAAATAATTCGAAAAATAATTAAAATATTATTAAAAATTATTCATGTAAGCATCGGCCATGTCACGTAGAATGACTAACATTCATATTAACATTGTTCGTTCAAAATTGGCATAATGGACTAAATTGGCGCAAATATAAAAACTTTATAACTCAATTGGTAAAAAAAAGATCTATGACTGAATCAGTACAATTACAATAAATTTAAGACTTTTAAGGTAATTCTTATGGTGAAAATATACTTTGATTTGGATTGTTCATGGTTAAATTTAGATAATCACTTAAATGAAAATTCTTTTGCTAGAAGAAAATTTGATCGTACAACATCTATGGCCAGAGACAATACATCACAAGATATTTCTGTGCCCTGCCTCGTTGACATAATCCATCATGCATGGGACATGTTGTCGCTTTTCTTTTAGTTTGCTTTCAAAGCCTTAACTGTTGCTCCATACGTGTTTGACCCAGTCACATTCTTCGTTTTCATAATACTTTTATGTTTTCCCTTCCTACTTTATTCAAAGTCAAACATCGTTTTATCTCTCATTACCGTCCAGTCTTAAACCAAAACCCAGTCTAACATGTTCGAAGTCATATAAACACCCCCGTCTTTTGATTTATAAATAGCCCGACAACCTCAGAACACGGTCCCATACATGTTCTCATCTTCTTTTTTGTGCTCATTAAGGTTGTCCACCACCGAGAAGAAGAGATCAGAGAAGAGAGAGAGAGAGAGAGAGAGAGAGAGAGAGAGAGATGATGAGGTTCTCAAGGTCAGGTTCCATGGCTGTAATCATGCTCCTCCTCATGGGGTCGATGATGGTGCAACAAAACGAGGCGTGCCGGTTGCTTGGCGAAGAAGCGTGGGCCCGGCAAGGCCTTCTCCCCCTACAGGCTCTACAGAAGGGCCCGGTCCGCCCACCTGGAAACGGGTGCTCCTACACCGGGGGTGGCGGGGCGCCCTGCACAGGCACGCGGAATTTCGCTGCCGGCCGCACAATAGGGGTGGCTCCTCCGAATGCGTACCCGAATGGCTTGCCTCGGTTTGGCGTGGCAGCCGATACCAAACAAGGGGTTCGGTCATGAAGTCATTATATCCATCGGTATGCCTGCTGGATGAATTTAAAGGAGTTCATCGGTAGCTAATAGAGAAAAACGATATCTCAGTCTGTAGAGAAGTTCATGTATTGATTGCATTTATTTATTTTTTCCCCAGCAATTTGGGATTTATGACTGCCAAATAATTGTGATGTAACACATTTTCACACAAATAAAGTGAAATCTTTTCAAGAAAGTACTTTTCTTTGTAGTCACAAAGCTATCTCGTGTCATGGACGTAATTTTGCCATTTGTTCTCTCAAATATTTGTTGGAGGAAAGTCGCTTCCTCCCCACTCCCATCGTCCTCCTCCCTTTGTCCCTCCCTCCCCAAAGATGGAAAGAGCTCGCGGCGGTCCCAAGTAACAATATACATCCGAGTGCAATGTTAGATCTGAGTTGCTGAATAAACACAGACTTGTTGGTAAAATGCTTGTACTTTCACATGATATACACTTCAAAGTTTGATGTTCAATACATACCCGTTTCCCATACAATTGCTGAACTTACAATAAAATACTCATTCTCTTGAGGTAAAGCTAATTATACACATGAAAACCATATGACATCTTATACTTGTCCAAAGCACTTCGATGTTTAGCTTATTTTATATCTTTTCATTAGTCAATCAAAAAATCGAAGATACTTTAAATCATATCAAATTTACAAAAGTGAATCCAACACCTATTTTGATTATCATTAGACAGTACAAAAGAGCTACGAATTCAATTATTGGATACAATGTTTTCTAGGATATTGTACTGAAAATAGTTTTATTTTTATGTGCTGGTTTTATTTTTTTAAAATCTATAATGTAATTGAAGTAAACTCATAATAACATGATCTTTTGATTCTACTATATTAATGTCAAAATTTTCACATACTTTTAAGGAAAGACGACGATATCTCTTTTATTTCATCAAATTATCATTGAGAGAGAGAGAGAGAGAGAGAGAGTTCGAAGTTGATGGGTGTTTAGGACGACTCCTTAAGCGCAAAGCTTTTAAGACCAAGCTACATGGTCCAATCAAAACTAGTGCTTGAAAGTTCACACTTTTTTTTTTGGTTTCCTTAACTTTGTGATTAAAATCTACAAAAGCCTTTTCGTCAAGTCCTATGAATCTTAGTGCGATAGTAAAAATTCCAAACCCCACCTAAAATGTAATATAGTACCGAGCAATTTCAATATAAACATATGACGTCCTCACAAGACATTTCACGCGGGCCATATAAAATTCCTCTCATTAAACTACACAAAGATTTTGCCAAACGAGAGGGGAAAACAAAGAGAGATGAAGATGGAAGGATGGCTCATTAAAGGCAAAGCTGATGATGAAGAAGCGGTGCAGGCTTAATTATCGGCCGAAGGGTCTCCTAGCTTTCCAGATCCTGCAAAAGGGTCCGGTTCGTCCTCCCGGAAATGGTTGCAACGTCCTCGGCAGTTATACCTGCGCACTCGGCCCGCCCGAAAATTGGGAGTGAATAGATGGAGGAGTGGAGTTGGAGCTCTCATGGGAAAGGGATTGATTTTGAGTTTTTGTCGGTTCCTTGTTTCTAAGATTTAAGTAGGTATAAGTTTAATTAATGTTATATACGCGAAAGTTCCGTTCTTGGAAAGAGTAAACTCAAGTTGTCCGTGTGGTACATAAGTAGCTCAGAAAAATTGTTTCCCACACTTTCCCTTGCCCGACATTGTTTGAAAAGCTAAACTAATAAGAAGGAATATGTTGTGGGTTAGTGGCACATAATTTATTTTTTAAAATTTTCTCTAATGGGCGTCTCATAAGTGCCCTTGAAGTTAGTTTCGCAATCCAACTTTATTACATATCAATCAACCAACGACGAATCTGTAAATTATTGTTTACACCAGCAAAGAAGCTAATAAAGACCATATAGAGTTGAGATTCTTAATGCTCAATTGATATGCAGGAGAGTAGAGTTAGGACCCTCAAAATACATGAAAAAAAGAGAGGAGAATTTCAACGCAATCCAATTTTCGACTTTTCTTCATTCAAAGAGACTTTTACATTCATAGTCGTGTCACATGTTAAGCTGACATATGACAAATAGCACACCAAATATGACCCTTTTCCTGCCATATGAATATAGTGGAATTTCTTGTGCAGAGTATGAATAGCAAAATGACTTTATTAACAAGAAAAGGAAAGGAGGAGGAGAATATGGGACCCTTTTACCACGAGTTCGAAGCTATACAAGCAATTTGACCATGAAAGTTAGGAGAAAAAAAGATTAACAAGTTAGGACTCCATTTATTTCATTAAAAATGAGGGATTTGAAAAATATTTTTCTAAAGATAAATCGCTTGTATCGTTTGAAATAATTAATCAATAGAAATTATTTTCATTATCGATAATAATACATATTTAAACATTTTTGTAGATAATGAAAATATTTTTTATTTATTCATTTTTATAAGTAATACAGACGACTTTTTTTTTGCTAAATCATTTATTTTTTCATTTTGTTCTAAATCATTTATTTTTCATGAAATAAATGGAGTCTGAAAAATTAAGACTTTTTTTCTGTTTTTTGGTCGGTTGAAAAATTAAGACTTGAGTGGATTAAACGCACACTAGTGAATTAATAAGCTCTATTCCCCCTAGCAATCGAGGAATTGATTTAGTGGTGTTAGAAACCCACGATTTTGTGGGTTATCAGCGTGGATTAGGAATTTAAACTATTGGGCTCAGGTGAGCAGCAACTTTATGCCCTCGTCCATAATCCGACCCTCGAGCTCCCTCACTAACTCGACGACCTAGGCCATGGAGCCATCCATTCTTCCAAGGCAACAACATAGAGAGAAAAAATGCTAAAAATGAATGTCCGAGACAGGTTGAGCATGGGTTGAGAAATTTACACCGTAAATAAATGAGTCAAAAACGAATTGAATGGGTTAATTTGGATCGAATTATTTACAATCCGACTCTATCCAACCCACCGTTTACTGTACTTATTTCCAACCCATTTCCATCGCAGCATGGACCTGGCCGTCCACGTCCTCTCCCCATGCAGCGACAATGGGTAGGGTTTCATTTCTTTAGGACTCTGAGCTGGGTTTTACTTTCTTTCTTTTATAATGAGGAGTCATCGTGCGAGCATTTCACCATATACTTAAATCATTATATATCTCTTTTTCATATATTATGACATCTCATTGTAATGTAACTAAGTGTAAAGCATTAGATAAAAATTTCATTCTCTGTACAACTTACAAAAATTATTTACTTGACATATGGATCTTTAAATCGAACCAATTAGTTGTCGGTTTGGATACCTAAAGTCTTCAAAAAAATAAAAAGTTAGTAATGTATAAAATAAATTAATATAAAATGAGCTCTTTATGTTTTCTCAGAGCATTTGATATGGATTTTTATAAAAGAATTATCAAGAGGTGTTGTTGAAATTATTCGAGTTGGCGACCTCATCATAAGTTTGTGCTCAAGTGAGATATCGAGAGCTCAAGCTCGTGACCTTGTTGCGCGACGCATGCATACAAAACACATGTGGGCACACACAAACACGTGAGGACCAATTCGAGAGACGTTGGTGATGACGATGGCTTGGCTTGGCTCGGCCACAGCAACAATCTGCTGGCGACAATGACTTGTCAGTGGCTGCAAGAGATGTTGCAGGTCTTCAATAGCAAATCTATAACAAGATAACGATTCCTTTTTGTTTTTGACTTTTTTTTTGTATTTTTTTTTTTTTTTGGATCAAATTTCTAACACCAGGGCATGCGTTCTAGTAAGTTAATTTTTTTTATATCACTTTCTTAATTGTTAATTTTTTCACGTTTGACCTTGTTTTTAATGGATCATTTTTTCACCTTGCTATCGAACTATGAATTAGAGTCCGAGTCGGGCATGGAACATAAATTTATAGTACATTAAAATAAAACGAATTAAATAAGTTAATTTGGATCGAATCATGTTCGGTCCAATCCATCAATTTGACACCGTTTGACAGGCCTAACTGAGAAGTTACCCGGTATACTCTTTTTCTTCCGTCAAAGGATGAGATCTTATAGAATATGCGCATGTACTGGCAACAAAAATGCAAGAGGTGTTCATCAGTTTGGATAAAGATCGCATATTTTAACTTGAGTGGAGCACGCGCCTTGCACGGGCTTTCTAACTAGTGTATTCTCCAAGGCTGCACATGGGCAACTTCCCCACATTGAAGCAAAAGCTAGGTCTCTCACGACATCTCAAAACTCCAGATTCACCTCAGCAGCATCGTCATTCAAGGGTATACAAAACTTCCTGCACACCTTTGTTGGCTGCAGCTTCGTTCTCCTCGACTTCTGGTTTAGTCTGTTACTTTCTTGGCAGAGTTTGAGGGGCTGAGGTAGTCAACAAAAGCTAGCATGGAAGAATGCTATCCACTTAGAAATCAACTCAAACCAGCCTCCAGATGATTAAACTGGTATTCCTGAGTCTCTTCTCACCTTTCAACTGAACTAAAAGAAGTAAGATCTCAGTTCCCTTTTTCTGGAGTTCTGCTACACAAATCGGACCTGAAGCTTTTTCCGGAGTTCTGCTACACAAATCGGACCTGAAGCATCTCCATTCTCCTCGCCATATACTTCATGGTTGAAGCACTTCAAACAATGATTTCCAGGTCAACTGGAAAATCCATTGGTCATTTCTCTTCCATCTGCATTGTGTATATGGCTGTCTATCCCTTCCCGGCCAACTTTTTGAGAGCTAATGGCTCGCTTCCTGATCGTCCTAGAGGCTGAATTTATTTGCCTCTGCGACTTCTCGGCTTTACCCATGAGATGAATGTAGCGATGCCTCATACCCATCAGCGGATCCCGACGAACCGGCCCGGCCCATTGGACAATACCGAGGACGAGGCAAATACTTCTCCCCTGTACATTTGGACCCCATCATCTCCCCACATATCTTAAGGAGAACTATAAAATGATGATTATTATTTTTATTTTTTTTGGATGTATTGGTATTTAACTAAAGTGAAATCTATGAAGGAGAACGAACGAATAATAAAAATGAAAGAAACGGACCAAAACCAATATAATAGCACACCAAATATGTGCATGCCATGAATAAGTAATATTAAAAAAGTTTAGGATTGAATTAGTATAAACACAATAAGTTTAGGACTAATTGGCTAATTTCCTCCATTTCTACCTTGCGGTTACATCCAATCTCCCATCTTGAAAAAATACTTACATATATATAGTAAATGTGAGTGTACTTGATTTCAATTGTTAGATCATATGAGTTTTATATAAAATTTGAATTATTTCACAAGTAAAATCGATTGGACTTAGATGCTATCTACTTTAGTAACGTGCGAGAATGACACCATAACTCGTTTTCATGCTGCAAAGTAATTGAAAGGGCAGCAATTTGACTCCCAGATCGCATTAATCCGCGAGGACCGCCACTCGGTTCCCATGCTTGAATTTTTCCCACTTGAGGAGGAAAAGTGAAAGTCCTGATTCAACTCTTGACTTTTGATCTTCAAACGATACGTGTCCAGCGCCCGGTCATGATTCACGAAAGTCAAATTAAAAAGGCTGACTTTATGATTTATTATATTAGAACATTCAAGAAAGTAGGATTAGCAAAACTTCGAGTCGAAAATGCCTGAATCCCAAAGGCACTCCAAAAGAATTTCTTGGCACTTGCAGATGTTAATGAAGAAAGAACCCCCGCTAGAGAGAAAATCTATATATAATTTATTATTTTGAAGTAGCAACGCCTATAAAATTTCGATGGAATGACATAATATTCCAGAAAACTTAAGTACTAAACTCATTTAATAAAGGATCGTCTTCCCTGACGACCAATTCAAATCCCTCTTCTTCCCTCGCTGTAACCGGTGAAGTCAAATTCCGTAACCGGTTCTGCACAACCGTGGCAGTCAAGAAATAAAAAATCTCAGTCCCGTTCAACAGGTTTGATCAAGAGAAGAAGGAACGGAGAAGTTGCTGGTAGCCTTGGCAATGGCACAGTATAAATACGAGCCTCCTCAGACACATTCTCTTCATCATACACACAAATAGACACACAACTCGCAGCAACCAAGACAGAAGAAAGTTACAGATTGTTGTTAGAAACCAGCCAAGGATGAAGAAGATCCTCTCCTCAAAAGTAGCAGCCAGTTTGATGGTTTTGCTGTTCCTGATGGGAACGTCAATGCGATCGGGTGAGGCGTGCCGGCTTCTTAAAGGCCACGATGGAGGGTGGGCTGGTGATACAAAGCCGAGTCTAATTGTTCTCCAGTCCCTGCAAAAGGGTCCGACCCCGTGCACTGGGAACTGCAGCGGCTACACTCCCGGAAGCAGCACCACCGCTAGCACCACCAGCACCAAGGCCTTCGCAGGCCGATCAGCTGTTGGTGTACCTCCATCTAGTTATTCTGATCGCACCTCTCGATCCGGCATTGCCGCCGATCGTAAATAGTCGGCATTCCATGTAGAGGACGCTTATGAAGGGAATCGAGCAACTGTGAGTAGAAGAAAGGAACCGATACATAGTTTACAAGCACAAACGAATTATTCTTTTTTTCTTTTTATTCTCTGAAAATTTTATAGGATGGATAATTTCCATCTGTTGTGGAATGTATAACTTGGGGAAACATGTTGATTTGTTCGATTTGTTCGATTTATTCGTCCAAGCCTAATAAATTGCTTAGCAATTTTATTTTTTTAAGTACAAAAGGTGGGAAGTGATTACCTGACTTTGTCGGCAATTTTTTTTATGTTGTGTTGTCAATTTGTAATTGATGAAAAATCCGAGTGTTATTGAAAGGTAACCACGGCGAATGCTGCATTAATGGTACCGAGGTTTAAGCTAGAAAAATTCGATGGATGACAACTTTTGCCCATGACAAAATTTACATGTGTGCTTCCTATGTGACACAAAGATTTGGCATGAAGGATAGACAATTCATATTCGCATGTTATAATTGGTACTCCCTATGTGATAAACTTTTGCAAAATCTATTAACTTCTGTGTCTTATTGGGAATAAACTTAATAAATCAATACTATTTGATAAACAAGAACAAAAAAAAAAAAAAAAAAAAAAGAATTAGTGGAGAAAAACTGTGGAGTCACACACTTAGAAGTTGACAAGATTCATATAATTATTATGATGTTTGCAAGAGAGACGAATAATCGTCGTTAAACGATAGCAAAAGTTAATATATTAACAAAAACCAAAGAAACATTGATAAATAATTCAAATGAGATTAGTAACTTTTGGTAATGTAATTGGGAAAAAGTTGATTAGTCATCCAAATTAAAGTGATGAATTCCAATAAGAGTTGGTAAATTTAAGATGATGGTAAGAAAGGCAAATAAAACTTAACAAAAAATAAGAAAGGTTGAAAATTTGTGAACTATTAAAAGGAATTAGTAATTTCATAGACGTGCTAATAAGTTACTTTGGAGAGCCAAGTTGGGTCGCAGGACGGAGGTTTACAGTGGGTTCTTGAGTTTGCCTTTGGAGAGCCCGAATGTTGAATGATGCGTTCTCGAGTCTGGCTGTCAGGAATCCGAGAAATATAGCTGAGCTCTAGAGTATAGTGTCATAATCCCAAATCATGATGCACTATTTAAGAGCGAGCATGATCCGGGTGGGTAGTTCCCAATTTGAAATCAGGAACCGCCTACTAAGGACCGATTCCGAAAAATTAGAATTGGGACCCGTTTATTGGTTTCATGGATCCACTCGGAAACTGGACTGCCGGGTGAGTCCACGGAATCGGTTCCCAAGCCCTACAATTGCATTCATCAATTAATATTACGGTGAACATAGTTTCTATTTAAAGCACTAAAGCTTATTTGGTGCCTTATATTTGGGTTGAATTGCAAGCCATTGATGTTGATCAATGATTGAAAATTATAGGACAAAACAAATAAATTATACTTGTTAGCTAAAGACCTAATTTCTTTGAAGGTTATGGTGTGATCCTTTTAGAATTTCCCGACACCAAAAATATGTGGAGAATTAGACTTTATCTTAAAAGTCCTAACATTCACATAAGTTAAAATATTAATCGTTTGATCCATCTCTTTTTAACATCAACCAAATTTCATTATGGGAATGATTAAGGAGAGACCTAATTATACCCATAAAACGAGTCGTTGGCTTTTAATTTTGTATCATGATGACAAAGCATCGCAATATTTGTGGATATCTTTAATTGGCTCTCTCCTTCCTCTTCATTTGTTTATTTTGTTTTGGTCAAGAAAACAAGTAACTGAATTATTAGAATGAAAAAGAAAAATAGGGAGTTAATCCTATTACATACCCAAGAGATAAAATTAGTCAATAATATCTAATAACTACAAATATACGTATATGTACATATATATTTGGTTGAAAAACTACAAATTAATTAAATAATTGAGATGCAATTTCTTTTTTTAAATATAGATACTAGTCCAATCTAGGTGGGTAGTTCCATGCCTAGAACTAGGAATTGGATCGGTATCCATCGGTTCATTAAATTGGAATTGGGAACTAGATCGGCCTTTGTGGGAATCGCCCGTTCTGGTTTGGTTCGATCTAGTTCTAGGCAGTTCTCAATTCTTTTATACACCCCAGCACTATTCGAAGGTCAAAGAAAGTAGGATTAGCAAAAGTTGAGTAAAAAATACCTAGACCCAAAAATACTCCAAAAGATTTTCTTGGCACTTGCAGATGTTAGTGGGGAAAAAAAAAAGCCTCGACAAAGTGTGTGTATATATATTATAAATATAATGTATATCTTCAAGTAGAAACACGTATAAAATTTTGATGGAATTATTATTAGATCGTGGCATAATACCTAGAAAATTAGAACTTTACTCATTTAATAAAGAATAGTCTTCCTTGATGACCAATTCCCATCCTTATTCTTCCTTCTCTGTAACCAGTGAAGTCAAATTCCAAATCCGGTTCTCCATAGCCGTGGCAGTCAAAAACTCAAAAATCCCCGGTCCGTTCAACTGGTTTGATCAAGAGAAGAAGGAACGGAGCAATTGCTAGTAGCCTTGGCAATGGCACAATATAAATACGAGGCCTGCTCAGACACATTCTCTTCATTGTACACACAAATAGACACGCAACTCGCAGCAACCAAAACAGAAGAAAGTTACAGATTGTTAGAAAGCGGCCAAGGATGAAGAAGATCCTCTCTTCAAAAGTAGCAACCGGTTTGATGGTTTTGCTGTTCTTGATGGGAACGTCAATGAGATCAAGTGAGGCGTGCCGGCTTCTTGAAGGCCATCAAGGAGCGCAGGATGGTAACAGGGAGCCGAGTCTAATTGTTCTCCAGTCCCTTCAAAAGGGTCCACCCCCGTGCACCGGGAATTGCAGCGGGGAAACTCCTGGAGGCAGCACCACCGCTAGCACCACCGGCACCAAGGCCTTCACGGGCCGATTACTTGTTGGTGTGCCTCGACGTGGTTATTCCGGTCATGTCTCTCAATATGGTGTCACTGCTGATAAAAAATAGTGGTGCTCCATATAAAGGATGCTTGTGAAAGGAATTGAGCATTTGTAAGTGGAAGAAAGGAACCGACACACATGTTACAAGCACAAATAAATTGTTCTTTTTATTCCAAGATCATATGTATTCTATAATATTTTATTTCGCAATATATAAATAAAGGTTATACGGTATGTGATTCGCAAGGATGTATATTGGTATTTTCTTTAAAATATGTAAAAGCCTTTTGGCAGTGCTATTGTAGAATCTAAAAAAAACTACCATCATGCTGTAAAATTAATTGTATAACGAATGAGAAAAGCTTGCATACTAAATATGGCAATTTGGATTACAAGATTCTAAAATTCAATGTTCGTTACCGAAGAAAAATTAAGACGTTCTAACAAGCATAGTCAACCTAGTCTAGGGTTAGGAGTCTCGTGTCTGCCCGACACTACCTTGGGTTTGACCGCAAAGTCGAGGGTCCAAGCACTGGAATCCCTTTATTCATCTACCGATGTCTTGGCTTCTTTAGTCATAATTCGAGATAGTCCTTGAGGTTCCAAGCCAGAGCGTAAGGACCGAGGCTTGCGGTGGTAAACTAAATAGAAGTGTAAGAACTTCAGTTGAAAGAATCGCATAACCCAAACATAGGGTGCGTTTGAAAAGGCCTTTCGGAAACGTCTTTGGGGAAATGTAAATGCCGTTGAGTTAAAGAAAATTTTCAAAATACAAATTATGTTTGGTAAATTGTATTTGTAAAAGTCCATTGTAAAATATTTTTGAGCAAAATAGTATTTGAAAAAATTATATTAGCAAAAGACTTTTGTTATTAAAAAAGAAAAAAGAAAAAAAGAGTTGACTGATGAAGGGCAGGCGGTTTGGCAAAGGATACGTGATCTAGCAAAGGGTAGGCACTTCAGTGAGGCCGCGACCCTCCAGTGAGAGCCACCGCATGAAGGTTGCGGTGATCCTTGCCAGACCACTTGCCCTTCGTTGGACCGCCTACCCTTCGACAATGACCACATGCAGATGCCGGTTCTGAAGATGAAGATGAACATTTATCGAGGGCAAAACCGAAAAAACAAAAGATTAGTGAGGATAATTTCGAGAGAATATTTTTTCACTAGCCCAAGGTTAGCATGTCGAGAATGCCCAAGGTAACCCCTAAGTTGCCTTGGGCTTTCAGCCTTTTGCTTGCATTTGAGAAATGGAGTTAAAAATAAATAAATAAAATACCCTTTATTTGGACCAAAGGGCTTTGGATGCCCAAGGGGCTTTGGGAAGGCAATTCCCAAACGCACTCATACTTCTCTAAACTAAGAAGTACCAACATTCTCCGAGAGTATTTGTGTTGTATCGGATACTCTGACACGTGTTCGACATTCTCCGACACTCTCCGACACTCAATCAATAGATATTGGAAAATGGTCAACTTTCCTAATACTCTCCCACATGCCAGTTCGGAATTCCGACATATGTGTTTGGAATTCTGACATTTGATTTCAATTTACACAAGGTCAATTTTAAAAATTTTCAATAAATGATGAGTCAAAATATAAATATGCGAAAAATAAAATAATAAATGGGGAATGAAAAAATATATATATAGTTTTCTCTTCTCTTCTGACTCTCACTTCCCCACATGAATCCAAAATGTGGATTGCTTGATTTTTTTTTTCCTCCAAGTTTTATGGATTAATGGAATAGAGTTGAATTTATCCAATTAAAACAATAAATGATATTAACAAATAGTGGATTAATATTTTTAGTGTAAATTCATTCTAGGCTCTTTTATTATTATTTATTTATTTGTGAATTTGAATCAAATTAATTTGATTAAAATAATAATAATATATATTTAATATACAATGTGTCATAACATGTTGAAATTATCTATTATTTAAGAAACGACGTGTCAGCATTTCTGCGTCGGTACTACTTACCCTATGAGGAATTCCCACTCAAGTGAGATTTGCTTAATGTAAAAGTAAGGTGCATCTGAAAAACTAATTGATCAATTTATATAAAAGGGAGAAAATTGTTTAAAAAGTTATAAACCTATTACACTTTTACTAATTTAGTCTGGAGCCTTTCAATTTTCCCAATTAAAATCTAAATATTTTGATAGTTTACTGGTGGAGACCATCTAGTTAATTTTGTAGAAATTGCTGATGTTAATGCCTACTATTTTACGTGGTATGACCAGGGCTTACATTGACTCTTTTTTTTTTTTTTTTTTATAATATTTTCATAATTTTTTTGAAAATTTACAAATTTTCTAGCCTTTTCTTTTTTCTTTCTTTTTCTTTACTTTTGTTTGGGGAGTCAACACCGATGGGGGCGTTGCAGCCCTTGCCTAGATTTGGCAAGGGCCATGACGCTATCATCTGGCCTATATTTGGCAAGGGCCATGATGCCATCATCTGGCCTAGATTCGCAAGGCGTTACAACCCTTGCTAGATTTGGGTGAGGGCTCGTGCACCCTTGACTTGACTGGAAAGGGCATCATGGCCTTTGACTAGAGCTAGCGAGCGTTGTGACGCCCTTGCCTGGTGCTAATGAGAGTTGGCTGGCAGCCTCAATCTTGAAACCAAAAAATAAAAAGAAATAAAGAAAAAAAAGGAGGAAAGAAAAAATCGAAATTTTTTAAAAATATTATTAAAAAATATCCATGTCAGCGTCACTGTGTTGCATAGGACAATTGGTGTTCATGTCAATAATTTCCAACCAAAATTGGTTAAATATACTCAATTGGCAAATTATCAAAATGTTTATGACTTGATTGACAAAATTGTAATAACTTTACGATTTTTTGAACAATCTTCCAATAAAAGGAGGAGGTGTCTTTGTCACTCATTTGAAAGCAGGGTTAATACCATAAAAAACAAAAAAAACTGATATATTTATGATAAATTTATCCTATATTATTAAATTTTACTGTCAAAATACTCAGTTAGATGATATTTGACAATCATGTATTCTTTTTTTTTTTGGGGTCAATGACAAGTGTATCAATTTGGGGTTTTATCCGTTATTTATTAGAGATGTTAGAGTAATAAAACATTAAACCACATCTAAAAATTTAAAATAGTTAGCAGTAGTATCACCAAAATATCAAATGGTATCAGAGCTAGAGGTATTGTGTTTGAATTTTTTCAGACCCCATTTGTCTCCCAATGTCTGTTGACGCCTAAATTTCGTCTCCTTAAATTAGGTTTTTTAATTATCTTTTTTTTCCTTTTTTTTGGATAATAAATAATAAAGACAAAAAATAAACAACAAAAACAAAAAGAGAAACAAAACAAAAGCAAAAGCAAAAAAAAAAAAAGCAGCCTCCCCTCCGCATGGGCCCTGCGCCCATCCTCCTCCGGCCCAGCCCGCGCGAGTCAGCCCTTCTTCCTCCTCCATCCCCCTCGCAACACACGCGCAGAGGGTGCGGCGCCGGATGGACGGACGGACGGCGACACGCGCGTGGAGAAGCCGGCGTTGGATGGGACGCGCAAGTGGGTGGAAGGGACGCCGGTTCGGCCGCACCTAGGGCCGGTCGACGCACGCCGGACGACGGCCGAACCTCCGTCGACCGGCACACCCTCCGCCTATAAATAGGCCCCCGACGAAGGCCAAGAAGACAGAGAGCGAGGGAGAGCGGATCGAGGCTTGCCAACCTCGGACAACCCACCGAGAGACTTCGGGGAGGTCCGAGGTCGAGCGGCCACAGATCCGAGCCACGGAGGGAGAAGCAACGAGGGAGGGAGAGAGAGAGAGAGAGAGAGAGAGAGAGAGAGAGAGAGAGAGAGAGAGAGAGGGCGAAGCCGAAGGAGAAGGGAGTCCGCGTGGGTCGCCGCCGTCGCCGCTGTCGCCGCGCCACCGCCAGGTAGTTGCCGCCGCCGTCGCGCTCACTTCCCCCCTCCCTGTCGCCACCGTCGCCGCCACCGTCGCCGTCGTCGCCGTCGCCGCGTCCTCCTCCTCAGCGCCGCGAATCGGGAACCCTAGGGTTCCCGATTTTTCCGGGTCGTTACCCGGTCGGACCCGGGTCGGGGGGAACCGGGTAGGGTTTCCCCCCCAAAACGACGCAGCTCCGTTTGTTTAAAAAAAAAAAAAAAAAAAAAAAAGGGCGACCCGGGTCGTTGGGTCGGACCCGGGTCGGGAACCGGGTAGGGTTTCACCGGTTCCCCCTCCCCCCAAACGGCGCCGTTTCTTTTTTTTTTTTTTTTTTTAAAGAAAAATGTTGAAAAATCCGAGCCGGGCCCACAACGACCTTTTTTATTTTCCAAAAAAAATATATTAAAAATATATATATTTTTCGAAAATAAAATATATAGAAAATATTTTATTTTCCAAAAAAGCAGAAAATATTTAAAAATATAAAAATATTTTATTTTCGAGAAAAATCAGGAAAAATCAAAAAAATACTTTATTTTCGAGAAAAATCAAGAAAAATCAAAAAAATACTTTATTTTCCAAAAAAAAAAAAAATATTAAAAAATATTTTATTTTCCAAATAAAAAAAAAAATCAAAAATATTTCTTACTTTCCAAAAATGCCAAAAATTCAGAAAAAGCCAAAAAAAAAAAAAAAAAACTTATATTTTTCCAAAAATATCAAAAAATAAAAAAATCCATTTTATGTCCAAAAAATTGGAAAAATGTCCAAAAATGTCTTTTTCCAAATAATGCATGGAAAATCCCTAAAACATCCAAAAAACCTCAGGGTTTAAACAATGTTAGGTACCGAAAGGGCATTAGTGATTAACTAGTGTAATCAAGTCCCCGATCCTAATTTCTCTGGTTGCGCAGGAGCGAATATTTCTCCCAATTTTTCGCATGGGTTTCTAATCAACCCACCCCAAATTGATTAGTGGTGACTCCGTTTTAAAAATTAACTTACAGGTTAAAAACTTTGACCATTAAAGTCGTGAATTGGTGGACTTGGGAGAGTCCGGGCTTAATTAATCCAGCCGAGCCATTAGCCACCGCCAGGCGCCCGCCCCGATCGGGCGCCGAAAAAAAAGAGGTCGCGACAGCTTTGCGACTCCGCTGGGGACTTTGAAGACTTAGGCCTTTTTTGCCTTGTTTAAATTCTTTACTTGACTTAGGTTTTTTTATGCAGGTCAATAGCTTAGAAATTTATTTTAACTTTGCTTAAAATAGATTGTCTTGTGATTATGAATTGTGGTGCATGCTTTCTTGTTTCAGCACTACACATGGCACACACAACCCGGCCGCCGGACCCGGGCCGCCATAGGATATTTAGGATGGTGTCAAGAAAGATACGACCTCGAACGCGAGACTGCAATGTAGAGGTTGCCTTTCTTTTCCCCGAATTTCTTTAGCCGAGGTTAGGAGGGTATGCTGCTAACGCGAGACTGCGACTGGCAGATACCCTTTTAATTTCAACAAGTCTTCTCAGTTAGAAATCGAGCCGCACATCTCATGTGCATGTCTTTGTACTTGCCATTTTCTTTAAAAGCAAAGTAATTTATTCAGTCCTTTTATTGACCCATGGCAATTTAGGAAAGTTTTTTTTTTGAGTCGCAGTTTATATGCGATGGGAGAAGATGACATCCAGTTCATTCCCACTCCCAAAGCAGAGCTCTTCAGATGGTGGGGTCAATTGGACCAGTATGCCCAAGAACAAGTGAAAGTCAAAGTCGGTCATCTTCTATCGTTGATTCGAATCCGTGTTCATCCTGAAGTCATGCAGGCCATGACACATTTCTGGTGCCCGAAGACGACTACTTTTATATTTGGGAGGTTCGAGCTAACCCCAACTCTGGAAGAATACAGCATCATCACTGGAATGCCTCTCGAGAAAAGGCTTGTTAGGCCATCAACAGGCATTATCCCGTTGCGTGGGTTAGCACGACTCTTAGGAATCAAGTCCATGTTATGAGGCAAATTCTTGAAAACAATCATAATACCCGCCCCTAACATTTTTGACTTTGTTTCGAAAATCAACCCATGACTCGAAAAGCGAGATTTTCCTCTTGGCCTTTTCGGGCTCATCATTTTCCCCATCAAAGAAATGTCATAAGTCCAAAGATGGCATGGATAGTTGACCAGATCTCAAGGGGGCAAAATTATGTCAACATGATTTTAGCCGAAACATTCTTGTCCCTCAAACGTTTTAAAGAAAACACGGAAAAGGTCATGCGGGTCTCCCGGAAATTTTACAAGTCTGGTTCTTTTCTCACCTAAGCGAATTTCGAGACTTCATGCGATCGCCCGAAATAAATGATTTCGAAAATCCATTTCAGAAATTTATGGTTTTAGGACCATACATTCCTAACCAAAGCTGTTTAACTTGGATAAACTTTCTAAGAAACCCAGCTCCTGAGGCGTTCCAATGGTGTGCTGGTTGGTTCCATGAGAAGAGAGCTTACTTTGCTTACAGACGCCGCCATCCAATTCCGTTGCTTGGTTTCACCGGCGCCATTTCTTATTTCCCATATCGAGTGAAGCGACAATATGGAGCCCTTCAAGAGATCCCACCGCCTTTCGGGAGGAAGGCTCCTCCACTCTTCTTCACCCAGCAAAGTCGTGAATACACTTTCGAGATTGACATTGTCGAGGAAACATGGAGCAGGTGCCATCGCAAAAGAATTGTGATACCTGAAGGGCTTGAGGGACAAGAAAAAGCCCACCACGCCTCTGAATCCTACATCCTCAACCATCGTATCCCGACAAAGTGGAAGCCATCGATCTCTCACCCAATCAGCGAGATCAGCCGGCATGAACAAGCAGAGCCCGTGCAAGGGGATTTGGGAATGAACAGGATACATGTCTCAGAGCCGGTCCAAGAAAACAAGCATCGGCGCAAGAACAAGGCTCCCCGTCGCATATAGATTAGCAATCATGTGTTTCCTAGTGTTGATATAGTGAAAATTTCGTCCCATTGTTTAGGGACTTTTGTTTAATACATAGTATTTCCTTCGTCATCTTAATTTCAAGTTTTAAGTGTCGGAAGTCTGTGGTCTATAAAATCCTCTTTTGATAAATAAAGAAGCGAGTTAGACCATTGCCATGGGTCAATCTTTGTTTGCTTTCGTACTCATTCATGATTTTTGCGACACGGGTAATTATGGATCGTCAACTATCAGCCCACTGCGAATGGCCTCATGTGATAGGACCCGATCGAATGAGGTACAAAATCGCCTCACCAACATTGAAGATGGCGTAGGACGATGTCCATTGTCCTTCGACAACTCTCAAGGCAAATGGAATCCACTCAAGCTAAACCCAACTCCATAACTACTTTAAGCACACTCCTGGCACCCACAAATTTGCCAGATAATGATCAACAAGATGAACAGCTTGAAAAAATCATGAAAAGGTTGAGACAGCTGCAAGAGCCGAATCCCATTGACTCGTCTAATTATGTCAGTTTTGAGATCCCTGAAGAACTCAGAACGCCTGAATGCGAAAGGTATGTTGATACCTTCCGCCCAGAGACATACTTACAAGCCTACCTGGTCCAAAGGATGATTCAATCATACCAATCAAACCTGACCGGCCCTGCCTTGCGATGGTACATTGTCAGGAAGATTAGTTCCCTTAAAACCTGGAAGGAACTAATTCATGTTTTCCACCAAGAATATGATATTGACATCAGCCCGACATTGCCTTGCCCTACGAAGAACCGATGATCCCGAGCACGAGGAGCCGTCAAATGTCAATGAAGCCTTGCATGATAAATGGGCAACTGAGCAACATCATATTATTGAAAAGTTTCCCACTCGGAAAGGTAAGGAACCTATGTACGAGATCACAGGCACGGAGCCTGTTCAAGACCGCGGCACGACAGGACAACTCCCCAAGCTTACTGCAAGAGCTAGGGTTCAAAGAATACCGACCTCTATCGACATAGAAAGTGAAACAGAGAGTGAAGCCTTAATATCTCTCGTTCCCGTTAACAAAATCGAACTGGCAAGACGAAGGGCCTTACTCAAAAGGTCCGGGACCGGGAGCCAAGAAAAGAAAGCCTAAGCCAATCAATTCAACATCTACCACCGAGTATAGGCAAGATTTGATAACCGGCGAACCACCGCATCAAAACTTCGAGCATTCTCTCGGAATACAACTCAAGGCTACCTTCCTCTAGAATATGACCCCGATGACTTCCGGTCCCTAGAATACAAACCCAAGGATTTCCAGCGTTATTTCAATGGAAGTGACCACTCATCATATAATCAAGTTTCCCTACCGTCACCCGGGGATGAAGGCCCGTCGGAAGAAGAAACGTACGTCCTTATCCGCTACGATCCTAACGAGCTACTAAACTCGTCCTCCGACCATGAGGATAGCTTCAATACTTCATCCTCATTCGGAAATTTTGACCCGAAGAAGGCAACGGAGTGATCTCGGTAGAGTCCAACTTCTCGAAATAAAAAAATTCACCACTTCAACGAATATGCAAAGTGGGAAAACCAAAGTGGCCTAACCAAGACATGTCAAGCCCGCCTTGCCCTCATATGATCTTGACCCCCAATGAAGTATGGATACCTAATTTTCGCAAGTACAACGGCACAACTTGCCCCGTGGCTCATTTGCAATATCTCCATACTGAGATGAGTCGCACCACCATGGCCCGATGACATTCACAACTCAGGGCGTTCCAAGAAACTCTTACGGGTCTGCATTGCAATGGTTCGTCACAGCAAGTATTTACCTCATAAAGGATTGGAATGAGCTGTCTTCCACATTCTTGCATCAGTACCAAAACCAGATTGGAACTGAGCTGCCTTGCGAGAGTTTGGCCCACTTCGGAAGAAGACCAATGGAGGATTGCCGAGCATATGCAGGAAGGTGGAGGGCTTTTATGATGCAAACCTACCCTCAACTGACTGAAGAAGAATTGATAAAGCAGTTCATGGAAACTTTGCCCCACGAACATCGTTGTTGGTTGCATGGGTTACGCTTCCGTAGCTTCAACGAAATAGTCATCGCGTGCGAATACTTCGAGTCTACTGGAGGCGAGGAATTCAAAGACGCTTGACTTCAGGACCAACACTTTCAAAACGCTCCTTTTCATAGGAGTTTTCGTTAGTTTTGCTTGTCTTTATGTTTATTATCTAGTGTGCTACTTTGTTGTATTTCCAAAAGATTTTTAATGTATGGTTATAATATTTTGTTTTGAAAACATGAGGCGGTATTCCAAACCAGCCCAAAGTGATGCTATCCAACCATGAAAAGAAAATATCATCCAAGGAGAATACTTTTGAGGGCTGGGCTTCCTCATGCTTTTTCTCCCCCAAAGACATGTTTTGAAAATAAAAATATTTCATCACCAAAAGCTTTCAAAACAAGATGATAAACTTAACCGTGTTTGTCTTTCGACTCTCTCACTTCATGTCTCGAATATCATTCCCTTTGACTTAGTGTAACGAAAGCATTTAAAACGGCACATCATGTGAACAGACCAAATTCAAAGACACCCTTTCAAGGAAGCAGGGGCAAACAAAAAGGATCATCCTGTTTCAAAGAAGGTAGGTCTTATTCCCTGAACATAATTTTGAAAATGATGTCTCCACTCTTCTGTGTACAGGAAACAAAAGATCGGACATAAGCGTGCGGTTAAACCCGACACACGCACACCATGGTAGCTCGAGGCAGGATAACCTCCTCCAGGCTGCTCTCGACCTTCCCATATTTGCAGGCCGTCCTCAGGAGCTCTGTGCGTTCCACCTCACTCCTGTCCAATTCCTTTTCAAAGCGGAGCAAATATCTCCTCCCCCCGACATGCCCGAGCAATTAGACGTCATAGTTTCATTGAAGGGATTTCCAGCTTCGACAAGCCAAGAAGTACAAAGAAGAAATTTATTCTCTTCCTTTGAATCCATTACTGTCAATAGGGAGAAAATCCAGATAGTCAAGGCGATTTATAGCCCCCACTCCAGACAATGACTCTAGAGTCTGCAAGCTTCACTTCGTGTTCTAGACACGTATTCTTCAAAAAAAATAATTGCTATCAGAAAGCTGGAGGTTTTTGATTATCCATCTCGAATTCCATAGAAGCTTGAGGTATGTGACTTTTTGCTCAATGCAGCTATAGTCAAAGACAGAAAAAAAATTCCACAGAAAGAAGGCGTTGAAGATGAATCAACGACCAGCAACCATGCATACAGGGCCACAAATAAGGAGGGCCAATCAAAAGAGACATTGAACCGTGTCAAAGACAAAAGGCCGTCATTGACGCTCAAACATCCCTAGGAGTCAACAAATAAGAACTCGGGAAGAGTAATTTGGTATCGTTTCCAATACTCTCGATATCCGAATTCACTTTTGATATATTTTCTCCTATTTGACAGAAGCATAAGATTCGAGAGCACAAGCTTAGTGATTAATTTGGGCAAACCAAGTAGCCCATATCGATTTACCTCGGCTTGGTATGAAAGGACATGTCATCCAAGAGCCGATTCCAAATGAAAAGCGCCCCCTACGGACACCGTCGGCGTCTCTAGCCAAATGCTACCCGGGAAGAAGCAAAATGGTCCAAAGTCGAGGGTTCGAATCCCCGACGCAACAGTTAGCCGCTTAAAAAAATATAATAAATAAAATTTTGCTTCTCTTGCACCTGCAAATTACAAGAGAGCAAATGACCTAACAGAGTGAAAATTACAGGAATTCATATCCTCCTTGTACTTCAGGTCCATTCAAACATTTGTAAACCAGTGAAGGGATCACCTGATCTTCAAAGATGCAGAGAACAAATCAATGAGAGTCATGTCAGACCGTAATAAGCTCTCCCAAGCCAAATGGCGTCTCAAGTATCGCCAAAGCAAATGACAAAACCTTTCAGGCCTCAAATCATGTGTGATATTGACCCTACTAATTGATCTATTTCCACATCTTCTCTTCTGCAGGGGCAAAAGCAGAAAGGCCGTCAAATCAATGATCAGATCCCCAATCCCAGCTGATCCTTCTTGTGTCATTTCCCTACTTAATAAGGACAATCCATTGACACCCCATTTGTGAATAACTCTTTTGATGTTCAAAATTCAACACATTCGTAAGTACAATTTCACCAAGTAAACACCCCTAAAGTTGTCAATAGGGTCTCTTGAGTAAAAATTCATTCATTTGTTTTGAGAATACAAACTCTCTCATACTTCAAAAAATGCTGCATGCCTTTCTCCAAATGGATTTTTGCAGGATGATTTTGTCTGTCTAAATCACTAATTCTATTGAGGATTACTAGAATAGACAGCTAAGTGAAGAATGCAAGATTAGTTGAGCATGCTGGATGAGGCACGTCGAATGATGACAGGGCAAGCCATATCCTACACACAGTCCCCCATCTATACACTTGTGAGATGAGTGCAGAAAATTCCATGACCGCAGGGTAAAGAGTTCTCTCGCGAATGGTACGATAACCAAAATAGTGAGAGGCATTTCATTGCTCACCCCTATTGAGCCCCCATACACCGGTAAAGCTTCTCTCATCAAGAATCACCCCACATTGGAGCATGTCAAAGACAAGGCAAATCAGCATCACAAGGTGAGAAGAGGGATAGAAATTCTCTTGCTTGCACTTGCATCAATCTTCGAGTGTCTTTATTGCATATGAACACTTACATTAATTTAAGTGCCTTAGAATGACGAAGAGCAATGCATTTGTATACATTGTACAACCCAAGTGAGTCTGTAATTTTACCCTCACATTGAGACAAAGCGGAAGTTATTGCCATAGCCTAGAGCGTTGGCCAAAGATGAAGACTCAAAGTCTAAATAATGGTGCTTCGATTGAACTCGCCTAGATCAGTTCCTCAAGCAACAAAAATGAAAAAGCAGGGGGCATAAAAAAGCAAAGTGTACCTGGTAAAAGCAAGGTCAATGCCCATAAATGAGGAACTGGAATAAAAGCGGGGGCATAAAAAAGCAAAGGTGTGCTGGTAAAAGCAAGGCCAATGCCCCCCAGTTCAAAAAAATACAGCCTAGAAAAAGTTGTGGTTGTAAAATCTCCATTTGATAATAAGAAGAAAGACCAGTGACGAATGCCTAGACAGTCACCAACTCTCACCCTTCTACATGTGGGCCGAGTCTACGTTATATTCCCATTGTAAAAAGTCTCTTCAGACTAGGGGCACTTCAATTAACGTAGGATTTCATATGTGCATAAATATCGCTCGAAGAAGTACGAGCAAGATTACTCTATCTCTTTTCGCAGGGTTCCTGACTTGTAAACCCGGAGAGGATTGTGCAACCTTTTCGTCCATCGACTTCAACCTTGATGGTCCCCTTTGATGAGCTACTAACCAAGTCTTCATCACAATTTCAACAAAGACCTCTCACATTGGTAAAGTCGTACCACTTGCGAGAATACTCGGACCCCGCCGACATGATGACAAAGTGAGAAGTGTGATCCTTATAAATCCTGCATCAATGGTCAGGATACAACAGCCTTTCCATGAGAGTGAATGGAAAGTCCTTTCAGACTGAAAGTCCCTCATCTGGCATGCTCAAGACATCTACGTTCTAAATGAGGGTTGTCTTTCAAAATCTTCCCCAGTGGAATTCGGATGATAGAAAACTGACAAAGTTGTCATGCATAAATCGCATTTGAACTTATGAGTTTACAGCATATACAATCATTGTGTACATATCTACATGTCGTGTAAATAATGAACATACTCTTAGTAATCAGAGATATTGCCAAATAAGCATATCCCTATCTCTTCTTAAAGTACCTACCACTGTCCTGGTACTCTCTCCTTGTCACTCAACCTACTCGAGTCGTCCCCTGAGTTTGGGTGCTTGCAGCGGTCTGAGTATCCCCTTGTCTTTGAGTACCTGCCATTTGCTTGGTACTCCCTCTTATCGACACTCGACCTGTTCGAGTTGTCCCTAGAATACTGATATTTGCAACTGTCCGCTTATCCCCCTTGTTTTGAATGCCCGACACTACTCGGGTACTCCCTCCGTTGACACTCGACCATTCAAGTTGTCCTTAAAGTTTGGATGCTCATGACTATCCAAGTATCCTCTTGTCCTTGAGTACCGATCACCGTTCGGATACTCCCTTTCCGTGACACTCGACTTCTCCGAGTTGTCCTCCAAATTGTATCTTTGAATACTAGCAGCTACTCAAGTATTCCACCACATTATGCGCCTGCAATCACCTGTATGCTTTCTTACACTCGGACCAGCTTGAGTGGTCCCCGATTATATCATTAAATATTTGTGTTCATCCAAATATTTCTCTACTTTGTACACCTGTGTGCCTGCCGCCATCAAGGTAAGCCTTGTGTTACATTCAAATTCCCCATTTCCAGAAGGTGAGAGACCTTCACGAATATCCCAGGTACGTCCTCGATATTCCCTAATTGCTAGGAGGTGGGAAACCTTCATGAATATCCAGGTACATCCTCGATATTCCCGATTTCCAGAAGGTAAGAGACCTTCACGAATATGCGGGGCATGCCCTCGATATTCTCAATTACCAGGAGGTGAGAGACCTTCACGAATATCCAAGGTACATCCTCGATATTCCCCATAACCAGGAGGTGAGAAACCTTCACGAATATGCGGGGCATGCCCTCGATATTCTCAATTACCAGAAGGTGAGAAACCTTCACGAATATCCCAGGTATGTCCTTGATATTCCCTAATTGCCAGGAGGTGGGAGGCCTTCACGAATATGCGGGGCATGTCCTTGATATTCCCAATTTCCAGAAGGTGAGAGACCTTCACGAATATGCGGGGCATGTCCTCAATATTCTCAATTTCCAGAAGGTGAGAGACCTTCACGAATATGCAAGGTACGTCCTCGATATTCCCCATAACCAGGAGGTGAGAAACCTTCACGAATATGCGGGGCATGCCCTCGATATTCTCAATTACCGGAGGTGAGAGACCTTCACGAATATCCCAGGTATGTCCTTGATATTCCCTAATTGCCGAGGTGGGAGACCTTCATGAATATGCGAGGTACGTCCTTGATATTCCCAATTTCCGAAAGGTGAGAGACCTTCACGAATATGCGGGGCATGCCCTCGATATTCTCAATTACCAGAAGGTGAGAAACCTTCACGAATATCCCAGGTATGTCCTTGATATTCCCTAATTGCCAGAGGTGGGAGGCCTTCACGAATATGCGGGGCATGTCCTTGATATTCCCAATTTCCAGAAGGTGAGAGACCTTCACGAATATGCGGGGCATGTCCTCGATATTCTCAATTTCCAGAAGGTGAGAGACCTTCACGAATATGCAATGTACGTCCTCGATATTCCCCATAACCAGGAGGTGAGAAACCTTCACGAATATGCGGGGCATGCCCTCGATATTCTCAATTACTAGGAGGTGAGAGACCTTCACGAATATCCTAGGTATGTCCTTGATATTCCCTAATTGCCAGGAGGTGGGAGACCTTCATGAATATGCGAGGTACGTCCTTGATATTCCCAATTTCCGAAAGGTGAGAGACCTTCGCGAATATGCGAGGTACCCCCTCGATATTCCCCATAACCGGAAGGTGAGAAACCTTCACGAATATCCCAGTGCACGTCCTCGATATTCCCTAATTGCCGGGAGGTGGGAAACCTTCACGAATATCTCGGTACGTCCTCGATATCCCCAACTACCAGGAGGTGAGAGACCTTCACGAATATCTCAAGTACGTCCTCGATATTCCCCAATTATCAAAAGGTGAGAGACCTCCACAAATATGTGAGACCCATCCTCGAATTTCCGTCTGCCGGTATTTTTTTAGAAATTCATACTTGTGATTATCCAAGTACCTCTTCAATGCCTCGCGAACGTTCGGACATCCTTCAAAACCCGTACTTGATAAACATCCAAGTACTCTTTTGACACTTGCAATCAATCGGTATTTTCCAGCATCTAGTACTTGTGAGCACACAGTACCCCTTCGATATCTGCGAACATCCGGGTATCCTCCAAGAGTTTGTACTTGTGATCATCCAAGTACGTCTTCAACGCCCGCAAAGGCCCAAATATCCTCCAGTTTGTACTTGTGAATATCCGGTACTCTTTCAATGCCTGTGAATGTCCAGGTATCCTCAACAAATAGCTGCCCCGAGAAAGGTCGGCGCATCCCCGAGAAAGGTCGGGTTCCCACAGGTGTCTTCGACAGAAGTCAGACACCCCAACAAATATGATGCCCCGAGAAAGGTCGGCGCATCTCCCGAGAAAGGTCGGGTACCAACTGGTGTCTTCGACAAGAGGTCAGACATCCCCACAAAATAGCTGCCCTGAGAAAGGTCGGCGCATCTCCCGAGAAAGGTCGGGTTCCAACAGGTGTCTTTGATAAAGATCAGACGCCCCAACAAATATGATGCCTCAAGAAAGGTCGGCGCATCTCTCGAGAAAGGTCGGGTACCAACTGGTGTCTTCGACAGAGGTCAGACATCCCCACAAAATCGATGCCCTGAGAAATGTCGGCGCATCTCCCGAGAAAGGTCGGGTACCAACTGGTGTCTTCGACAGAGGTCAGACATCCCCACAAAATCGATGCCCTGAGAAAGGTCGGCGCATCTCCCGAGAAAGGTCGGGTACCAACCGGTGTCCTCGATACAAATCGAGGCACCCACAAATGAGATGCCCCGAGAAAGGTCGGTGCATCTCCCGTCAAGGCGACCGAAGAAAGGTTCGAGTCCTAGACAAATCATTGATTGTTTTAACAGGCGACCAAGAATGGTTCGGGTCCTGGAGGAGCAATTTCCCGTCAAGGCGACCGAAGAAAGGTTCGAGTCCTAGACAAATCATTGATTGTTTTAACAGTGCAACCGAAGAATGGTTCGAGTCCTGGAGAAACAAATCTACCGTCAAGGCGACCGAAGAAAGGTTCGGGTCCGAGACAAACCATTGATTGTTTTAACAGCGACCGAAGAATGGTTCGAGTCCGGAGAAGCAATTTCCCGTCAAGGCGACCGAAGAAAGGTTCGAGTCCTAGACAAATCATTGATTGTTTTAACAGGCGACCGAAGAATGGTTCGAATCCTGGAGAAAGAGTCTACCGTCAAGGCGACCGAAGAAAGGTTCGGTCCGAGACAAACCATTGATTGTTTTAACAGGGCGACCGAAAAATGGTTCGGGTCCCGGAGAAACAATTTCCCGTCAAGGCGACCGAAGAAAGGTTCGAGTCCTAGACAAATCATTGATTGTTTTAACAGCAACCGAAGAATGGTTCGAGTCCTGGAGAAACAGTCTACCGTCAAGGCGACCGAAGAAAGGTTCGGGTCCGAGACAAACCATTGATTGTTTTAACAGGCGACCGAAGAATGGTTCGAGTCCTGGAGAAGCAATTTCCCGTCAAGGCGACCGAAGAAAGGTTCGAGTCCTAGACAAATCATTGATTGTTTTAACAGGCGACCGAAGAATGGTTCGAGTCCTGAGAAACAATCTACCGTCAAGGCGACCGAAGAAAGGTTCGGGTCCGAGACAAACCATTGATTGTTTTAACAGGCGACCGAAAAATGGTTCGGGTCCTGGAGAAACAATTTCCCGTCAAGGCGACCGAAGAAAGGTTCGAGTCCTAGACAAATCATTGATTGTTTTAACAGGCAACCGAAGAATGGTTCGAGTCCTGGAGAAACAACCTACCGTCAAGGCGACCGAAGAAAGGTTCGGGTCCGAGACAAACCATTGATTGTTTTAACAGCGACCGAAAAATGGTTCGGGTCCTGGAAAAACAATTTCCCGTCAAGGCGACCGAAGAAAGGTTCGGGTCCTAGATAAATCGTTGATTGCTCTAACAGGCGACCGAAGAATAGTTCGGGTCCTAGAGAAGCAACCCTCTCATATCACCAGGTAAGATGACACCTTGATACTTGCCAAAACTCGGGGTTCACACCCTATCTCACTCACTCCCGGTAAGTAACTCCAGGTATCTTCTTATCTGTCCTAGCATATGTAAAGTTATATTGCTCTTTTTCTGCATAGAATAATGTGTCTCAAATAAAATATAATCTGCTACACATGCATGGATAAAATTTAGGCATCAGTTTGTCTTTGAATGTAACCTCTGCGAACTCACCTTCAAAGAGGGGCAGCTGTTGACGCCTAAATTTCGTCTCCTTAAATTAGGTTTTTTAATTATCTTTTTTTTCCTTTTTTTTCGGATAATAAATAATAAAGACAAAAAATAAACAACAAAAACAAAAAGAGAAACAAAACAAAAGCAAAAGCAAAAAAAAAGCAGCAGCCTCCCCCTCCGCATGGGCCCCTGCGCGCCCATCCTCCTCCGGCCCAGCCGCGCGAGTCAGCCCTTCTTCCTCCTCCATCCCCCTCGCAACACACGTGCGCAGGGTGCGGCGCCGGATGGACGGACGGACGGCGACACGCGCGTGGAGAAGCTGGCGTTGGATGGGACGCGCAAGTGGGTGGAAGGGACGCCGGTTCGGCCGCACCTAGGGCCGGTCGACGCACGCCGGACGACGGCCGAACCTCCGTCGACCGGCACACCCTCCGCCTATAAATAGGCCCCGACGAAGGCCAAGAAGACAGAGGAGCGAGGGAGAGCCAGATCGAGGCTTGCCAACCTCGGACAACCCACCGAGAGACTTCGGGGGAGGTCCGAGGTCGAGCGGCCACATCCGAGCTTCGCCGGAGGGAGAAGCAAGCGGGAGGGAGGGAGAGAGAGAGAGAGAGAGAGAGAGAGAGAGAGAGAGAGAGAGAGAGAGAGAGAGAGAGAGAGAGGGCGAAGCCGAAGGAGAAGGGAGTCCGCGTGGGTCGCCGCCGTCGCCGCTGTCGCCGCGCCACCGCCCGTAGTTGCCGCCGCCGTCGCGCTCACTTCCCCCCTCCCACGTCGCCACCGCCGCCGCCACCGTTGCCGTCGTCGCCGTCGCCGCGTCCTCCTCCTCCTCGGCGCCGCGAATCGGGAACCCTAGGGTTCCCGATTTTTTCCGGTCGTTGGGTCGGACCGGGTCGGGGAACCTGGGAACCGGGGTTTCCCCCAAAACGACGCAAAGTTTGTTTAAAGAAAAAAAAAAAAAAAAATCGGGACCCGGGTCGTTGGGTCGGACCGGGTCGGGAACCGGGTAGGGTTTCACCGGTTCCTCCCCCTCCCCCAAACGGCGCCGTTTCTTTTTTCTTTTTTTTTTTTTTTTTTTTTTAAAGAAAAATGTTGAAAAAAATCCGAGCCGGGCCCGCAACGCGAGCCCGAGTGCGGTCGGCCTTTTTTTTTATTTTCCAAAAAAATATATTAAAAATATATATATATATTTTCGAAAAAATAAAATATATAGAAAATATTTTATTTTCCAAAAAAAGCAGAAAATATTTAAAAATATAAAAATATTTTATTTTCGAGAAAAATCAGGAAAAATCAAAAAAATACTTTATTTTCGAGAAAAATCAAGAAAAATAAAAAAAAATACTTTATTTTCCAAAAAATATTAAAAAATATTTTATTTTCCAAATAAAAAAATCAAAAATATTTCTTATTTTCCAAAAATGCCAAAAATTCAGAAAAAGCCAAAAAAACTTATATTTTTCCAAAAATATCAAAAAAAAAAAAATCCCTTTTATGTCCAAAAAATTGGAAAAATGTCCAAAAATGTCTTTTTCCAAATAATGCATGGAAAATCCCTAAAACATCCAAAAACCTCAGGGTTTAAACAATGTTAGGTACCAAAAGGGCATTAGTGATTAACTAGTGTAATCAAGTCCCCGATCCTAATTTCTCTCAGTTGCGCAGAGCGAATATTTCTCCCAATATTTCGCATGGGTTTCTAATCAACCCACCCCAAATTGATTAGTGGCGACTCCGTTTTAAAAATTAACTTACAAAGTTAAAAACTTTGACCATTAAAGTCGTGAATTGGTGGACTTGGGAGAGTCCGGGCTTAATTAATCCAGCCGAGCCATTAGCCACCGCCAGGCGCCCGCCCCGATCGGGCGCCGAAAAAAAAGAGGTCGCGACAGCTTGTCTACACTCAGTGCTACATAAAAAAATCAAACTAAGTGTGAGGAGGAGTGTTAGAGTAATTAAATATTAACCACACCTTCATCTAGCAGCTTAAGCTTTTTGTACAGTTGGCAGAAGTCTTACCAAATCTCGTAGTTTTTTATGGTATTAATTCAATGTAATAATATTTAAAGCAGGATAAATATGTTATTAATGTAACAATTTTGGGTTTTTGATGATAAAAAATTAATTTAGAATAAATTTATTATAAGTGTATTAATTTGGGGTTTTTGATGATATTAACTCTTCAAAGAAATAGAGCCTTCATCTTTTTATTTCTCTTTTGTTTTTCTCCGCCCATGTACGTTCGCAGTTTATTTGCCGTGTAATTAGTTATCTTTCTCATAGTTGAAATGAAATGTATAAATATTTTTTCCAATCACCATGTTGACGGCATATTGGTGTAAATATAATCAACATGGACATATGCTGAAATTTGCCGTGGTTAAACAATCGTGCATGATGATATCATTCTCGAAGTGGTGGACACGATCCAACAACCGAGTGCGTCGAGGACGGGGCATGAGCTGTTCTGCGACCGACCAATTCAAGTTTCTGATTAACGCAGCTTCTTCTTCTTCTTCTCCTGTTCCCTACAGTGAAGTCAAATCCAAATTTCTTCTCCAACTTTGGCAGTCGAAGATCAAAAACCCGTGTCCAACAATTTAATCAGAAGAATCGAAGACGTCCGTAAAACTAAATATTCTTCCTGTTTTATATCCCAAAGTCGTGATTTTCCGCTTCATTCATTTTGGTTACTGAAACAAATTTACTTATAAATCAGTTCTTGGTCGAATGCCGGGAAGATAATAGTGAAGAATTTTTTTGGAAGGGAGAGTTTTTCCCAACATTAACTGAAGCGTCGTTGTTTTGTTCTCTTTGTCACCCCATGGATGAAAAATTTTCCCCGTTGGACCTCAATTTCTTTTAAAAAAGTTATGTTGAAGTAACAATATAATTTAGAAAGCCACGTAAGATGAATTTAGTTTAAAAAACCATGTTGGACTTCAAGTGATAGCTCAAAAAAATTTGTCATTGAAGTAAGTACCGGAAGTTATGACACTTTTATGCTTCGTTTGTTTCATGGAAAATATTTTTTGAGAAACAATTTTCTTGAAAAATGACAATATTTCCAGTATTCGATTGAAACTTTAAAATAAAAAAGAAAATATTTTTCCTTTTTTTGGTATATGATTTGATTTTCTAGATAAAATTACCAAAAAATTCAAATTCTTTTAATTATTTTTATTTTTAAAATTTTAAAATTTAAATTTTCTTCTTCCTTGGCTGATTGCCAACCATTGCGATGGTTGGCCATCAGCTAACCCTTGAGCGAGGTTGGGTCTTGTCGACTTATGAGGAGGCTTTTATGAGGAGGCTTGAGCTCGCTTGTGGCCAATCGCTAACCATCGTCGTGGCCAGCGATCAAACGAAGAAGAAGGAAAAAAAAAAAAGGGAAAAGAAAAAAATTAAAGGAAAAGGTGTTTGGTGAAAAAAAGTGCTTGTAAAGTGAAAGAAAGACGATATAAATTTTTTCATACTTTTGAAGGTGTTTTTTTAATTGGCGGAAAATGTTTTCCTTGTATAATTTATTTTTCGTGAACGAAAAATCCTGGGAATCTTTTCCTATAAATTCTTTTCCGTGAAATGAACGGAGCTATAATGTTCTTATCCAGAAGTTAAAGGAAGTCAAATCGCGTTCCTTGATACAAAAGAGTACATTCGGACCAAAGAAAATTACGTTCCTTGACCACCAATTCAAATGCTCCTTCTTTTTCCCTCTCTATGTCCGCTGAAGTAGAATTCCGAATCTGGTTCTCCATAACGGTGGCGGACAAAAGTTCAAAAATCCCAGGCCCGTTCAACAGTTTTGATCAAGAGAAGAAGAGTCGAACAATTTCTGATAGTTTGGCGATGGCGCAATATAAATACGAGACATCCCCAGATTCATTCTTTTCATCGTACACCCCGATAGACACACAGCTTGCAATGACCCAAAAAGAAGAAAACCAGAAATTATTAGAAATAAACCAAGGATGAAGAATATCCTAGCTTCAAAGGTAGCAGTTGCTGTGATGATTTTGCTGTTTTTGATCGGAATAGCAACGGGACCAAGCGAGGCATGCCGGGTTCTAATTAAGGGCCGCGAAGGAGAGCGGGCTAATAATAAGGAGCCAAGTCTAATTAATCTCCAGACCCTACAAAAGGGTACACCCCCGTGCCCTACCTGCAGCGGCTACACTCCTGGAAGTGGCACCACTGCTAGCACCACCAGCACCAAGGCCTTCGCGGGCCGATTAGCCGTGGCTGTGCCTCCACTTGATTATTCTAATCACGTCCCTCAATTTGGCGTTGCTTTCAATCGTAAATAATAGGTGCTCCCTGCAAGGGACGCTTGTGAAGGGAGTCGAGCATTTATAAGTAGAAGAAAGGTACCTATATATAGCTTACAAGCGCAGACATTATATATTTTGAGTTTTCATATGGATAATTTTCATTATGTGTTGAATGTATAGCTTGGGGAAACATGTTTAATTTGTTCGACTTACTCTTTGAAGCCTAATAATTTTTTAGCAATTTTTCATGATTGCAAAATGTGGAAAGTGACTCCCATATCGTGTTTGCAATGTTACTCTTGGTCCCATTGTTGATTTGCGATTGATGAAAAAACCAAGTGTCGTTGAAACGGTACAAAGGAATGTCGCCTCGAGTGAATTTCTTGGTGGGTAACTAAGGATCAAGCTAAAGAAATTCGAATGGGACAACAACTTTAACCTTATAAATTTAGATAAATTAAGATAACTATGCAGCACAAAGACTCACGTATTATAACTATATATTATAATCATGTCCATCGCACAATTGAAGGACACTATTTTTTTTTTTCTGTACTTTTATGCTACAAAACTTTTTTTTTTTTTTTTTTTTTTTTTTTGGTCGGAAGAAAACATTCATATTAGTATCAACTGAAAATACAACCATTGGCCAAAGCATCCGTAGTCAAAAAATCAAGTAAAACAGCAAGGGGTTGAAAAAGCCAGTGTTGGGCCGAATTAGCTGAGTGATGGGCCTTTGCAGCCCAGTCAGCGGCCCGGTTCGCTTCCCTCAGACAATGAGTTAGGGTTAGATCGACGAAGCAGTGTAGCAGGTGGAGTGCCTCCTCGACGATCGGCCGAAGCTCCCAGCGAGGTGATCTGCCATGGCGCATCGCTTCGACGAGTGGAAGGCAGTCCGTTTCGATCACCAGGGAGTTGTGCTAAAGGTTTCGTCGCAGTAGGTGGTGCAGGGTGCTGGTGAGCGCAGTGAGTTCTGTTTCCATAGCCGAGTACGATTGAAATGCAGTAGAATATCCGTCCATAAGGCAACCTCTGTGATCTTTGCCTATACAGGCCATCTTGCCCTCATCGCCGCCCGGTTGGAAAGCGCCGTTGATGTTATATTTCAGAGTTCCAAAGTTTGGAGGTCGCCACAGATGCGCAAGATTGATATGTGGGACTCTGGATCGGGCTCCGTTAGCTGCAGGGGATAGGAAAGATGGTGTCTGGGTAATAGCCAAGTCGATCACCCTTCGCGGATCTGGCGGCTTCTTGCGGAAGATTGCGTCATTACGCATTCGCCAAATCTGCCACAGGGTATTGGCCGTGATCTCTAATCCGGGTAAGGTTTTAGGCGTTGCTGCAATGGCTGTGATCCATTGATCAAGTCGTTGATTGTGCCAAGGTGGTATTCCTCTATTGATTTGTTGATGCGTCCATACAGCTTGAGTCCACGCACATTGCCAAAACAGATGTTCAATGCTCTCTGGATTCTGTTGGGGACACAGCGGGCAATAAGGGTCAGAGGCGATATGGCGATGAAAGAGATTTACCTTTGTGGCAATTGCATTCTGACACACAGCCCAGGTAAAGATTTTAATTTTTGGTGCCGTTTGCATCGACCAAATTCGCCGTCATAGAGATTTAGGGTGCTGCGATGAAGATGATGCGCTATTCCTGTTACCATTGCTTGCTGCCTGCCTGATGTTGTGATAGCAACTTTTAACTGTGAATTCGCCATGCAGCGTTGCCGTCCAAATGAGACAATCTGGAATGGGTATATTCCGTATTGGTAGTTGAATGATCTGTGCTGTGAGTTCGTCTCCTAGCAGAGGGAGAATAATATGTTGTTTCCAAGCTTGGTGTGTCGAATCTAGCAGGTCCGCCACCAAGACTGGATCATCTCTGTTAGGGGGTCCGTGTAGAATGCCCATAGGTGGCCAGCGATCACCCCTAATTCTGATTGTCTACCCGTCGCCCACTGACCAACATAAATAAGGAGAGATTGTATCTCTACCCTGTAGTAAACTCTTCCAGCCCCGTGAGGAGCGAGCTGTGGACTATGTATAGAGGAAACTTGTTGTAGGAAAATACAAACCTTTGAACAATTGACTCCATAAAGCAAGAGGCTGTTGCAATAGACGCCAAGCTTGTTTGCCGAGCATAGCATCGTTATAGGCGAATTAAATCACGAAAGCCTAAACCACCATAATCTTTGCTTGCTTTCAACAAATCCCAATTTTGCCGGTGGATGCCCTTTCTATTCGATCATTTTTCCACTAGAATCTTGCAATACTTTTCTCGATAGATTGACAAAGCGATAGAGGAATTTTAAAGATAGACATCGCATACCGTGGTATTGCTTGCACAACATTTAATAAGAACTTCCTTTCCACCTTTCGAGATAAGCTTCCCCTTCCATCCCTCCAACTTGTTGTATACACGGGCCATGATCCATGATAGCATTTCCTTTTTTGATCGACCCCACTTAGAAGGTAAGCCCAGATATTTACCACATCTAGTCAACACTGGTATTCTTAGTCCGGCCGACATATTAGCTTGCAGTTGAAGGGGGCAGTGTTTACTAAAGATGATACCTGATTTGTTACGATTCACCTCCTGACCTGTTGCCTGACAATACTGGTTTATAATAGCGCCCAGGTTCTGACATTCCTGTAAAGTCCCCTCTAAGAAGAAGATAGCGTCATCGGCAAAGAATAGATGGGATAGGGTCGGGCACCACCTATTAAACTTGATACCTTTAATGTGACCGATGCTAACACTTGATTAATTAAGGTCGATAAGACATTGGCCATCAAAATAAACAAGTATGGAGATAGGGGTCACCTTGTCTTAGGCCTCGCGTAGGGGAAAAGTAGGGAAGGGCCTCACCATTGAACTTGATACTGAAAGAGGTAGTAGATACACACTGCATGATCCATTGAACCCATGTGAGATGGAAACCCAAAGTGAGAAGATAGTCTCGGATAAAATCCCATTCAACTTTGTCGTATGCCTTTTGCATGTCGATCTTGAGGATGGCATTGAATTTCCGCCGTCTTTTCCTGGTTTTGAACTGGTGAAGGACTTCCTGTACTATCAATATATTGTCTTGGATCTGTCGCCCACTGACAAAAGCTGAATGTTCCTTTGAGATGAGAGAATCCATCCACTTCTTGAGACGATTGGCAAGCAATTTGGAAATGATTTTATATACAAAGTTGCATAGACTAATAGGACGGTATTGCTCTAGCTTTTCAGGGTGGGGTGTTTTAGGAATCAATGTAAGAAAGGTTTGGTTGATGCGAGGTGGCATATGACTTGTTGAAAGGAAGTGTTGTACCTGGAGCAAGAGGTCGTCCTTGATAATATCCCAGTGAGTTTGATAAATTATGCTACAAAACTTAGGTATATTAAACTTGTGCCGATGCATCACTTTCAAGTTTGCCTTATAATTGTTTTTAAATGTATTAATCATTAAAAAAATTGTTAACCCCGAATTACTTTACTTATTATAGAAAGCCGAAACAAGCATAATTCTATTGTTCCCTACCCAAAATTTTTTTCTTCTATACCTAGTAAATTTCAATTATTGTGGAATAGTGTAAAAAATTGTTGGTAGAAAAGGCTTTTCTGCTGGATAACTTATGGGTAATGTACATACATCTTTCCTAAATTTACCAACTTTTTTTAGAGTTCGCAAATTAGCAATTTTTGTATTAAATTACCAAATTTTATTCATTTGACTTACCAACACTTGAAATTTACCTTTTTCTTGTATGAAATTACCGACCTAAATTAAAGTGATTTTCCAAATTAAAAGATAAACTGATTTTGTGATATTAACTCTCATTTGATTTTATTTACCAAAGTTTAATCATTCTTTTTAATTTGCCAACTTTTCTATTGAGATAGCAATTTTTATTTGTATTAATTAGTAACCAATTAAGTATATAAACTGTTTTTTTAAGAATACCAACCCAAATTATTGTGAAAAGATTACTACATAGTACTAGATTACCAATTTTCATTCAAGTTACTTATCCATATTTATCTTTTAGTTTATCAATTTTTTATTGTTTACAAACTTTAATTGGCATTCACAACAACGCCTTAAATTTACCAACTTTTCTTTAAAAATACTTACCCTCTTTAGCATAACTTACCAATTTTTTTTTTTTTTTGGCATTAAGTTGATAAATAGTTTTAAGTTATTAATTCTCATGTAAGTTACTTATCAAGTTTATTTTTCTTTTAATTATCCACTTTTCTTTTGTTTTACGAAATTTTCCTTACCTTTCTTAATTATGCCTTAAATTTACTGACTCTTACATTGAAATATGAACTTTAACTTGAGTGATTTATCAATTTTTCTCTGTTATATAATCAATTAGTTCCGGATTATGAATTCTTATTTGAATTAGTCACCAACTTTTATTTTATCCTTCTTTTTACCAACTTTTTAGTCGGGTTACCTAATTGAGAATAAAATTGATAAGCCAACAAATAAAGCTCAGTAATTTCACACAATAGTTGGTAATTTTAAGTTGTTCCTAAGAAAGGTAAACAAAAATTTATAAAAGATGAAGGGAATTTTTTTTAGAGATGAGAGAAGTTGGCTATTAATAATAAAAAAAAAACCAAATAAATGTCGGTAATCAACTTAAGTAAGAGTTGGTACAAAGTTAGATGGTAACTGTGACATTTTGAAATTTCCTCATTTTGTTAATATTATTTAGGATATTAAGATGATAAATGGTTTGTATAAATTATTCGATAATTTCAAATTACTGCGTGGTAATTGAATTTGTTAAGTTGGGAAAATTTCTGGAAAATTAGTCTTAATTTGCCAAGTTTTTCTATAGATAAGAGAAGTTGGTTACTAAAAGAACAAAAAGACCAAATAAATATTGGCAATTAACCTAATAAGAGTTGGTAACACAAATTTAATTGGTAATGTGATATCTTGAAATTTCTCCATTTCCTAATATTATTTAAGATGTTAAGTTGATAAATTATGTGAATAAATTATTTGATAACTTCGATAAATTACAACTCCATCATTGAATTTGTTAAGCTAGAAAAATTTCTGAAGAATTAGTTTTGATATGATAAATTATCACCTACTACCAAATTCTGTCAGGTTATCAAATCTTATTTAAGTTACTTACCAAATTTTAAATTTTTTTTTTTTATGTTATAGTATTTTTTTTAATCTTTTACTAACTTTTATTTGCATTTCACAACAATGCTTTAAAATTTACCAACTTTAATTAGCATAACTTACAATTTATTTTTCATTTAAGGTGCTGACTTATTTTAGGTTACCAAATGAGTTCCTTTCCAAGTTTATTCTTCTTTCAGTTTTTTTTTTTTTTTTTTTAACTTTTCCTATTTTTACAGACTTTATTTATTTTTCTTAAGTTCACCTTAAATTTACTGGCTGTTTATATAATTTTTAACTTTAATTTAAGTCATTTTATGATTTATCAACTAGTTGCAGGTAACAAATTTTCATTGGAATTATTTATCAATTTTTATTTTAGTTTTAATAATTTACCGACTTTTATGTTGAGTTACTTATTGGAACATAAAGCTGAAGTCATCGATAACAAAAGTTTACAAAATAACAAAAATTAAAGAAATGTTGGTAAATAATTCAAATGAGAGTTAGTAACTTACGACTAGTTGGAAATTTATTCAGAAAAAAAAAATTGTTAAATTTAAGGTATTGGCATATGCCGCATAAGTTATTATATCGTTTAATATGAATCTCTTGATAAAAACGTCGGGCACGCGTAATAATTACTCTCTTTTTGTTTGGCAAAAGAGAATGTCACAATTTATAGTTTATTTCTTTTAACACCTTTTTCCCTCCTTTTGTTCCACCCGGGAAGCACATTAGACGCAAGTCGATTTCTTTTTGTGGATTCTGACAAACGCAGTGATCCGCGGCTGCGGAAACTTTGAGATGGGAAAGTCAAGTCTGGATTCAGATTTTACGTTGATCATGCAGCGATGTGCGTGTCCACAGCTGGTCATGATTTACGACGGTCAAATAAAAAGTCAATTTTGATAAATTCTAAGTAGGTCAAAGAGTATACGAGGTCAACTTAATTAAAAATTGACTTGTAAAACATCACTGAACCCACACGTAGTCCTTAAGGATTTTCTTGGAAACATATGCTAGCAATTAGACAAATCCCATTATATTCTTAGAAACCGCGTATTAGAGATGCTTATTACATTTACAGAAACAAATCCAATTATGTTGTTCAAGCCAAAAAAATCCATGGGATATTCATGCAATTTTCAGGCAACGGATGTTATTCCCAAATCATATGTATTCAATAACACTTTATTAGTATTCAATAGATGAAGACTATACGCAGCATGTAATTCATAAATATGGATATTGTTATTTTCCTTTTAGTATGTAAAAAACTTGTGGAATTGTTATTATAGAATCTTAGAAAATTCTATTACCACTCTTGTACATAAATTGTATAATAAATCAGTAAAGCTTGCATTCTATATTTTATGGCAATTTGAATTACCAAAATTTTAAAGAAATATTGTTAATTGTTAAACTTTATAACTACTTCAATATTCGTTAACGGAGAATTTTTTTTTTTCAGGTTTTAGCCGAACACAAAAAAATATTGTTATTTTCCTAGAAAATGACTTCTAGAAAAATATTTTCCGGAAATGGCCAATTTTCCGCGAAACGAATGAACCCTCAACGCTTCCTCTGGTTTCTAATTGTTATTTTAATGATTATACACCTATATGATCACCTAACATGTTAATAAATAGGTTTAAAATCAATCCAAATTACTTGACAAAAATCTTTTTGAAATGAACAAAAGTAAGTACCGAAAGGACATTAATTGTTTTTGTATTGGAGCATTAGAATCGTCCCGGGGAGCAAAAACCAGAGGGAAGATCTGCCATGGAACTCTAGAAAACACTTGCATTCAACAACTAAAAACGTTCCAACTCGAGCATAGAATTTTGTGACTGGCTACTATACACCAGTTTTAACGAATCAGAATATCTGGATTCAAATTTTACTTTGATTAGGCAACCATATGCGTGTCTAACGCTGCCCATGATTCACGACGGTAAAATAAAAAGTCAATTTTGATATAGAGATTTAGAGATTTCAAAGCAGGTCAAAGAGTATAAGGGGTCAACTAAATGAAATGCTTAAAAACTTGAGTTGAAAAAAGATCTTTGAACCCAAACATACTTCTCTCAAGGATTTTCTTGGAAACAGATGTCTGTGATTAAATTGCAAATTTTCAGAGGATATATATATATATATATATATATATATATATATATATAATTCCAAAATCATATTTATTCGTAATATATAGATATAGATTATACATTACGTAGGTCGCAAATTCCGATGGAGAGAAGAACCTATGATTATCTTTTCAGGAAATTTCCAAACGAACAATTTCAACGAAATCTTTCAATTTCTCATTTTACTATGTTCAACTCTATGTATTCCTCTATCCGTAGAGTACAATGAATGTACAGAAATGGCTCGTTATTATAGCATCTCTAAAAATTACTATCACGCTTTTATGTTAATTGCATAACAAACGAGAAAAGCTTGCATATTAGATTATGGCAATTTGGATCACAGGATATTTTTTTATAAATACTTTACTTAATTATGGACTTCACTGTACGTTATGAAAAAAAAAATTTAAGACGTTTTGACAAGCATACTCTATTCGATTTAGTCCTCAGAGTCTCGTCTCTGCCCTATATTAACTCAGGTTTGGCTATTGTGAACCTGAAACATGTAGTTGAGGTCTATAGTCTAGTACCAAGATATACACTATTGTACACTCTTTATTTTGAAAATCACATTGGTGGACATACTGGAAAAATTGTTGTGTGTGATTGCATCATTCCCGTATGTTGTGGACATGATACAAACAAACGCGGACGTTAAGAACGAGACATTATCTGTTCCTGGATCGACCAATTCAAATTCTCATTGGTGCTTTTTCTTCTTCTTCGTCTTCCATTGGCTCTGTGTTTAAATAGTGAAGTCAAATTCAAATTTCTTCTCCAACTTTGGCAGTCAAAAATCAAAAACCCGTGCCCAAGAAATTAATCGGAAGAATTGAGGTTACGTACAGAAACTCTACGCTAGCGTTTGCCAATATATACGAGAGATATCTCTCACAAGATGAGGTATCCTTCTTTGTACATGTTAGTGAAAAATTGTCCCTAGACCCAAAAAAGCAGACAAAAAAAAGTCAGAAAAATAGCTATAAGATGAAGAAGTTCCTGAGAGTTGGTGTGATTTTGCTGTTATTGGTGGGAGCATTAGTGCAACCGGATGAGGCGTGCAGGGTTCTAATTAAGGGCAAGGAGGAAGCATGGGCTAACGATAATCGAGCCATGGGGCCTTTCCTGATCGAGCCATGGCCCCTTCACCTGACGAGCTACAATGGGTAGAGTGCCTCCTCCTGGAGGTCCTGGCTACACTCCTGGCTACAATGGGGCCTTTCCTGATCGAGCCATGGCCCCTTCACCCGATGATTGAGCCATGGCCCCTTCAATGTCAACAACGGGGCCCCTTCACCCGACGTCACCGATCGAGCCATGGCCCCTTCACCGATGTCGCCAACAACGAGCCCCTTCACCTGAGGTCGCTGATCGAGCCATGGCTCCTTCACCTGATGTCACCAACAACAGAGCCCCTTCACCGACGTCGCCGATCAAGCCATGGCCCCTTCACCTCGACGTCGATGTCGCCATGGCCCCTTCAATGTCGCCCCTTCACCCGACGTCGCTGATCAAGCCATGGCCCCTTCACCGACGTCGCTGATCGAGCCATGGCCCCTTCACCCGATGTCGCCAAAAAGAGCCCCTTCACCCGACATCGCCGATCAAGCCATGGCCCCTTCACCCGACGTCGCTGATCGAGCCATGGCCCCTTCGCCTGAGGTTAATCCGATGGCATTCTTAAGTCATGGCGCAATTGCTAATCGCAAATAGTTAGAGCTCACCAAAGGACACTAATCAATAAGAATGTATGTGTTGTGGAGATTAAATGCCTAGAGCCCAATACATAGATGCAAATGTAGAGGCTCATAGGAACCAATAATAAAGTCAATTTGCAATGAATAAATATTCTAAAATTTCCAATGCTTAATTTCCATTTATTGTTAGAGAATGAAATTTGGTGAAACATGTCTTGTTCGATTTAATCCTCTACGTCTTATAAATTTCTTAGCAATTTTCTTATTTAGTCATGTTCCATCAAAAAATTCCAAAGCATCCAATAAGTAGTTTTTCAACATTGACGCCCTTTCGACAAAAGGAAAAAAAAAAAGATATTCAACGCCCAAATATCTTATTAGTGTGGAAACGTTGGTTCCCTATTCCTACTTTCACATTTGTTTTCTTGAGGCATTTTTCTTATTTAGAGAGGCATGGATTAGTCATTAAAAGGTCATATGAAAGAAAATATCTAGGGCTAATCATCATGATAATATTGTTATGAAGTGTTGTAGGAAAAGATCTAGCAGTAACCATTAGAATAAGTATTAGAACAAAAAAAAAAAAAAAAAAACATTAGAATAAGTGATCTCTTGTTTTAATATAATTTTCATTGTCGCCGTCAAGTGTTGATGTCCAAGTAAATTGGAAGTGAAGTTCGTCTCCATGTTTTTTTTTTTTTTTTTTTTTTTTTTTTAAAACTCAGTTGTCGAATGAAAACGTTATGTTTGTCAAAGAAATAGACCAAAGTCAAAGCAATATTGCAATATTTGTGAATCTATATAATTGTAGTGTAAAGAAATGGTAGAAAAAGCAAAAACTAAAAGATATGAGAAGTGTTTTCAAATATCAAAGTTTATAATTAGTACTATAGGGTGCGAATTTGATTTATTTCATTAAGTATTTTCTCCTAGAAACGAAAACCCCCATCCCGTTCAACCAGTGCAAAGGTCCCCACTTTTTATTGACTGATATTCACAAAGAATCTATTTTGGTAGCCAATTTTGTCAATAGCACCAAACGACACGCACTAATTGTGATTATCCACTTGTTACATTGCGCTCATTATTATTATTATTATTGGAAAAAAACAAATAAAGCACCGTTGTTTCTTTTTCATGTAACATATGCATGTATGAAGGACTCGTTCTTCATTCGATTTATTAATGCCACTTATTCTTGAATTTATTAAACCATCAGCATGTTATTTTATTAATAATTTACGTTTCTCAAAACAATCACTCAACATCAATTTCCATTTTCAGGAAAACCACTTGTTTAAGGTTTTTACTAAGAAAAAGGGACGAGTAACTAAGTTAATATTATTATTAACCACTGGGGGTTCGCCCCAGTGGCCACCCTTCCATCTTGGAGGGGGAGGTTGGGGGTTCAAATTCCCACATTCTTAGGAGAGATTGGGGTGGGGACGATTTCATTTCAGGAGTGGGTTTCGACTCCCACGTCCTGCAAGGAGGCAGAACAAAAGTCTAAGAGTGGGTGTTAGAGTAGGCTTAGCGTAGGACCGACAAAAAAAAAACTAAAAAACTAAGTTAATATTATTAATGAACAAGAATCTTCTTTTATATATAAAATAATTATCTCTCTCAATATACTCATTCAATATAAACTCCTTTCTTTTGTTGTTGAAAAACCACTTGTTCAAGGGCTTAAAAGGATTCGACGAAAACAAAAAAGGCTTAAAAGGTAAAAGGGACGATAATTTAAGTTAACATCTATTATGCACAAAAACCTTCTTTTTCATTAATTGGTTATATTTTTCGTGCTGACGTTTATGTCAATCATTTGAAAAACAGCCAATGCATAGTGATACAGTATCACCCGATGACGATAGATAGACTCTCCAGTCAAGTTTTGGCACACAAATATACCATCAAATAACCTAACCTAATTATATCCTCAAATCTGAATCTCCAATTCCCTTACCTAACTGTCAAGCGAACACATTAGTATACGAGTTTTAGTATTTTTGCATTACTTTGCAAATTCTTATTGATTAATACCTGTTCTTCTTGCCCTCTTTAACCAGTGAAGTCAACCCAAGTCTAGTCTCTTGCTGTGGCAGTCAAAAATCAAAATCCCGTCTTCAAGAATCTGATGAGAGGAATCGAGGAAACACAAACTATAAGCTTATCGATGTACATAAACAGGATCCACGGATCTCCCAAGACAAGACATCCTTCATTGTACGTTCTGTCGTGGTTAGAAACAAAACCGTTCCAAAACAAGCGAAAAAGATGACGAAGTTGCTAATTTCAAAAGTTGCAGTTGCTGTGGCTATTTTGCTATTTTTGGTGGGTACAATGGTGCATCCGAACGAGGCATGCAGGGCACCGATTAAGGGCAAAGAGCAAGCTTGGGCCAATGATAAGCCAAGTGTCCCTGTTCTCCAAGTCCTGCAAACGGGTCCGGTCGGACCTCCCGGTACTCCGGGCTACACTCCGGGTACCGAAACCACCAACACCCGGGCCTTTGCCAGTCGTGCTGTGCCTCCTCCACTTGGATACTCAGACCACATTCCTAAGTCCAACGTGGCTGCTGATTGCAAATAGTCGGAGCTTATTGAAGGACATATGATTTACAGGGCTATGTATGTGTTAGAACCAATAATATAGTCATATGCAACAAAAAAAAAATTATATAATCATATCCAGGAATAATTTGTCTTTAACCTTCGAATGGTTGATTACCATCTATTGTGTACGAAATGTAATTAGCATGGTGAAAACTTGCTCAATTTGTTTAGTATTCTAAGGGCGCGTTTGGTAACGCTTTTGTTTCCGAAAACAATTTCTATTAGAAATGATTTTTTTTTATTCTGTTCCTAGGAATAATTTCTAAGTATTTTAAGTCGTTTGGTAACTATCCAAAATTTTTATTCTCAAAATAAAATTGTGTTTGGCAACATTTTCAAAATTTCTACTCTAAATCATTTTCTTTTAAATGTTTAATAATTTTATTTCTTTTTTTTTTTCTTTTTCTCTTCTTCCTCGCCGGTTGCCGGCCTTGGGATGACCGGTGACCAGCCCAGACGAGGGTCGGCAACCTCGTCAAAGGGTCGCTAGCCCTCGGCGAGCCGCGCCTCATCGGCCAAGCCTCGCCTGGCTAGGTGAGGCTCATTGGTGGCCGGGGAGGCTCCGACGAGGCTCATGTGGCTACCGATGAGGCTCGGCCTTGCTGGTGGTTGGGCAAGCCTCCGGCGAGCTCGTTGAAGCTTGCCCAATCAGTCACCAACAACCAGCGATGGTGGTGGATGGCAGCGGCGATTGTGGCCGATGGCGTGGCGGTGGAAAAAGAAGAGAAAAACAATAAGGAAAGAAGAAGAGAACCAAAAAAAATAAAATAAAAATGGATTGGCTTGATTCTGGAATTGTTCCCGGGATCGAAGAATCAACTTTTTTTTACTTCTCGATTATGTTCCAAATCTACTACTAGGAAAAAAAAAAGTTGTTCCGAGAAATAAAAATTTTACTAAAGGGATTTCTGTTCTAAATCTACTCTCGGGAACAAAAGTATAGGAATTTTCACTATTTGATCGATTGCCAAACGTGCCATAAATGGAGTTAATTAATCTAGAACAGAATTTAATAGGAATGTAAAATATAGCTTTCTTGAAAATCTAGAAAAACTCTTTATTTCGTACACTAGTCATCATGTATGAGATAATAATTTCATTTGCAGATAGAAATATTAAATACAATTAAAATCATAAAGAAGACATTATTAGAAGAATAATTGCATTAGTCTTTAATCTTGTAAATAGAAATGTTAAAGTATTATCCAAATTGCTTAACAACATGTCCTAAATGCTCTTTATAATTATAAATTAAGTTTTTGGGTTAGGTTTTCTAATATGGTATTAGAGCCAATGTTATTCCTTTTGCGAGTGTGCTTGAGAAACTATGCTACGTACCCTTAAATAGTATCATTAAAATTGGACAGTGCAAATGACATGTCCGCTTTATCTCTCTTGAACAAACAAGGACTTTCCACTAGCGTCCAGTGGAGTGATTCTTAATTATTTTCAACGACTTTAATTTAAGAACATCTCAATCCTTTCTTTTTCATCTCATTGCTTGTTTTCCAAGAACATGTTGAGACCCCATATAGACTTGCTTCTCGCTATTTTCATCATCAGTTACGTAAAACCTGAATTGGTAAATTATGCGTATTAAACACATCTTGTCACGATCCTCGGTGGTCAAATGAGATGTAAGTTTTATAAAGTCAAAGGTAAGATGAAGAGGATGAGATCTTTTGAATAAAACTAGACATGAACATCCTCTGACGGTTTCGAAGTGGGCAGTGTGGGGGCACGAAGTTGAAAACTGTCTTTATCACATTCGTAGAAACATTCTCTTCCACCGACGCCATATAAATAGTATCGATACTAGATTAACCAAGAATTTTGGTCCATCATCTTGTATCATTCGTGGGATTTGATCCTTTGTATTTTCTTTTCACATGATCGAGGTCCTCAAAATTTTTTATTTGTGTGATCAAGTCCTTCATGTCGCAACCTCCTTGAAAACCTCCTTGAACCCCTCCTTGAACCCTCGTGGGTGTGCAGAGGTTAATGATTTACTAAGGCACGAGCTAGGCCTAGCCTCGTGCTCTCCCTAACTTACCAATTTGTGTCTCCCAAACTTACCAATTTATGGCTTCTATGCTTTTTAATCTACAAGTCATTTTTATTTAGAAGTCGCCGTTAATCGATTTGTGGTAAGTTGATTAAAAATCAAATAAAATATTAACAAAAATATTTTACTCCTTTGTAACCAAAAGAAACTAAAATTGGAGAATCATTTACACTAATTAATTCTAATTAATCGAGAGAATGCCTTTCCGATACCTAATTTTTTTTTAATTTTCCCTTTCAATAACTACTATTGTTTGAATTTTTTTGAGGGATTTTTATGCATTTTTGAAAACTACCCAAAAAATATTTTTTAGCCTTTCCTAATTTCAGAATTTTTTTGAAATATTTTTGAATTTTAATTTTTGAATTAAATTTTTTTTAATATTAAAGAGAATACTATAATATTATATTATAAAGTCAGCGCACCCGGTGGGACCTCCACATCGACTAGGGTCGGGACCAGCCTGGGCATAAGGCCGGGGTTCCAGTGCCTAGCCTGAAGGAAAATTCCTAAAAAACAATTAATCAAGCCGACATGCTAAAGAAATCAAGTCCCGCCCCTCATTCTAGTTTTAATCTAGCCCAAGGATCACACCATGAAAAACCAGCCCTCACACCCAACCCGGATCTAGGTACAGCCAACTAGGTTCGGGCCCCGCCCTTTTCGCACGGCAGTCTTGCCTCGGCGGAGACGGCTGAAGACGGCCGCAATGAGCGATACCGCACACTTTTGTTCAGCTGAGGACGCCTCCACACGTCGCCTTAGCCGACCTGGGGCCAAGCACTCAGCTCTCATCCGGCCGGGGACGCTCTGATGACACAATGACCGAGCCGCTCGGGTGGGGTCCTCTTGGCCAAGCGCAAACCAAAACAATGACAGCTGTGGTGGGAATGTGGTGAATCGACCGACGCCCGGAAAGCCAAACACGGCAACGTCGTCTCAACAAAGCGGATCAACTCAAGGACGCTCGGTTTTGGCCTAAAGCGAGGGCGAACTAGATCTCTTTGAGGCATTTTGTCGAGCGGGTGGCGTGCGACATAGAACAAGGGTCTCTTAGCTCAACCGGGACTCAAACTCCCGCCCATCCCGTCAACATTTGACACCTCAGACTGACGACGTCAAGACACGGATAAATTTATGGACACCATCCAAATAAAACTCAACTAAATAAAAATGTGGGTAAAGTTCTTGTTCGTAATTCACTGATCAAAAGACAATTTCCTCCAACTTTGAGATAGTGAAAAACGATTCTTTCGATGTTGTTTGCTAAGGAGAAGGTTCGTTTTTGGGGGTGAACGGTTTCCCTATCTTGTGCCTTATGTTTTGTGGATATCCATCTATTTAATAGAAATTTTCTTAAATTGTTGGTGTTTATAAACTCAATATATATCATATGGACCCAACCTCAAAATCCAACAACTGATATCGATCCGGTCATATGGCTTCAATTTTCTTATTGCCCTGTCTCCAGCAATGTGTTCCAAAGTTAAATAATGGTAGTTTAAGGAGGTGTTATTGTGTTCTTATTCTAGTGAGCTACTCAACCTGCTCTAAATTCTTAGCAACTCAAAGACAACGATACGGAGAAAACTGTCTGTTGGCCCGAAATTCTCGCGATTTACAGTTTTAGAGAGGTCGCAATTTGGCAATTCATCAGCAGTTTTTTACGCAGTAGATTTTGTTTACAAGTCTTTATGTAGATGTTAGAAATGGATGATGATAAATGGACACTCCCTGGATTTTTGGCACATAAATTTATAATCAACAAACTGTATCCTCAAAATCCCTATCTCCGACTGCCTTGCCATGTCAATTTTTGAATAGAAGGCCATGTTAAAAATACACGGCCCTGCATCATTTGACTTTTTACCTAAGGATAACAACAAGTGTTTATCTACAAGCTTAGAAATGGCTTTTGAATGAGTTGGCAGCAGTTCCACGAAATTTAATATGATATCAGACTTGTGTAGCTCACAAAGGCCCTCAATTTGACATTGAGATAGGAATTTGAACTCCAGATCATCGGTTTCTACTTGAACCACGAAACATGTACTTGACCTTATGGAGTTCACTATAATGAAGCAAATATTGCATGGTTGGTCGATAAATCACATAAACTAAGGTCATTTGATTATTAATCATGTTGATCTCACAGTAAAGCCCACGTGAGTAATGGTTCATGTGGTTCATGGACCATACAATTCAGTTTTATTAGTGGTTATGGAAGGAACTTGTGTGTCTGGATTAGGTATATGTCGGAGTTTAAATCCTCACGCCATCAAGTGCAAACAATCCATGTTTAGGCTGTGCAACCCACCCAAGCTTGAATTTGCATCGTACATGATCCATGAAATTATTAGCTGAATATTTTATGGGTTCAAGATTACCTACTTAGGTGTGCTTAATCATTGTAAAAGAGATTGTACTTGAATTATTACGTCATGAACAACAAGAACTTATCAAATATTCTGTAGTCTTCATCTTATTTTCCGTCAGTTATCAGCATTAACGTAAAGCTCTGGAATTGGGAGATATACAAGTCAAGTCCAAATTCAGATTTACTTTGATCATCAAGCAACGTGTTGGACACTTTGCCAAGATAAAAAATGGTCAGAGAAAAATAAATTTTATAAATTTAAAAGGGAAGACATAGAATAAGACCGATTGAATAAAGTTGGATTGGGAGGGATCGACACTCCAAGTAACCTAGGTCTTTGTAAGGATTTAAAAGCAATAACCGGAGAATCAAATTTTGTATCATCCACTACGAATTAGACATAGAGAGCTTAATGAATTTGAAGTTAGTCCACCATGTATGAAAATTGCTATTTTCACTAATGGTGTTAGACTTTGACATGTAGACTTAGCGATAATTTAACATATGGAATGAATAAATTATTTCTCTTGGCAAAAAATTATATGCATGTGTTGACACCTAATTTTGGAAAAATAAAATTGCATTTTGAACAAAAGGAAAATAAGGGGAAGATCAATATGATTTGGTTATGAATGGAATGTGGAAATTCTGATTAGCAATCTTTGCTCCGGCGAATTTTCAAATCATAATAAATGTGGAAGGAAATTCTCGATCGTAGAGAAATCGGTGAATAAAAGGGTAGGGATTTTGATAAAATGGAAGGAATCAAAACATTCGAGGAAAAATCAAACCGATTGCAAGATTTTGCTCCAATTTGCAGACCATAAATTGAGGCAACGAAAAAGAAAGCTCAAAAATTGCCATGGAAGATGGTGCTCGGAACCACTATAAAAAGGAGACCAAATTTTGTGAAAAAGGGAAGAGGAGAGCGAGCTCGGGAGGCGATTTTCAAAAATTCAGAGCAAATGTGAGGAAGGTTTTCTCCTTCGTTTCTTTCGAGTTCAAATTTCTTTAGGGGAGTCGACGATCTCGAGAATTCTTCGATTGGTCTATTGGATGGTGCAGTCCTCTTGACGATGCCCCATGTTCATCATGCTTCATGGATATTGACGACAAGCATAAAGCTAAGTCGAGCTTCTTCTTTTTTTTTTTTAAGTTTGATTGTGTGCAATTCCAATTTGCTATTCACACTAAGGTGATTTTATTTTTTCTTGCCTAGATTAAACTCCTACACCTCCGACAATAATTCCAGCAGCGAGACATCGAAGTGGCCAACGTACCTAAGCGCGATTGCCATCCAATGATTTCACTGCAATTCAATGCCGAACAAAAGGCCACACAATTCCATATTCCACCATAATTGACAAGAGAGAGACGACAAGAGAAGGGGGGGCGTCCACTCAAAAAGTTCTCTCGAGGAGACTAGCAAATGATCAAATCAAGAACTAGCCATATGCCCACCAACGCTGCTGCAATTCCCCTCCTTTAGTTTTATTTTTATTTCTTTCTTTTGCTTATTTTATGTTATATTATTGTTTTTAAATTTTGTTATTATTGTTTAAGTTAGAATATGGTTTGTCAATGTTAATATTTGTGCATTTTGTATGCATTATCCGTAGGGATTTTGTCCGAAATTAATGTAATTATTAATTTGATCCGAGAGACATCGGATCATTTTTTTATTATATTAATTTTTGGGCTTTTTGGTGAAATTTTAATTGTTAAATCACAATAATTATTTAATTTGGTCCGTAAGACTTCGGATCAGATTTGTAATTGTTTTGATCTCCTTGTTGTGATAATTAGGGTTAGAATAACCGTTAATTTGACCTGTGAGACAATAGGTTATTTTTTCGATTATTTTAATCCTTTCTTGCTTTATTTTGTTGATAGTTTAGATTTAATATTTATTTAATAATTAATTATTTAAAAAAAATCAAAATTCTGCATGAGCATATAGGTTTAGTAAATCGACATGTAGAATTAGGTTTATGAAATTTTCGTCATCTAGTGATTGTTGCTAAGTTCATTTGATTAAATTGCATATTTAATTGTTGCATTTCTTTAATTTCGAATTTCATGGAAAAAACAAAAAATTAGAATAGATTCATTTCATGCTTTAAGATGGATTGCATGCTTATTCATGTTATATAGTTTAGGTCATATTGCAACGTCATATCATTTCATGTTAAATTAGTAGCATGCATTGCACGACTTTCATTAAATAAAGTGAAAAAAAAAAAAAAATTGAGTGATTGCTTATTAATTAGAAATCATATCTAGGATTATTGATATGAATTCTGACCTAACAACGCAGCTTGCTTTCGTTGCTTTGAGGTAAGTCCCGCATTATTTTATTCGCTTTCTCGGGTGTTAAATTGGTGGTTTGTGCACTCGCATGATCGCCTCACACGTTAGGAAAATGAATTAAAATCAAATCAAGCTGCCTGCAAAACATTTTTGAAAATTAAAAAGAAATGGTACCGAAAGGGCACTAGGATAGTCTAGTGTAACCAAGTCCCCGTACCCTTAGTCTCTGGTTCGTAGGAGTAAAATAATTCTCCCATTATTTTGCTTAAGTGTCTAATCGACCTACCAAAAACAGATTAGTGGCGACTCCTAGATAGTATTTTGCATGTTTTAATGGGTCTTTTTCTTAGTATCAAGTCGCGATTGGTAGGGCTTGGGAGAGTCCGCGCCAAGTCTTCGGACTTAGTAATCCATTAACCTAGTTTTTAGGTGATTCACCCTTTAAAAAAAATCAGGTCACGACAGCTTGGCGACTCCGCTGGGGATTGTGTTAAAACACTTAGTGGACTTAGGTCAATTTTTCTTTTCTTTTGAAAAATGTTTTTGTTTGGCAGCAAGGATTCAGTACGTCCCTAACATTTTTAAGGTGTTAAATGTTCTTGCAGATGAGCGGTATAAGGGGAGTAATCTTTGCTAACCTTTGTCTTGTAGGTTGGAGTGTGGGATGAATGATTTATTTTTCCCAATTAGAAGTGTTGTTTGCATTTAAACTGTTGTGCATGCTTTATTGTTTTAGCACTACACTATTTGCACACACAACCTGTGGTCCGACCTGGGCTGCGATAGGATTTCTAGGATGGTGTTGAGAAGTGTACTTCCTCCAAAGCGAGACTGCTATGTAGAGGTTGAGCTTCTCTTCCCCGAAAGTTTTTCATGGTGTCAAAATGTGTTTTGTCCACATCCGCGAGACTGCGTGACTATTGGACATTCCATTTGACTCGAGCCGGAGTTAAGGGGACCTGACGTTAATGCGAGACTGCAATGGTCAGATCACCCTCTTAGCTCCACTTTGTTAAGCCATTTAGATAGAAATCGAGCCTCACGTTTCATGTGCTTGTCTATGTGATTGCCATTGCTTTTCATTGGTGAAGTAAGTCTTCTATCCCTATATCATGCAATTTATTTTTTAAGTCAGTCCATGACAATATAGGTCAATCATTGAATTTAATTCTTTGTCGCTAGAAATGAAATGAGGAAATTGCCATATAATGAATCATTTGGAAAATAACAAAAACTTTAGAGAATTTGTTTTCAATTCATGTCTTTATTGTTCTCCTTAGGGAGTTTTAAATTTTGATAATTCCTAATTCGTGTTTAGGAAATTTGGTTCTTGTTAGGGTGTCTTATTTTTATTTTTCTAGTTATTTTTAGGTAATTCCCTTCTTGCAAAGACTTTTTCATGAATAAAAAAAATCAATTAGATTGTTGTCATGGACTAGCTTACATGTTCCCATTTACACCTCATGCTTACATATTCCCATTTATTTGAATTAGGTGATTAAGGAGTGATCTCGCTCACCCATCCTTACACGGTCAAGAGCTAAAATGGCGGATCAAAACAAGGTGCCGGATCGTATCATTGACAATATAAACAAGCGAATTGCACACCTCCAAAGTCAAGTCGATGAATTGTCTATTACTGTGGCTTTTCTCGTCAAGCAAAAGGGCTGTGATGACATAGCTGAATTTGATGCCACCATGAAAAGACTAGTGACATATCTAGAAGGAAGAATCTCCGACTGGAGGGTTCACATCACAAGATCAAGAAGGAGCGTTACTTTTTCAGTCTGATGAGAAGGCATTTGAAAAAGTACACCAGGTTGCAATTGGCCCAACTATCAAGGATACATTTCTAAGGAATTGATATGACAAGATTGTGGACATGACAGATTTTGGTAGTGACCTGACTGGGATAAAGTCTTGATCTGAGCCAAAATGGATGTGCAATTGGAAATTACTTTGATGTTGCATAATATCATATTGATGTACGTTCTCTTGTGCAGGGTCAAAAGTGGATTTTCAGCCTTGAATGATAGGGACAATCCAAAGACATCAACTACGGAGGCAATTCCATTTGTAGAGGAATCCTTGAATGAATGTTTAGAACCATTTTGCATTATAGAAAACTGTTTGAAGCTGACAAGTTTAAAGTTGTTGAGTTTCTTTTAAAAAAAAAAGATTTTGCATGATGACTCTTACATGTTTTATCCACCAATCCCACTAAAGAGCATCAAGAGGGATTAATTTAATGAATGATGCGGAATTGATTGAGCATATTAAATGAGACGAGTCGGGATGATGAAAGGCAAATCTTATCCTATACACAGTCCCATATTCATACACTTGTGAGATGAGTGTAGGAAAGTTCATATCCATAAGGTAAAGAGTTCTCTCGCAAAAGGTACGGCAACCGAAATGATGAGAGGCAATTCATTGTTATATCCCAAACACTATAGTTGATCCATTGCCTAACCCTTTTGAGCCCATACACTTATGGATATTCTTTTCAAATCACCCTTGTCAAGAATCACCCCACATCGGGGCAACTAAGAGATCAAATGGCATCATGAAGTAAGGAAAATGAATTGAAATTTTCTTGCTCTCACTTGCATTAATCTTCAAGTTATGCTATTACATTGAATTCATGTGTTAATTTAAGTGCCTTAGGATGACGAAGAGCATCTTTTTCTCTATCCTATACACTTATATCCTTTGCATAGCCCACTTGAGCCTGCAGTTTCATTTCTTTTAAACCCAGTTGATGATCAACCCCCACACTGGGGCAAGGCAAAACCAGTTGATGATCAATCCCCACACTTTGGCAAGGCAAAAGGCAGATGAAGACTCTTGAAAAGTTATAGTGTCATTTAAAGTGTAATTGCTTGACGCATGCATTGTGCGCAAGAATTAAATTCAAAATAGAACTAATGGGCATGAAAAAGCAAGTATGCTGATAAAAGCAAGGCCGATGCCCATGAAAAAGAAGAAAAAAATGCATAAGAACTAGGGGCATAAAAAGCAAGTGTGCCTGGTAAAAGCAAGGCCAATGCCCATAGATATTAAAAAAAAAAAAAAAAAAAAAAAAAAAAAAAAAAAAAAAAAAAAAAAAAAAAAAAAGGTCAAAATAGGTGACGGTCAATTGCAAGAATTGAATCATAATGGAGCAATACTCAAAGAACTCAAATGCCGAGTTTCTACAATCAATGGGGCACTTCATGAAGACAATCCCCGATGGTGAAAAAGAAAAGTGGTGGCAATGCCAAGATGATCATCAACTCTCACCTTTTACACACATTTTGAGCCCGATGATCCTTTCATTTCTCAACCCATGAACCCAACCTACGTTACGTCCCTTACAAAGTCTCTTCAGATTAGGGCACTTGAATTAACGTAGGAATTCATATGTTTATAAGCATCGCTCGAAGAAGTGCGAGCATGATTATTTCTTTCTCATTTTTGCAGGGTTCTTGACTTGTAAACCTGGAGATGATTACAGAATCATTCTTTCAATTAGCCTTGACTCAAAGAGTCCATTTGTTAAGCCGTTGGCCAAGCCCACATTATGGTCCCTGTTAAGACCTCTCGGATTGGTAAGATCGTACCGCTTGCGAGAATACTCGCACCCATGTCGATATGATGAAATTGAGTGATTCTCATAAAATAGCCATTCTAAATGAGAGTGAGTTGAAAGTCCTTTCTAACCGAAAGTCTCTCATTTAGTATTCTTAAGAAATCCATGTCATGAGTGAAAATTGTCTTGAATGATAATTCTCTCTAGTGGAAATTTGGATGATGCAAAAGTCATTATGCATGAACCTTGACTGAATTGATAAAAGCTTCGAAGATTTTGAAGATCGCATTCCGAATAGCCTTAATTGCTTATTTCTTTGGTGAATGAATTTTTGCTCTAATCATGTCCGCAGATAATTTTTCTCAAAGACCCAAGAGCTCCTAACATTCAGGAGGTGAGAGGCCTTCAAAGGATATCTAAGTTCCGAAGACATATTCCAAAGAATTAGAGATATCATCGAGGTAAGTATATCTCTACCCATTCTCGACACTTGACTCGGTCAAGCTGTTCCTTTAAAATTGACCTGGCGTGCTTTCGTAGCCCAGAGTCCCCTTTCTATTGACCCGGTGTGCTTTTGTAGCCCGGTGTCCTTTTAAATTGACCTGGCGTGCTTTCGTAGCCCAGAGTCCCCTCTTTATTGACCCGGCGTGCTTTTGTAGCCCGGTGTCCTTTTATATTATCCTGGCGTGCTTTCGTAGCCCAAGGCCCATCTTTACAGGAGAAATATCCCCAATGAGCAGAGATGTCATCAGGTAAGTATATCTCTATCTATACCTTAAATACTTGTCGTTGTACGGTATTTTCACTTCGAGTAATTTGACACTCGATGGAGTTGTCCCTAAAGATTTTTCCCCAGATTGCGACGCCGGGCGACCAAAGAATGGTTCGGGTCCTAGCCAAGCAAAACCTCGTTTAGGCGACCGTAGAATGGTACGGGTCCTGGAAGGCGAACCCCGTTTAGGCGACCGTAGAATGGTACCAGTCCTGGAAGGTAAATCCCCATTTAGGCTACCGTAGAATGGTACGGGTCCTAGACACAACCAGCTCTGTCATACTAGGCGATCGTAGAATGGTACGGGTCCTAGGAAAGCAGTTTTCTTTATAAAGTCATGTTACTATTCCTTCCGGGCGACCGTAGAATGGTATGGGTCCCTGGACGTGTAGCACCAATTTATCTTGAGTTACTCTACCCTCCTTGAAGGTAAGTTATTCCAGGTAAATTCATTTATCATTTGCATTAGCATTTCCACGCATCATATATATTGCATTAAAAAAAAAGGGAATTCATTTTCCAACATAAAGTCATTTAGTGCATGTGCATAATTAAAATTAGGTCTCAATTGTCCTATTGATAATTTTTCTGGTAGAAGCTTGATAAAGCCATCATGCATGGGCCTTCATTGAATTTTTCCTCAAAGACCAAAAATAATTGTCTTTGAAACCCCGAATTTGTTCAGTCATCTTTGTACTTGATGAGAATTCCAAGTACCTATTTATAAAATGTTTCCAAATGTCTAGTGTGAATTCTAGATATTTGAACTTTTAAACGCTTGATGTGATTTCCAAGCGTTTGTCTTTCCAAACATCGATGTGATTTCCGGACGTTTAGTAAAAGTTTTCAAATGTCTGACATAAGAATCAGATTTTTGAAGTTTCAAGTATTTGATGCAATTTCTAGGTGCTTAGAATCTGATGAGAATTCCAGATCCCTAAAGACTTTGAGCCTTTCAATTATCTAAAGGGAGTTTCGGATGATTGACAGTCTCATCGGAATCATTTCACACCTAAATCCTCAAAACAGGTATGACAGTACGTGTTCTTCTTTGCATTTGCATTTCATTGGTCATGGACACATGGAGATCTATGTTCCTGACCATATCATTGCATTTACATTGCATCCTTTATTCTTTAAAAAAAAAAAAAAAAGTCAAGTCATTAACATTTGCATATGCATTTCATATTTCATTTTGCATGGTTTAAATTTAGGTGTCATATATCTTTGAAGGAAACCTCTATGAGCTTCCCTTCAAAGAGGGGCAGCTGTTGACACCTAATTTTGGAAAAATAAAATTGCATTTTGAACAAAAGGAAAATAAGGGGAAGATCAATATGATTTGGTTATGAATGGAATGTGGAAATTCTGATTAGCAATCTTTGCTCCGGCGAATTTTCAAATCATAATAAATGTGGAAGGAAATTCTCGATCGAGAAATCAGGTGAATAAAAGGGCAGGGATTTTGATAAAATGGAAGGAATCAAAACATTCGAGGAAAAATCAAACCGATTGCAAGATTTTGCTCCAATTTGCAGACCATAAATTGAGGCAACGAAAAAAGAAAGCTCAAAAATTGCCATGGAAGATGGTGCTCGGAACCACTATAAAAAGGAGACCAAATTTTGTGAAAAAGGGAAGAGGAGAGCGGAGCTCAGGAGGCGATTTTCAAAAATTCAGAGCAAATGTGAGGAAGGTTTTCTCCTTCGTTTCTTTCGAGTTCAAATTTCTTTAGGGGAGTCGACGATCTCGAGAATTCTTCGATTGGTCTATTGGATGGTGCAGTCCTCTTGACGATGCCCTATGTTCATCATGCTTCATGGATATTGACGACAAGCATAAAGCTAAGTCGAGCTTCTTCTTTTTTTAAGTTTGATTGTGTGCAATTCCAATTTGCTATTCGCACTAAGGTGATTTTATTTTTTCTTGCCTAGATTAAACTCCTACACCTCGACAATAATTCCAGCAGCGAGACATCGAAGTGGCCAACGTACCTAAGCGCTGATTGCCATCCAATGATTTCACTGCAATTCAATGCCGAACAAAAGGCCACACAATTCCATATTCCACCATAATTGACAAGAGAGAGACGACAAGAGTTGTGATTTTGAAATACACTTATTCCCAACTATAAAAAAATAAAACTCGAAAATTAATTGGCCATATATAAAAGTTGCCAGTAAAGAAAGACACACCACAATTGTTTTATGTAAACAATCACGCCCGGAATGATTAAAATTTTAAGGCGCTATGGACATCTGACAACGAAAGAGTACGTCAAGGATATGACCCGAGATATAATTATGATGGAGTCAAACTAGAATAATCCTTGTGATTTTGAAATACACTTTTTAATTATAATTCATAATCTTCTATGCCACAACAATTTTGTTGACGACAAAAAATAATTTTCATTAATTCATTCTTGTAAGATTTTCCTAATCGTTAATTTCCACTAAACAAATCTGACAAATTTTCTATTTACTATTTAAATAGGACTACTAACTGATATAATCACTTATTATTTGTCATATCATTTAGTGCATGAGTCTTAGTATCTCTAGCATTGCCTCTCAAATTAGTATTTGATTAATGCTTGTTCTTCTTTCCTTCTTTATCCAGTGAAGTCAAAACCCAAACTGTAAGCTTATCGATGAATATGGATAGGATCGACATATCTCCCAAGACAAGACATCTTTCACTGTGCCTTTTGTTGTATTACACAAATTGTACCAAAACAAAACAAAGAAGAGAAAAACAGACACCAAGCGAAAAACATGAAGAAGTTCCTAGCCACCAAAGTAGCGGTAGGTGTGGTTATGTTGCTATTTTTGGTGGGAACAATAGTGAAACAAAACGAGGCATGCGGGGTTCTAAATAACGGCAATGTGGGAGGTTGGGCAAATTATAAGGCGAGTGTTCTTGTTCTCCAAGTCCTGCAAAAGGGTCCAGTTCCTCCTCCCGGAGATTCAGGCGGCCACACTCCGGTCGCCAACACCACCAACACCCAAGCCTTCGCTGGTTGAGCTGTGGTTCCCCATGGTTACTCCAATCACATCCCTAAGTCCAGCATGGATGCCGATCGCAAGTAGTTGGAGCTCACGGAAGGACACTCATATCAACGGGATTGTGTGTGTTGTGGAAATCGAATTCCTAAAAGTTAAGGAGTCTGTAAGTATAGAGATTTGAAGATAACAATAATATAGTCATGCGCACCAATAAAACAATAGAATTATGTGCAGTTATGCACTGATAAATTGTCTTTAACCTTTCAAATGGTTCATACTCCCATCGACATGAAGACTTGGGAGAATCCTTTCATTGGATGTGGTTCATACTCATAACAATTTTCTTACAATTTAGGCATTTATTTTATTTGTAATTTGAGCTTTGGCAAGTGGTTTTCTTGTCTTGTGCCTTATGTTCCATGGATATCCATTTATTTACTAGAAGATTCTTGAATTATCTAGGTGTCTATAAACCAAATAAATATAAACCATTAAATCATATGGACCCTCAAAATCCAATGACTGGTATTGATTGGGTTGTATGGTCTTAATTTTTTAATGGACTTTGCTAACATAACAGTTTTCGGGTTATTATGTCAGAATAATTTATAATTATTTACTATTTCTTTTTGTATGATTTAGTATAGACTATTATTTTCATAATAGTTTAAAGACTATCATCCAATCAATTTTCTTTTTTGATTACCCTATCTCCAACAATGTGTTCCAAAATTCTTTTCTGTAATAATGATAGTTTAAGGAGGTCGCAATTCGGTAATTCATTAGCAATCTTTTTACATAGTAGATTTTATTTACAAGTCTCTGTATTAGATGTTAGAAATAAATTATGATAGATGGACAATCCACTAGATTTTTGGCACATAGATATATAATTAACAAACCATATATCCTCAAAATCCGAATCTCCAACCCCTTGCCATGTTAATTTTTGAATTGAAGGCCTTGTTAAAAATACATGGTCTCAAATCATTTGACTTTTCACCTAAGGATAACAGTAAGTGTTTATCTAAAAGATTAAAACTAGCTTTTGAATGAGTTGATATTAGTTCCACGAAATTCTATATGGCCTTAGAGTTATGTAGCTCATGAAAGGCCATTAATTATCATTAAGATAGGACTTTGAACTTTAGATCATCGATTTCTTCTCGAACCACGAAACATGTACTTAACCTTATGGGGTTCACTATTATTGAGCTGATATTGGATGGTTGATAAATCATATAAACTAAGACCTTCTGACCTTTAATCATGTTTGGTCTCACTAAAAGTCCACATGACTAATGGTTCACATGGTCTATCAACCATACAATTCAATTTTCTAGCTTAGTGGTTAAGGAGAGAACTTGCGTATGTGGATTAGGTGCCCGATATATGTTTGAATCCTCATGCTATCAAATGCAAACAATCCATGTTTGGGCCACGCCACCCACCTAGGCTTCAACTCGCATCTTATATGATTTATGAATTTCTTAGATGGATGTTTTGTTGGTTCAGGATTTACCTATTTGGTGTGCTTAATCATCCTAAAAGAGATTGTACTTGAATAACGTCATGGAGAACAAGAACTTCTCATGAATCCATCCCGTGGGGCGATTCTTATTCTTTTCAACGGTTTTAACTTACAGAACATATCAAATATCTGATTTTTGTCTTCATTATCTTTCGCCGGTTATCATCATTAACGTAAAGCTCTGGAATTGGGAGATACATAAGTCAAGTATGGATATAGATTTTACTTTGATCATCAGTCAAAATATGCGTGTTGGACACTTTGCCATGATCCAAGTTGGTCAGATCAGAAGTAAATTTTATAAATTTCAAAGGGAAGACAAGAAGCATGAGACCGATTGAATAAAGTCGGATTTGGAGCGATCCACGCTCCACGTAACCTAGCTACGGTCTTTAAAGAGTTTAAAAGCAATAAACGGAGAATGAAATATTGTATCATCCATTACGAATTTGTTGATTGAAAAACTAGTCACAAAGAGATTGATGAATTTAAATTTAGTCCACCGTCTGCGAAAAATGCTATTTCCACGAATGGTGTTATACTTTTGACATGTATACTTAGCGATAATTTACGTATGGAATGAATCAATTCTTTCTCTTGGTATAAACTTGTATGCATGTTGCTGTCCTAACTACTAGCACTTTGTGGAAATGATCATTTCTGTTGACTGCGAAAATATAGAACTCGAAAATTAATTGGACATATACTAAAAGTTGCCAATAAAGAAAGACAGACCAAAAGTTGTCATATGTAAACAATTACGCTTGGAATGATCAACATTCTGGGACGTCAAGTTTAGATTTAGATTTTACTTTGATCGTGCAATCATATATGTGTCCGACGCTGCTCGTGATCCACGACGGTCAAATAAAAAGTCAACATTGATGTAGAGATAAAAAGCTTAAAAACTTGAGTTAAAAAAAAATCACTGCACCCAAACATACTCTTCTCGAGGATTTTCTTGAAAACAGATGTGTGTGTTCAATCTGCAAAATTGTCGTGTGCGATTACATCATTCCCATATGCTGTGGATATGATCAAACGAGTCCTTCAAGGACGAGACCTTAGCTGTTCCAAGACCGACCAATTCAAACTCTTATTTTTCTTCAAAAACCCGTGTCCAACAATTTAATCGGAAGAATAGAGGAAACACACAGAACTCTAAGCTGGCGTTTGCCTATAAATGCGAGAGATATCTCTCACAAGATGAGGTATCCTTCATTGTACATTTCGTTAAAGCTAGTGAAACATTGTCCCAAGACCGAAAAAACCAGACAAAAAAAAAAGCCAGGAAAATAGCTATAAGATGATGAAGTTCCCGAGAGTTGGTGTGATTTTGCTACTTCTGGTGGGAACATTAGTGCAACCGGATGAGGCACGCAGGGTTCTTCAAAACCTGGAAAGGGGTCCGGTGCCACGTCGCGGAGGTCCTGCCTACACTCCAGCCCCCCCTAAAAGTATTGCCGACAGCACCGACACCAGGGCCTTCGCTGATCAAGCCATGGCCCCTTCGGCTGAGGTTAAATCCGGTGGCATTTTTAAGTGATGGAACAATTGCTGATCGCAAATAGTCGGAGATCGACAAAGGATACTTATCAATAAGAATGTATGTGTTGTGGATATTAATAACCTAGAGCCCAATGCATAGATGCAAATGTAGAGGCTTAGTGGAACCATTAATAAAAGTCAATTTGGCATGAATAAATATTTTAAAATTTCCAATGCTTAGTTTCCATCTATTGTGTAGAGCATGTAATTTGGAGAAATCTTGTCTTGTTCGATTTAATCCTCTATTTCTTAGCAATTTTCTTATTTAGTGAATGTTCTATCAACAAATTGAGAAGTATCCAATAAGTAGTAATTCGACATTGTCGCCCTTTCACAAAAAATAAAAGTAAAAAATTCATCGCCCAAATGTCTTATTAGTGTGGAAACATTGATTCTCTATTCCCAATTCCACGTTTGTGTTCTTGAGGTATTTTTCTTATTTAGAGAGGCATGGAATAGTCATTAAAATGTCATATGAAAGAAAAGATCTGGGCCTAATCGTCCTGATAATATTGTTATGAAGTGTTATAAGAAAAGATCTAGCGATAACCATTAGAATAAGTGTTAAAAAAAAAAAAAAAAAAAAAGCCTTTAGAATAAGCCATCACTTGTTTTAAAAATATAATTTATATTGTCGCCGTCAAGTGTTGATGTCCGGGTAAATTGCAAGTGAAGTTCGTTTCCATGGTTTTTTTTTTTTTTTTTATTCAGTTGTCAAATGAAAAAAAGTTATGTTTCTCAAAGAAATAGACTAAAGTCAAAGCAACATTGCAATAGTTGTGAATCAATGTAATTAGTGTGAAGAAATGGTAGAAAAAGCAAAAAACTTAAAGATATGAGAAGTGTTTTTAAATATCAAAGTTTATAATTAATACTTTAGGGTGCGAATTTGATAATTTCATTAAGTATTTTCCCCTAGAAACGAAAACCCCATCCCGTTCAACCAATTGCAAAGGTCCCCACTTTTTATTGACTGATGTTCACAAAAAAATCTATTTTGGTAGCTAATTTTGTCAATAGCCACTTACCACATTGCGGTCATTTTTATTATTAATTTTTTTTTTCCAAAAACAAATAAATCACCGTGGTTTCTTTTTTCATGTAACATATGCATGTATGAAGGACTCGTTCTTCATTCTATTTATTAATGCCACTTATTCTTGGATTTATCAAACCATCGGCATTTTGTGTTATTAATAATTAACGTCTCTCAAAAAGATCGCTCAACATCAATTTCTTTTTCAAGAAAACCACTTGTTTAAGGGCTTACTAGGAAAAAGGGACGAGTAATTAAGTTAATATTATCAATGCACGGGAACCTTCTTTTGTATATAAAATAATTAGTATCTCTCCATATACTCTTTGAATATAAACTCCTTTTTTTTTTTTTGTTGTTGAAAAAACCACTTGTTCTAGGGCTTAAAAGGATTCGACCAAAAAAAAAAAAAAAAAAAAAAAAAAGGAAAAGGGATGAAAATTAAGTGAACATCTATTATGCACAAAAACCCTCTTTTTCGTTAATACGTTTGTGTTAGTCAATGAAAAAAACAGCCAATGCATAGTGATACAGTATCACCCGGTGATGATAGATAGGCTCTCCACTCAATTTTTGGCACACAAATATATAATCAAATAACCTAGCCTAACTATATCCTCAAAATCCGAATCTCCAACACCCTTACTTAACTATCAAGAGAAATGTCCGTTTTTTAATAGAAGGCCTTCTTAAAGATCCCAAACGTTTTAACTGTACACAAAATATAAAATTACTTGTTAATCTAAAAACTTAAACCTAACTATTAAATAAGTGATAATAGTATCACAAAATTATATATGGTATCAACATTGTATAGTTCAAAAAGATTTTTTTATTTGCGATCAAATGGTAATTTGAACCCCAAAACATCGGTTTCTTCTTGAACCATAAAACATGTGGTTAAACTTATGGGCTCATTTATTACCGGGCCGATGTGGTGTGGCTTATAAATCAGGTATATTAAAATCATCTAACCTTGGTCTCGCTGAGGAGCGCATGGCAACAATGGTACAGATGAGGGGTTGGTCCACATGATCTATTGACTTGTCTATATGGATTAGATGCACGATACCGATTCCATTCCTCTCACCATCGAATGCAAATAATTTCATATTCGGGCTACACAATTTGTCTTGACTTGAACTTGCATGTTATATGATTCATGAGGTTATTTATTTGGTGTTTTATTGATTCAGGGTTTCACTACTTAGACGGGTGTTATTTCCACAAAAGAGATTGCACTTGGCAATTATGTCATGAGCAACAAGAACTTCCCTCGAAACTGCCCGATGGAGTGATTTTTATTTTTTCAAAGGTTTTGACTTGAAAGAATAGATTAAAATACTCTACTTTCGTCTTCTTTCTGCTTCCCATGAACACTTTTGGTCAGATAAGAAGAAAATTTAATAATCAAAGGTTATACAAGGAGGATGAGATCGATTGAATTAAGCTGGACTGGGAAAACTTGTGGGTCAACAAATACCAAAACGCAAACGTTGTTTGGCGTGGCTCCTCCGAATGCGTACCCGAATGGCTTGCCTCGGTTTGGCGTGGCAGCCGATACCAAACAAGGGGTGCGGTCATGAAGTCATTATATCCATCGGTATGCCTGCTGGATGAATTTAAAGGAGTTCATCGGTAGCTAATAGAGAAAAATGATATCCCAGCTGATATACTGAATATTGTAATTTCCCTTAAGTGTTCATATTTAATGAATTTGTGTTTTCATTATTAATGCCTATAAGTCTTTGTTGACATTTATGCATCTTAATGCTTAGTGCATTATAAAAAATTGAGAAAGTATGTCGGACAGATAAAATATTGGCCCACTCACACAGGTAGTCGCCTCTATTTATTATGTGATAAATAGAGATGATACGATTTTTAAGCTTATTATCTAGGTGATAATCGAAATCTCAAACTTAAAATATATATGTCATCTTAACTGAGTGTTAAGATGATGACATAATATTCATTATGTCCAAAAGTAAAATAACTCACATATTTTACTTTATCCATCTATGATGCCAGATGTGAGTTTTAATGAATTCTATGAATGAGTAGATATGTGAACTCAAGTTAGATATTAAATATGTCTGAACTATCATCTATACGGTATTGAAGGTGTAGACATACGCTCCATGGGAAAGGAGTTAATACCGTAATACGTATTTCAATATTTCTATTCAATGTTTGCTATCTTAGAATGTTGCCAATGATCATGAATTGATTCGATCTAATGAAACATTTCTAGAAAAGCGAGTTAAACTGAAATTGAGAGTTTTAAGGAAAGAAGAATATCGAATTTAGAGAATTACATTTTAGTTTTGTATTCACTGGTCAACCAATTATGGTTGTTTTCGAGATAATCATAATTGTGAATACAATATCTCATTATTTAAAAAGAGATCAAGAGAGATATAAATGTGATCGATCGATCTAGGGTACTTGCATACTGAATCTACTCAAAGTGTGATGCCCAATTTAAGCTGCTATATATTCCTAACAGATGTATGGCAACGAGCTCTCAAAGTATGCTAGTCGCATGGATTATTCACCGGTATAAATGTTATAGAGAGGTAAAGAATATTATGTTTGGCCCACCATGTGCGAGTGAGAGATGATGGGTTTTATGTGATGATGGGCTTATTTAGGTCCGTCCGCCCATGTTGGGCCAAAAACGGCTCTTAAATGAAGGGCCCATTGACGAAGAGGCAGTAATTGTAGATAAAAGAATAAAGGGGAAACTCTTTGAAGTTGGTTAACTAAGAAGTTACGTAATTAGAAAAAAGAGGGAATACGTTTTCTGTTTTACGCTTAGTTTTCTCCCCTATGCTCCTCTTCAAGAACAATATCAGATTTCTTCCTCAAACTGCGACATCGGTGTTTAATTTATGAAAGATAAGGTACGTTTGACTTCGTAATGTACCTTATGATCGGTGTAACATGTGTTCCTAGGCATGCTTTCCGCATTCATTTTTGGGGTTCGATTGAGTATCGGATCATCTTTGGGAATCCGCTTCCCAACACTCGCAAAAGAGATTGCACTTGGTAATTACGTCATGAGCAGCAAGAACTTCCCTTGACACCGCCCCATGAAGCGATTCTTATTTTTTCAACAGTTCTGACTTGAAAGAATCAGATTGAAATACTCTATTTTTGTCTTCTTTCTACTTCCCATGAACACTTGGAATGGGGAAATCTGTAAAGTCAAGTCCCGATTCAGATTTTACTTTGATCATCTCGCAAATGTGGTTCAACACATTTGGTCAGAGAAGAAGAAAATTTAATGGTCAAAGGTTATACAAAGAGGATGAGCTCAACTGAATAAAGCTGGAAAACTTGTGGGTCGACAGATACCCGAATGCAAACGCTATTTGTCCGGTTCAAAGAAGACATAAGCGCGGTGAAGCTGGTCTTAAATCTTGATTTACACCTGTTAGAGTTGAAACATTCTCTTCCTTTGACGTGATATATAACAGAGTCAATGCTAGATTAAACCTCCATACAAGAAAGTACAAAATCATGTCTTATTATGACTGCATCGTTAAAAGAAGTTCACCTCTATTGTATCACACTTTGGACCGCTAACGTCCTGCTCATGCCCACTTTGCTTCACGCATCAGGAGCGACCCACACTCCAAGTAACCTAGCTATGGACATCGAGGGTTTTAAAAACAGTGACTGGAGAATCAAATCTTAAATCGTCTACTACAAAATTTGCGGATTGGAGACATGGTCATAGATAGATTAATGAATTTATATCTTGTTGATTTTTGCAAATGATGTTAGACTTTTGACATGTATACGTAGCGATAACTTGTGTCTGAATAGAATACTGATTTTCTTTGAGGCAAAAAATTATATACATAATGATGTCCTAACTATTAGCACTTTGTGAAAATTATCAATTATGTTGACTGCGCAATAATAAAACCAGAAAATGAATTGGGCATATAATAAAAGTTGCCAATAAAGAAAAAGGACATACCGAACGTTGTCTTTTGTAAATAATTTTGACCGTAATGAATACTTTTCTAGGACGCTGCGGAAATAATACAATGAAAGACTACGTCATGGACGAGACACAAGACATTGTTCTTCGATGACCGAATCAAACCTGAATATAAATATTTCCCAATGGAAAATATTTTCGTAATCTATAATCTTCTATGCTTAAATATTTTCGTTGATGATTAAATTTTTTTTTTTTGTAATTTCATTTCTATAAGCAATACAAATAATTATTTTTATGAAAAATGTTTTTTAAATTGTTAATTTTCAGCGAGACAAATGCACATGTGATAGGGTTTTCATTAGTGCTTAAATTGGCTTACCATTTAAATTAACTGCTAACTCTTTACCAAGTGATTTAGCGAACACATTAGTATACGAGTTTTGGTATTTTAGCATTACTTTGCAAATTCTTATTGATTAATACCTGTTCTTCTTGCCCTCTTTAACCAGTGAAGTCAACCCAAATCTAGTCTCTTGCTGTGGCAGTCAAAAATCAAAATCCCGTCTTCAAGAATCTGATGAGAGGAATCGAGGAAACACAAACTATAAGCTTATCGATGTACATAAACAGGATCCACGGATCTCCCAAGACAAGACATCCTTCATTGTACGTTCTGTCGTGGTTAGAAACAAAACCGTTCCAAAACAAGCGAAAAAGATGACGAAGTTGCTAATTTCAAAAGTTGCAGTTGCTGTGGCTATTTTTCTATTTTTGGTGGGTACAATGGTGCATCCGAACGAGGCATGCAGGGCACCGATTAAGGGCAAAGAGCAAGCTTGGGCCAATGATAAGCCAAGTGTCCCTGTTCTCCAAGTCCTGCAAACGGGTCCGGTCGGACCTCCCGGTACTCCGGGCTACACTCCGGGTACCGAAACCACCAACACCCGGGCCTTTGCCAGTCGTGCTGTGGCTCCTCCACTTGGATACTCAGACCACATTCCTAAGTCCAACGTGGCTGCTGATTGCAAATAGTCGGAGCTTATTGAAGGAAATATGATTTACAGGGCTATGTATGTGTTAGAACCAATAATATAGTCATCTGCAAGAAAAAGAAATTATATAATCATATCCAGGAATAATTTGTCTTTAACCTTCGAATGGTTGATTACCATCTATTGTGTACGAAATGTAATTAGCATGGTGAAAACATGCTCAATTTGTTTAGTATTCTAAGGGCGCGTTTGGTAATGCTTTTGTTTCCGAAAACAATTTCTATTAGAAATGATTTTTTTTTTTAATTCTGTTCCTAGGAATAATTTCTAAGTATTTTAAGGCGTTTGGTAACTATCCAAAATTTTTATTCTCAAAATAAAATTGTGTTTGGCACCATTTTCAAAATTTCTACTCTAAATCATTTTCTTTTAAATGTTTAATAATTTTATTTCTTATTTCTTTTTCTCTTCTTCCTCAGTCGGTTGCCGGCCTTGGGATGACCAGTGACCAGCCCGGACGAGGGTCGGCAACCTCGTCAAAGGGTCGCTAGCCCTCGGCGAGGCCGCGCCTCATCGGCCAAGCCTCGCCCGGCTAGGTGAGGCTCATTGGTGGCCGGGGAGGCTCCGACGAGGCTCATGTGGCTACCGATGAGGCTCGGCCTTGCTGGTGGTTGGGCAAGCCTCCGGCGAGCTCGTTGAAGCTCGCCCAATCGGTCACCAACAACCAGCGATGGTGGTGGATGGCAGCGGCGATTGTGGCCGATGGCGGTGGCAGTGGAAAAAGAAGAGAAAACAAGAAGGAAAGAAGAAGAGAACCAAAAAAAAATAAAATAAAAATGGATTGGCTTGTTTCTGGAATTGTTCCCGGGATCAAAGAATCGACTTTTTTTTACTTCTCGATTATGTTCCAAATCTACTACCAGGAAAAAAAAAAGTTGTTCCGAGAAATAAAAATTTTACTAAAGGGATTTCTGTTCTAAATCTACTCTCGGGAACAAAAGTATAGGAATTTTCACTATTTGATCGATTGCCAAACGTGCCATAAATGGAGTTAATTAATCTAGAACAGAATTTAATAGGAATGTAAAATATAGCTTTCTTGAAAATCTAGAAAAACTCTTTATTTCGTACACTAGTCATTATGTATGAGATAATAATTTCATTTGCAGATAGAAATATTAAATACAATTAAAATCATAAAGAAGACATTATTAGAAGAATAATTACATTAGTCTTTAATCTTGTAAATAGAAATGTTAAAGTATCATCCAAATTGCTTAACAACATGTCCTAAACGCTCTTTATAATTATAAATTAAGTTTTTGGGTTAGGTTTTCTAATATGGTATTAGAGCCAATGTTATTCCTTTTGCGAATGTGCTTGAGAAAGTATGCTGCGTACCCTTAAATAGTATCATTAAAATTGGACAGTGCAAATGACATGTCCGCTTTATCTCTCTTGAACAAACAAGGACTTTCCACTAGCGTCCAAAGTGGAGTGATTCTTAATTATTTTCAACGACTTTAATTTAAGAACATCTCAATCCTTTCTTTTTCATCTCATTGCTTGTTTTCCAAGAACATGTGGAGACCCCGATAGACTTGCTTCTCGCTATTTTCATCATCAGTTACGTAAAACCTGAATTGGTAAATTATGCGTATTAAACACATCTTGTCACGATCCTCGGTGGTCAAATGAGATGTAAGTTTTATAAAGTCAAAGGTAAGACGAAGAGGATGAGATCTTTTGAATAAAACTAGACATGAACATCCTCTGACGGTTTCGAAGTGGGCAGTGTGGGGGCACGGAGTTGAAAACTGTCTTTATCACATTCGTAGAAACATTCTCTTCCACCGACGCCATATAAATAGTATCGATACTAGATTAACCAAGAATTTTGGTCCATCATCTTGTATCATTCGTGGGATTTGATCCTTTGTATTTTCTTTTCACATGATCAGGTCCTCAAAAAATTTTATTTGTGTGATCAAGTCCTTCATGTCGCAACCTCCTTGAAAACCTCCTTGAACCCCTCCTTGAACCCTCGTGGGTGTGCAGAGGTTAATGATTTACTAAGGCACGGGCTAGGCCTAGCCGGTGCTCTCCCTAACTTACCAAACAGGGCAACGTCGTCTCAACAAAGTGGATGAACTCAAGGACGCTCGGTTTTGGCCTAAAGCGAGGGCGGAAACTAGATCTTGTTGAGGCATTTTGTGGAGCGGGTGGCGTGCGACATAGAACAAGGGTCTCCCTACTCAACCGGGACTCAAACTCCCACCCGTCCCGTCAACATTCGACACCTCAGACCCACGACATCAAGACACGGATAAAGTTTATGGACACCATCCAAATAAAACTCAACTAAATAAAAATGTGGGTAAAGTTTTTGTTCGTAATTCACTGATCAAAAGACAATTTCCTCCAACTTTGAGATAGTGAAAACGATTCTTTCGATGTTGTTTGCTAAGGAGAAGGTTCGTTTTTGGGGGTGAACGGTTTCCCTATCTTGTGCCTTATGTTCTGTGGATATCCATCTATTTAATAGAAATTTTCTTAAATTGTTGGTGTTTATAAACTCAATATATATCATATGGACCCAACCTCAAAATCCAACAACTGATATCGATCCGGTCATATGGCTTCAATTTTCTGATTGCCCTGTCTCCAGCAATATGTGTTCCAAAGTTAAATAATGGTAGTTTAAGGAGGTGTTATTGTGTTCTTATTCTAGTGAGCTACTCAACCTGCTCTAAATTCTTAGCAACTCAAAGACAACGATACGGAGAAAACTATCTGTTGGCCCGGAATTCTCGCGATTTACAGTTTTTAGAGAGGTCGCAATTTGGTAATTCATCAGCAGTTTTTTAACGCAGTAGATTTTGTTTACAAGTCTTTGTTTAGATGTTAGAAATGGATGATGATAAATGGACACTCCCCTAGATTTTTGGCACATAAATTTATAATCAACAAACTATATCCTCAAAATCCCTATCTCCGACTGCCTTGCCATGTCAATTTTTGAATAGAAGGCCATGTTAAAAATACACGCCCCGCATCATTTGACTTTTTACCTAAGGATAACAACGAGTGTTGATCTACAAGCTTAGAAATGGCTTTTGAATGAGTTGGTAGTAGTTCCACGAAATTTAATATGATATCAGACTTGTGTAGCTCATAAAGGCCCTCAATTTGACATTGAGATAGGAATTTGAACTCTTGGATCATCGGTTTCTACTTGAACCATGAAACATGTACTTGACTTTATGGGATTCACTATAATGAAGCAGATTTTGCATGGTTGGTCGATAAATCACATAAACTAAGGTCATTTGATTATTAATCATGTTGATCTCACAGTAAAGCCCACATGAGTAATGGTTCGTGTGGTTCATGGACCATACAATTCAGTTTTATTAGTGGTTATGGAAGGAACTCGTGTGTATGGATTAGGTATATGTTAGGAGTTTAAATCCTCACGCCATCAAGTGCAAACAATCCATGTTTAGGCTGCGCAACCCACCCAAGCTTGAATTTGCATCATACATGATCCATGAAATTATTAGCTGAATATTTTATGGGTTCAAGATTACCTGCTTAGGTGTGCTTAATCGTTGTAAAAGAAATTGTACTTGAAATATTACATCACGAACAACAAGAACTTATCAAATATTTTGTAGTCTTCATCTTATTTTCCGTCGGTTATCAGCATTAACGTAAAGCTCTGGAATTGGGAGATATACAAGTCAAGTCCAAATTCAGATTTACTTTGATCATCAAGCAACGTGTTGGACACTTTGCCAAGATAAAAAATGGTCAAAGAAAAAATAAATTTTATAAATTTAAAAGGGAAGACATAGAATGAGACCGATTGAATAAAGTTGGATTGGGAGGGATCCACACTCCAAGTAACCTAGGTCTTTGTAAGGATTTAAAAGCAATAACCGGAGAATCAAATTTTGTATCATCCACTACGAATTAGGCATAGAGAGATTAATGAATTTGAAGTTAGTCCACCATGTATGAAAATTGCTATTTTCACGAATGGTGTTAGACTTTTGACATGTAGACTTAGTGATAATTTAACATATGGAATGAATAAATTACTTCTCTTGGCAAAAAATTATATGCATGTTGATGTCCTAACTATTAGCACTTATGGAAATTATTATTCCCAACTATAAAAAACTAAAACTCGAAAATTAATTGGCCATATATAAAAGTTGCCAGTAAAGAAAGACACACCACAATTGTTTTATGTAAACAATTACGCCCGGAATGATTAAAATTTTAAGGCGCTATGGACATCTGACAACGAAAGAGTACGTCAAGGATATGACCCGAGATATAATTCTGATGGAGTCAAACTAGAATAATCCTTGTGATTTTGAAATACACTTTTTAATTATAATTCATAATCTTCTATGCCACAACAATTTTGTTGACGACAAAAAATAATTTTCATTAATTCATTCTTGTAAGATTTTCCTAATCGTTAATTTCCACTAAACAAATCTGACAAATTTTCTATTTACTATTTAAATAGGCCTACTAACTTATATAATCACTTATTATTTGTCATATCATTTAGTGCATGAGTCTTACTATCTCTAGCATTGCCTCCCAAATTAGTATTTGATTAATGCTCGTTCTTCTTTCCTTCTTTATCCAGTGAAGTCAAAACCCAAATTTAGTCTCCTGCTGTAGCGGTCAAAAATCAACAACCCGTGTCCAACGTTTCGAGCAAAATAATCGAAGAAACACACACAAACTGTAAGCTTATCGATGAATATGGATAGGATCGACATATCTCCCAAGACAAGACACCTTTCACTGTGCCTTTTGTTGTATTACACAAATTGTACCAAAACAAAACAAAGAAGAGAAAAACAGACACCAAGCGAAAAACATGAAGAAGTTCCTAGCCACCTAAGTAGCGGTAGGTGTGGTTATGTTGCTATTTTTGGTGGGAACAATAGTGAAACCAAACGAGGCATGCAGGGTTCTAAATAAGGGCAATGTGGGAGGTTGGGCAAATGATAAGGCAAGTGTTCTTGTTCTCCAAGTCCTGCAAAGGGGTCCAGTCCCTCCTCTCGGAGATTCAGGCGGCCACACTCCGGTCGCCAACACCACCAACACCCAAGCCTTCGTTGGTTGAGCTGTGGCTCCCCATTGTTACTCCAATCGCATCCCTGAGTCCAGCATGGATGCCGATCGCAAGTAGGTCGAGCTCACGGAAGGACACTCATATCAATGGGATTGTGTGTGTCGTGGAAATTGAATTCCTAAAAGTTAAGGAGTCTGTAAGTATAGAGATTTGAAGATAACAATAATATAGTCATGCGCACCAATAAAACAATAGAATTATGTGCAGTTATGCACGAATAAATTGTCTTTAACCTTTCGAATGGTTCATACTCCCCATCGACATGAAAACTTGGGAGAATCCTTTCATTGGATGTGGTTCATACTCATAACAATTTTCTTACAATTTAGGCATTTTATTTTATCTGTAATTTGGGCTTTGGCAAGTGGTTTCCTTGTCTTGTGCCTTATGTTCCATGGATATCCATTTATTTACTAGAAGATTCTTGAATTATCTGGGTGTCTATAAACCAAATAAATATAAACCATTAAATCATATGGACCCTCAAAATCCAATGACTAGTATTGATTGGGCTGTATGGTTTCAATTTTTTAATGGACTTTGCTACCATAAATTTTTTTGGATTATTAAGCCAGAATAATTTATAATTATTTACTATTTATTTTTGTATGGTTCAGAATAGACTAGTATTTTCATAATAGTTTAAAACTATCATCCAATCAATTTTCTTTTTTGATTACCCTATCTCCAGCAATGTGTTCGAAAATTCTTTCTTGTAATAATGGTAGTTTAAGGAGGTCACAATTTGGTAATTCATTAGCAGTCTTTTTACATAGTAGATTTTATTTACAAGTCTTTGTATTAGATGTTAGAAATAAATTATGATAGATGGACAATCCACTAGATTTTTGGCACATAGATATATAATTGACAAACCATATATCATCAAAATCCGAATCTCCAACCCCTTGCCTTGTTAATTTTTGAATTGAAGGCCTTGTTAAAAATACATGGTCCAAAATCATTTAACTTTTCACCTAAGGATAACAGAAAGTGTTAATCTAAAAGTTTAAAACTAGCTTTTGAATGAGTTGACGTTAATTCCACGAAATTCTATATGGCATTGGAGTTATGTAGCTCATAAAAGGCCATTAATTTGTCATTAAGAGAGGACTATGAACTTTAGATCATCGATTTCTTCTTGAACCACGAAACATGTACTTAACCTTATGGGGTTCAATATTATTGAGCTGATATTGCATGGTTGATAAATTATATAAGCTAAGAACTTCTGACCTTTAATCATGTTGGTCTCACTGAAAGTCCACATGACTAATGGTCCATATGGTCTATCAACCATACAATTCAATTTTCTAGCTTAGTGGTTAAGGAGAGAACTTGCGTATGTGGATTAGGTGCGCGATATATGTTTGAATCCTCATGCTATCAAGTGCAAACAGTCCATGTTTGGGCCGCACCACCCACCTAGGCTTGAACTCGCATCTTATATGATCTATGAAATTATTAGATGGATGTCTTGTTGGTTTAGGATTTACCTATTTTGGTGTGCTTAATCATCCTAAAAGAGATTGTAATTGAATAACGTCATGGACAACAAGAACTTCTCATGAAACCATGCCATGGGGCGATTCTTATTCTTTTCAACGGTTTTAACTTACATAACATATCAAATATCTTATTTTTGTCTTCGTTATTTTTCGCCGGTTATCAGCATTAACGTAAAGCTCTGGAATTGGGAGACACATAAGTCAAGTATGGATATAGATTTTACTTTGATCATCAGTCAAAATATGCGTGTTGGACACTTTGCCATGATCCAAGTTGGTCAGATCAAAACTAAATTTTATAAATTTCAAAGGGAAGACAAGAAGCATGAGACCGATTGAATAAAGTCGGATTTGGAGCGATCCACGCTCCACGTAACCTAGCTACGGTCTTTAAAGAGTTTAAAAGCAATAAAGCAATAAACGGAGAATGAAATATTGTATCATCCATTACGAATTTGTTGATTGAAAAACTAGTCACAAAGAGATTGATGAATTTAAATTTAGTCCACCATCTGCAAAAATGCTATTTCCACGAATGGTGTTAGACTTTTGACATGTATACGTAGCGATAATTTATGTATGGAATGAATAAATTCTTTCTCTTGGTATAAACTTATATGCATGTTGCTGTCCTAACTACTAGCACTTTGTGGAAATTATCATTTCTGTTGACTGCGAAAATATAGAACTCTGAAAATTAATTGGACATATACTAAAAGTTGCCAATAAAGAAAGACAGACCAAAAGCTGTCATATGTAAACAATTACGCTTGGAATGATCAACATTCTGGGACGTCAAGTTTAGATTTAGATTTTACTTTGATCGTGCAATCATATACGTGTCCAACGCTGCTCGTGATCCACGACGGTCAAATAAAAAGTCAACGTTGATGTAGAGATAAAAAGCTTAAAAAGTTGAGTTGAAAAAACAATGACTGCACCCAAACATACTCTTCTCAAGGATTTTCTTGAAAACAGAAGTCTGTGTTCAATCTGCAAAATTGTCGTGTGCGATTACATCATTCCCGTATGCTGTGGATATGTTCGAACGAGACCTTAGCTGTTCCAAGACCGATAAATTCAAACTCTTATTTTTCTTCAAAAACCCGTGTCCAACAATTTAATCGGAAGAATAGAGGAAACACACAGAAACTCTAAGCTGCGTTTGCCTATAAATGCGAGAGATATCTCTCACAAGATGAGGCATCCTTCATTGTACATTTCGTTAAAGCTAGTGAAAAATTGTCCCAAGACCGAAAAAACCAGACAAAAAAAAAGCCAGGAAAATAGCTATAAGATGATGAAGTTCCCGAGAGTTGGTGTGATTTTGCTACTTCTGGTGGGAACATTAGTGCAACCGGATGAGGCACGCAGGGTTCTTCAAAACCTGGAAAGGGGTCCGGTGCCTCCTCGCGGAGGTCATGGCTACACTCCAAACCCCCCTAAAAGTTTTGCCGACAGCACCGACACCAGGGCCTTCGCTGATCAAGCCATGGCCCCTTCGCCTGAGGTTAAATCCGGTGGCATTTTTAAGTGATGGGACAATTGCTGATCGCAAATAGTCGGAGATCGACAAAGGATACTTATCAATAAGAATGTATGTGTTGTGGATATTAATAACCTAGAGCCCAATGCATAGATCCATATGTAGAGGCTCAGTGGAACCATTAATAAAGTCAATTTGGCATGAATAAATATTTTAAAATTTCCAATGCTTAATTTCCATCTATTGTGTAGAGCATGTAATTTGGAGAAATCTTGTCTTGTTCGATTTAATCCTCTATTTCTCAGCAATTTTCTTATTTAGTGATGTTCTATCAACAAATTGCGAAGTATCCAATAAGTAGCTTTTCAACATTGACGCCCTTTCACAAAAAATAAAAATAAAAAATTCATCGCCCAAATGTCTTATTAGTGTGGAAACATTGATTCTCTATTCCCAATTTCACGTTTGTGTTCTTGAGGTATTTTTCTTATTTAGAGAGGCATGGAATAGTCATTAAAATGTCATATGAAAGAAAAGATCTGGGCCTAATCGTCCTGATAATATTGTTATGAAGTGTTATAAGAAAAGATCTAGCGATAACCATTAGAATAAGTGTTAGAACAAAAAAAAAAAAAACATTTTGATTAAGTGATCTCTTGTTTTAATATAATTTATATTGTCGCCGTCAAGTGTTGATGTCCGGGTAAATTGCAAGTGAAGTTCGTTTCCATGGTTTTTTTTTTTTTTTTATTCAGTTGTCAAATGAAAAAGTTATGTTTGTCAAAGAAATAGACTAAAGTCAAAGCAACATTGCAATAGTTGTGAATCTATGTAATTGTAGTGTGAAGAAATGGTAGAAAAAGCAAAAAACTTAAAGATATGAGAAGTGTTTTCAAATATTAAAGTTCATAATTAATACTTTAGGGTGCGAATTTGATTTATTTCATTAGGTATTTTCGCCTAGAAACGAAAAACCCATTCCGTTCAACCATTGCGAAGGTCCCCACTTTTTATTGACTGATATTCACAAAAAATCTATTTCGGTAGCCAATTTTGTCAAGAGCCACTTACTTCATTGCGGTCTTTTTTTCTTTTTTTTCTAAAAACACATAAATCACCGTTGTTTCTTTTTTCATGTAACATATGCATGTATGAAGGACTCGTTCTTCATTCTATTTGTTAATGCCACTTATTCTTGGATTTATCAAACCATCGGCATTTTGTGTTATTAATAATTAACGTCTCTCAAAAAGATCGCTCAACATCAATTTCTCTTTTCAAGAAAACCACTTGTTTAAGGGCTTACTAGTAAAAAGGGACGAGTAATTAAGTTAATATTATCAATGCACAGGAACCTTCTTTTGTATATAAAATAATTAGTATCAATGCACAGGAACCTCTTTTTTTGTTGTTGAAAAAACCACTTGTTCAAGGGCTTAAAAGGATACGACCAAAAAAAAAAAAAAAAAGGCTTAAAAGGAAAAGGGATGAAAATTAAGTCAACATCTATTATGCACAAAAACCCTCTTTTTCGTTAATACGTTTGTGTTAGTCAATGAAAAAAACAGCCAATGCATAGTGATACAGTATCACCCGGTGATGATAGATAGGCTCTCCACTTAATTTTTGGCACACAATATATAATCAAATAACCTAGCCTAACTATATCCTCAAAATGCGAATCTCCAACACCCTTACTTAACTATCAAGAGACATGTCCGTTTTTTAATAGAAGGCCTTATTAAAGATCCCAAACGTTTTAACTGTACACAAAATATAAAATTACTTGTTAATCTAAAAACTTAAACCTAACTATTAAATAAGTGATAACAGTATCACAAAATTATATATGGTATCAGAATTGTATAGTTTATAAAGATTTTTTTTATTTGCGATCAAATAATAATTTGAACCCCAAAACATCGGTTTCTTCTTGAACCATAAGACATGTGCTTAAACTTATGGGCTCATTTATTACCGGGCCGATGTGGTGTGGCTTATAAATCAGGTATATGAAAATCATCTAACCTTGGTCTCGCTGAGGAGCGCATGGCAACAATGGTACAGATGAGGGGTTGGTCCACATGATCTATTGACTTGTCTATATGGATTAGATGCACGATACCGATTCCATTCCTCTCACCATCGAATGCAAATAATTTCATATTCGGGCTACGCAATTTGTCTTGACTTGAACTTGCATGTTATATGATTCATGAGGTTATTTATTTGGTGTTTTATTGATTCAGGGTTTTCACTACTTAGACGGGTGTTACTTCCGCAAAAGAGATTGCACTTGGCAATTATGTCATGAGCAACAAGAATTTCCCTCGAAACTGCCCGATGGAGTGATTTTTATTTTTTCAAAGGTTTTGACTTGAAAGAATAGATTAAAATACTCTACTTTCGTCTTCTTTCTGCTTCCCATGAACACTTTTGGTCAGATAAGAAGAAAATTTAATAATCAAAGGTTATACAAGGAGGATGAGATCGATTGAATTAAGCTGGACTGGGAAAACTTGTGGGTCAACAAATACCAAAACGCAAACGTTGTTTGGCGTGGCTCCTCCGAATGCGTACCCGAATGGCTTGCCTCGGTTTGGCGTGGCAGCCGATACCAAACAAGGGGTGCGGTCATGAAGTCATTATATCCATCGGTATGCCTGCTGGATGAATTTAAAGGAGTTCATCGGTAGCTAATAGAGAAAAATGATATCCCAGGCTGATATACTGAATATTGTAATTTCCCTTAAGTGTTCATATTTAATGAATTTGTGTTTTCATTATTAATGCCTATAAGTCTTTGTTGACATTATGCATCTTAATGCTTAGTGCATTATATAAAATTGAGAAAGTATGTCGGACAGATAAAATGTTAGCCCACTCACACAGGTAATCGCCTCTATTTATTATGTGATAAATAGAGATGAGACGATTTTTAAGCTTATTATCTAGGTGATAATCGAAAGCTCAAACTTAAAATATATATGTCATCTTAACTGAGTGTTAAGATGATGACATAATATTCATTATGTCCAAAAGTAAAATAACTCACATATTTTACTTTATCCATCTATGATGCCAGATGTGAGTTTTAATGAATTCTATGAATGAGTAGATATGTGAACTCAAGTTAGATATTAGATATGTCTGAACTATCATCTATACGGTATTGAAGGTGTATACATACGCTCCATGGGAAAGGAGTTAATACCGTAATACGTATTTCAATATTTCTATTCAATGTTTGCTATCTTAGAATGTTGCCAATGATCATGAATTGATTCGATCTAATGAAACATTTCTAGAAAAGCGAGTTAAACTGAAATTGAGAGTTTTAAGGAAAGAAGAATATCGAATTTAGAGAATTACATTTTAGTTTTGTATTCACTGGTCAACCAATTATGGTTGTTTTCGAGATAATCATAATTGTGAATACAATATATCATTATTTAAAAAGAGATAAAGAGAGATATAAATGTGATCGATCGATCTAGGGTACTGCATACTGAATCTACTCAAAGTGTGATGCCCAATTTAAGCTGCTATATATTCCTAACAGATGTATGGCAACGAGCTCTCAAAATATGCTAGTCGCATGGATTATTCACCGGTATAAATGTTATAGAGAGGTAAAGAATATTATGTTTGGCCCACCATGTGCGAGTGAGAGATGATGGGTTTTATGTGATGATGGGCTTATTTAGGTCCGTCCGCCCATGTTGGGCCAAAAAACGGCTCTTAAATGAAGGGCCCATTGACGAAGAGGCAGTAATTGTAGATAAAAGAATAAAGGGGAAACTCTTTGAAGTTGGTTAACTAAGAAGTTACGTAATTAGAAAAAAGAGGGAATACGTTTTCTGTTTTACGCGCTCTTAGTTTTCTCCCTATGCTCCTCTTCAAGAACAATATCAGATTTCTTCCTCAAACTGCGACATCGTTGTTTAATTTATGAAAGATAAGGTACGTTTGACTTCGTAATGTACCTTATGATCGGTGTAACATATGTTTCCTAGGCATGCTATGGACATCGAGGGTTTTAAAAACAGTGACTGGAGAATCAAATCTTAAATCGTCTACTACAAAATTTGCGGATTGGAGACATGGTCATAGATAGATTAATGAATTTATATCTTGTTGATTTTTGCAAATGATGTTAGACTTTTGACATGTATACGTAGCGATAACTTGTGTCTGAATAGAATACTGATTTTCTTTGAGGCAAAAAATTATATACATAATGATGTCCTAACTATTAGCACTTTGTGAAAATTATCATTTATGTTGACTGCGCAATAATAAAACCAGAAAATGAATTGGGCATATGATAAAAGTTGCCAATAAAGAAAAAAGGACATACCGAACGTTGTCTTTTGTAAATAATTTTGACCGTAATGAATACTTTTCTAGGACGCTGCGGAAATAATACAATGAAAGACTACGTCATGGACGAGACACAAGAGATTGTTCTTGGATGACCGAATCAAACCAGAATATAAGTATTTCCCAATGGAAAATATTTTCGTAATCTATAATCTTCTATGCTTAAATATTTTCGTTGATGATTAAATTTTTTTTTTGTAATTTCATTTCTATAAGCAATACAAATAATTATTTTTATGAAATTTTTTTTTTAAATTGTTAATTTTCAGCGAGACAAATGCACATGTGATAGGGTTTTCATTAGTGCTTAAATTGGCTTACCATTTAAATTAACTGCTAACTCTTTACCAAGTGATTTAGCGAACACATTAGTATACGAGTTTCGGTATTTTAGCATTACTTTGCAAATTCTTATTGATTAATACCTGTTCTTCTTGCCCTCTTTAACCAGTGAAGTCAACCCAAATCTAGTCTCTTGCTGTGGCAGTCAAAAATCAAAATCCCGTCTTCAAGAATCTGATGAGAGGAATCGAGGAAACACAAACTATAAGCTTATCGATGTACATAAACAGGATCCACGGATCTCCCAAGACAAGACATCCTTCATTGTACGTTCTGTCGTGGTTAGAAACAAAACCGTTCCAAAACAAGCGAAAAAGATGACGAAGTTGCTAATTTCAAAAGTTGCAGTTGCTGTGGCTATTTTGCTATTTTTGGTGGGTACAATGGTGCATCCGAACGAGGCATGCAGGGCACCGATTAAGGGCAAAGAGCAAGCTTGGGCCAATGATAAGCCAAGTGTCCCTGTTCTCCAAGTCCTGCAAACGGGTCCGGTCGGACCTCCCGGTACTCCGGGCTACACTCCGGGTACCGAAACCACCAACACCCGGGCCTTTGCCAGTCGTGCTGTGGCTCCTCCACTTGGATACTCAGACCACATTCCTAAGTCCAACGTGGCTGCTGATTGCAAATAGTCGGAGCTTATTGAAGGACATATTTACAGGGCTATGTATGTGTTAGAACCAATAATATAGTCATATGCAACAAAAAAAAAAAAAATTATATAATCATATCCAGGAATAATTTGTCTTTAACCTTCGAATGGTTGATTACCATCTATTGTGTACGAAATGTAATTAGCATGGTGAAAACATGCTCAATTTGTTTAGTATTCTAAGGGCGCGTTTGGTAACGCTTTTGTTTCCGAAAACAATTTCTATTAGAAATGTTTTTTTTTTTTTATGTTCCTAGCAATAATTTCTAAGTATTTTAAGGCGTTTGGTAACTATCCAAAATTTTTATTCTCAAAATAAAATTGTGTTTGGCACCATTTTCAAAATTTCTACTCTAAATCATTTTCTTTTAAATGTTTAATAATTTTATTTCTTTTTTCTTTTTTCTTTTTCTCTTCTTCCTCAGTCGGTTGCCGGCCTTGGGATGACCAGTGACCAGCCAAACGAGGGTTGGCAACCTCGTCAAAGGGTCGCTAGCCCTCGGCGAGGCCGCGCCTCATCGGCCAAGCCTCGCCTGGCTAGGTGAGGCTCATTGGTGGCCGAGGGAGGGTCCGACGAGGCTCATGTGGCTACCGACGAGGCTCGGCCTTGCTGGTGGTTGGGCAAGCCTCCGGCGAGCTCGTTAAAGCTCGCCCAATCAGTCACCAACAACCAGCGATGGTGGTGGATGGCGGCGGTGATTGTGGCCGATGGCGGTGGCGGTGGAAAAAGAAGAGAAAAACAAGAAGGAAAGAAGAAGAGAACCAAAAAAAAATAAAATAAAAATGGATTGGCTTGATTCTGGAATTGTTCCGGGATCGAAGAATCGACTTTTTTACTTCTCGATTATGTTCCAAATCTACTACCAGGAAAAAAAAAAGTTGTTCCGAGAAATAAAAATTTTACTAAAGGGATTTCTGTTCTAAATCTACTCTCGGGAACAAAAGTATAGGAATTTTCACTATTTGATCGATTGCCAAACGTGCCATAAATGGAGTTAATTAATCTAGAACAGAATTTAATAGGAATGTAAAATATAGCTTTCTTGAAAATCTAGAAAAACTCTTTATTTCGTACACTAGTCATCATGTATGAGATAATAATTTCATTTGCAGTTAGAAATATTAAATACAATTAAAATCATAAAGAAGACATTATTAGAAGAATAATTACATTAGTCTTTGATCTTGTAAATAGAAATGTTAAAGTATTATCCAAATTGCTTAACAACATGTCCTAAATGCTCTTTATAATTATAAATTAAGTTTTTGGGTTAGGTTTTCTAATATGGTATTAGAGCCAATGTTATTCCTTTTGCGAATGTGCTTGAGAAAGTATGCTACGTACCCTTAAATAGTATCATTAAAATTGGACAGTGCAAATGACATGTCCGCTTTGTCTCTCTTGAACAAACAAGGACTTTCCATGCACGAGCGTCCTGTGGAGTGATTCTTAATTATTTTCAACAGCTTTAATTTAAAGAACATTTCAATCCTTTCTTTTTTCATCTCATTGCGTGCTTTCCAAGAACACGTTGAGACCCAGATAGACTTGCTTCTCGTTATTTTCATCATCAGTTACGTAAAACCTGAATTGATAAATTATGCGCGTTAAACACATCTTGTCACGATCCTCGGTGGTCAAATGAGATGTAAGTTTTATAAAGTCAAAGGTAAGACGAAGAGGATGAGATCTTTTGAATAAAACTAGACATGAACATCCTCGACGGTTTCGAAGTGGGCGGTGTGGGGGCACGAAGTTGAAAACTGTCTTTATCACATTCGTAGAAACATTCTCTTCCACCGACGCCATATAAATAGTATCGATACTAGATTAACCAAGAATTTTGGTCCATCATCTTGTATCATTCGTGGGATTTGATCCTTTGTATTTTCTTTTCACATGATCAGGTCCTCAAAAAAATTTATTTGTGTGATCAAGTCCTTCATGTCGCAACCTCCTTGAAAACCTCCTTGAACCCCTCCTTGAACCCTCGTGGGTGTGCAGAGGTTAATGATTTACTAAGGCACGGGCTAGGCCTAGCCTATGCTCTCCCTAACTTACCAATTTGTGTCTCCCAAACTTACCAATTTATGGCTTCTATGCTTTTTAATCTACAAGTCATTTTTATTTAGAAGTCGCCGTTAATCGATTTGTGGTAAGTTTATTAAAAATCAAATAAAATATTAACAAAAATATTTTACTCCTTTTTTTTTTTTTTTGGTGAAACAAATATTTTACTCCTTTGTAACCAAAAGAAACTAAAATTGGAGAATCATTTACACTAATTAATTCTAATTAATCAGAGAATGCCTTTCCGATACCTAATTTTTTTTTTAATTTGCCCTTTCAATAACTACTATTGTTTGAATTTTTTGAGGGATTTTTTTATGCATTTTTGAAAACTACCCAAAAATATTTTTTAGCCTTTCCTAATTTCAGAATTTTTTTGAAATATTTTTGAATTTTAATTTTTTTTAATTAAATTTTATTTAATATTAAAAAGAATACTATAATATTATTTTATAAAGTCAGGCGCACCTGGGTGGGACCTCCACATCAAACTAGGGTCGGGACCGGCCTGGGCATAAGGCCGGGGTTCCAGTGCCTAGCCTGAAGGAAAATTCCTAAAAAAACAATTAATCAAGCCGACATGCTAAAGAAATCAAGTCCTGCCCCTCATTCTAGTTTTAATCTAGCCCAAGGATCACACCATGAAAAACCAGCCCTCACACCCAACCTAGATCTAGGTACAGCCAACTAGGTTCGGGCCTCGCCCTTTTCGCACGGCAGTCTTGCCTCGGCGGAGACGACTGAAGACGGCCGCAATGAGCGACACCGCACACTTTTCTTCAGCCGAGGACGCCTCCACACGTCGCCTTAGCCGACCTGGGGCCAAGCACTCAGCTCTCATCCGGCCGGGGACGCTCTGATGACACAATGACCGAGCCGCTCGGGTGGGGTCCTCTTGGCCAACCGCAAACCAAAACAATGACAGGCTGTGGTGGGAATGTGGTGAATCGACCGACGCCCGGAAAGCCAAACACGGCAACGTCGTCTCAACAAAGTGGATGAACTCAAGGACGCTCGGTTTTGGCCTAAAGCGAGGGCGGAAACTAGATCTCGTTGAGGCATTTTGTCGAGCGGGTCGAGTGCAACATAGAACAAGGGTCTCCCGCTCAACCGGGACTCAAACTCCCGCCTGTCCCGTCAACATTCGACACCTCAGACCAACGACATCAAGACACGGATAAAGTTTATGGACACCATCCAAATAAAACTCAACTAAATAAAAATGTGGGTAAAGTTCTTGTTCGTAATTCACTGATCAAAAGACAATTTCCTCCAACTTTGAGATAGTGAAAAACGATTCTTTCGATGTTGTTTGCTAAGGAGAAGGTTCGTTTTTGGGGGGTGAACGGTTTCCCTATCTTGTGCCTTATGTTCTGTGGATATCCATCTATTTAATAGAAATTTTCTTAAATTGTTGGTGTTTATAAACTCAATATATATCATATGGACCCAACCTCAAAATCCAACAACTGATATCGATCCGGTCATATGGCTTCAATTTTCTTATTGCCCTGTCTCCAGCAATATGTGTTCCAAAGTTAAATAATGGTAGTTTAAGGAGGTGTTATTGTGTTCTTATTCTAGTGAGCTACTCAACCTGCTCTAAATTCTTAGCAACTCAAAGACAACGATACGGAGAAAACTGTCTGTTGGCCCGGAATTCTCGCGATTTACAGTTTTTAGAGAGGTCGCAATTTGGCAATTCATCAGCAGTTTTTTTTACGCAGTAGATTTTGTTTACAAGTCTTTATGTAGATGTTAGAAATGGATGATGATAAATGGACACTCCCCTGGATTTTTGGCACATAAATTTATAATCAACAAACTGTATCCTCAAAATCCCTATCTCCGATTGCCTTGCCATGTCAATTTTTGAATAGAAGGCCATGTTAAAAATACACGGCCCCGCATCATTTGACTTTTTACCTAAGGATAACAACAAGTGTTTATCTACAAGCTTAGAAATGGCTTTTGAATGAGTTGGCAGCAGTTCCACGAAATTTAATATGATATCGAGACTTGTGTAGCTCACAAAGGCCCTCAATTTGACATTGAGATAGGAATTTGAACTCCAGATCATCGGTTTCTACTTGAACCACGAAACATGTACTTGACTTTATGGAGTTCACTATAATGAAGCAAATATTGCATGGTTGGTCGATAAATCACATAAACTAAGGTCATTTGATTATTAATCATGTTGATCTCACAGTAAAGCCCACGTGAGTAATGGTTCGCGTGGTTCCAAATCATTTTTGGCACATAGATATATAATTATGATAGATGGACAATCCACTAGATTTTTGGCACATAGATATATAATTAACAAACCATATATCCTCAAAATCCGAATCTCCAACCCCTTGCCATGTTAATTTTTGAATTGAAGGCCTTGTTAAAAATACATGGTTCCAAATCATTTGACTTTTCACCTAAGGATAACAGTAAGTGTTTATCTAAAAGATTAAAACTAGCTTTTGAATGAGTTGATATTAGTTCCACGAAATTCTATATGGCATTAGAGTTATGTAGCTCATGAAAGGCCATTAATTTATCATTAAGATAGGACTTTGAACTTTAGATCATCGATTTCTTCTTGAACCACGAAACATGTACTTAACCTTATGGGGTTCACTATTATTGAGCTGATATTGGATGGTTGATAAATCATACAAACTAAGACCTTCTGACCTTTAATCATGTTTGGTCTCACTAAAAGTCCACAATGTTAGGACTAGAATTAGCACCTAGAGGGGGGTGAATAGGTGTTTAAAGCAATTTTAACAATTTAATCCGAATGAGAGATTAATAAATTAAAACCAACAATTGCAGCAAATGAAAGCAGTTAATGATAAAAGGATTAGGGATAGAGAATCAAGACTCCAGATTTATAGTAGTTCGGCTTAGACCAAGCCTACGTCCACTCTCCCGCACGGACAGCCCTTCTGGCTGGATTTCACTAAAAATCAATAAGAGTGATTACAGTCTCACGCTCTTGAGTCCACAGTGTAGAAAACTCTACTACACTTCCTCAAGGTCTCACTACAATATGATCTCTATTTTGATTACATATATCGCTCGAAGAATGATATCGCAAAATAGATAAAGGAGATTCAGACTTTGGAATTCTTCTATCCGCACCCTTCAACAACTAGAGCATCTCTCTTATATACTTCTTCATGCCTTCCATACCGTTGGCACCTTCCAAAGAAGTTCTTCCAATCAACCCGTTGGACAGAATCAATTTAGAGAGATCTCGAGCTCTTTAAGCTAAGTGTTGATAGCCCATCAATCCTGCTCGCCCATACAATCAGGATCTCGGTTTCCATAAGTAGATCCTTCCAAATATAAGTCGCGAAATCTTTAGAGAATCTATACGTATTCGAATATGAAAGTTAGATCTTCTAGTGCTGAATCCAGTAGAAGGATATTCTCTAGCCGTTAGAATAAAGATCATATAAGATCATAATAAACGTCGGTCTGGAAACTGTCCATGAGAGTAGACTTTGAAATATGAGTCTTGAGTCTTGCTAGCTTCAGACTTTGATCTTCAGACTTTGTCAATAGAGTCTGTAAGTCTTCAGACTAGACTGATGAAAATGTTTTGTCAACTTCAAAATACTTTAAGAGAATTTATCCAACAATCTCCCCCTTTTTGATGGTGACAAAACTTTCCTGCAGATTTGAATATTATTGCCCTGCAATACAACTTTTAAGCAAGCATTGATATCTCATAAAGATTAGAATAAAAATAGTAGAAGTTATCCTGTACACAGATATATCCTGTACACAGATCTGCATTCACCGAAACCTCATTAGTCATGAACAGACAGTACTATCTTTATCTAATTTAAAAGCTTAAAGTAATGCAATAATGAGCACACATTCAAAAATTGCACACAATTAAAAACTCAAGATAAAGCCAAAATAACAACTAAAAAAAAAATTTAAAACTTGAAGAAAAGATTTGGTTTGGTTTGAGGAATGAGTCTCGAAGTTGAAATGCTTGAAAATCTGCAAAGTCTTCTCCCCCTTTTTGTCGGCATAAAAAAAAATCAAGGAGCACGAGGAATGCGAACAAGTTGAAAGTCCTCCATAGACTTGACAGTTCCTTCTAGCTTCCTCAAATCTTCCTGTACTTGGGTGAGCGTAGTGCCCTTTGCAGTATCCTGAATCTGACGCTGAACATCTTTAAGCTGATCATGCAGAGTGATGAACATTGCATGATTTTCATTCTGCAAGGTCTGAAATTCATATCCCATGGCATAAATTTGGCCTTTGAGTTCCAAGATGATTTCAAGAAGCCTTCGAAAATCTCCAGAATTGTCAGTCTGAGTGCTTGTTTCAGCTCGGTCTGATGGTGGAGTCAAGCCAGTATGAATGTCAGCAGGAATTTCAGTATGTGGAGATGATGCCTCTCCTTCAGGAAACTGTGCAGCATGAACATCTTCAGTATCACGAGGTGATCGACTAACACCTGTTTGTGTATCTTCTTCTCTGTTTGTATCTCCCCTTGTTTCCATGTCTTCTGTAGGAGAAAAGAACTCTTCGTTCTGAGGAGTTTCCTCAGTGACAGGCTGTTGTAGATCCTCTTTCTCTGCTGGAGAAACTGTGTCTGCTGGTTCCTCCGCTTGTGCTGCTTTTTTCTCTTCCTCTCTTTCTTCCTCTTTCTTCATTTCTTTCTCTTCCTCTTCCTCTCTTCCTTTCTCTTCCTCTTTCTCTTCCTCTTTCTCTGTTTCTTTCTCTTCCTCTTTCTCTGTTTCTGCAAATTGTTGTTCTGGAACAGCTGGAGTAGATGCAGAAAATTGAGAAACAAAAGCAGAGATTGGTAGAGCATCCTCATCATCTTCATCTTCCAAGATGATTGCCCTTCTCTTCTTGGTAGAACTAACCACTGGTTCTTTCCCTTTTCTTTTGGCCGCTGATGAGTCTGGTCTGAACTTGATAGGAGTCTTCTCCTTGAACTTCTCTAACTTCTTGTTGAGTTCTTTCAGACGCATCTTGGTAATCATCCTCAGCCCGATGACCATTTTATCAATGGTCTTCACAGAGAGAATGTGAGGAAGCTGAATGTTCAGATGTCTAAAAATACGAGTGATAAGAGCAGCATAAGGAAGTTTTCCTTTGTCCTTTGCCATGCATCTGTACATGTGAAATATGATGGTATGCGGCAAAGAGAAGTTAAGACCAGTCTTGATTGCAAACATCAACTTAGCCTCTGAGATGGATACATCTGTCTTGGATGTTGATTTGGGTCTCGGACGTTGATCACAATCTTGTGAAGCAAAGTATTTGTTGCATTCATCCTTGAGTAGAAGAGACGACCTTCAGCAATTCTGTCTTTTGCGAGTTCAAGAGTAGCATGGCTTACAGACACACTAATTGATTGGAAAGCCCCTCTTTCCACACCAAGTATATCTGCCAGAATGTCCTTATCAACAACATACTCTTTATCCCTTACGCTGAAAGAAAAGCTGTTTGCATCAATAAAACTGAGATTGGAGTAGAAGTACGCTGTTAATTCGGAATGTGCAATATCACAGTCAGTACATAACTGATAAAGTTGAAGTTTTTCAAACTTCTCTCTTAGATTTATGCTCAATAAGTCCAGAAAATCGAAATCCACAGTTCGTGGATTCATCACCCCACGTTTCAGCAACTTTTCATACTTCTTCCTATGTCCGTCTGAGCGGAATAGTTCATCCTTCTTTCCTTGAAGGTTTGCAGCCACACCCATCCATGGTTTAAAGTGTATGAACATCTTTTCATCATCATCCTTTCCCTCTGGCTGATTCATACTACCAAACCTAGGGTCACTTTGGGAAAGTTTGCAAATGCTTTTGTAGCCGTTCCTTCAGGAACAATCCCTGACCTCTCCATGACAGTGAGAAAATGAGTCTCATTTCTGTAACCCTTCTCTTTCAGAAATTCATCAATGAAGGTCATTGCAGAACCTCCTTCCTTTAATACAGAGTAAAGCCTATAAACAAAGGCAGGCTTAAGAGTTCTTACTGGTTCAATATCTTCAAAAACTGTTTCTGCATCTTGAGGGCGATGTTCTTGAGGTCTAGTTGGGGAAGACCGCAGTTGAGATCGTTGAGGAGTTTGCTCATAAGGAAAGTCACTTTCTTCGGTCAGATCGAAGTGCGTAGGCCCCTCACTAGATCCTTGTGGTCCCCTGTTTGCTATTCTGGATGACTTCCTTTGATACGACATTGTTGCTTTCTTTGGAGAAGCTTTCTCACTTGTGTCGCAAGAAAGTTAAAAACTTTGAGACGAATAAGTTTTGGAGAGAAAAATACGGAGCGTGAAAAGCTTTTTGTTCTAGGGTTTCGGGTAAAGTGAAAACAAAGGAGAAGAAGTGTATAAAAGATAACGAGATACGGGGAAATCCAATCGTCGCAAATTTTGGAAATCTTTAAGAATTTCCTTTTGAAAAAAATAACTGCCTTAATAAATCGATAACCACCCCTTTTAAATTTAACGCCTTAATAAGCTCAATTAGAGATAAACAGACAGTCTTACCTTATCGATATGACAGTTTAAATAAATAACTTACAACGTGTCGATTCGTATTCTCGCATTTAATCTTTGAGTCGATGCTCGTCGGACTTTAGTTTCGAGTCCGAGCTTCAACATTCTTCAAGAGATAATATATTGAGTCTTGAGCGAATAGACTCAAACAAGCTTTTCTCAAGTGGCTTTGTGAAGATGTCTCGCGTTGATTCTTTGAGTCTATGAACTGTATCAAGACCTCTTTGTTCTGAACATGATCTCTTATAAAGTGATGTCGAATCTCAATATGTTTTGCCCTTGAATGTAGGATAGGATTCTTTGTAAGATTGATTGCGCCCGGTGTTGTCACATCTTATTTCGTGCACGAGTCTTCAATGCCAAAGTCTTGTAGTTGTTGTTTTATCCACGTATTTGAGAACAGCAACTTCCAAGGGCTACGTATTCTGCTTCGATCGTTGAAAGAGCCACGATTACTTTGTTTCCTTGAAAACCAAGATACTGCCCTGTTTCCAAGCAATTGACAAGTACCTGAAGTGCTTTTTCTTTCAACTCTACAACCTGCAAGATCTGCGTCTGAATAGCCAAGAAGTGTAAAGTCTCCTTCTTTGGGATACCATAGACCGATCTTAGCAGTAGTAGCAACATATTTAATAATACGTTTAACAACACTTAGATGAGATTCTCTAGGATCAGATTGAAACCTAGTGCATATGCAAACACTAAATAATATGTCAGGTCTGGATGTAGTAAGATAAAGAAGTGAACCAATGGTACTCCTGTATAACTTTTGGTCGATTTTCTTCCCTGCTTTATCTTTGTCTATCTTCAAGGAACTTGACATTGGTATGTCGATCTTTTTGCAATTTTCCAGACCGAACTTTTTAACAAGTTCTTTTGCATATTTCTCTTGATGAATGAATATTCCCTCCTTTAGTTGTTTAACTTGTAGACCAAGGAAAAAGGATAGTTCACCCATCATGCTCATCTCAAATTCATCCTGCATAGACTTAGAAAATTTCTTGCACAAAATCTCATTAGATTATCCGAATATTATGTCATCAACATAAATCTAAACAAGTAGAAAACTTTTACCTTCATTTTTAATAAACAAGGTAGTGTCTACCTTTCCTTTAGAAAAGCCATTATGAATTAAGAAGTTACTTAGCCTTTCATACTAAGCTCAAGGAGCTTGTTTCAATCCATATAAAGCTTTCTTTAGTCTCGAACACCGAGTCTGGTTTCTTTGAATCTTCAAATCCGGAGGTTGTTCCACGTAGACTTCTTCTTGAATAAATCCATTCGGGAATGCGCTTTTGACATCCATTTGAAACAACCTAAAATTCTTATAGCAAGCAAAAGCAAGTAGTAATCTGATTGCCTCTAACCTTGCTACTTTGGAGCGTAAGTCTCATCATAGTCTATCCCTTCTTCTTGCGTGTATCCTTTAGCCACGAGTCTTGCTTTGTTTCTCGTTACTTTGCCTTTTCATCAACTTTGTTCCCGAAAACCCATTTAGCTCCAACAACGATTTACCTTTTGGTTTGGGAGTTAATTCTCATACGTCGTTAATACTGAATTGTCTGAGCTCTTCTTGCATTGCTTCAATCCAGCTTTCATCAGCTAAAGCTTCTTCAATATTTTTGGGTTCTATTTCAGAAATAAGGGCAACAGCACTAGACTCTTCTCGCCTTTTGGATCTTGTTCGAATTCCCTCATTAATGTTCCCAATAATGAGTTCTTCAGATGACTAGACTTGTGCTTCCGATTCTTGGTCGATCCGATAGATTGTTGATCTTCTTCTTGAGTGGATTCTTCATCGGTAGCTTGTTGTACTGATTTCGAATTAGTAACTTTGCTTCAAAGGTGGAGTTAGATCTAGCGAAACCGGAGCGATTCTGAATCTTCAGTCTGAATTTGCTGAACTTGTGGAGAGTCTTGAAATTTGACATTCATTGATTCTTCCACAGTCTGACTTACTTGAAAGAAAGTAGACCCAAGTAAATCGTGAGTAATCATCCACGATTACTAGACAGAACCTTTTTCCACCAATGCTTTGCGTTCTGGTAGGTCCAAACAAATCCATATGCATAAGCTGCAATACATGATTAGTGGAAACTTTATTTATTGATTTGTAAGAATTTCTAACCTTTTACCCAAATACGCATGGTGTACATAGATCGACTTTGAGTAATTGAGAATAGGCAACCCTCGAACAAGTTTCTTGGTAGAGATCTTGTTGATTTGCTTCATATTGGTATGGCCTAGCTTTCTGTGCCATTGATTTGCTTCATCTTGTACTGATATTAAGCACTGTGATCTTTCTTGATTCACATCGAGAAGGTAGATATTTCCATGTCTTCGTCCAGTAAAAGATTGAGTAAAGTCTTTACTGATTCCAGAGCACGTTTCTTCTTCAAGTTCGCTGTCTGAGTCTGTGTCTGAATCAAGGTCTGAGTCTGAGTCTGATTTTGCCATCAAACAGATATTGGCATAATCATCGTCACTTTCTTCACATTCAGTATCACTCCAAGTCTCTGCTTTGAGTGCCTTCCTGTTTTTCTTAGTCTTTCATTTTCTCTTCTTTAACGAGAGGACGGTTGGGTCGATGTGTCCTTTTTCTTGCATTCAAAGCAAGTCACTTCTTTGTTAGAATCATCTTCCTCTGTTGACCTGTTTTGAAACCTTTGAGAATTTTGTTTCTTCCAATTGAATTTCCTTCCTTTTCTGTTCAACTTTCTGAATCTCTTTATCATGAGTGCCAGTTCTTCATCATCTAGATCTTTGTTGACACCTAAAATTTTGGGGTTAATTTTGCTAAATAAAAAAAAAAAAAAAAAATCACATGGCATATAGTTTAGGAAAATTTTATTATTTGTTAAGATTTAGGTAATATACACTGAGGGATGCATATTTTGCGCAAAAAGGAAATTTGTTTTTGATCGAATAAAAAATATATTGCGCAGGGTGGAATGATATATTCAATGGAATTTTACGTGAGCAAAATTGGCAATGAAATATACCACAAGGATACATTTTTTTGGCTTATAAAAGGGGTCACGTACGATCATTGTTGGGGGCTCTCTCTCCGAAAAAAAAAAAGCACAAAAAGAGAAAAAGGTGAAAAGTGAGTGGGTAAAAAAAAAAAAAAAAAAAAAAAAAAAGGAAAACCCCCACGCGACTGTTCATCTTCCTCGCAGGGGGGGTCTTCGCCGGAGCATCGACGACATGCCGCCGCTCGCCTTGGCCCGCGACCCGCCGCCTCTGCCTCGTCCGTGCCGCCTCGACGCCGCGAAGCCCCACCGCGACCTGCACCCGCGCCGCCGCGAAGCCACGCCGCGAGTCGCCCGCACCTGATCCGGACGCCAAGCCCACCGGTCGCCGCCGCCTCTCCGTCCGCAAAATCCACGCCCGCGTCCCGAGCCACCGGCGCACCCGCGCTGCCGCCACAAGCCGCGAGCCGCCGGCAGCTCTCGCCGCCCCTTCGTCCGAGTCGCCCTCCTCCGCGCCGTCGCTGCCGCCAGTCTCTGCCTGCAGATCCGAGCCCCGACGACCCGTGCCGCCCGACGCAGAGACCCGCTGCCGCTCGTCCCGACGCTCCGTCGCCGCCGCGCCTCTGCTCACCGCGCCACTGCCACCTGCGAGATCTACACCAGATCTGAACCAGATCTCGTCGCCCGAGCGCGCAGATCCGACCCTGACGGAGCGCATGGACACCTGCCCTTCCGCGACGCTGACCGAGACCTCGCCGCGCCGTCCCGACGCTGCTTCCGCCACGCCTCTGTCCCGTTCGTGGCCGCGCCCAGACCCGCGACGCTCTATGCCGCCCTGAGTCCCGACGCCACCAGATCCGGTGTCCCGCAGGAATCCCCTCGCCGGAAACCTAACCGGCGACCCTCCTCCTCAACAGCCGGCCTCCAAACCCCTTTTTCTTTTTTTTTTTTGAAAAAAAAGAAAGAAAACAAAAAACCAAAAAAGAAAAAGAAAAGAGAATTAGGTAAATTTTTCTTTTTCTTTTCTGTTATTTGTTTATCTTTATTTTCACTATTCTTTCTATTCTTTTTTATATTTCATATTATTTGTTTTTAGTGTAATTACCCCTTTAAGGTGGAATTGAAATTGCATGATATGAAATTGCCTTGAAATTTAGTGATTGTCAGTCCGATTTTCGTGCCCGAAATCTGACTCGCAATTACTTAAAAGATTGCCAATCCGATCTCCCGCCTGAGATCCGATTCGTGATTTTTGTGAAATTGGCCAACCCGATCTCATGCGCGAGATATGGTTCGTCAATTTGGGTATCAATGTTGCTTGATTTGCTGTGGTGTCATTTAAATTAATTAAAAAAAAAATCAATCAAAAAGATGTAGGTTAGAATTAGGGTTTGCATGTTTAGAATTGAAATTTCATTTTAAATAAAAAATCGAAAATCAAATCATTTAGTTTAGGTTGCTAGATTTATTTTTTAACTTGGATTGCATGTTTAATTACTTGGCAATTATTAATTTCGAAATTAAAAAAAAAAAAAAAAAAAAGGAAAAACAACCAAAAAATCATCATGCATATGTCATGTAGAATTAGGAGGTATATTTTGCACGTCATTGCATATTAGGGTAGGATTGCATGTTAAATTTTATTTCCTAATTAATTATAAGTTTAGATAAAAAAAATCTTAAGTAGATTGCATTTTAGTTAGGGATTTCTAAGTTAGGATAACATTCTAGTTTAAATTAGGATTTGACATAACTTCATTCCTAATTCAAATTAGATGACGTTTTAATTTAGGTAGATAATTTCTACTTTTTTATAATTTCGAATTTCATAAAAAAAAAATCCAAAAAATGTCTTAGGATAAATTACTTCCTTTTTTTAGGGTAAATTGCATTTTTTTAGGAAAAGGAAAAAAATGTCATGAACATGTTATTTAGGATTAGATTAAATGAAGTGCACGTCATTTAGTTTTTAGTCTCATTTATTTAGAAATTGTCTGTCAATAGAATTAGGTCATTTAGATTGCATCTAATTATTGCATTTCTTTAGGATTTACTCTATTCATGTCATATAATTTAGATCATATTTTCATGTCATATAATTTAGATCATATTGCCATGTCATGTAATTTAGGTCATGTTGCCATGTCATATTAGATTACTAGCATGCATTGCAATAGATTAAGTTCCCATTAAATAAAGTGAAAACCAAAAATGAGAAATTGCGTGTTAATTAGAAACCATATCTAGAGTTGTTGATGTGGATTTTAATTTAACATTGCAGATGCTTTCGTTGCTTTGAGGTAAGTTTGCGATTTATTTATTGTTTATCTTGGGTGTTAAATTGAGTGGATTGCGCACCCGCATGATCACCTCATATGTTAGGAAATAGATTTAAAATCAATCCAAACTGCTTGCCAAACATTTTTTTAAAAGAATGGTACCGAAAGGGCATTAGAGAAATCTAGTGTAACCAAGTCCCCGTACCCATAGTCTCTGGTTCGTAGGAGTAAAGTAAACCTCCCGTTGCTTTACTTGGGTTTCTAATCGACCCACCAAAAATTGATTAGTGGCGACTCCTAGTTAAAAATCAATTGCACGTTAAGAACTCAAACCTAAGTCGCGAATTGGTATGGGCTTGGGAGAGCCCGAGTTAAGTTTAGGCTTAACAATCCATTAGCCAAACCCTAGGTGGTTCACCTCCCGAAAAATCGGGTCGCGACAGCTTGGCGACTCCGCTGGGGATTTGAGTTAAAACTCTTAGTGGACTTAGGCCAATTTTCTTTTTCTTTTGAAAAATGTTTTTGTTTGGCAGCGAGGATTCCAGGTACGTCCCTAACATTTAAGGTGTTAAATGTTTTTGCAGGATGGGAGGTATAAGGGGAAGTGTTTGCTAACCTTTGTTTTGCAGGGAGGTGTAGGAATGTATGGTTTATTTTCATGTTGAAGTGTTGCTTGATATAAACTGTTGTGCATGCTTTGCATTTACACTACACTTTTGCACACACAACCCGCCGCCGGACTCCGGGCCGCATAGGATCATTTAGGATGGTGTTGAGATGGATACCAGTCTGACCGCATGCTCGCGGTACGAGTCGCCCATCTCAATCCCGAAGTTTTTTCATGGTGTCAAGAGTACCCACCTCGGTCCGTATGCCCGCGACCCGGGTCGGCTCTTTGACCAAGCCGGAGTCATGAGGACTCGACATAGTCCACAAGCCCGTGGCTAGTCCGATCATCCTTGTGGCTCCACTTTGATAAGCCTTATAGATTAGAAATCGAGCCACTTATCATGCGCATGTCTATGTGATTGCTCACCATTGGTAAAGTAAGTTCTCTAAATTTTTGCTTTTGCAATTTACTTACTTTATCGCATTATTTTTGTCGGTCCATGGCATTAGGATTGTCCTGAGTCTTGATCAATATACAATGGGGACTTCGGACATTCGAATTATTCTCCCTCCAAAGGAAGAGCTTAGCACTTGGTGGGACAAGTTAGATCAAGATGGCCATCAGTTCATAGAGTCGCATATTGGTCGCCTACTTCCACCTCTGCGCATCAATATCCATGGCGGCCTCATCCAAGCACTCGCCCATTGTTGGTGCCCCGAGACCTCCACCTTTATCTTCGGCGGTAAGCATGAGCTCACTCCCACCTTGGAAGAATATAGCATTGCCATAGGGAAATCCTTGAAAGCTGAATTGATTAATCCGCCTATCGGAATAGATCCCGTTATGGCCTTATCTGATTTTCTAAGAACTAAGGAAGACAACATAAGAAAGGTTTTAAAGGCTCACCGTAATGCATGTCCTTTATCTCTTCGAAAGAATATTTTGAAAAAGGGACCTCATTTCAAATGCGTAGAGTTTTCCTTTTAGCTTTCTTTGGGTTTATAGTATTTCCTTATTGCAAGAATGCTATTAATCCTTTGATTGCTCATTTAGTTAGACAAGTGTTGGAAAAAACAAAAAATTTGTAAACACTGTCCTGATTGAAACTTTTCTTTCCCTCACTCGATTCAAAGGAGATGGGGATAAGACTCTCCATTCCTCTCCTGAACTTTTACAAATCTGGTTCCTTTCTCATATAAAGGGATTTGGTGGTTTAATGACTATACATGATGTTAGTAATTCAAATCACCCTATTATGAGATTTGAAAACAATCAAAAACATGCACCGGATTATCATTATTCTAGGTGGCTAGCTTTCATGAAAAAACCAACTTCCAAGGGTTTCCTATGGCATGCTATGTGGTTCCAAGTTCGGGTGGCAAGACTCACGTGTGGAGGTGTTGGCCCAATCCCCTATTGGGATTCACCGGAGCATTGGAGTACTATCCAACTAGAGTGACTCGTCAGTATCAAGTCGTGCAAGAGCTTCCCCCGACGTTACAAGCGGATCCGCTCCAAGTTAGCTTCGTTGATGGAAGCCAAGGCCATGAAGATTCTATTCTCACTATCAAATCGATGTGGGATATGTGCCATCCACGAAAACTCAAATGGCCCGAAGAAGAGTTGAAAGGCAAAGAAAGAAAGTACTATGCCTCAACTAAGTACATCCAACATCACAAGATTCTTGAGGAGCTGCTTCCGAAGATACCGGAGGCATCATTGAAGATCACCAACCGTGCTGAGAATAAACGCCTCAAAAGAGTTGCTGAAAAGGCTCAAGAGGAGAATAAACGATTGCGCCGAATGGTGTCCCGAGTGTATATTGATCAAGCCAGATGAAATATTTGAATCAATATTGCTACTTTCATGTTTAGATTAATGTTTAGAAAGTTGAGTCGTTTACTTTCTTAGTTCATTTGTTTAGAACATTCTAAGTTGCTATTTTGATAAGCTTGTCAAAAACTCCATTAATGAATAAAGGTTCTAGACTCTTTGCCATGGGCCGACGTATTCCATATGAGATACTTATTTTTGTCCATTTCTTCAATTTAGGTGATAACGGATCCTCCACGTTCACCCATTATCACGCGATTAAGAGCTAGAATGGCCGACCAATCGAAATGCGTGATCGTATGTCCGCTGTGGAAACTCAACTTCAACAAGTGCTTGCCTCTCTACAGCTTGTGACGGATCAACTCCAATTCCTCCAAGTAAATCCAACAACCGCACCTGTTCTTCCTCAAATAACTATCCCGAAGCAAACAAACAAGGTTGACGATGACATGCCCGGTTTGGACGATGACTCGATCATTGTTAGAAAGACCAAGCCCGACATTCCAAAGACTCGATCATGATGAATGCTTCACAAAGCTGGAAGAAAAATTGAAGCAACTGCAGGAGTCGAAGAATTCACTCCCGTTCGACCTGTCTGTGTATGAGAAGGTCAACATGCCAAAGAAGTTCAAAATGCCGGATTTTGAGAAGTACGATGGTACTTCCTGCCCAAAAGCTCATTTGCAGATGTATCACGTGCGTATGGCCCAATATGTCAAGAACGAGCCCCTCATGATCCAATCGTTCCATGCAAGTTTGACTGGACCGGCACTAAACTAGTATGTCATGAAGAATATGAACCTTCTCGACACTTGGAATGAAATGACCGACGCATTTCTCAAGCAATACAAGTTCAACATGGATATTGCACCTTCCCAAGAGGATCTTGAGAGGATGGAGAAAAAGAGGAACGAGTCGTTCAAAGAGTATGCCGTAAGATGGCGAAATCTGCAGCTCAAATCACTCCCGAGCCTACGACAAAGGAGTTGATGAAGTTGTTTGTCAAAACTCTCCCGTCTGAGTTCCGTAACCGGATGGCCGGCACGTATGTTGAAAACTTCAATCAGCTTATTCCCGTGGGAGAACAACTCGAAGTGGGGATAAGGGAAGGATGGTTTACTGAGCCATCTAGTAAAAGGTTCGCTCCCAAGAAGGAGAAGGAAGCGGCTGAGGATGTGAACATGACTTATAGTCAAGAAAGTGCCAAACATGCCCCGGTTATCCAGATGAATCCAAGACAGCCACAAACTGCTGGCCGTCAACCATTTGCCCAAGCAAATAATACAAGGCAATTCTCTCCTCTCCCTGGGTCTCCATCCCAAGTGCCGACAATCCTCCGAAAGAATGGTTTGCTAACTAGTGAACCAAAGCGTCCTAACCGTGAAAGTAATCGCAGATTACGACCCGACGAAGAAGTGTGACTACCATAGTGGTGAATTGGGGCATTCAACCGATGAGTGTTTCACCCTCAAGCACAAGATCCAAAATCTCTTGGACACGAAAGCCTTCTCATTTCAAACTGCTCGGCCGAACATCCGAAAGATCCGCCATCAAGCATGAGGATACGGTCAATGCTATCCTGGGAACCCGACATTAAATCCGAATCAAGTTACCACTCATTTGAGTTGGTGTCCACCATACATGCATCTCAAGGCTCACCACCACCCACTTATGAAGCTTCAAATGCTGCCTTTATGATGGAAAGGATGATGGATGTGAATGGTTTTGTTCCCGGTAGTCACCATGGAAGAAATAGTCGAGTATTCAAAGTCTAAATGAAGTCCCTCGAGGGCCCCATGCTGCTGGAAGAGGAGGGAAAGTTCTGAAGGACGAAGACAGGGAGAGCGGAACCCGCCACCTGACCAAAGGCGAGGGAGGCAAAACCCACTACCCCGAGCATTCACGAAATATTCCCGGTCCTCCAAGAATGATGCAGGGATGAAGCTGAAGTCATAGACACTCTGGGGCAGCCTAGTGGCAAGTTTGATTACTTGGTGAAGTATTCGGCCCCTCCCGGTTACTACATTGATCCTCGTGAGATAATCCCGGATGGATGGGGTGGCATGGATGATCCGATACCCCGAAGGCGAAAACCCCGATAATGATCTAGGAAGGAGTTGCAAGCTTGTTCGACGATCTCATCATAGGAGCTATCAATGAAGGACCCTCAGAAGAGATGGGCTTTGGCCCACAAGAGTAACTCTTTTACTATTTTTGCATATTCCCCTGCGTGGGAATTTTTATTGTTTTTAGAGAGATGTTTCCACTTTCCTTTTAATTCTTAAGTGTTGCATTTTTTATTTAATAAATGTAATTTATTGATGAATTTCAATAAAATTACAAATTTTATTTTGAGGGCATGATGAGGTACTCCAAACTAGTCCAATGACAATATCCAGCCATGAAAGGAAAATATCATCCATGGAGAAATCCTGAGGGCTGGACTTTCTCATGCTTCCTCCCAAAAACTTTTTCGAAAACAAAAAGCATTTCATCGGAAAAAAAAATCATTTTTCAAGCAATTTCCAAAAGCATGCATTAGGTTACCCTTGTTTGTTTTTCTAACTCATTTACTTCATGTCTCGAGCATAACGAGAGGGCATTTGAAAATAATGCGTCAATTTCCAGTGATAGTTCGCCCGTTGATTTGGGAACATACATCCAAAGGAAAATAGACATGAGGGCAAAGGATCATTTCCTAGCCGATTGTGATGACATTTCCCAAGAGTGAAGAAAATCATCTTGATTCCAAAGTGTGATATGTGGCACATCTCATAACAATTTGTGTGAGATGTCATTCTCGAAAGCCAAATGAAGTTTCTCATTTCCATGAGAAAATAATGGAACAAATCAAAAAAGGATAATCCATCTTGGATGAAATGGATACATTGTGTTCATGAATATAATTAATTTTGGAATTGACATTCTATTCTTTTCCTTGCAGATGATAAATTTGGGGCATGGCAGATTTCGGTAGTGACATGACTGAGATAAAATCTCGATCCGAGCCAAAATGGTTGTGCAATTTGAATTTACTCTGATGTTGCATAGTATCCTATTCATGCACATTCTCTTGTGCAGGGGCAAAAGCGGGTCTCCACTTTTAATGAATAGAGACAATCCAAGGACATCCATTGCTGAGGCAATTCTTTTGTGGAGCAATTCCCCTAAATGAGTGCTTAAAACCATGTTTTGAGTGCAATAAATTGTTTGTTTTGAAGTAACAAACTCTTTTCATGCTTAAAGTTGTTAGACTCTTTTGAAAAGGGAATTTTCATATTGATTTAGCTCACCAATTTCATGTGGAGATTTGTCAAGATAGACAATTCAATAAAGTGACATCAATGCTTAAGAATGTGAAATGAGACGTGTCAGGATGATGAAAGGCAAGCCCTATTCTATACACAGTCCCATACTTATACACTTGTGAGATGAGTGTAGGAAGTTCCATATCTGCAAGGTGAAGAGTTCTCTCGCAAAAGGTACGATGACCGAAATGATGATGGGCAATTCATTTTTCTATCCCAAACACTACAAGTGATCTATTGCTTAACCTTTTTGAGCCTATACACTTATGGATTCTTTTCAAATTACCCCTGTCAAGAACCACCTCACATTGGGGCAAATTGGAGGGTAAGACAATACCATAAGGTGAAGAAAATGGATTGAAATTTTCTTGCTCTCACTTGCATCAATCTTCAAGTTATGCTATTACATTGAATTCATGTGTTAATTTAAGTGCCTTAGGATGACGAAGAGCATTTCTTTCTCTATCCTATACACTTATATCCTTTGCATAGCCCACTTGAGCCTGCAATTTCATTTCTTTAAACCCGTTGATGATCATCCCCCACACTTTGGGGCAAGGCAAAACCAGTTGATGATCAACCCCCACACTTTGGGGCAAGGCAAAAGGCGGATGAAGACTCTTGAAAGGTTATAGTGTCATTTAAAGTGTAATTGCTTGACGCATGCATTATGCGCAAGAATTGAATTCAAAATAGAACTAATGGGCATGAAAAAGCAGTGTGCCTGGTAAAAGCAAGGCCGATGCCCATGAAAAAAGAAGTGAAAAAAAATGCATGAGAACTAGGGGCATAAAAAGCAGTGTGCCTAGTAAAAGCAAGGCCAATGCCCATAGATGAAAAAAAGAAAGTCAAGATAGGTGACTGTCAATTGTAAGAGTTGAATCCCAATGGAGCAATACTCAAAGAACTCAAATGCTGAGTTTTTACAATCAATGGGGCACTTCATGAAGACAATCCCCGATGGTGAAAAAGAAAACTGGTGGCAATGCTAAGATGATCATCAACTCTCACCCTTTACACACTTTTTGAGCCTAATGATCCTTTTGAGATCTCAACCCATGAACCCAGCCTACGTTACGTCCCTTATAAAAGTCTCTTCAGATTAGGGCACTTGAATTAGCGTATGGATTCACATGTTTTTAAGCATTGCTCGAAGAAGTGCGAGCAAAATTATTTCTTTCTCATTTTGCAGGGTTCTTGACTTGTAAACCCGGAGATGATTGTGGAATTGTTCTTTCAAATAGCCTTGACTCAAAGAGTCCCCTTTTTAAAGCCGTTGACCAAGCCCACATTATGGTCCCTATTAAAGACCTCTCGGATTGGTAAGGTCGTACCGCTTGCGAGAATACTCGGACCCTTGTTGGTATGATGATAGTGAGATTGAGTGATTCTCATAAAAAAGCCTCCTAAATGAGAGTGAGTGAAAGTCCTTTCTAATTGAAAGTCTCTCATTTAGTATTCTTAGAAAATCCATGTCATGAAAATTGTCTTGAACGATGATTCTCTCCAGTGGAAATTCGGATGATGCAAAAATCATTATGCACGAATCTTGATTGAATTGATAAAAGTTTCAGTAGATTTTAAAGTTTGCATTCCAGAATAGCCTTAATTGCTTATTTCTTTGGTGAATGCATTTTTGCTCTAAATCATGTCTGTCAGGTAATTCAAGTTCCTTTCAGAATGTCTCATGATATTATGAGATGAAAAACCTCTACCATGAGGTGAAAGACCTCCACGGGATATCTAAATTCCAAAGACATATCCCTAAAAATCGAGAGATATCACCAGGTAAGTATATCTCTACCCATAGTCTGAATACTTGTCATTGTGCAGGTATTCTCTCTCAAGTGCATCGACACATGACTTGGTCAAGCTGTCCAGTTATATCGACCTGGCGTGCTTTCGTAGCCCAAAGCCCATCTTTACAGGAGACATATCCCCAAGAAGTAGAGATGTCACCAGGTAAGTATATCTCTATACCCCAAATACTTGTCATTGCACAGGTATTCCCCTTTTGAATACACCGACACTCGATTGAGTTGTCCCCAAAGATTTTTCTCCAAGTTGCAACGCCGGGCGATCGAAGAATGGTTCGGGTCCTAGCCAAGCAAAATCTTCGTTTAGGCGACCGTAGAATGGTACGGGTCCTAAACAACATTTATTGCTCTAACAGGCGACCGTAGAATGGTACGGGTCCTGGAAAAGCAATTTCCCCATTCAGCAACCGAAGAATGGTTCGGGTCCTGAAAAATCAATTTTCCGTCAAGGCGACCGTAGAATGGTACGGGTCCTCGACAACACCTATTCCTTATTCAGGCGAATGTAGAATGGTACGGGTCCTAAACAACATTTATTGCTCTACGGGCGACCGTAGAATGATACGGGTCCTGGAAAAGCAATCTCCCCATTCAGGCGACCGAAGAATGGTTCGGGTCCTGAAAAATCAATTTTTCGTCAAGGCGACCGTAGAATGGTACGGGTCCTGGAAAATGAATCCCCGTCTAGGCGACCGTAGAATGGTACGAGTCCTAGACAAAACTTTTCTGCCGTACTGGGCGACCGTAGAATGGTACGGGTCCTAGGAAAGCAGTTCCTTACAAAACTTTTCTGCTGTATTGGGCGACCGTAGAATGGTACGGGTCCTGAGAAAGCAACCCTTTTCTGCTGTATTAGGCGACCGTAGAATGGTACGGGTCCTGAGAAAGCAACCCCTTCCTGCCGTATTGGGCGACCGTAGAATGGTACGGGTCCTGAGAAAGCAGCTCATTTCTGCCATACTGGGCGACCGTAGAATGGTACGGGTCCTGGGAAAGCAGTTCCTTACAAAATTTTTCTGCCGTATTGGGCGACCGTAGAATGGTACGGGTCCTGAGAAAGCAGCTCATCTCTGCCATACTGGGCGACTATAGAATGGTACGGGTCCTGGGAAAGCAGCATCGTCGCAAAGTCATGTTACTATTTTAGGCGACCGTAGAATGGTACGGGTCCTGGATAGATAACATCCACTACCTCGAATTACTCTATCCTCCTCAAAGGTAAGTTATTCCGTAAGTTCATCTATCATTTGCATTAGTATGTCCATGCGCTATATAAATTGCATTAAAAAATGGAATTCATGTTCCAACAAAAAATCATTCATTGCATAAGCATGACCAAAATTTAGGTATCAATTTGTCTTTAAAGGCAACCTCTGCGAGCTCACCTTCAAAGAGGGGCAGCTGTTGACACCTAAAATTTTGGGGTTCATTTTGCTAAATAATAAAAAATAAAAAATAAAATAAAATAAAATCACATGGCATATAGTTTAGGAAAATTTTATTATTTGTTAAGATTTAGGTAATATACACCGAGGATGCATATTTTGCGCAAAAGGAAATTTGTTTTTGATCGAATAAAAAATATATTGCGCGGGGTGGAATGATATATTCAATGGAATTTTACGCGAGCAAAATTGGCAGTGAAATATACCCCGAAGATACAATTTTTTGGCTTATAAAATGGGTCACGTACGATCATTGTTGGGGGGCTCTCTCTCCGAAAAAAAAAGCACAAAAAGAGAAAAAGGTGAAAAGTGAGTGGGTAAAAAAAAAAAAGTAAAAAAAAAAAGGGAAAACCCCCCACGCGACTGTTCATCTTCCTCGTAGGGGGGGTCTTCGCCGGAGCATCGACGACACGCCGCCGCTCGCCTTGGCCCGCGACCCGCCGCCTCTGCCTCGTCCGTGCCGCCTCGACGCCGAGCCCCACCGCCGCGAAGCCCCACCGCGACCTGCACCCGTGCCGCCGCGCGCCACGCCGCGAGTCGCCGCACACCCGAATCCGGACGCCAAGCCCACCGGTCACCGCCGCCTCTCCGTCCGCGAAATCCACGCCCGCGTCCGAGCGACCGCGCACCCGCGCTGCTCGCCGCCGCGATCCGCAAGCCGCCGGCAGCCCCAGAGCTCGCACTGCCCTTCGTCCGAGTCGCCCTCCTCCGCCGCCGTCGCTGCCGCCTCCTGCCGCAGATCCGAGCCTCGACGACCCGTGCCGCCCGACGCAGACCCGCGCCGCTCGTCCCGACGCGCTCCGTCGCCGCCGCGCGCCGCTCACCGCGCCACCGCCACTGCGAGATCTCCACCGATCCGAACCGGATCTCGTCGCCCGAGCACGCAGATCCGACCCCGACGGAGCGCCTTGACACCCGCCCTTCCGCGACGCTGACCGGGACCTCGCCGCGCCGTCCCGACGCTGCTTCCGCCTCGCCTCTGTCCCGTTCGTGGCCGCGCCCAAGCCCGCGACTCTCTCTGCCGCCCGGAGTCCCAACGCCACCAGATCCGGTGTCCCGCAAGAATCCCCTCGCCGGAAACCTAACCGGCGACCCTCCTCCCCTCAACGGCCGGCCTCCAAACCCCTTTTTCTTTTTTTTTTTTTTGAAAAAAAAAAAGAAAACAAAAAACCAAAAAGAAAAAGAAAAGAGAATTAGGTAAATTTTTCTTTTTCTTTTCTGTTATTTGTTTATCTTTATTTTCATTATTCTTTCTATTCTTTTTTTATATTTCATATTATTTGTTTTTAGTGTAATTACCCCTTTAAGGTGGAATTGAAATTGCATGATATGAAATTGCCTTGAAATTTAGTGATTGTCAGTCCGATTTTCGCGCCCGAAATCTGACTCGCAATTACTTAAAAGATTGCCAATCCGATCTCCCGCTTGAGATCCGTTTCGTGATTTTTGTGAAATTGGCCAACCCGATCTCATGCGCGAGATATGGTTCGTCAATTTGGGTATCAATGTTGCTTGATTTGCTGTGGTGTCATTTAAATTAATTAAAAAAAAATCAATCAAAAAGATGTAGGTTAGAATTAGGGTTTGCATGTTTAGAATTGAAATTTCATTTTAAATAAAAAATCGAAAATCAAATCATTTAGTTTAGGTTGCTAGATTTATTTTTTAACTTGGATTGCATGTTTAATTACTTGGCAATTATTAATTTCGAAGTTAAAAAAAGAGAAAAAAAAAAAAGGAAAAACAACCAAAAAATCATCATGCATATGTCATGTAGAATTAGGAGGTATATTTTGCACGTCATTGCATATTAGGGTAGGATTGCATGTTAAATTTTATTTCCTAATTAATTATAAGTTTAGATAAAAAAATCTTAAGTAGATTGCATTTTAGCTAGGGATTTCTAAGTTAGGATAACATTCTAGTTTAAATTAGGATTTGACATAACTTCATTCCTAATTCAAATTAGATGACGTTTTAATTTAGGTAGATAATTTCTACTTTTTTATAATTTCGAATTTCATAAAAAAAAATCCAAAAAATGTCTTAGGATAAATTACTTCCTTTTTTTAGGGTAAATTGCATTTTTTTAGGAAAAAGAAAAAAATGTCATGAGCATGTTATTTAGGATTAGATTAAATGAAGTGCACGTCATTTAGTTTTTAGTCTCATTTATTTAGAAATTGCCTGTCAATAGAATTAGGTCATTTAGATTGCATCTAATTATTGCATTTCTTTAGGATTTACTCTATTCATGTCATATAATTTAGATCATATTTTCATGTCATATAATTTAGATCATATTGCCATGTCATGTAATTTAGGTCATGTTGCCATGTCATATTAGATTACTAGCATGCATTGCAATAGATTAAGTTCCCATTAAATAAAGTGAAAACCAAAAGAGAAATTGCGTGTTAATTAGAAACCATATCTAGAGTTGTTGATGTGGATTTTAATTTAACATTGCAGATGCTTTCGTTGCTTTGAGGTAAGTTTGCGATTTATTTATTGTTTATCTGGGTGTTAAATTAGTGAATTGCGCACCCGCATGATCACCTCATATGTTAAGGAAATAGATTTAAAATCAATCCAAACTGCTTGCCAAACATTTTTTTTAAGAATGGTACCGAAAGGGCATTAGAGAAATCTAGTGTAACCAAGTCCCCGTACCCATAGTCTCTGGTTCGTAGGAGTAAAGTAAACCTCCCGTTGCTTTACTTGGGTTTCTAATCGACCCACCAAAAATTGATTAGTGGCGACTCCTAGTTAAAAATCAATTGCACGTTAAGAACTCAAACCTAAGTCGCGAATTGGTATGGGCTTGGGAGAGCCCGAGTTAAGTTTAGGCTTAACAATCCATTAGCCAAACCCTAGGTGGTTCACCCCCCGAAAAATCGGGTCGCGACAATCTTCTTCAGAGTCTGTAACATCAGAATAGTCATTAGACTTTAAGGTAATAGATTTCTTACCTTTTGAGTCTTCCTCCTCGTTGGTCTATTCCACTTCATAGGATTGAAGAGTCCCAACCAGTTCGTCTACAGAGAGTGGAGCAATCATTTGTGTCTCTCTTATTGAGGTTTTTATGTAATTCCAGTCTTTTGAGAGTCCTCGAAGGAGTTTGTTGACCTTCATATGTCCTGAGATTGGATGTCCCTGATATTCAAGACCATTCACAATTTCAGTAAAGCGACTAAACATGTCAGTTATTGATTCTCCTGATCTCATTTTGAAGACTTCATATTGTCCCAAAAGAATGTTGATCCTCGTTTCTTTCACACGATCAGTTCCTTCATAGGTAATGTGAAGCCTATCCCAGACTTCTTTTGCTGTATCACAAGAAGATATTCTGTTATACTCAGTAGGGGATAAAGCACAATATAAAGAGTAAATAGCTTTGGCGTCAAGAATCTGTCTCTTGGTGATTTCTTCTTGAGTCAAAAGAGTAGGAACAACAATTTATTTTCCTCTCTCTGATTCTGATGCAGCAGCAAGAATGATTCCCTTATCAACCACTTCCCATTCCAAAGGATCTTTTGATCTTAGGAATGCCTTCATCTTATTTTTCCATATGCTGTAGTCTTTTCCATCAAAGTATGGAGGTCTGGTATTGCTTTGACCTTCAACCAACCCCGTAGGCAACATACTAGCCATAGATCTTTTACTTAGAAGTAAAGACACTTTTTATAAGCAAGTACACAAGCTCTGATACCAATTGTTAGGACTAGAATTAGCACCTAGAGGGGGGTGAATAGGTGTTTAAAGCAATTTTAACAATTTAATCCGAATGAGAGATTAATAAATTAAAACCAACAATTGCAGCAAATGAAAGCAGTTAATGATAAAAGGATTAGGGATAGAGAATCAAGACTCCGATTTATAGTGGTTCGGCTTAGACCAAGCCTACGTCCACTCTCCCGCACGGACAGCCCTTTCCGGCTGGATTTCACTAAAAATCAATAAGAGTGATTACGAGTCTCACGCTCTTGAGTCCACAGTGTAGAAAACTCTACTACACTTCCTCAAGGTCTCACTACAATATGATCTCTCTTTTGATTACATATATCGCTCGAAGAATGATATCGCAAAAATAGATAAAGGAGATTCAGACTTTGGAATTCTTCTATCCGCACCCTTCAACAACTAGAGCATCTCTCTTATATACTTCTTCATGCCTTCCATACCGTTGGCACCTTCCAAAGAAGTTCTTCCAATCAACCCGTTGGACAGAATCAATTTAGAGAGATCTCGAGCTCTTTAAGGTAAGTGTTGATAGCCCATCAATCATGCTCGCCCATACAATCAGGATCTCGGTTTCCATAAGTAGATCCTTCCAAATATAAGTCGCGAAATCTTTAGAGAATCTATACGTATTCGAATGTGAAAGTTAGATCTTCTAGTGCTGAATCCAGTAGAAGGATATTCTCTAGCCGTTAGAATAAAGATCATATAAGATCAGAATAAACGTCGGTCTGGAAACTGTCCATGAGAGTAGACTTTGAAATATGAGTCTTGAGTCTTGCTAGCTTCAGACTTTGATCTTCAGACTTTGTCAATAGAGTCTGTAAGTCTTCAGACTAGACTGATGAAAATGTTTTGTCAACTTCAAAATACTTTAAGAGAATTTATCCAATACACATGACTAATGGTTCACATGGTCTATCAACCATACAATTCAATTTTCTAGCTTAGTGGTTAAGGAGAGAACTTGCGTATGTGGATTAGGTGCCCGATATATGTTTGAATCCTCATGCTATCAAATGTAAACAATCCATGTTTGGGCCACGCCACCCACCTAGGCTTCAACTCGCATCTTATATGATTTATGAATTTCTTAGATGGATGTTTTGTTGGTTCAGGATTTACCTATTTGGTGTGCTTAATCATCCTAAAAGAGATTGTACTTGAATAACGTCATGGAGAACAAGAACTTCTCATGAATCCATCCCGTGGGGCGATTCTTATTCTTTTCAACGGTTTTAACTTACAGAACATATCAAATATCTTATTTTTGTCTTCATTATCTTTCGCCGGTTATTAGCATTAACGTAAAGCTCTGGAATTGGGAGATACATAAGTCAAGTATGGATATAGATTTTACTTTGATCATCAGTCAAAATATGCGTGTTGGACACTTTGCCATGATCCAAGTTGGTCGATCAGAAGTAGATTTTATAAATTTCAAAGGGAAGACAAGAAGCATGAGACCGATTGAATAAAGTCGGATTTGGAGCGATCCACGCTCCACGTAACCTAGCTACAGTCTTTAAAGAGTTTAAAAGCAATAAAGCAATAAACGGAGAATGAAATATTGTATCATCCATTACGAATTTGTGGCTTGAAAAACTAGTCACAAAGAGATTGATGAATTTAAATTTAGTCCACCATCTGCGAAAAATGCTATTTCCACGAATGGTGTTAGACTTTTGACATGTATACGTAGCGATAATTTATGTATGGAATGAATAAATTCTTTCTCTTGGTATAAACTTTGTTGACACCTAATTTTGGAAAAATAAAATTGCATTTTGAACAAAAGGAAAATAAGGGGAAGATCAATATGATTTGGTTATGAATGGAATGTGGAAATTATGATTAGCAATCTTTGCTCCGATGAATTTTCAAATCATAATAAATGTGGAAGGAAATTCTCGATCAGAGAAATCATGTGAATAAAAGGGCAGAGATTTTGATAAAATGGAAGGAATCAAGTAAAATCGAGCTGATTGCGAAATCACGTTTCGATTTGCACGCTTGATTTGATTCAACAAAAGATGGAAGTTTGAAATATGCCATACAAAGCAGCTGCTCGGAACCACTATAAAAGGAGACCAAATTTTGTGAAAAAAAGGAGGAGGAGAGTGGAGCTCACAAGGGAAAAAAATGGTGAGAAAATGTAGAGAGGTTCGATAGACAATCTCTCAGAGAGGAGGCGATTTTCAAAAAAATTCAGAGCAAAAGTGAGGAAGGTTTTCTCCTTGGTTTCTTTTGAGTTCAATTTTCTTTGGAGGAGAGGCACACACCCTCAGGGATCTCGGACGATGGTGTAGTCTTCTTGACGATGCCCCATGTTCATCATGCTTCATGGATATTGACGACAAGCATAAAGCTAAGTCGAGCTTCCTTTTTTTTTTTTTAAGTTTGATTGTGTGCAATTCCAATTTGCTATTCGCACTAAAGTGATTTTATTTTTTCTTGCCTAGATTAAACTCCTACACCTCCGACAATAATTCCAGCAGCGAGACATCGAAGTGGCCAACGTACCTAAGCGCTGATTGCTATCCAGTGATTTCACTGTGATAAAACCGGGTTGTTTCTCTCCCTATTAAAGTTGTTCACCCCATATTTTCACCTAATTTACTTTGTTCTCATGTTGTGGTCACAGGCAATTCAATGCCGAACAAAAGGCCACACAATTCCATATTCCACCATAATTGACAAGAGAGAGACGACAAGTGAAGGGGGGCGTCCACTCAAAAAGTTCTCGGAGGAGACTAGCAAATGATCAAATCAAGAACTAGCCATATGCCCACCAACGCTGCTGCAATTCCCCCCTTTAGCTTTATTTTTATTTCTTTCTTTTGCTTATTTTATGTTATATTATTGCGTTTTAAATTTTGTATTATTGTTTAAGTTAGAATATGGTTTGTCAATGTTAATATTTGTGCATTTTGTATGCATTATCCGTAGGGATTTTGTCCGAAATTAATGTAATTATTAATTTGATCCGAGATACATCGGATCATTTTTTTTATTATATTAATTTTTGGGCTTTTGGTGAAATTTTAATTGTTAAATCACAATAATTATTTAATTTGGTCCGTAGGACTTCGGACCAGATTTGTAATTGTTTTGATCTCCTTGTTGTGATAATTAGGGTTAGAATAATCGTTAATTTGACCTGTGAGACAATAGGTTATTTTTTCGATTATTTTAATCCTTTCTTGCTTTATTTTGTTGATAGTTTAGATTTAATATTTATTTAATAATTAATTATTTAAAAAAAAAATCAAAATTCTGCCTGAGCATATAGGTTTAGTAAATCGAGACATGTAGGATTAGGTTTATGAAATTTTCGTCATCTAGTGATTGTTGCTAAGTTCATTGCTCGTCATTAAAACTAGGTCATTTGATTAAATTGCATATTTAATTGTTGCATTTCTTTAATTTCGAATTTCATGGAAAATACAAAAAATTAGAATAAATTCATTTCATGCTTTAAGATGGATTGCATGCTTATTCATGTTATATAGTTTAGGTCATATTGCCACGTCATATCATTTCATGTTAAATTAGTAGCATGCATTGCACGACTTTCATTAAATAAAGTGAAAACAAAAAATTGAGTGATTGCTTATTAATTAGAAATCATATCTAGGATTATTGATATGAATTCTGACCTAACATCGCAGTTGCTTTCGTTGCTTTGAGGTAAGTCCTGCATTATTTTATTTGTTTTCTCGGGTGTTAAATTGGTGGTTTGTGCACTCACATGATCGCCTCACACGTTAGGAAAATGAATTAAAATCAAAGCAAGCTGCCTGTAAAACATTTTTTAAAAAATTAAAAAGAAATGGTACCGAAAGGGCACTAGGATAGTCTAGTGTAACCAAGTCCCCGTACCCTTAGTCTCTAGTTCGTAGGAGTAAAATGATTCTCCCATTATTTTGCTTAGGTGTCTAATCGACCTACCAAAAACAGATTAGTGGCGACTCCTAGATAGTATTTTGCATGTTTAAAAAGTTTAGACTTAAGTCGTGATTTGGTATGGGCTTGGGAGAGCCCGAGCTAAGTTTAAAAAAAACTTAGCAGTCCATTAACCTAGTTTTAGGCGGTGAACCCGAAAAAATTAGGTCGCGACAGCTTGGCGACTCCGCTGGGGACTTGTGTTAAAACACTTAGTGGACTTAGGCCAAATTTTCTTTTAAAAATGTTTTTGTTTGGCAGCAAGGATCCCAGGTACGACCCTAACATTTTTAAGGTGTTAAATGTTCTTGTAGATGGGAGGTATAAGGGGAGTAGTCTTTGCTAACCCCTGTCTTGCAGGTTGGAGTTAGGGATGAATGATTTATTTTTCCAATTAGAAGTGTTGTTTGCATTTAAACTGTTGTGCATGCTTTATTGCTTTAGCATCCACACTATTTGCACACACAACCTGCCGTCGGACCTGGGCTGCGATAGGATTTCTAGGATGGTGTTGAGAAGTATTCTTCCTCCAAAGCGAGACTGCTATGTAGAGGTTGACATTCTCTTCCCCGAAAGTTTTTCATGGTGTCGAAATGTGTTTTGTCCATATCCGCGAGACTGCGTGACTATTGGACATTCCATTCGACTGAGCCCGGAGTTAAGGGGACCTGAAGTTAATGTGAGACTGCAACGATCAGATCACCCTCTTAGCTCCACTTTGTTAAGCCATTTAGATAGAAATCGAGCCTCACGTTTCATGTGCATGTCTATGTGATTGACATTGATTTTCTTTGGTAAAGTAAGTCTCATATCCTTGTACTATGCAATTTATTTTGTTATACTTTTGGGTTGGTTCATGACAATTTAGGTTAATCATTGATTTAATTCTTTTGTCAATTAAAAATGAAAGGAGGAAATCGCCATATAATGAATCATTTGGAAAATAACAAAAATTTTAGAGAATTTGTTTTCAATTCATGTCTTTATTGTTCTCCTTAGGGAGTTTTAAATTTTGATCATTCCTAATTCGTGTTTAGGAAATTTGGTTCTTGTTAGGGTGTCTTATTTTTATTTTTCTAGTTATTTTTAGGTAATTCCATTCTTGCAAAGACTTTTTCATGAATAAAAAAAAAAAAAAAAATTAGATTGTTGCCATCGACTAGCTTACATGTTCCCATTTACACCTCATGCTTACATATTCCCATTTATTTGAATTAGGTGATTATGGAGCGATCTCGCTCACCCATCCTTACACGGTCAAGAGTTAAAATGGCGGATCAAAACAAAGTGCTGGATCGTATCATTGACAATATAAACAAGCGAATTGCACACCTCCAAAGTCAAGTCGATGAATTGTCTGTTACTTTGTGGCTTTTCTCGTCAAGCAAAGGGCTGTGATGACATAGCTGAATTTGATGCCACCATGAAAAGACTAGTGACATATCTAGAAGGAAGAATCTCCGACCTGGAGGGTTCACATCACAAGATCAAGGAGGGTGAAGAACTCAAGCACACATGATTCATGGTCCTAAGAAGGGGCATGTTCAATTGCACCTTCCATTGCGTGGGAATTCTTATTGCTTTTCAGGGATTGGTTTTCTTCTAGTGCTTGAATATTGCATTTTTCATTCCAATAAATATAATTTGATTGATGAACATCAATAGAATTACAAGTTTTGTTTTGATGACATGATGGGATATGCCAAACCAGGCCGGTGACGATATCCAACAATAAAAAGAAAATGTCATCCAAGGAGAATTCTGAGGACTGGGCTCTTTCATGCTTCCTCATAAAAAAAAAAAAAATCATTTTTGAAGCCATTTCCAAAAGCATGCGTTAGGTTAGCCTTGGTTAATTTTCTGACTCATTTACTTCATGTTTCAGAGTATTACTTTTTCGGTCTGATGAGAAGGCATCTGAAAAAGGCACACTAGGTTGCAATTGGCCCAACTGTCAAGGACACATTTCTAAAGAGTTGATGTGACAAGATTGTGGGGGCAAAAGTGGATTTTCAGCCTTGAATGATAGCGACAATCCAAAGACATCAACTGCTGAGGCAATTCCCATTGTAGAGGGATCATTGAATGAATGCTTAAAACCATTTTGCAGTATAGAAAACTATTTAAAGTTGACATGCTTAAAGCTGTTGAGTTTTTTTTTTTTTTTTTTAAAATGGATTTTGCATGATGACTCTTACATGTTTTATCCATCAATTCCACTTGAAATTTATCAAAATGGATAATTCAGTGAAAGATTTTGAGTTACTTGAGCATGCTAAATGAGGTGTGAAAGGCAAGCCTAATCCCATACACCGTCCCATGTCTATACATTGTGAAGTGAGTATGGAAACATTTTGTATTTCAAGGTGAAGAATTTTCTTGCGAAAAGTACGACAGCTGAAATGACGAGAGGCAGTTCATTTATGTATCCCAAACACTACAGGTGTTCCATTGCTTAACCATTTTTGAGCCGATACACTTATGGATGTTCTTTTCAAATTACCCCTGTCAAGAATCACCCCACATCGGGGCAACTAGGAGATAAAAATGACATCATGAAGTGAGGAAAATGAATTGAAATTTTCTTATTCTCACTTGCATCAATCTTCAAGTCGTGCTATTACATTGAATTCCTATGGTAATTTAAGTGCCTTAGGATGACAAAGAGCATTTCTTTCACTATCCTACACACTTATATCCTTTGAATAGCCCACTTGAGCCTGCTATTTCATTTCTTTTAAAACCCAAGTTGATGATCATCGCCCACACTAGGGGCAAGGCAAGAGACAGATGAAGACCCTTGAAAGTTCGAGTGTCATTTAAAGTATACTTGACACATGCACTTGTGCGCAAGAACTGAAATCAAAATAGAACTAAAGGGCATGAAAAAGCAGTGTGCCTGGTAAAAGCAAGGCCAATGCCCGTGAAAAGAAGAGAGAAATGACTGATGAATTGGGGGGCATAAAAAAAACAGTGTGCTTGATCAATGCCCATCATCAAAGAAAAAATGTTGAGAAAAGATCTCCAATTGAATAATCATTGGCATCAGGTGATAAACTTTTGAGCCAATAATGAAATCCGTCAAGAAGACAATCCGTGGTGAAGAAAAACTGGTGGTAATGTCAAGATGATCACCAACTTTAACCCCTATACACATCTTTGAGCCTAACGATCCTTTCGTTTCTCAACCCATGAACCTAGCCTATGTTACGGCCCTTACAAAGTCTCTTCAGATTAGGGCACTTGAATTAACATAGGAATTCACATGTTTTAAGCATCGCTCGAAGAAGTGCGAGCAAGATTATTTCTTTATCATTTTGCAGGGTTCTTGACTTGTAAACCCAGAGATGATTACAGAATCATTCGTTCAATTTGCTTTGACTCGAAGAGTCCCTTTGTTAAGCCATTGACCAAACATGCATTACAGTCATTGACAAAGACCTCTCAGATTGGTAAGGTCGTACTGATTGCAAGAAAATTCAAACTCTTGTCGACAAGATGATGATAAGATCGAGTGATATATTCCCGCATCAATGGTCGGGACAAATAACCCTTCTTAAATGAGAGCGAGTGAAAAAGCCTTTTCACACCAAAAGTGTCTCATTTAGCATGTTCAAGAGATTCATGCTATAACTGAAAATTGTCCTATTGATAATTTTTCCGGTAGAAGCTTGATAAAGCCATCATGCATGGGCCTTCATTGAATTTTTCCTCAAAGACCAAAAAGAATTGTCTTTGAAACCCTGAATTTGTTCAGTCATCTTTGTACTTGATGAGAATTCCAAGTACCTATTTATAAAATGTTTCCAAATGTCTAGTGTGAATTCTAGATATTTGAACTTTTAAACGCTTGATGTGATTTCCAAGTGTTTGTCTTTCCAAACATCTGATGTGATTTCCAGACGTTTAGTAAAAGTTTTCAAATGTCTGACATAAGAATCAGATTTTTGAAGTTTCAAGTACTTGATGCAATTTCCAGGTGCTTAGAATCTGATGAGAATTTCAGATCCCTAAAGACTTTGAGCCTTTCAATTATCTGAAGGGAGTTCCAGATGATTGGCAGGTCTCATCGAAATCATTTCACACTTAAATCCTCAAAACAGGTATGACAGTACGTGTTCTTCTTTGCATTTGCATTTCATTGGTCATAGACACATGGAGATCTATGTTCCCGACCAGATCATTGCATTTACATTGCATCCTTTATTCTTAAAAAAAAAAAAAAAAAAAAAGTCAAGTCATTAACATTTGCGTATGCATTTCATATTTCATTTTGCATGGTTTAAATTTAGGTGTCATATATCTTTGAAGGAAACCTCTACGAGCTTCCCTTCAAAGAGGGCCAACTGTTGACACCTAATTTTGGAAAAATAAAATTGCATTTTGAACAAAAGGAAAATAAGGGGAAGATCAATATGATTTGGTTATGAATGGAATGTGGAAATTATGATTAGCAATCTTTGCTCCGATGAATTTTCAAATCATAATAAATGTGGAAGGAAATTCTCGATCAGAGAAATCATGTGAACAAAAGGGCAGAGATTTTGATAAAATGGAAGGAATCAAGTAAAATCGAGCTGATTGCGAAATCACGTTTCGATTTGCACGCTTGATTTGATGCAACAAAAGATGGAAGTTTGAAATATGCCATACAAAGCAGCTGCTCGGAACCACTATAAAAGGAGACCAAATTTTGTGAAAAAAAGGAGGAGGAGAGTGGAGCTCACAAGGGAAAAAAATTGTGAGAAAATGTAGAGAGGTTCGATCAATCTCTCGAGAGAGGCGATTTTCAAAAAATTCAGAGCAAAAGTGAGGAAGGTTTTCTCCTTGGTTTCTTTTGAGTTCAATTTTCTTTGGAGGAGAGGCACACACCTCGGGATCTCGGACGATGGTGTAGTCTTCTTGACGATGCCCCATGTTCATCATGCTTCATGGATATTGACGACAAGCATAAAGCTAAGTCGAGCTTCTTTTTTTTTTTTTTTTTTTTTTGATTGTGTGCAATTCCAATTTGCTATTCGCACTAAAGTGATTTTATTTTTCTTGCCTAGATTAAACTCCTACACCTCCGACAATAATTCCAGCAGCGAGACATCGAAGTGGCCAACGTACCTAAGCGCCGATTGCCATCCAGGTGATTTCACTGTGATAAAACCGGGTTGTTTCTCTCCCTATTAAAGTTGTTCACCCCATATTTTCACCTAATTTACTTTGTTCTGATGTTTTGGTCACAGGCAATTCAATGCCGAACAAAAGGCCACACAATTCCATATTCCACCATAATTGACAAGAGAGAGACGACAAGTGAAGGGGGTGTCCACTCAAAAGTTCTCGGAGGAGACTAGCAAATGATCAAATCAAGAACTAGCCATATGCCCACCAACGCTGCTGCAATTCCCCTCCTTTAGCTTTATTTTTATTTCTTTCTTTTGCTTATTTTATGTTATATTATTGCGTTTTAAATTTTGTTATTATTGTTTAAGTTAGAATATGGTTTGTCAATGTTAATATTTGTGCATTTTGTATGCATTATCCGTAGGGATTTTGTCCGAAATTAATGTAATTATTAATTTGATCCGAGAGACATCGGATCATTTTTTTTATTATATTAATTTTTGGGCTTTTTGGTGAAATTTTAATTGTTAAATCACAATAATTATTTAATTTGGTCCGTAGGACTTCGGACCAGATTTGTAATTGTTTTGATCTCCTTGTTGTGATAATTAGGGTTAGAATAATCGTTAATTTGACCTGTGAGACAATAGGTTATTTTTTCGATTATTTTAATCCTTTCTTGCTTTATTTTGTTGATAGTTTAGATTTAATATTTATTTAATAATTAATTATTTAAAAAAAAATCAAAATTCTGCCTGAGCATATAGGTTTAGTAAATCGGACATGTAGGATTAGGTTTATGAAATTTTCGTCATCTAGTGATTGTTGCTAAGTTCATTGCTCGTCATTAGAACTAGGTCATTTGATTAAATTGCATATTTAATTGTTGCATTTCTTTAATTTCGAATTTCATGGAAAATACAAAAAATTAGAATAAATTCATTTCATGCTTTAAGATGGATTGCATGCTTATTCATGTTATATAGTTTAGGTCATATTGCCACGTCATATCATTTCATGTTAAATTAGTAGCATGCATTGCACGACTTTCATTAAATAAAGTGAAAACAAAAAATTGAGTGATTGCTTATTAATTAGAAATCATATCTAGGATTATTGATATGAATTCTGACCTAACATCGCAGTTGCTTTCGTTGCTTTGAGGTAAGTCCTGCATTATTTTATTTGTTTTCTCGGGTGTTAAATTGGTGGTTTGTGCACTCGCATAATCACCTCACACGTTAGGAAAATGAATTAAAATCAAAGCAAGCTGCCTGTAAAACATTTTTTAAAAAATTAAAAAGAAATGGTACCGAAAGGGCACTAGGATAGTCTAGTGTAACCAAGTCCCCGTACCCTTAGTCTCTGGTTCGTAGGAGTAAAATAATTCTCCCATTATTTTGCTTAGGTGTCTAATCGACCTACCAAAAACAGATTAGTGGCGACTCCTAGATAGTATTTTGCATGTTTAAAAAGTTTAGACTCAAGTCGCGATTTGGTATGGGCTTGGGAGAGCCCGAGCTAAGTTTAAAAAAAAACTTAGCAGTCCATTAACCTAGTTTTAGGCGGTGAACCCGAAAAAAATAGGTCGCGACAAACTTATATGCATGTTGCTATCCTAACTACTAGCACTTTGTGGAAATTATCATTTCTGCTGACTGCAAAAATATAGAACTCTGAAAATTAATTGGACATATACTAAAAGTTGCCAATAAAGAAAGACAGACCAAAAGCTGTCATATGTAAACAATTACGCTTGGAATGATCAACATTCTGGGGCGTCAAGTTTAGATTTAGATTTTACTTTGATCGTGCAATCATATACGTGTCCGACGCTGCTCGTGATCCACGACGGTCAAATAAAAAGTCAACGTTGATGTAGAGATAAAAAGCTTAAAAAGTTGAGTTGAAAAAACAATGACTGCACCCAAACATTCTCTTCTCAAGGATTTTCTTGAAAACAGAAGTCTGTTCAATCTGCAAAATTGTCGTGTGCGATTACATCATTCTCGTATGCTGTGGATATGATCAAACGAGACCTTAGCTGTTCCAAGACCGACCAATTCAAACTCTTATTTTTCTTCAAAAACCCGTGTCCAACAATTTAATCGGAAGAATAGAGGAAACACACAGAAACTCTAAGCTGCGTTTGCCTATAAATGCGAGAAATATCTCTCACAAGATGAGGCATCCTTCATTGTACATTTCGTTAAAGCTAGTGAAAAATTGTCCCAAGACCGAAAAAACCAGACAAAAAAAAAAGCCAGGAAAATAGCTATAAGATGATGAAGTTCCCGAGAGTTGGTGTGATTTTGCTACTTCTGGTGGGAACATTAGTGCAACCGGATGAGGCACGCAGGGTTCTTCAAAACCTGGAAAGGGGTCCGGTCCCTTCTCGCGGAGGTTCTGGCTACACTCCAAACCCCCCTAGTAGTATTGCCGACAGCACCAACACCGAGGCCTTCGCTGATCAAGCCATGGCCCCTTCGCCTGAGGTTAAATCCGGTGGCATTTTTTAAGTGATGGGACAATTGCTGATCGCAAATAGTCGGAGATCGACAAAGGATACTTATCAATAAGAATGTATGTGTTGTGGATATTAATAACCTAGAGTCCAATGCATAGATGCATATGTAGAGGTTCAGTGGAACCATTAATAAAGTCAATTTGGCATGAATAAATATTTTAAAATTTCCAATGCTTAATTTCCATCTATTGTGTAGAGCATGTAATTTGGAGAAATCTTGTCTTGTTCGATTTAATCCTCTATTTCTCAGCAATTTTCTTATTTAGTGATGTTCTATCAACAAATTGGGAAGTATCCAATAAGTAGTTTTTCGACATTGACGCCCTTTCACAAAAAATAAAAATAAAAATTCATCGCCCAAATGTCTTATTAGTGTGGAAACATTGATTCTCTATTCCCAATTTCACGTTTGTGTTCTTGAGGTATTTTTCTTATTTAGAGAGGCATGGAATAGTCATTAAAATGTCATATGAAAGAAAAGATCTGGGCCTAATCGTCCTGATAATATTGTTATGAAGTGTTATAAGAAAAGATCTAGCGATAACCATTAGAATAAGTGTTAGAACAAAAAAAAAAAAAAAAACATTTTGATTAAGTGATCTCTTGTTTTAATATAATTTATATTGTCGCCGTCAAGTGTTGATGTCCGGGTAAATTGCAAGTGAAGTTCGTTTCCATGGTTTTTTTATTTATTCAGTTGTCAAATGAAAAAAAGTTATGTTTGTCAAAGAAATAGACTAAAGTCAAAGCAACATTGCAATAGTTGTGAATCTATGTAATTGTAGTGTGAAGAAATGGTAGAAAAAGCAAAAAACTTAAAGATATGAGAAGTGTTTTCAAATATTAAAGTTCATAATTAATACTTTAGGGTGCGAATTTGATTTATTTCATTAAGTATTTTCGCCTAGAAACGAAAAACCCATCCCGTTCAACCATTGCGAAGGTCCCCACTTTTTATTGACTGATATTCACAAAAAATCTATTTCGGTAGCCAATTTTGTCAATAGCCACTTACTTCATTGCGGTATTTTTTTTCTTTTTTTCTAAAAACACATAAATCACCGTTGTTTCTTTTTTCATGTAACATATGCATGTATGAAGGACTCGTTCTTCATTCTATTTGTTAATGCCACTTATTCTTGGATTTATCAAACCATCGGCATTTTGTGTTATTAATAATTAACGTCTCTCAAAAAGATCGCTCAACATCAATTTCTCTTTTCAAGAAAACCACTTGTTTAAGGGCTTACTAGTAAAAAGGGACGAGTAATTAAGTTAATATTATCAATGCACAGGAACCTTCTTTTGTATATAAAATAATTAGTATCTCTCCATATACTCTTTGAATATAAACTCCTTTTTTTTGTTGTTGAAAAAACCACTTGTTCAAGGGCTTAAAAGGATACGACCAAAAAAAAAAAAAAAAACTCAAGGCTTAAAAGGAAAAGGGATGAAAATTAAGTCAACATCTATTATGCACAAAAACCCTCTTTTTCGTTAATACGTTTGTGTTAGTCAATGAAAAAAACAGCCAATGCATAGTGATACAGTATCACCCGGTGATGATAGATAGGCTCTCCACTCAATTTTTGGCACACAATATATAATCAAATAACCTAGCCTAACTATATCCTCAAAATGCGAATCTCCAACACCCTTACTTAACTATCAAGAGACATGTCCGTTTTTTAATAGAAGGCCTTATTAAAGATCCCAAACGTTTTAACTGTACACAAAATATAAAATTACTTGTTAATCTAAAAACTTAAACCTAACTATTAAATAAGTGATAATAGTATCACAAAATTATATATGGTATCAGAATTGTATAGTTTATAAAGATTTTTTTTATTTGCGATCAAATAGTAATTTGAACCCCAAAACATCGGTTTCTTCTTGAACCATAAGACATGTGCTTAAACTTATGGGGTCATTTATTACCGGGCCGATGTGGTGTGGCTTATAAATCAGGTATATTAAAATCATCTAACCTTGGTCTCGCTGAGGAGCACATAGGAACAATGGTACAGATGGGGGCTTGGTCCACAAGATCTATTGACTTGTCTATATGGATTAGATGCACGATACCGATTCCATTCCTCTCACCATCGAATGCAAATAATTTCATATTCGGGCTATGCAATTTGTCTTGACTTGGACTTGCTTGTTATATGATTCATGAGATTATTTATTTGGTGTTTTATTGATTCAGGTTTCACTACTTAGATGGGTGTTATTCCCGCAAAAGAGATTGCACTTGGCAATTACGTCATGAGCAACAAGAACTTCCCTTGAAACTGCCCGATGGAGTGATTTTTTTATTTTTTCAAAGGTTTTGACTTGAAAGAATAGATTAAAATACTCTACTTTCGTCTTCTTTCTGCTTCCCATGAACACTTTTGGTCAGATAAGAAGAAAATTTAATAATCAAAGGTTATACAAGGAGGATGAGATCGATTGAATAAAGCTGGACTGGGAAAACTTGCGGGTCAACAAATACCAAAACGCAAACGTTGTTTGGCGTGGCTCCTCCCGAATGGCTAAAAATGAATGTCCGAGATAGGTTGAGCATGGGTTGAGAAATTTACACCGTAAATAAATGAGTCAAAAACGAATTGAATGGGTTAATTTGGATTGAATTATTTACGATCCGACTCTATCCAACCCACCGTTTACTGTGCTTATTTCCAACCCATTTCCATCGCAGCATGGACCTGGCCGTCCAGGTCCTCTCCCTAAGCAGCGACAATGAGTAGGGTTTCATTTCTTTAGGACTCTGAGCTGGGTTTTACTTTCTTTCTTTTATAGTGAGGGTCATCGTGTGGGCATTTCATCATATACTTAAATCATTATATATATTTTTATAATATGTTACGGCATCTTATTGTAATGTAACTAAGCGTAAAGCATTAGATAAAAAAATTCATTCTCTGTACAACTTACAAAAATCCTTTACTTGATATATGGACTTTAGATGAACAGTTGACAATCGAACCCATTAGTTGTCGGTTTGGATACTTAAAGCCTTCAAAAAATAAAAAGTTAGTAATGTATAAAATAAATTAATATAAAATGAGCTCTTTATGTTTTCTTAGAGCATTTGATATGGGTTTTTAATAAAATTATCAAGAGGTGTGGTTGAGATTTCTTTCTTGATTCGAGTTGGCGACCTCATTATAAGTCTGTGCTCTAGTGAGATATCGAGAGCTCAAGCTCGTGACCTTGTTGCATGACGCACGCATACAAAACACATGGGCACACACAAACACGTGAGGACCAATTTAGGATTTTTTGGATAATTTTTTCTTTACCACTAAGGAGGTAATTGCATGGGGTGTCCATTCCAAAATGTTCAAAATGATCCTACTTTTTTGAGAAATTTACTCCAAAAAAATCATCTAACCCATCTCTCCCTCCCTCCCTCTCTCCCCGGTCGCTATTCCCGTTGCATGCCCACCACCACCACCACCACTGTTAGAACTAGTATTAGCACCTAGAGGGGGGTGAATAGGTGTTTATCGCAATTTTAACAATTCAAATCAAATAAGATGTGAATAATTTAAAGTCAACGATTGCAGCAAATGAAAGCAAATAACAATATAAAGGATAAAGGATAGAGAATCAAGACTCCAGTTTATAGTGGTTCGGCTTAGATCAAGCCTACGTCCACTCTCCCGCACGGACAGCCCTTCAGGCTGGATTTCACTAAGAATCAATAAGAGTGATTACAATCTCACGCTCTTGAGTCCACAGTGTAGATTACTCTACTACACTTCCTCAAGATCTACAATATGATCTCTCTTTTGATTACATGTAATGCTCAAAGAATGATATCGCAAAGTAATAGAGGAGATTTCAGACTTTGGAATTCTTCTATCCGCACCCTTCAACAACTAGAGCATCTCTCTTATATACTTCTTCATGCCTTCATTACCGTTGGCACCTTCCAAAGAAGTTCTTCCAATCAACCCGTTGGACAGAATCAATTAGAGAGATCTCGAGCTCTTTAAGGTAAGTGTTGATAGCCCATCAATCCACTTTCGCCCATACAATCGGGATCTCGGTTTCCATAAGTAGATCCTTCCAAATATAAGTTGCGAAGTCGTCAAAGAATCTAAACATATTCCATATAAAACTTAGATCGTTTAGTGCTGAATCCGGTAGAAAGATATCCATCGGACGTTAGAAGAAAGATCGTATAAGATCGGAATAAACGTCGTCCCCGGAAACTGTCCTTGTGAGTAGACTTTAAAATATAAGTCTTGAGTCTTGCTAGCTTCGAGACTTTAATCTTCGGACTTTGATCTTCGAGACTTTGATCTTCGAGACTTTGTCAATAGATTACGTAAGTCTTCGGACTTTGATCTTCAGACTTTGATCTTCAGACTTTGTCAATAGATTCTGTAAGTCTTCAGACTAGACTGATAAACTTGTTTTGTCAACTTCAAAATACTTTAAGGAATTTCATCCAACAATCTCCCCCTTTTTGATGGTGACAAAACTTTCCTGCAGATTTGAATATTATCGTCCCGCAATACAACTTTTAAGCAAGCATCATAAAAGATTTAAATAAGATAGTAGAAGTTATCCTGTACACGAGATATCCCGTACTCGGACTTTCCCCGTACATAGATCTGCATTCACGAAACCTCATTAGTCATAAAAGACGGTACTATCAAATTTACGAAGCTTAAAGTATTGCCATAGAGAATACTTTCCAAAAACTGCAAGTAAACATTAAAGAACTTAATTCAAAGTCAAGATAGCAAGCAATAAAAGAAAAGATTGGGTTTGAATTTTGATAAAAAAAATCTGCAAGGTCTTCTCCCCCTTTTTGTCGGCATAAAAAATCAAGGAGCTCGAGGAATGCGAACAAGTTGAAAGTCTTCCATAGACTTTACGTGTCTTCCACTTCCTCAAATCTGCTGTACTTGGGTGAGAGTAGTGCCCTTTGCAGTTTCTTGAATCTGACGCTGAACATCTTTAATCTGATCATGCAAAGTGATGAACATTGCATGATTTTCATTCTGCAAGGTCTGAAATTCATATCCCATGGCATAAATTTGACCTTTTAGATCCAAGATGATCTCAAGCAACCTTCGAAAATCTCCAGAGTTGTCAGTCTGAGTGCTTGTTTCAGCTCGGTCTGACGGTGGAGTCAAGCCAGTAGGAATGTCAGAAGGAGGTTCATTGTGTGGAGATGATGCCTCTCCTTCAGGAAACTTTGCAGCATGAATATCCTCTGCATCAGGAGGTGATCGACTAACACCTGTTTGATCATCCTCTTCTCTGAAAGTCAGCCGAAGAGGTGTGTGTTCGCTTTCTTTATCTCCCCCTGTCTCCATGTCTTCTGGTGGAGAAAAGAATTCTTCTTTTTGAGGCGATTCCTCAGTTACAGGATGTTGTAAATCCTCCTTTTCTGCTGGAGAATTTGTTCTTTCAGGTTCATCTGCTTTCTCTTCTTTTCTTTCTTCCTTTTCCTCTCGCTCTTCCTTTCTTTCTTCCTCTGTCTTCTCTTCCTCTTTCTTCTCTTTCTCTTTCTCTTCCTCTTTCTCTTCATCTTTCTTCTCTTCCTTCTCTTCATCTTTCTTCTCTTCCTCTGCAACTTTATGTTCTGGAACAGTTGGAATAGATGCAGCAAATTGAGAGATTAGAGTAGAGATAGGAATCATATCCTCATCATCTTCATCTTCCAGGGATGATTGCCCTTCGCTTCTTGGTGGAACTAGCCACAGCTTCTTTCCCTTTCCTTTTAGCCGCTGATGAGTCAGTCCGAGCTTGGCGGGAGTCTTTTCCTTGAATTTTTCCAGCTTCTTGCTAAGCTCCTTCAAACGCATCTTGGTAATCATCCCCAACCCGATGACCATTTTATCAATGGTCTTCACCGTGAAAATGTGAGGAGGTTGAATGTGTAGATGTTTGAAGAGACGAGTAATGAGAGCAGCATAAGGAAGCTTTCCTTTGTCCTTAACCATGCATCTATACATGTGAAAGATGATGGTATGTGGTAAAGAGAAGTTCACACCTATCTTGATGGCAAACATCAACTTCGCTTCGAAATTGAAACATCTGTCTTAGACGTCGATTTGGGTCTTAGACAGTTGATTACAATTTTATGCAGCAAAGTATTTGTTGCATTCATTCGGAATAAGACAGTCTTCCTTCTCCCAATTCTGTCCTTTGCTAGCTCAAGAGTAGCAGAACTTACGACACACCGATTGGTTGGAAAGCTCTTCTTTCCACACCAAGCACATCAGCAAAATATCACAATCAATGACATACTCCTTATCTCTCACACTTGAAGGTAAAACTGTTTGCATCAATGAAGCCGATATTGGAGTAGAAATAGGCAGTCAATTCAGAATGTGCTATGTCACAGTCTGTGCAGAACTGATAAAGTTGGAGCTTTTCGAATTTCTCTCGCAGATTTATACTTAACAAGTCAAGAAAATCGAAATCAACAGTTCTTGGGTTCATCACCCCACGCTTCAGCAATTTTTCATATTTCTTCCCGTGTCCGTCCCGAGCGGAACAATTCATTCTTCTTCCCTCTTAGGCTTGCAGCCACACCCATCCATGGTTTAAAATGCATGAACATCTTTTCATCATCATCCTTGCCCTCAGGCTGATTCATGCTACTAAACCTAGGGTCACTCGGGAAATTTGCAAACGCTCTTGCAGCCCGTTCCCTCGGGCACAACTCCGAGACCTTTCCATCACGGTAAGAAAGTGCGTCTCGTTTCTATAACCCTTCTCTTTCGAAACTCATCCACAAAAGTCATAGCAGACCCTTCCTTTAATGCGGAGTAAAGTTTATAAACAAAGGCGGGCTTTAGAGTTCTTACTTGGTTCGATGTCTTCATAAACCATTTCATCTTGAGGTCTAGTTGGAGATGACTATTTTTGAGACTGCTCAGAAGGAATGTCGCTTTCCTCAGTGAGATCAAAATGCGTAGGCCCCTCACCAGAGCCTTGTGGTCCCTTGTTTGCTATTCGGAAGATTTCCTCGATACGACATTGTGCTTTTCTTTGGAAAGACTTTCTCACTTGTTTCGCAAGAAAGTTGAGAACTTTGAAACAATGAAGTTTGGGAGGAAAAATTGCAGAAAGCGGTGAAAAGCTTTTGATCTAGGGTTTCGAGTAAAGTGAAAACGAAGGAGAAGAGATGTATAAAAGATAACTTGAGCACGGGAATAACCAAGCGTCGTATATTTTGGAAATTTTGAATTTTCCTTTTTGAAAAAAATAACTGCCTTAATAAAACGATAACCACTTCTTTTGAAAATAATAACCAACTTAAAATTAGACAGATTATCTTACCTTATCAATAAGACAGGTTTAAGTAAAGAAACTTACGGACGTGTCGATTCATATTCTCGATCCTTTGAGTCTGATGCTCTGTCAGACTTTAGTTACTGAGTTTGAACTCTAGTATTCTTCAAGAGATAATATATTGAGTCTTGAGCGAATAGACTCAAACAAGCTTTTCTCAAGAGGCTTTGTAAAGATGTTACGCAATTGATTCTTTGAGTCTATGAATTGTATCAAGACTTCTTTGTTCTGAACATGATCTCTTATAAAGTGATGTCGAATCTCAATATGTTTTGCTCTTGAATGTAGAATGGGATTCTTTGTAAGATTGATTGCACTTGGTGTTGTCACACCTAATTTACGTGCAAGAGTCTTCAATGCCAAAGTCTTGCGGTTGTTGTTTTATCCACAAGATTTGAGAACAGAACTTCCAAGAGCAACGTATTCGCTTCAGTGTTGAAAGAGCCACGATACTCTGTTTCCTCGAAAACCGTGGATACCGTCCTGTTTCCTAGTAGTTGACAAGTACCTGAAGTGCTTTTTCTTTCAACTCTACAACCTGCAAGATCTGCGTCTGAATAGCCAAGAAGTGTAAAGTCTCCTTCTTTGGGATACCAAAGACCGATCTTATCAGTAGCAACATATTTAATAATACGTTTAACGGCGCTTAAGTGAGATTCTCTGGGATCAGATTGAAATCTAGCACATATGCAAACACTAAATAATATGTCGTCCGGATGCGGTAAGATAAAGGAGTGAGCCAATGATACTCCCGTATAATTTTTGATCAATTTTCTTCCTGCTTCATCTTTGTCTATCTTCAAGGAACTTGACATTGGTATGTCGATCTTCTTGCAATTTTCCAGACCGAACTTTTTAACAAGTTCTTTTGCATATTTCTCTTGATGAATGAATATTCCCTCCTTTAGTTGTTTGACTTGTAGACCAAGGAAAAAGGATAGTTCACCCATCATGCTCATTTCGAATTCATCCATAGACTTAGAAAATTTCTTACACAAAGTCTCATTAGATGATCCAAATATGATGTCATCTACATAAATCTGAACAAGTAGAAAACTTTTACCTTCCTTTTTAATGAACAGAGTAGTGTCTACATTACCTTTAGAAAAGCCACTATGAATTAAGAAATTGCTTAGCCTTTCATACCAAGCTCGAGGAGCTTGTTTTAGTCCATATAAAGCTTTCTTCGATGCAAATACGTAGTCCGGTTTCTTTGAATCTTCAAAACCAGGAGGTTGTTCTACGTAGACCTCTTCTTGAATAATTCCATTCGGAATGCACTTTTGACATCCATTTGAAACAACCTGAAATTCTTATAGCAAGCAAAAGCAAGTAATAATCTAATTGCTTCTAACCTTGCTACTTTGGAGCGTAAGTCTCATCGTAGTCAATCCCTTCTTCTTGTGTGTATCCTTTAGCTACGAGTCTTGCTTTGTTTCTCGTTACTTTGCCTTTTCATCAACTTTGTTCCCGAAAACCCATTTAGCTCCAATAACTGATTTACCTTTTGGTTTGGGAGTTAATTCCCATACGTCATTAATACTGAATTGTCCGAGTTCTTCTTGCATTGCTTCAATCCAGCTTTCATCAGCTAAGGCTTCTTCGATATTTTTGGGTTCTATTTCGAAATAAGAGCAACGGCACTAGACTCCTCTCGCCTTTTGGATCTTGTTCGAATTCCCTCATTAATATTTCCAATAATGAGTTCTTCAGGATGACTAGACTTGTGCTTCCAGTTACTGTTCAGTCTGATAGATTGTTGATCTTCTTCTTGAGTAGATTCTTCATCAGTAGCTTGTTGTACTGATCTTGAATTAGCAACCGCTTCTGGAGTCGGCTTTAACGGTTTGGAGCAGTTTCGAATCTTCGATGCAGATCTGCTGAACTTGTGGAGAGTCTTGAAATTTTACATTCATTGATTCTTCCACAGTCTGAGTCTTTTTGTTGAACACTCTAAAGGCTTTGCTTGTTGTAGAATATCCAAGAAAGAATCCTTCATCTGATTTTTCTTCAAACTGTTTACCCAGTACACATGGTGTACATAGATCAGATTTTGAATAATTCAAAGTAGGCAATCCTCGAACAAGTTTCTTTGTAGAGATCTTGTTGATTTGCTTCATGTTGATATGGCCTAGCTTTTTGTGCCATAGATTTGCTTCATCTTGTACTGATATTAAGCATTGTGATCTTTCTTGATTCACATCCGGAAGATAGATATTTCCATGTCTTCGACCGAAAGAAAAGATTGAGTAAGGTCTTTACTGATTCCGAGCACGTTTCTTCCCGAAAGTTGATCTTGAAACCAAATCACACAACAACGACTTATGCTAAGCAAGTTGTAATTTAATCCTTCAACTAATGAAACATTATTGATTGACAAACTCCCAATCTTCACTTGTTCCTCGACCGGTAATCTTCCCTCTATTGTTACCACCAAAGGAAACTTTTCCTCCGTCTATCTGGATAAGTTTTATGAAGCGCTTGAGTCTCCTGTCATATGTCTTGAGCAGCCACTATCAAGATACCATTTTATCTTCTTTTTGATAGTAACCTTGCAATTAACAAGAATTCAAGCTCTTTTTGGTACCCATACCATCTTGGGTCCGAAGTGTTAGTACAATAGACAGTCTTAGCCCAACTCCTTTTAACAGTCTCCAAACTAAAGGACATTCTTTCTCGAAGTGTTCTGAACTTTTACACTTGGAACATCTTAGAGCACTTCTACCAACAGATTTTACAAAGACTTTCTGAAAATGGTTTTTGTAAACAGTTCTAGCTGGTCTTTGTTTAATTCTTTCTTTTACTTTTGGAAAATCAATTAGTGGAATAGTTTCGAAGTCATACCAAGACCCAACTTGTCAAAATATGGTCTTTGTATCGAAAGAATCTTGTCCAGTTTTTCAGAACCATTTGAAAATCTCTTTGATATGTTAGTCATATCTTTTTCAAAAGATTATTTTCATTTAAGATATTGTCTGAGTTTTCTTTTTCTATAACAACATCTTTTTCAAGTTTTTCAACCTTTTCTTTCATAAGTTTATCCTTATGTTTCAAAGTAGAATTTTCCCTTTTTAATTCGGAGATCCTCTTAAGAGAGGTTTTCGACTAAGACAAAGTTCATCAATGTATTTAGAAACTTTAACAGGAATTTTCAAGTTACTTACCTCGAGTTCACTATCTCGAGTCCGAATCAAGGTCCGAGTCCGAGTCCGATCGTGCCATTAAACAAATATTGGCATAATCTTTGTCACTATCTTCACATTCGGTATCACTCCAAGTCTCCGCCTTGAGTGCCTTCCCGTTTTTCTCGGACTTCCCTTTTCTCTTCTTTAACAGAGGACAGCTTAGGTCCGATGTGTCCCTTTTCTTGCATTCAAAGCAAGTCACTTCTTTATTCGTATCATCTTCCTCTGTTGACCTGTTTTGAAACCTTTGAGAATTTTGTTTCTTCCAATTGAATTTCCTTCCTTTTTTGTTCAGCTTTCTGAATCTCTTTATCATCAATGCCAGTTCTTCATCATCTAGATCTTCTTCGAATCGTAACATCGAATAGTCATTAGACTTTAAGGCAATAGATTTCTTACCTTTGAATCTTCCTCTTCGTTGTTCTCGTTCTACTTCATAGGATTGAAGAGTTCCAACTAATTCATCTACGAAAGTGGAGCAATCCTCTCGTGTCTCTCTTATTGAGGTTTTTATGTGATTCCGCCTCTTTTGAGAGTCCACGAAGAAGTTTGTTGACCTTCATATGTCCCGAGATTGGATGTCCCCGATATTCAAGACCATTCACAATTTCAAGAAAGCGACTAAACATGTCGGTAATTGATTCTCCCGATCTCATCTTAAAAACTTCATATTGTCCCAAGAGAATGTTGATCCTTGTTTCTTTCACACGATCGCCCTTCATAGGTAATGTGAAGCCTGTCCCATACTTCTTTTGCTGTATCACAAGAAGATATTCTATTATATTCAAAAGGGGATAAAGCACAATATAAAGAGTAAATAGCTTTGGCGTCGAGAGTCTGTCTTTTGGTAATTTCTTCTTGAGTCAAAAGAATAGGAACAGCAGGTTCTTTTCCTCTCTCTGAGTCTGATTCAGCAACATGAATAATTCCTTTATAAACAACTTCCCATTCCAAAGGATCTTTCGATCTTAGGAATGCCTTCATCTTATTTTTCCATATGCTGTAATCTTTTCCATCAAAGTATGGAGGTCTGGTATTGCTTTGTCCTTCAACCAACCCCGTAGGCAGCATACTAGCCATAGATCTTTTACTTAGAAGTAAAGACACTTCTTATAAACAAGTACACAAGCTCGATACCAATTGTTAGAACTAGTATTAGCACCTAGAGGGGGTGAATAGGTGTTTATCGCAATTTTAACAATTCAAATCAAATAAGATGTGAATAATTTAAAGTCAACGATTGCAGCAAATGAAAGCAAATAACAATATAAAGGATAAAGGATAGAGAATCAAGACTCCAGTTTTATAGTGGTTCGGCTTAGATCAAGCCTACGTCCACTCTCCCGCACGGACAGCCCTTCAGCTGGATTTCACTAAGAATCAATAAGAGTGATTACAATCTCACGCTCTTGAGTCCACAAAGGTGTAGATTACTCTACTACACTTCCTCAAGATCTACAATATGATCTCTTTTTGATTACATGTAATGCTCAAAGAATGATATCGCAAAGTAATAGAGGAGATTTCAGACTTTGGAATTCTTCTATCCGCACCCTTCAACAACTAGAGCATCTCTCTTATATACTTCTTCATGCCTTCGACCGTTGGCACCTTCCAAAGAAGTTCTTCCAATCAACCCGTTGGACAGAATCAATTAGAGAGATCTCGAGCTCTTTAAGGTAAGTGTTGATAGCCCATCAATCCTGCCGCCCATACAATCGGGATCTCGGTTTCCATAAGTAGATCCTTCCAAATATAAGTTGCGAAGTCGTCAAAGAATCTAAACATATTCCATATAAAACTTAGATCGTTTAGTGCTGAATCCAAAAGTAGAAAGATATCCATCGACGTTAGAAGAAAGATCGTATAAGATCGAATAAACGTCGTCCCGGAAACTGTCCTTGTGAGTAGACTTTAAAATATAAGTCTTGAGTCTTGCTAGCTTCGGACTTTAATCTTCAGACTTTGATCTTCGGACTTTGATCTTCGGACTTTGTCAATAGATTCTGTAAGTCTTCGGACTTTGATCTTCAGACTTTGATCTTCAGACTTTGTCAATAGATTCTGTAAGTCTTCAGACTAGACTGATAAACTTGTTTTGTCAACTTCAAAATACTTTAAGGGATTTCATCCAACAACCACCACCACCATCCTCCTCCCTCCCTTCCTTCCCAAAGGAAGAGGGTGCTTGTGGTGGTCAAAAGTAACAATATAGGCCCAAGTGCAATGTCAGATCTGATGTCACGACATCCTTTACAAGGTAGTTGCTGAATAATCACACAATTGTTAGTAAAATACTTGTACTTCCACATAAAATACACTTACAAATGCGACTTTCAATAAATCACCTATTTCTCATACATTTGCTGAACTTACGGTAAAACACACATTGGTTTGGAGTAGAGCTAAGTATACATATACAAACCCTACGCCATACTATACTTGTCTATAATATTTTGATGTTCAGCTTATTTGACATCTTTTCATTAGTCAATTAACAAATCGAAAATATTTTAAATCACATCATATTTACAGAAGTGAACACAACACTATTTTGATATCATTAGATAGTACGTAATAACAAAATTCAATTATTGGTTATGGTTTTATTTTTAAAATGTTGCACTTAAAAATATTTTTATTTTTGTATACGAATTTTCCGTCTTTAATACTATTCAAGTAAGCTCATACTCTTAGGGTGTGTTTGTTTCACGGAAAACATAACGTTTTTGGAAAATGTTTTCCGAGAAACCATTTTCCAGGAAAATGGTTAGTTTTCCTTTGTTTGGTGATACGTGACTAAAAGTATTTTATGGTGTTTGGATCGCATTTGAAAAATGATTGAATGACATTTGACCTAACAATTGACAATAGTGTGCCTCTTACTTCCAAATTAATTTGTTGAGTCCATCACCTTTTTTAACTTTATAAAAATATTTTTTTTTATAAAAAAAAATCGAAATTATAATTATTTTTCATCTCGCCGGCAAGTCGCCGACGACTGGCGAGGCTCGAGCCTCGTCGGATCTGGCAAGACTCGAGCTCGCTGGCGTTGGGCAGGGCCTAAGCCTCGCCAGATCAGCGAGATCGAGCCCCGCCCGACGCCGGCGAGGCTCGAGCTCGCTGGCGTTAGGCGGGGCCTTAGCCTCGCCAGATCGGCGAGATCGAGCCTTGCCCAATGCTGGCGAGCTTAAGGCTCGGCCTCACTAATGACTGGCGAGGCTCAAGTTCACCGGCGTGGAGCGGGGCCTCAACCTCGCTAGATCAGCGAGATCGAGCCCCGCCCAATGTCGGCGAGCTCAATCTTGCCTGTGGCCGGTCGCCCGACCATCGTCGTGGCCGGCGGCCGGCCGAAGAAGAAGAAAAAGAAAAGAGAAAAAGAAAAATAATTATTAAAAATTATATTTTAAAAAATAAATAAAAATTATATTAAACAATTAAAAATTCGATTTTTTAAAAATATTTTAAAAAGAATTATAAAAATTTAAAATATATATTTATAAGAATAATTGTTTGTAAACCAAGCATCAAATCTAAGATTTGGTAGATTTGGAAAACATTTTTCGGTCCTTTCAAAGGGGAAATTATTTTCCCCGAATTTAAGCTTTGTTAGGAAACGTTTTCGTTGACTAGGAAAACGTTTTCCGTTGACTCATTTTCCTGGAGTAACCAAACACTGGAAAATAAGAAAAATGTTTTCCCGAAAATGTATTCCGCGAAAGAAACACACCCTTAGATTCTATTACATTGATGTCAAAATTTTCAGTCAAAATTTTCATGTAGCTTTAAGGAAAATGATAAATTTCACGTATCGTATGATTTTTAATCCGAGAGAGAGAGAGAGAGAGATGCTGACACTAGCTGGTGGAGTCACGTAGTTCGGGCATAGGTTAACGGTGACTGCGATTCAGAGGTTTATTGTGGGAATGGAGTCGTGCGGTTGGGGCGTAGAGTGATAGTGACCGCAATTCAGAGGCTTGTTGGGGAGAGAAAGAGAGAGAGAGAGAGAGAGGCAGGTCCACATTGGCGGGCGGAGTCATGCAGTTGAAGTCCATACGTTTGGGCTTGGGACTACGACAAAGTTGCCTATGGGGAGAAGCCACCAATGACGCCAAAGGTGGCGTTGGCGTTGGCGTTGGCTTTTCCTAGGGCAAAAGGCGTTCTTTGATTTTATCAACTTCTCGCTCTCTCAAAATTATTTTCTTTTTTCAAATTCTTATTTCCATTCGGGTGGGATAAAATTACCCTGCCACAAGTGTTGAGATAAGTTATCCAAGATCAAGTCAAACTTATTCAGGTTTATCCAAATCCAAACGTGTCTTCAAACATTGGATAAGATAAATTTTATCATATCAAATGTTTTATCCAGGCAACTAAACACGTCACTTGGATTTTTTTTTAAAAAAAAGGTGGGCTTAGCAATTATGAAATATACTTAGATGCTTCTTATAGCAAAACTCTTAAGCTCAAGCTACACGGTCCGGTCATAGATAGTGATTTCATTAGGTATTAGTAGAGTAATGAAGCTTCCACAGGTTTCGAACTTCTCCAACCTTACATTCTATGAATCTCGATCTCCTCCACACCACAATTATCGAAAATCCAAACCTACGTAACATGTAATATCAGACAAAGCAATTTCAATATAAATAGTGGACGTCCTCACTAGACATTTCATGCGTATTATTTAACTAAGATTGTCAAATGGGTGGATTGGATCAGGTTTTGAGTGGGTTGAAAATGGTGTGATCCAATTGATCCATTTACATGCAATACACTTTTAGTGATCCATACCAAAATCGACCCATTTACTAAAATACTTTCATATTTAATCCAACTTAGGAAAATTAGGAAAAGTAGGAAAATTCATATCCATCTAGTTAACCCACTATAAACTCTTCATGTGTATATGTTATTTAAATAAAATTATTATTTGGACTAAAAATATTGTATAGGATTTTCAATTTTTGTATTGATTTACAATGAAGAATAGGAAAAAGTACTTGGTCGTGAATTTATAAAATTACAGCAGCAAATAACAATTAGAATTTTAATTAAATGAAATGTAAGATATTGAAGAAGAAAATTTATGGTGACCGTGGATTGCAAATGACAAGAACTAAGGTTAGAATACTAGATAAAAATAACAATGTCAAGTGCAACCAAGAAAAGATATGTTGCTATAACTATGGATGGAACTTACAAGATTAATACAAATAAAAAATAATGGGGAAAAAAAAGCCACTTGATATTTTTAATTAAGGTGAAGTCACCAAGACTATTATGAACTTAGAATACTTCAAGAAGTCCATTATTTTCCTCGGAAAAATTGTTCAAAAAGCCCTAAATCTATTATTCAATCCTACACTTTTTAAATTTTTTAATTGAGTCATAAACTTTTTGATATTTTATAAATTAAGTCTGTCCTGCTAATTTTGACTGAAAGGACATCATGTGTATCGCCATCCTTCTCCACCTAGCGAACTTTTGAGAGCTAATGGCTCGTTTCCTGACCATCCTAGAGGCTGAATTTATTTGCTTCTGCGACTTCTTGGCTTTACTCATGAGACAAACGTAGCAATGCCTCGGACCCATCAGGGATGCCGCTCCACCAAGAAATCTTTCCTGTAAGCCTCCCTGAGCAGCACAGTGTGGGTCTTCAACTTAATGGAGGCGAAGATGCCTGGATCATGAGCCAATGCCTTCTTGGCCATTCTCTCCAAACCGAACCCTCTGAGGGAATTCATCGAGAACCTGACAGGCGTCCCTCGTCTCGCATTAAAGTCCCGTCTTTCACCCTCTCCTGCGATGCTGACCCGGCCAGCTCGTCCCTCCAGGACACAAGCTCCAGCGCATGAGAGGGGGAGGGAGAGGGCCATGGGCGTTTGGATCGTGTGAGTCCAAAAGGTAAGAGACGATAGTGGAACATATATATTACCTTAAAAAGGTATATTCTGACATAAGGAATGGGTAAAGTCGACTTGAGATCGGGCGGGTCGAGCATGAACTATGATCGATAAATACTTGAAGTCTAAATAAATACCAAGCATAGTTTGCCCCATAGTTTCAGGTCATTGTACTTAATTTCTTCAACCAAATTAATAAGTTGTTCAGCTTCATTTTCACTTTCATTCATAATACCACTTCACTTTTTGTGCTTTCAATCAGCACTAAAGATTGGAAGAACGATCAGCCTCACTGATCTATAGGTGATCATGTTGGTAAAAGTGGGAAAATTATCAAAACAATAATAAACATATTACAATTGTGCCAATTTAGTTTTAAACCTTTTTTTTTTGGCCAATTAAGTCCTAAACATTTTGTATTTTGCTCAATTCAGTCATTTGGTCAACTTTGACATGAGCACCGGTGTTTTATGTGGCACGATTGTTGCTGACGCGTGGATAATTTTAAATAATATTTTAATAATATTTAATTATTTAATATTTTATTTTCTTGTTCCCTTTTCTTTTTCTTTCTCTATCTTTTTTTCTTCACTTCATCTTCATCCTCTAGCCGGTCGTTAGAAAGGCGAGGGTCGGTAAGCTCGACCTTGCCTAGCCACTATTGAGGCTGACCTCGCAAGTGGTTGACAAGTTTGAGCCTCGCCCTAGTTCAAATCTCTCACCAGCCATTGGCAAATAAGTAAATAATCGAAAAATAATTAAAATATTATTAAAAATTATTCATGTAAGCATCGGCCATGTCACGTAGAATGACTAACATTCATATTAACATTGTTCGTTCAAAATTGGCATAATGGACTAAATTGGCGCAAATATAAAAACTTTATAA